>CM077809.1:56362911-57562911 GCA_039764185.1 Tamarix austromongolica
GTAGGAAAATCTATATGAGCATGAGACAAATCAGAAGGTATTATGAATTCAGAAGCAGAAGAAGGATCTAAATTGGTTGAAATAGGTAAGAAAAGATTAGAGGATGAGAAATTAGTTTGAGAAAGATGATGAAAAGGGAAATGAGATTCATGAAATACAACATCTCTACTGTATATAATCTGTTTAATTTCCAAATTGAGAAGTTTATAAGCTTTATTCCCATAAGGATAACCAATAAAAACACAAGGGGAAGCTCTGGAGGCAAATTTAGGTCTATGGTGTTTAAGGGTAGAAGCATAACAAAGGCAACCAAAAGCCTTTAAATGAGTGTATGAAGGTTGCTGTTTGTGAAGAATCTTATAAGGAGTTTTGTTGTTGAGAGAAGAAAGAGGAAATTTGTTAATGAAATAAGAAGTAGTAAGAATACAATCACCCCAATATTGAACAGGTAAATTAGCTTGAATAAACAAGCTCTACCAGTTTCAAGAAGATGCCTATGTTTCCTTTCAATCACACCATTCTGTTGAGGTGTGTCATTAGAAGTGGTTTGATAAATGATGCCTTTATTAGCATAATAAGCCAAACCATTCTTATCTCTAAATTCAATCCCATTTTCAAATCTTATGACTTTAACAGATGTAGAAAATTGAAGTTCCACATGAGAAATGAAAGAAGTAAGGATAGAAAATGCAGAACTTTTGGAATTCAATAAATGAGTCCAAGAAGCCCTTGAAAAGTCATCTACTATTGTTAAGAAAAATTTATGACCAGTATGAGTAAGTGGTGTATAAGGCCCCTAAAGATCTACATGTAGGAGTTCAAACATAGATTGAGTATGTATATTGCTACTAGGAAAGGGATTTCTAGTCATTCTTGCTTTAGGAAAAACATCACAAATCATATCCTTGGGAGAAGGACAAGAGATAGAACTAATACACTTTATTCTATCAAAAGGTAAATGACCAAGTCTACAATGCCATAGCTGAGGAGAAGAAATAGCAGCATGATGCACTGAAGAGATAGGCATGACTTGTGAAACAGAAGCAGTTGTACCAGCAGGAAGCACAAAAGATCTAGTTCTATCCATAAAATACAAGACAGCTTCACCCTTACCGTAGACCAGATGTTTCCTCATTGAAGGCACTTGAATGAAGCATTAAGATTCAGTAAAAGAGAGAGTAGAAGAAAATTGAGAAGCCAATTTGTGAACAGATAACAAATTAAAGTGAAAACTAGGCACATGAAGCACATTATGCAAAGTCAAATAAGGAAGCAGATTCACAGTCCCTAAATGCTATACTTGAGCTTATACTCCATTAGGCATAGTTATGAAACAAGGTTGCAAGATAGGTTTATAGGTATTAAAGAATTCAAGATGAGGAGTGATATGATTGGTAGCCCCACTATCCAAGATCCATTTCTAATTAATACAATTAGATAGTAGACAGAGTGCTTTACCTACTAGAAAGGTAGAAGAGGAATGACCAAGAAGTGCCTACAACAGGAGAAGGATCCACATGATTATTGTTAAGAAGTTCCAATAGCTGAGTGTACTGCTCATTTATGAGAACTTGAGTACCAACTGAATCAGAAGAAGTCTATAATGCATGAGAATTGTTGGGAGGAAGATCAGATTGTGCACAGTTTGCAATTCTTTTTCCTTTGTCCTTGGGATAACAATGGATTTTATAGCACATTTCCACACTATGACCGTACACTTTGCCATGATCACAGAAAAACTTTGATCTCCTTCCATTGGGTGTAATGTCAAATACAGGACTAGATTGCATTTGAGTAGAATGGCCTGAAGGTTGACTAAACCCATGCCATTTTGAATTAGGGAGCCCTAGGGGAAGAAAAAGGTTTGTTGCCATTGAAAGGAGCAGCTAATGCAGTAGAATCATAACCAAGAGAAAAAGAATTGCTGCATTCTCTTTGTTTTTCTTCTTGTAACACCAATCTATAAGCACCACTAAGGGAAGGTAATGGTTGTCTCATTAAGATATTTCCTCGTGCTATCTTAAAATAATCATTCAATCTCAACAAAAATTGAAGAAGTTGTTGTTCTTGCAAAATATCCATGAAAGCAGTACCAGAACCACAAGCGCAAAAGGAAGATCTAGCATAGACATGTATTCATCCCATGAAGTTTTAAGTTATGTGTAGTATTCAATTACTGTCCTATTACCTTGACTAATAGAAGCTATATGATTGTGCACTTGATATTTTCTATGAGGATTAGAATGTGCGTATCTCTCATTTAATTCAGTCCAAATCTCAGAAGCTGTTTCATAGTAAAGAAGACTCCTAGTAATATCAGGCTCCACAGAATGCAAAATCCAGGAAATAACCATTTTGTTACATCGTTCCCCATAGGACAAAATAGGGGAATCAGAATTAGGCTTACCACAAGTTCCTTCAACAAAACCTAATTTGTTCTTGGCGCCCAAAGTAATCTCAGCTGACCTTCTCCATTCACCAAAATTGTCTCCATTAAACTTCTGTGTCGCTAACATAAATGTATTGGAAATATCTGAATGATGAATATAAAGCTCATTGTGTACATCAATGGTGATCGAAGATGCAAAAGTAGTCGATATCATAGAAGAATCTATTGATATAACTCTGCTATCAGATTTCAAAAAGAATGAATTAAAAAAAATTAACAAAAATTCAAGAAATTATCCGCTCTGATATCATGAAGAACCCAAGCAAAAACTACAAAGGATTAAGAGAGAGAGAGAGAGAGAAGAGATAGAGAGAATTATGTTTTTCCAATTAATCGAAATCAATTTGATTTTATCTGTAAGTGTTGTACAAGCTACGAACATGCTTATATATAATACTAACTAACTGTTAGTTGTTTATAGCTGTATTCTACTTACAAACTTGATAATGTGAAAAAAATAAATAATAGTTATTTATTCCCTACACGTAACAAAGTATTTTAGACAGGAGAATCCAGTTTCTATTCCAGGCAGTATACTTTGTTATATATATAGATTCAACCCCGTCCAAACTCATCAATATACACACTTGATTAAAATCCATATAGACAGACGATGCAAAAGAACTTTCATATGAAAAATGCGGTTCTTTTATAATTTGTACGGGTCGTACCTCATGAATACAATGGAAGGACTGACGGATACTACGATAACTCTACACCAAAGAAGGAAAACAAAGAATAAACAAGCAAAAACGCCTCTCTACAATCAAGGTACATCGATAAGCATTACGCTACGTGACAGAACGCTCAGAGCTGATGATTACCCATCCGAACATAGTACATTCTCCAGTACAGCATCAATGATCCAGGCATCCAATACATTTCAGCTCATTATAATATTCGTACACACGATGCTGCAGGTGAGGGAATCAAGCTTCCCTCACTGACTAGACCAAATAGAACACGTCATCTTTTACTAATAAGGGGGAAAGAGCAGTATTGATAAAGCCAGGGTTTCATCACAAACACTAAAATTCCCCCTGGATACTGGGTTCAACAGTTTTCCACATACCAATCTTATTGTCAGGCCTCAAATGTCCACATCATTATTTCCCAGTGGGATGGTTTTCCTAGCATAATAGCCAGTGGTGTTGCACTGGAATAAAACGATGTCCTCCGATTATTCCACACTCAAAGCTGGGCACTCATGTGACCTGGGGTAGCAGAGAACGTGCGCCATATTGAAGGAACATCGGAAGTCGAAGGTACCTGCATCTTAGTTCATTTAAAGAATGAAGAGATGAGCTCAACTATTTGTATCTTCACTGTTGAGAGGAGCGCAGGAATTGAAGCCCATTTTTACAACATTGTGGAGCTCGTCCTCCCACACATTGGATAGCTGCAGAAGCAGGAAAAGATGTCAGAAGGCTCACAAACTTGAAAACAAATCTAAGGAGAAAAAAAAAGAAAAAAAAAAGAAAAAAAAAAGGTGGTACAGGTTCCCAAATGGTGCCAAGGAGGCAAGGATCATTTCCTTTATTGAATATGGGATGAAGCAATACCTGTGTAGGCTCTTTATACGCTCCACCCACAGTAGTTGGTTGGGAAGTCATGGTTCTCCTGAAAGCATCAGAGGAGTTTCCGATGCCAGGAAGACCAGATTGCTGAAGAATAGGTGGTTGAGATGGATGCAACGGAGGATAGACCATTGACAAATCTGGAGTGAATCCCAGGGAAAGGCCAGATCGTGCAGAAAACATTTGCTGCTGAGATAAGTGAGAACAAATTACAACAGCTGAGGCAAGAATATCATTGCATAGGAAACGTTCTTAAAATCATGCTTTCATTCTACATCCAATAGTGGTTTATGTAACTTTACATCTTTCGCAAGGAGACTTTCAATGTTAAAGTCCAATCCAGGATTGACTGTCGCAAGTTTCATCGACAAGAACTGCAGAACAGAAAATAAATAGTGTTTATTAAAAAATGTTCATCACAGGGATCACAAAATTAACATGATTGCTAATATCAGTGCCAATGTCAAAAAGCACGTTCTCAAGAAGGCCAAAATACTAGTACAGTAAGTACTGATACAAGCAATTATCTCCATCCATAAACTAGTGCTTTGCCGTAGGGCTTCATACATGTCTTGATGCAAGATAACGTAATTGAAAGACATGCAAAAAAAATTAAGGTGGAAAGTTCAACAAGATTTATCAAGAAAGTACCTCAACCTGCCGCTGCAATGATTGTACATAGTTGATGATTTCATCCAACATCACTGCCTTGCCAGTCACCTGCAAAAATTGCTCGTTACAACTATTACAACATAAAATATTAAATAAATACACTCAACGACTGAGGATACTTAGTTCAGGAATCAACCTTGCTGCAGCCAGGAACGAGATCTTGAAGAAACTTCATCCTTTCACTAATTTTCTCTCTTCTTACCTACTTTCCAGAGACATCAGCAAAAGTCACACGACAGATTAACATCCAAGTCAATTAAAAATTTACTAGCATAATAGCATATATGAAAAATCTTACCCTTTCTGCAAGACTATGGCTGTTCGTAGCCTGTCCTCTTCGTGCTCTAACATGTATATATTCTTCCTTCGGTTGATCTGCACCTTGTGAAACTTGTTTCCCATGCTTTCCAGTACTCTTGTTGGCCTTTGAATTCGGATTCTGCTCTCCCTTGTGCTGGATTTCAGTATTATCCTTGGCAGCTTCACCGGACTGCTGCTGAACTGCATTCTGCTCAGCCTCATTATCCTGCTAGCATGAAAATGGAACTTTTAAGACCTACTAGTAAAACTGAATTTAGCCTAGTAACGACGAACCCCTCCTTAACCAGATAACATTTGAGTAGCTTGATAGATCTGGTACCTGACCACCCCATTTTCTTTTCTTGGAGCCGAGTCCCCTGGAAGAAGAAGGGTCTCCGCCAGACTGATCCTCTTGGCCAACAGCACCACAACCACTAGACTGTGCTTGATCAGATTCGTCCAAAGATGTTGCAACACGTGGCTTTCCTTCATCCTGGGACCTGTCACCTTCCCTCTCAATCTTGGCTAGGCTCTCTTCTGCAGCCGTCAGAGCAGCAGCCGACAAGCCAATATCCTTGGAAGTCTCAACCAAGTCTACTTCATTCCTTTCAAGATGTTCACCAGTCAATGACTTGGCAGGATTGCCTGAGAAATGCTCTTGCGGAGCCTGCAAAATGGCTCCACCTCGAAGATAAGGATTTGCACAATGATTCATGCCAAAAGAGTTAATCATATCACCAAAATTTCCAGCATTGAAGCTTGAGAACCGAGCAGCCCGCTCTATAAAAGCAGAATCAGCAGGGAACTGTGCTAAGCTGTGAGGAAGCACCATACCAGGAACATTTGGTAAGGGAAGCCCTTTCAATATTCCACTCGGAGCATCCCAACCAACCTCAAATTCAATACCACCGCCACCCCTCAGAGAGACCGGATCTCCCTTAGTAAATCCAAGTGAGTCAGAAGTACATGGGCCAGCATGAACATTAATTTCATTCAAACCGTGAGAATTCGCAGGGTGACCCCAAATGGTTTGGCCAAATGAATCCACCATTGAGCCGGAAGAACAGGAAGGAGCACCCAGATCTCCTCTGCGAACTGTCCCTGAGTTCCCGTTAGGAAGTAATCCCGTCGATGAATTGGAGAAATCGTCACCGCCGCCATATTGCCAGTCAGAAGAAATATTTGTAGGAGAATGATAATTTACAGAATCGCCGTTCCTCTTCTCGAGCTCCAACTTATGCTTGTCACTTCTATCCATAACAATCTCTTTTATCAACACAACTGCAGCAAAGAAAACCAGTGTTGGATACTTCTTTCTGTTCCAATTTTGTTTTTAGAAAAACCAGCACAAAAAAAGCCCTAATGCCTAATCCCATGGAAGACAGCTCAATGCCAATGTGAATTGAAGCAAAAAGCTGCAAGCGAAACAGAAGATTTTTTTTTTTTAAACTATGATCAACGCCCAATATGAAACGAAGGCTTCGATATCAGAAACAGAAAATCGTAAAAGGTCTGCTAATCAGAAGGACTAAAGAGTGTCACGACAAATATATTACCATAAAAAGGTCAGTCCAATCCACAGAGAACCGGAGCTTGTTCTCAGGCTAGCACACAGCAGAACAAGATACTATAGTAAACAGTACCGAAGATGGAGTTGAAACAAACCAGAGCCCACTTCAATTAATGAGCTGAGAATAACACATCATAATAATAAATAAAACCCATGTACCTAAACGATGTACTCGAAATCAACATCAGTGTAACGGCCACTCTTATCAATGCACAGTAGAGGGCATCATTAATCACTGAAGCTAGTCGTACTACCAAATTGCACGAAAGCAAAGGATCTCCTCTCGAGAAAACAACTACTCAGTAACTCATTCAAACAGGTGCTTGCAACCAACCAGTCTAAGGGAACAGGAGGCACGGTCAATAAGTCGAATACGTTGATTTCATCAAATATATTAATTAAGATCCCAATTCAATCTCTGCAATCAAAGTTGAGAAAAGAAACCCTAGTCAGAGAAATCAGAGCAGGAAATCTCACTGTCAGCAAGTAGCCAGAAGAATCAAAGAAAAACAAGATAGTAATGAGAAGACAAATACCCGTTTCAGATTATGTTCTACTGCTGGTACTTTGTCCTCCATTGAAGCTACTGCTTATTCTTTTCTATTTTTGTTTCTTTTTTCTCTTCCCTCCTCATAGAAGCATCACGCTTTATTGAACTGAATTGGGGCATATACCGTTCCTTCTTCCTCCAACTCCCTAAAGTTTGTTATTCTATTGCCCAGAAGTTAGAACGCTACTGCGGCACCGTTCCTTCAGCCTATTGTGCTGTCAATGTTTCAATATCCTCATGAGATGAGAGAGTGGATACAGCAAGTGATTGTAGCTCAAAGTGGAGCAGAGAAAAGGTTTCTCAACTACAGACTATGAGACTACAGAGAAGGAGAGACGATGAGAGAGACCGGTGGGAGGGGAGCATTCGTGTGGAGAGGAAAAAGAAAAACAAGTTAGCTAGCAAAGGTTCTGCATTTATACCACGCTTGCATCAAAATGAGAGCTCTTGATGATTAACCACCGCCACTGCCACCGTCAAAAAATATTTTAAAAACAGTCCTCCTTTATTAAAACTAGTAAAATAAATATATTTATTTAAGAGAATTAAAGTGAAATACGACTTCTGTAGTGAAAACTTTATGTTAATGATTAATTTAACGAAGCCATAATTGATGCTAAGGTAGGAAACTGACACTGCCAACCCCTCAATTATAGATTTATCTGAATAATGCTCCCTGAAAGCTGCTGTCCTTCGTTGCTTCTAGGGAGGTGAGCTTCACATCTCTCATTAGAGTTATTTGTTTGGTCAAGAAATCTAATCTTTGACCATCTTATCTTCCCATTTTCTTTTTTCTTTTTTTTTTTGCTACCGATGTATAGGCCCTCTTTTAGCTAAGATATAATAGCAGGGCTAAAATTGAAATATGGTTATCAGAAAATTAGGATTAAAATTTTCTATATATTGATATTCGTATTTTTTTTAAGGTGATTGAACGTTGCACGGCAAAAGTATAAGATAAGAACCTAATTTTTAATGTCTTAAAGATTCTAAGACTAAATTGTATTTTCGTGATGCTAACGGCTTCAATTTTTTTTTGGTAATTCAAGGATATGAATAAGTATTTCAATTGATATTCCTGTCGAATAGTTTGTATGGTGTAATAATATATTTTATTTCATACACTAACACACTTTAAAGTATTAAATAAAATCAGCTAAAAAAAGTATAAAATAATTATTTTTAGTTTTAGTTTTCTCACCTATATATATCACATACGATGTAACCATCACACTCCCAAACACGTAGTGCTATAGTAATTTATATTCTTTTAACTAATATAGGGCGTTAATAGATATTGTATTAAATTAATCAAGGATATATAGAGTTATTGTGTGTGTAAATATATATATTAGTGATGTTACCATTTGTTATATTGCATCCACAAGCTACGATCATAACATATTTCTAAAGTGACCAATAAATATTATTTGTTTTATCATTTAATTTACATTTAAATTACATGAATGTTAATGTATAGGCATATGGAGATAGATTCATAAAGCACCTAGCGTACAATACTTCATTGTTTTCGTTTCTCAGTGGTGGGTTGGAGTGATGTCTCCCTACTAATGAAGGGGATCACCGGGGTCGTTGGTTGTTGAACCATAGAGAGGTTGGGCATGGCGAAGAGAAGGTGGCAAAATAAGAATATTCGTAGGTTATTTCTCTGTTATTCATTTTTTTAATGATAATGGTACTTTGCTAACCAAACTTACCTTATGGAGAATATAAGCTAAATAAATTATTTCGTTATTATTATTATTATCCAGAATCATAAACCTTTTTTTGCCCTTTAAGGCTTGTTTGATATGGGATTAAAAGAGGTAGAGAAAATTATTTCCCATATTATGTCTTTTATACCAAGTATTTAAGAATAATAAAAAACATTTTCAATAAAATATCCACTTAATATCAAATTAATATTTAAAATGAGTATTCGTCAGAAAAAAAATTTATTTAATTTCAAATAGATTATATAAGACATGTAACATAAGGGAGTCAATTTTCTACCCATATTACCCCCATACCAAACAAACACTTAGGCTCTATTTGATTCTAATAAAGTTTTGAGAAAAGAAAATTAAAATTAAAATACTTTCTTTCAAAATTTTCTCAAAAAAAATCAAATAACTAATATTTAATAATAATATTCATCATTTTTTTCTATCTCACTGTATTATGTAAACTAAATACAAAAAAAATATTTTTCTCTTTATTTTCATTCTTTTCTATAAAACTTTTTAAGAATCAAATAAAGCATTACTAGTAAAGGCTTTCGCTAAGTTGTTATCTTTACAACAATACCAACAACAATAATAAAGTTAACTAGATATAGGAAAAAAATATGGCAGAATAAGAATACATATGTACTCTATATTTACATACAGACACAAACTATTTATCTGAATTCGGACTTTATGTTTTCATTCTATGATAGAAAATAATGTATAGGTGATTTGGAATGTATTTAATAATTGCAATCATGAATAACATGCCGATGAGGCATTTATCTTTTGTGTTCGTTACATGATTCAAGAATTGTATTATTAAGTTTTAGCAAAGAAATTTTATGTAACTAAAAGCTTAGCGTTATTTTTATTGTCAAGCTCCATACTTTTTGTTTGTTATATGATTTCAAATTCATTAAAAATCTATTTTAAAGTACCTCATTTATTGTACGCGTATTTAATATATAGTAGATTTTGTATGTTATTGTTTTTTGTTTAGAATATTACGAGTCGAAGTTTATTGTCATGCAAATTCATTAAATTTGTAGTTTATTGTTTTTCAGAGTTGACTATCCTCCGGCATTAAAATAGATAAAACGAGACTACTTTTAGATTTCACAGGTCATTCTTAATACTAAAAAGGAGTGAAAAAAAAAACAGGGGGCTGGTATTATAGTACTATTAATAATTAGTGCCACTAACCCTATTGCATTATTTTACAATCTTTATATGTGTAATAATGCTGATAGACTTCTATATAGACGTTCTTTCTCTCCTTCTTATGTCATTATTAGTTGGCATTGGGACTCGAAAGATTTCAGAGGCTTAATCATCTATGGAGGAATCTCTTCAACACTCCGCCTGTGCTCGGCCATCAATTTATAAAAATTGTCCCATAGTCTATATTGTAAAAATATGACTTTTATTGGTTAATATATTTTCTTCACTAGCAGTGGTCGTTGATGGTTCATATATTTGAAATTTTCGCTACTCTGTGTTACTCAGGTGCACCAAGTGTAGGATAGAATCAAAGCTTGCTATCTTCAACAAATAATCTCTTATACACTATAATTGTTATCTCCCAATACATGATGGCCATACCTACCAAAATTTGGTGAGAGAATTAGATATAGTAAAGTCATCTAAAATAATGGGTATTTTAGATAACATTTTCGGTAGGAGAAATTGATGGAAGAAATTTTGTCAAATTTTTTTTAGTTAAACTATATATTGTATGAAATTATCTAAAAGCCGACCAGAAAATGTCATATATAATGCATGCTTTCTTTCTTACTTACTTGAAACTAACATCCAATATTTGAGCATAAAAACCTTTGTCACCCATTTTTTCCCCGCCGGTCATTTCTTCTTTCTCTCTTCTCTCCCTCCCACTATGACGGCGAACTTGAGATCCAAGAGGTAAGCTCTTTGTGTTTTCTAGCATTTTTCTTTTGTTATATTCTTGCTAGTTTAACTTCAATTGTTCTTATATTTTCTTTCTTACTCTCTCTCTCTCTTCTCTCCCTCTCAATTTGACAGTGAACTTGAGATTCAAAAGGTAAACTCTTTGTGTTTTCTAGTATTTTTTTTTTGTTCTTTTTCAATCACCTCAATAGCCACCACCTTGTTCTACAATCCACTGCCATCCTTGGAGTTTGGTTTGGTTTAGTTTAAGTTAATGTTATGTTTGTTATGATTAATTTATTTGTTATATATGTTAACTTCTTTAAAACAAATTAACTCGGGATGTAAACGGAATGGATAATACCTGAAATCCGACGGATTTTACCCGACAGATATGGATATGGATAATGATAAACGGATATAGATACGGATACGGGTAAGCGTTAAAAATACCAGGCGGCTTCGGGTTCGGGTACGGATAAGGGTACGGGGTATCCATATCCGTACCCATTTACCCATTATATATTTATCATTTTATCCTTAACTTTTTATATAAAAATAGGTTATAATTAGAAATTAAATTGTCATTTTACATTTAACCCTACTTTGAATCTAATATTGTTTGTCTGATTGTTTGTCTCGTGACTCACTGACTCTTCAATCTTCATTGAATTTGAATATTCACTCTCGTGACTAAGTCTTCTATCTGTCGAGACTCGAGAGCCGAGAGGTGGTAAACCGTAAACATAGGGCCACAGGCACAGCCGCACAGGACCACCGCACTGCGCACAGGCTCAGCTGCGTTGCCCTTTGGCCGTCACCCGACTCATTCGCCGTCGCTCGTCGGCCGCCATCCCTGTCTCCAGTCTTCGTCGTTTTCTTCAAGTTGGAGTAATTGAGGCTTCATCCGTTCGTCGTCTACCTCTTCAAGTCTCCCTGAATCTTCATCTACGACTGCGAATGCTGCCTACCGCCTGCCGCCTGACTGCCTGAGTCACTCTGTAAGTTTGTTAATACATGCTACCGCTCGCTTCATTTCATCCAAATCCAACAGCAGCACAACGAATCTTGTTTGGATAAAAATGCTTCATTGTTGTGTCGTGTGCGATGAGATTTGTTGTGAGCTTCTATGTCAACATTTACCATTTATCAAAATGCAATGAAAGAAATAAATGCCTTAAAATGTTGCTTCTTTGATCATTTAGCATGTAAATCTTGTTTTCTTTGTATATTGTTGTGTCCTGCTCGTAGTTTTTTCGGGGAACATTTCAAACTGCTGATATCTGTTTTCTTTGGCCAAGGAGGAGACGAGGAGTATATTACAAATTGATATCCCGAGATCTTGTCAAAAAAGAAATTATGCTGAATGTTAGTAGTATATTACATTACTGTATAATGTTAGTAGTATATTACATTACTGAGAATGATAACGGGTAACCGGTTTACGGGTAACGGGTTTACCCGTTGGATAACGGATTATTTATTGGTTGTTTATAATTTATCGGGTAAATGGGTTATCCATCGAGTGACGGATATCTGTTGCACTGTCGTGAATACAACAAATTTAAATAAATCTTAAATCTCAAATACGTAGTATATGGCAAGAAGGATTCGAACCCACAAGGAATGACGTTTTAATCACTAATTTTGTTATTGATGTTACAACCCCGTTTATAAAATTTCATTGATTCTAATACTAAATCTAATTGTACTAAATCTTAATCACTAATTGACAAATAGGGGAGGAATGAATTGATGATGAAATTAAAATACCAAACATTCAAATAAGACGAATGATTCTAAACAATTTAATATTGACTTAGGAAATTCAGAATAACAAATTCCTATACTTCCTCTCAACCTTAATAAATTGAATATGCTCTCAATTTATTTTCTAACCATTTAATAACCTAGGTTACGAACACTAGATTCAATTAATGGTAGCATTATGAACGGAAAGCAGCCAACTACAATCATAATCACAAAAGCTCAGATTATACAATTGCACGAATTAATGGATAAGATTAATAATTAATCTTCTTGCTACTTTAGACAAATTAATTAACAAATACAGGTTAATTTCATTGTCTTAGCAAATATTAAGTTCTAAACTAAATAGGTGATCAATCTAATTAGTTCAAAAATCTTAATCTATGATACGGAATCATTCAATTCGATCCATTAATTCAATTAAACTTCATCTAGAATCAAACATTTAAAATATGAAATGGTAATTAGAATATAATTCCATCCTCAAATCATCCTACCCTGTTCAAATTACTCAAATGTCTGCATATTTACAATTCACACAATTACATACAAATCTTGAAAATTAATAACAATAACACATTCATGAAATCTACTATTGATACAATTAGACGATAATATAATGAACACAAGTAAAATTACAGATAATCTACTTAGATTTAACAAAAATGAAGATACTGAAATTCATAAAGGAATAGAGAAGACTTATCAATTGAAGTGCAGATTGTCAAATCATCAATAGAATTCAAGAAGATCAAAAAGTTGGAATTGTGCATTACATGTATATTCTAGAGGAATAAAGGAAGAAAAATACATTCCAATTGTTTTTGATCTCTTTCCTCTCTGTCCCGAACCCTGTTCTTAGATAGAAATTTATTAGAAATAGGTCGCGCGGACAGTTACACATTTTTAAATGGAAACACGGTCCGTGTTTTGGAAACACGGGACCCCTGTGTGTTTCTTCCAACTATTCCACTGACAAGGATTTAAAGATCGATGCTCGAGATAATTAACACGACCCATGTTTATGAAACACGGGGGGTGCCGTGTTTTTTATCCTTCCACTCAATTCCTTTGAAAGTTTCAGCCTAGCTTCTCTAGATGTATTTGTTCCCTTTCCAACTTTGCTCTCCTTGATTCAACATTTCTTGATGTGTTCTCTACTTGATTTCTTCTTTTCATTGACTTCTCCTTGAATTTCTTCAATTTTTTTCTTTCCTGTAAAATCTATTCAAAGGAGGAAAACTCGATGAAAAGATTAAATCTAATAGAATTAATGAGAGATAAATGATATTTTTAAGCATGAAAATAATCTATAAATCTCATCTATCAATATCTGTCTGGTATAGATATGGATATATCAGCGGATATCAGTTCGGGTTTGGGTACGGATATGGATATGGGTTTTTTAATCGGGTTCGGGTATGGATATAGTATACCCGATCCGAACACACCCCGTTTACATCCCTAAAATTAGCTTGGACCTTCAAATGTCGTCCATCATCGCTACCAACCATCAATGACCACTGCTAGTATGAGTTTTTGTTTTATGTTCTTGGTTATTGTGTGGGGGGGGGGGGTTGTTAGTGTTGTGTGTTTTAGTTGGTTTGTGTGTGAGTGTGTAAATTAGTTGTAGATGTTATTTGAGTGAATTTTTGAATATTTGTGATTAATATATTGATTTTTTGAATAAATTTACATATAATTATGAATATGCCATTAACTGCTATTATTTTAAGTATTGAATTTTTATACTAGTAAATGTCATTATTTTAAGTATTGGATTTTTCTTTTAGGTACTAAGTATTGGATTTGTATGTTAGTAAATATATAAATTCCAAGTATTCATCATATATGTTAATTTTGGATATGTTATTGTTTCACATAGTTTTGGATATATTATTTTAAGAAATAAAATATTGGTGTCCTTATAAATAATTTACATTAAATAAGATAATAAAATTTTGAGCAAAGAAAAATATAATATGTTTACCAAAGTATAAGAAAAGAAAGAGTGTGTGTGTGTGTGCGTGTGTATTAAATATAGTAAAAGGATAATATACTTTTAAGTTAGGAAAATATAACAAATAAATTTATTGTTTTAGTTACTGTATTTGTATGCTGGTAAATATTATTATTCTAAGTATAGTTGAATCCTAATGCCAAAACAAGCATACAAATATTTGGCTCAAAATAATATAACCCTAAAAATAAGATAAACCTTAAACCAAAAACACTACCCCCAACCTAACCTTTAACCCTTCACCTTAATACTAACACTTACCCCAAAACTCTAACCCTAAAGCCTAAACCATTTGCCTTAAACCTTAATCCTAACCCAAAACCCTATCCCTTACACCTAATATCTAGCCATAAACTCTAATCCTTACCCTAAATCCTAACCCTTAGACTAAACCATAACACTAGCCCTTACCTTTATCCTTACCCTAAACCCTAACCTTAGACCATCTTACCTAAGAACTAATATGTTTGTCTTTATAAATAATTGACATTAGATAAGGTTACAGTAATTGATATAATCATGTTACAACTTAAAGATTATCAGGGTAGTAGGATGCCTCTCTTACATGATGAAATAAAGTTGACATTAACTACAAAATGGTCCTTGGTATTAAGCTTTGAGTTTTTTTTCCTTCTTTAGGTCATGTGATGCTTCTTTTACTTGATATATGCCCTCTGTTCTACTTTCTAATGTCTCTAGATGGAGTTATTAGGTCCCATGTGAGATGACTATGTGCTGAGTTAGATCGCATGGTGGATATGAGTTTTTATTTTGGGACCATACATGTTTAAGTTGTGTCATATCTTGCAAACCTTTTCATTGATTCAACCATGGTTAAAGGAGATGGAAAGATATATGGATTTGTTTTTCACTAATGTTCCACACTTGTAGTTTGTTGAGGATAGATAAATTATGATACACTATGATTAGATAATGAGGAAGTTGATAGTGATTAATGATGTATAGAGGTTTTGGCATGGTATACCGTATTCTAATTACCTTACCGACTCCTATGAGGTGGCTAGACCCTCTTTTGAAAAAAGTGAGATAGTAGAAGAATCTATGAAAAGGGTGGAGTTAGTGGTTGATCTGCAAAAGTTGAGCATTGAATATTATCATGGGCTTTGGGAAGTTAGCAATATCAGTTGAGGTGAAACCTAGGGCAAATCTTAATGATGCCTTTTGGTTTATCTTTCACTATTCATGATTGTGAATCTATATATAAGGTTTCCTTATTATAAGTTTGTATAGAGAATTAGGCTCATTATACATATTTTTTGTAGCTTGAAATTCATTTATAAGATGTACATAAATAACCTATCATAAAACATTGTATTAAAGTATCAATTTAGTATAATAAAAAATTATAAAATTATTGTTATATTGATATGTAAGATATCAATTGATAAAAGTTGGACATTGTTAAAGAATTAAAGATCTGATAAAATTTGGAATGGGCTTCAATCATTTATCAATATGGTGATACCTTATATTTCGATTGAAGATGGGCACATTCATTGTCCCTATAACATGGCTTGAGTGTTTTGGATTCAAATAAGGACAGCATCAATGAGTGACTATAATGATAATGATAGTTCAAATTATCCTTCTAATTAGGGTGCATTTAGTGTTATGTTTATATCGATGATTATTATCACTAAGCTCTACATATATGGTATTCTCTCTATACTAAGATAAATTTTTTTATATACTCTGATCAATGAACTTATGAAAGATTAACTTACTTAATCTAGTTGGTATTTTTATATTATAGACATCGACGCTAGATATCATGATGAAGACAAAGAACATGATTTCCCTCAAGGACCTCATAGATTATCTTCAACATACAAGTTAGATACAAATAATTTGATGGTTAGCCTTATAAATTATGGTTAAACATTTTATGTGATTTATTTTTACCTCAAATGTTTTTTGTTGTAGCATTACTTGTACGGGAAAAAAAAAGAAGGAAAAGAAAAGGATGTCAAACTATATAATATGTGGGTCAATGGAGGGAAGAAACTAATCCATATTGATTTTGCCAACAATGAAGGAACATATAATCCGGTGGGTCATGAGCGAAAAAAGTTTATTAAATTGTGAGTTTGGCATGTAAATCTAAATCTATAGACCAACCTCGGTCACATTAATCCTAATGTCAGAGGATGATGATGAACATTTAGATTGGAATTATTTTAGTTTCGGTGTTAGCTTTGAGTATCTAAATAAAATTACAAAAGTAATTTATTTTAACCATTTAGATATTAAAATAAAACGTAACTAAAATATAAAGATAATAGAGTGGCATTATTAAAAATATAGGATATCCATAGAATATTATGTTAGATATGAAATTTTTAAACAAAACTTATCCATCTAGGTATATCTAGATCTTACACAAGCGTTGAGTACATACGTAAGAAATAAATAATGCACGAGAGGAAAAAAAAAGATTATAGGAGGAATCCATGAAAAACCTAAGGTTGTGGTAGATCATAGAATTGTTTATGTTATCCGATATCTACTTATTTGATTTGATATTCAAAACAATCCGATCTAAAAAAAAGCAAATAACCAATCTGATTTTTTTTTAAATTAAATATTCGATCCGGTCAATAAAAAGTCAAACAAACTAGATATCTGATCCGACAAATACAAATAATATCTTATCCAAAAAAATTATTTATATATATATTTTTATAATTTTTTATTTTATATATAATTGTATATAAATAAATTTAGATGTGTGCATGTGCGTGTGTGTGTATAATTTTTACTTGATTTACTTTTTGAGCCAAAATTTAATTTAGTTAAACTTATATGTTTAATATAATCAAATTTTAGATATTTATACAAAAAGTAAAAATATTCTGTGTGCCGAACGCTGATAGGCCTCACTCACTCCTTCCTTATTTTAGTTTTAATATTGGATATTTATTGAGTAAGTCGGATATTTACCAAGCTAATCAGATATTTTCTTAGCAAATCGGATAATGTCAAATATATTTATAATTTGATAGTTTTTTTATATTTAAAATTTTATTTAAATAATAACACTTATATTTAATATCCGATCCAAAAATTTAAATATTTAATATTTAAAATTTTAAATTAAATATTAAATATTATTTTTAAATATCTAAAATATCATATATTTAAACCAGAAACATCTCTACTACATCCTACACAAGTACTTGGGAAATTGAAGTGCCTCCATGCGTAAACTGTTGGCTATTGTAATTATCTTTGTTACTTTATTTAAGAAATATTTTACTAAATTTTATATAAATAAAAAAATAATTATCAAAATCGGAGAGCTCTCCCGAACCGTGCCATGGGCATATAAGCATCATGTTAGAAAGTTTGAGGATAGAGATTCCATAGTACCGAACTTTATGCGAGATGGATTAGATAATGCTGTACGATTACACAAAAGCAAATGGCATAGTTACACGTGTAATAAGTACACTCTCTTTTAAGAGAGTCTATTTGATTGCTATCGCCTATCGGGCGACAACTGATTATTTTTGACAGATAATAATAGTCTCTGAACGTGAGGGTTAGTTCACGGCTGGCATGGCTCTTCTTTTTGTAAAAAGCTAATAACCAAACCGAAACTACCAAATCTCCCTCAAAAGGTTAAATATCTATGCGTTTGTCTTAGCGGTCAGTAAAATATAAATGGGTTCCGGTGAAAAAAAATTTCGCTTTTTTATAAGAGGATTTAGATTTAAATTATGAAAAAAAATAGTTGATAGTCTTTTTAGATTAAAGTAATTAAAGTTAATTAGTTTATATAGCATTTAATTTATTTTTAAATATATATATATATATATATAGAAAATTTTGCATATATATTTATATATAATTAGGTATACATATTAGTATAATTATATGTACATAATATTTTATATTTGAAACTAAATTCCTTAGGACTATTTTTATTTTTATCTTATTAATTTTACCTGAATGGACTATAAAGAAATTTCCCTTTAAATTATACCATCATCGATATATTTTAGAAAAAAAAGATAAGTGGATCATTTAAAATAAAGTAAATATAATAATTTAGATACTTAATATATAAAATTTTTATTTTTTTGGTAACTAAAATCACTCATTGAATATAATAATATTCAAAATAAATATTATCTTTTAAACAGGTAGTAATTTTTTCAATAATTTTTTATATATTAAAATTTTTAATTTATAATAAATAGTAATATTTAAATAAATTAAAACTTGAAAACTTTTATTATCACAAATATGTCAATAAAGTAGGAAGAATTAAAAAAAATGGTAAAGGTAACAAAATATCGTTAATTTTTTTGTCCTTTCTTAAAATGACTTATATGATAAACTAACCACAATATATATATATATATATATATATATATGCCTCTCATACAGAATAGATCAGTTATTATTATTATTTTGTGTTACAAGGCAATAACATATAATTATGTCAAAATTAAGAAGGAAGACAACATTATAAGCACAACATAGAGTGATTTGCAACTTAGTCGTATCGGATTTTTTTTTCTTTTCTTTTATAATGCTGACATGCGATTCTTTAAGTTAGCACAATTGCATATTCGAATACCCTAATAAAATAGCTTTTGCTCATTTAATCTAAAAAAAATGTATGATAAGTTTAATGGGATGAAAATTTCGTATTAATGTTTGAATGATAAACTTTTTTGGATAAAAAATTTATTTTTTTTAAACTTGTTAGATTAGCCTTTCAACTTTCGTGCATGACTTTTCAACTCCCAGCCTTCTTTTCGACTATTCTGAGCGACACATACTTTAAGAGCCAACACTGTGTACGGTGCAATGGATTTCAAACTTGAAATACGAGAAACTCAAATCTCAATTGTAATCTGTGATGCACGGAAAAAATAATATTTTTATTTTTCGGAAATGTTTTTAAATTAAAATTTATATTAAAATTATTTAATTAATATTTTTATTAAAAAATAATTACTAATAATTAAAATTAATTAATATAAAAAAATTTTTCTTAATTTTAATAAATTTAATCTATTTTTAAAAAATATATATATATAATATATATATATATATATATATATATATATATATATATATTTTTTATGTTTCGTCCCGTCCCCGTTTCTAAGTATTTTAATAAATGACGTTTTTGTGTTTCGTTCCATCCCCGTTTCTCCTTCCCCGTGCAACACAGATTGTAATCACTATGCTCCGATATTATTTTATCACTTTCAAACATAGAGAATTGCAGGTGAACCCAGATCACACTAGCTGTGCACCATAGTGTCGATCTAGCTTACTAAGATATGCTTCAAAACAGATAATTTTGGTACTATAGGTTCATCAGATAACCATAGTTATATGACAAGTCCAATTCTTCTAAATAAAACATTTAAGTCGTTGGCTGTATTGAAAAATATACGCTCGTTATATACACGCCACACATGCAATATGAATTTTGCGAAAAAGGACACAAAGTAAGTCTTTATTTTTCTTCCTTTGCATGCTTCGTGCAATCAAGATCTTGAACTCCCCAGTTCAAGATATTGCTCCATCTACGTTCATTCCTCTTATAGTCTTTAAACACGGTATGTACTATCCTGTTCTTAAGCTCCTTACAGTATATTAATTATGTGTTTGATCATGATTTATAAACCTTCAGGTTTTAGATTTGAAGTGGATTGAAAAATTATTCGAGTTTTATTAGAGGATTTCATTTTATAAGAAACCACTCAATAGGATTCTATTGTAACGCTCAATTGATTCATACTTAAAATAATATTCTTTTGCTAGGTAGAACTAATAAACTTGTTTTAACATACAGTTAACTGGTTTTATTGAACATGTCAACTAGTTCCATTTGGTTGTTCATTTTAGTCCTGCTTGATTTTAAATCTTTTTCCAATGATTATAAAAAAAATTCATTATTCTATACTTGGTTTAATTTTTTTTAGAGGATTTATGATTATTATTACCTATGCTTAAGAGATTTAAATCAATATTGGAAACTAAAATCTCAAAAAGTTACTTTTGATGACTTAAGTGCTTGTTTGGAACTACTTATTAAAAATAGTTATCTAAGATAACCACTTTTTTTTATAAAAAAAAAGGCTTAAATTTTTTTAAATAAGTAATTATCTTAGATAACAACTTTTAATAATTAATTCTAAACAAATAATAAGTCTTTTGTTTTCTTCTTTCCTTACCTCTCTCCTATGTTTTGTGGCTAGACTTGCATACCTAGGCCTCAAAGAGCAATTGCACGTTGTCTACTTTAGTTCTACCCTTCTATTTGTCTCATTTCCTCCTCCTCTTTTTTTTTTGATTAGCATGCATGGTTAACCTTGTTGCTTAAGCAGACCTATTTCCTCACTATTTTTGGCATAAACAATTTTGACCTTATAATTTTTCTCATGCTTTCTAATAGCTGATTAGTTGGGGTTGTTGAGAGAGTAATAATGTGGGTCTCATTACGTAACTTCGTTTCTCTTCATTTTTGACACATGTCCTAAATGCTCAGGTGGTTTTTCTCTAACTTACTCTCAATTTTTCCCCACATTTCCATCGAATTCCCTCTCTTGTCTTAGTCTTCATTATTCTATTACCTTTGTTTTATCCTTTATCTAACTCTCTTTTTGTTTAATTTTCAATCATATCAGACTTCATCACCTACTCACTCATTTAACTACAAATTCGATCACAATCATCACATTACACGTATTTCCTAATCTCTTACACCTCATACCTTATCTATTCATACTCTATCATTCTAAGTAACCCTCAAATCAAATCTATTCCTCTATTTCTCCTCATCTTCAACCAGCATAGAGAGGGGAAAACTTTTAGTCTTTCATTCTACATTTAGCACTTTTCTAACTTTCCTTATCTGCTCCCTCTTCTTGTGTTCTTGGTGTTTTTGATTCTTGTTATTGCTTTTGGAAATCGAGCACTTCTTCATCCTTCTTTTATCATCTTCTTTTCTTTTCACCTCTAAAACTTGGAATTTTAATTCACCCTTGCTTTAATCTAAGAAAAAGGTGGATAGAAGTTTGAAAATTGATGAAGGAAACTTTTTTCATATTGGACTCAAAATTCATCTTTTTCAACCAAGGGTTTATATTTTTCTCCTATTTAATCTCCATTTAATCCTCTTATATTCCATCTTATTTTTAATCTCTTCTAAAAAATATTGTTCTTTGCAAAGGTGGTTAACATGACTCCATGACTAACCCCAATACATATAGTCACTCCTCCACACATAGAGCGTCGTAAGCAGCAAAATCATCCAATGGGTCCTCATTGACTTTCACAAAGACATCTAGGTTGTCTTCTCATGGGAATGAGAACCATTAATAAAAATGATAATTAATATGCTATGTACTAAGTAAGGTAATAATATAGTCGAGAAAGAATTACAAATAAATCATAAGTTCATAATAAAGAATAGCCATAAATTCTTGTTAATGTAAAATGATGCAAGGTCAATACTGCTTCCATATCACATTATTAGATATAAATTGACCTATTCTTTTATTTACGTTACGTTCAAGGACCCACTATTTGTAATGCGGTAAAACAAACTAAAGTACCTCATGAGACAACACACCTGAATGACTATTATCCTCTAGTAAAATAAACCAAATATATAAGGGCAACATGCTATTGTCCGCTATTCTTAAGTTGGTGGAATGGTTTGAAGTAACTCTTAGGGATAAACACACATGAGCCACTATTATCATCTAGTGGAACATAAAACCCCTTAGTGTTGACACTCGTAATCTTTCACTATAAGTGATTAATGTCTTATCTATTAGTTAATTATCTCAAATCATTGGTAGTGCGCCCTTACCTTGTTATAAAGAGGGCGATGAGGCAGCCACAGTGCTAGAAGCTCATGGAAGCTTCATACCTTGGCATGTGGATCAGATACGCCTCACTAGTGAAGAGGTATTGACATTCAATATCTTCATTAGACCTAGTTTAGTAGTTACATTGTTTATACATTTTTCATATATATATGCTCAATACATATTTTGTTTATTATTATTATTTAAGGAATCAAAGAAGAAGATTCCTCCTAGTAGTAAAACCAAGAGAGGTACTAGTAGAACAAGCAACACAAAAGAGGGCGCTGCCAAAGGAAAGAGAGCTAAATATGAAAAATTAGTTGCCCCACAAAAGATTCCTTCTTCGGAAATACGCCAACCTCCACCAGCATTAGCTTTTTTGTATTTCTATGCCCAAAACTACCTCAAGAATAATTATATTTCCATTAATTGTTGTCCTGAGTATGTTGGAAGGGACGATGCTACTTATATGGTATCGACAGTTGACATAAGTGACATTTATAATCAGGAATGGATGTCAACCACAAGTGTCGCCGTTTATGTCACGTAAGCATTATTTCATATTTCAGATTTTAGTACTCTTGGAGAAATAGAATTTTTACGACCTCTTAAGCTTATATGAGTTATTAGTTATTAACAAATATCCATTATTATTGTCATCCATATATAGGTTGGTAGCTAGTCGCGCTGCGTTGGAGGGAATGTTGTCCTCTATTGTTTTTGTGTGTCCATACTACATAGCTGACAGTAGTACAATAACGGAGGGTAGGCACATAAACTATTTAGCAGATCACATTTTGATTGACGGACACAACAAGCTCTATCTCATTCCTCACCTCGCAACTGAACATTGGGTTTTGTACGCCGTCCGACCTGATCTTGATAAAGTTTATGTGTTTGATTCCCTTAGAACCTATGACGTGCCTTTTGAGGTCGCTTGTCGTGGTGGGAAGGAATTTATAGACATGTGAGTATACTTTTCACTTTACTTCATTAGCTTATTTATACATATATATATTCTACTTTCATTATTTGAGGTATATATACTTATAATATTATGTATCCAACTCTATTTATTAGGGCACTACGGACGACATACCAAAGGAGAGGTGGGAATGGTGTCCCAGACCCAAAGAATCTTCAATATGAGCTTATCATGGTAATTAGGAAGATAAATATTTTGTATTTTGTTTTAATTCAAATTAATATATAATAAATAGAGAGCTAACTGAATTCATTTGACAGTGTCCAAAACAGCAAAACGGCGATGATTGTGGATACTATGTATGTAGAGCAATGGATCTTATAGTCCAGAATAAATCGATCAACATAGATCCAAGCCATGTATGTTTGCTTTTCCATATTTTTCTATTAATGAATCATGACATATATATTTTTGACCTAATGGCTAACTGTATATTAATTGAAACATGGGTGTTGTAGTTTTTCACCAATGACTATACACGAGGCTAGCAATATAATGTTGATGAAATTGATGAAGTTAGAGACTAATGGGCCAAGCATGTGCACTCATTCATTCGGTATTAGGTAGCGATCTATATATTCTACATGCATTTTCAGGTTTGTATTTCCTCTACATCTTTCGGTCTTACAGCCTAGATCTGTGAACTCTTTACTTTGGGGTGTAGAGCTACCAAGTTGTGGTATGCCCACTAATTTTTATTTCTAAGTATAGTTGGTGTATTGAGATATGCATACCAATTATAGATTGATTGAAATTATGGTGTGATTGCAAATTTGGTATGAATTGTTGTTGTTTTACATTACAGATTTGGTAATTGTTTGAACATACAACTGTGTATGTGGACAGGAACAAAACAGGAAAATGCTAAAAAAAACATATACTTTTAATAACGGTTCTATGAAAACCGTTATTAAAACATATGCTTTAATAATGGTTTTATATAAAACCATTATTAAAAACTGAGGTTTTAATAACAGTTTCCCATAGAACCGTTATTAAAGCATAGGTTTTAATAACGGTATTGTTTAATAACCGTTATTAAAACTCCTTATAATATGATATTTATGCGCATTTAATACGTATTTGAGGGTTTAATAAACGCATAATCAATGACCGAAACGGCAATTCGATCATGTTTTAACAACGGTTTTTGTATTAACCGTTATTAATACATGGTTTTCAGCAACGGTTTTTTCTTATAAACCGTTATTAAAACCTTATTTTTAACAACGGTTTACTGCAAAATCGTTATTAAAAGCTCCTTTTTAACAACGGTTTTTAAGTAAAAACCGTTATTAAATATGAAGTTTACGCATCGCGGGTTTTTGTGTATTTTTTATGACGGTTATGAACCGTTATTAAAGATATAATAATGGACGATTCAATAATGGTTGAAAACCATTATTAAAATCCCTTTCCATGGTAGTGATGGAAGCACAAAACCGAAAGCTTTTCTGAGACCGAAAATACAAATAAAGTATCAGTGCAGTCTTTTTTTTTTTTTAAAGAAAAGTTGTATTGCAGTGACCACTGATCTACGAAAAATGCTAATTTATGTCATTTTGTGATTCAGGGACATTCTTATACACTGATATATACCAGTCCACTTGAAAATTAAAGGATATATCAATACTAAAAATATATTAATTAACTATATATATATACATTATTTTATCGTTTACTCCCGTTCTTTTTTTCTAATGTTGTAAAGATTGACATTTTCACATTTATTCTCATTTCTGTTTTTATATCCCACCCCCCTACATCGCTGCTAACTTTTGTGTGTAAATATCTAATGTTGTAACGAACTTCCCTAACTTATGAGCGTGCAATGGTAGGGTTTGTCTGTCTCATATTTTGTTCAGCGAACTTTATTTTGATAGATTGTCGTGCGTATGTGTATTGAATCAGACTTGCTGACATAGCAACGTATTACGCCATCGTTATGAACATATAGTCGGTTGGTCTCCAAAGGTTCCGGCTAATTCCTCACACAACTGATGTTTTCGGCCGAGTCGTTACACCTTAATTTCAGGAAGGCAAGCACCTAAAAACTGTCGGCAGGAATCTACGTGGATGCTCAATTGAGAGGTTTCAGTAGTCAACATATGGAGAATAGATAAATTCTATTATTGGCCTTGAAATTAAACAACAATGACATTAAAATTAAAAGACAATTAAGAAGGACTTAACCTTAAAATTATGCCAGTTAGTCTTCTGTACTTCAGAAATTTGTATTACTAATAGTACTCTTGTAGCAAGGTACCATCAATACTCTTGTTTATTAGATCTGATGAAAAACCAAGCAGGCAAAACGTTATTTAATTAATACTACTCGTACGACTATTAGTCTATTACAGCTTTGATTGCTAGGTGCTAATGATTCATGCATTGTCATTTGAACTTTGTGATAGTAGTAGTTATTGAATTTGGTTATCTAGTAAACATTTTACAATTATATTCCATTAGTGCCCAAAAATATTAAATTTCATTAATTAATTGAGCTTTATTGTGGGATTTTAACTATAGTGAAATTAATATGATATTATAATAGTCCTCATAAATTAGGGATGACAATCGAATAAGTTTTACTCGAAACTCGACGAGTTTTATCTGTCAGATGTGTAAACGAATATGGATAAATGGATATGGATACGAGTATGGAGGAAGGGAAAAAATATCTGTCGGATTTGGGTATAGATATGGGTAAGGGATCCTCAAATCTCTACCCAAACCCACATCCGTTTACCCGATATAAAATTACATTTTTACCTTTATTTATATAACTTCAAGTATATTTTCTAAGGTTAAAAGTGAAGATATGATTAAGTTTTAACAATCTAAGTATATAAGTCTAACATTAAATGATTCTTACTTTATACTTAATGGGTTTTATCCGAAACCCAATGGATATTTAAACATTTATAGATAAGTGGATATGGATGAGGGGAAAAAATACCCACCAAGTTTGGATACGGATATGGGTATAGATTTTCTTATCGGATTTGGATAACATATCGGGGGTACCCGATCCTTTGCCATCCCTACCAGAAATATTAATTAATTACTCTAGCTAATAAACGTTATCTAAGAGGTATTTTAACTATATCAAAATTATGAAAGTAATATTTCCATAATTATTACAAATTACTATTGCATATACAAGGTATTACATATATTTGATATAACCTTTTTTCTCCTTAGATTCATAGGTCCCATAAATACAAATATAAATAACCATGCAGATGATGACATTATAAAGTGCCAAGAAAAATTCCCCCGATAGGTGGGTCATAATCCCCTTAGTAAACTAAACATCAACCCCCTTGACTAATTGTACAATTATGAGAAAATGTAAGATTAAAGTACAAATATAGAGAAATGAGAACTTATAGAAGGAAGAAATTAGAAACTTTTATTGAATATGAATTTTTTTTATGAAACTTGAGAACTTGTGCATCTATATATCATTTTATAAAGGGTCAAGAGATAGTATTTTATACCCCCTCATCCTTGGCTAAAATATTAAATCATCATTGGTTATTTGACTTATATATATTTCTACCTAATATCAGTATAATTAGAAAAACATAAAAGTTACATCTTAATAACTGACTCTATGAGTTGACATCTATCAACTTATAGATTTTTATACTGATGGATATCAAATCCATTATATTAAGGGACTTCCTAACCTACATTCGAACATCCACTTTTAGCTCGTGTCTTCTTTTTAAGTCTCGGTCACTAGGTAGTCGTTGCAAACTAATCTCAATAGTTAGCCTTTTTGGATCACCCTTGGATGACAAGTCTCGACTGAAACCTCTTGTTTGATGACCCTTGTTGACATGTCATTTGGTTGATGCCTTTTGGCCGGCGACACTGATCTTCCTTTCAAAGAATGCCTACATAAAAATGTCATAATACCAAAAGAGAGGGAGAAATTTGAACCAAAGATCTTGGATACTCATAAGTTAACCTAAAAAATCAGCTTTTGTTTAGACCTGCTTATAAAAAGTAGTTATATAATATAATTACTTGTATTAAAAATTTGTCTAAAAAATTTTCAAAATAAAAAATTACTTTTAATAAATATTTTCAAACAAATCCTTAATGTTTATATGTTGGTACTCAAAAGTATCATGTTAAAATATTTCTAAGCACTAATATTTATAGTCTTTAGAAGTGATACTACCAACATCTTGACATTCTAATCTTATGGTGATATGGGTTGATAAACTTACCTCTTTTTATCGTCGACCTTTACAAGAATCTCGTTATTATTTGTACGGGAAATATAATTTGAAAACTTAGCTAGAGTTGCTACCATATATTGGTTATGCAATTATAATTGGTCAATAAAAGGATTGTATGTTTTTTTTGGTTGATTCATATGAAGTCTACAGGAGCTTGTATACTTTATCATATAAACGTAATAGGTTAGGACCTCTCATACCAATAATTCTAATTTTAAGTCTCAACTCTCAACTATTATTTATTATAAAGAAAATCATTCGGTCATTTTGCACGCTTTTTAAAAAAGTAATAAAAGAAGTATTAAAATTATACTAACATCTTTCATTGAAAAATCACCAAGTATTTAATGTATATATAATAAATAAAATAAGGATAAAAATATAAAATAGAATTTAAATTTTCTAATTTTTTTATACAAAAATTTGATGATATAATGATTTTCTTTTCGATACAGAAAGAGGATTAAACTGCATCTATACCGATAAAAGAAAAAGGGATTATAATTAAATGTATTAAAAAATATTTTTTATATTAATACTACATAATAATTATTGGAGTTTAACACAAGTATTCTGATAATTTCAAAGGAAACTATAAGAACCTTCATCTTAAAAAAGAAAATAAACACTGTTATTTTAATTTTGTTTTTTAGATAAATATTATTTTATTTTTACTAGATAACATTTTTTCCTTCTAGCATTACCTTTTAATTTTAATTATTTTACAGGTTATATAAAATATTATTATCATTTTTAATGACAATATAAATAAAGATTATCTATTCATCTGAAGGAAATAAATAAAATATATTTAACGGCGAATGTTGCCAGCTTGATACCAAGTACGCTTCGGAGAACGAACAGGGGAATCATGAAATTTATGAATCCATCACTGTTGATTTCTCTTTTCTTGACTCCAATCTGCTGAGTATTGTTTTATAGTACTCCAGTAGGCTTTATTGTAACTTTAACACATGTAGACTTTTATTAACTCGATCATTCTTTTATTTATTATATATATATATATATATATATATATATATATATTAATAAAATATAATAGTCATCATTTGACACTATTTTTTTTATAATTCATCTTTAAAAATTATATTTAAAATAGTATTTTTTTTAAAACTAGTAATTTTTGAGCAATATTAATAATCATAAAGTTGGGATAAATAATAGTAAAAAAAATTACTTCTTTTTCCCCTCAAAATACAATTAAAATATTAAAAATAGATCAACATCAAATTCATCTTAAGTATAAACTATTTTTATATGAAAAATAACGATACATATAAATATTGACTTTATAAATATTATCTATCATATAAAAACTAGCTCTACTGTAATATGTTATTTAGAAGTGAGAATTTGATTAAGTAAATTTTCAAACAATTTTTTTTAATTAACATTCACTAAGTAATATCAGAATTAGTATATATAGTAATTATAATTTTTTTATTTTTTTATTTGTAAAAGATATTTAAAATAACCAGATAAATATATATAAAATATAAAAAAAATGTAAGACACATAGGCTAACCTAACCCAATATTTGTCTAGACCCGATCAAGGCTTTCTAATAGCTGAATGGGTCCACCCATGAACCCAACCCGCTCCCAATCAGGCCTAGGTCAGCCTTCACCTAGCCCAAGTCCAACCAATGACCGGTCTATTTAAGACTTATAGATTAAATATTTGATAATTATATAGTAAGTAAAAATAAATAGAAATATGCAAGATTCAATATTTAAAAAATATATATACTTTGAATGTCTGTTGTTTTGGATACTTAGAAGTCGTTTGGTATCAAGAAAGTAGAGGGAGAAAATATAAGTTCGTAGGAAATATAAAATACATTATTGTTTGGTTTAAGGGATGTGAAAAAATCAAAGGGAAAAACTATTTTCCCTGAAATTTTGAACCACCCATATATTAAGGAAACTATTTCATGGAGTGGGGTTCAATAAATAATACTTCCTAAGTTATAAATTACCTAATTATCCTCAACTACCTATAATTTCTTTAATATGAATGATGATTATCGAAGGGCATATATTATTTGTTTGTTGATTCCGGATGTTTAAAATATTTCTGTCACATTTATTATTATTATTATTATTATTATTATTATTATTATTATTATTATTCAATAAGTATTTTTTTAGTATTGTATTAGAACTATTTCATCATTCTAGTTTATGTTGTTGCATTTATTATTTTTTTACAATAAGTTTTGATACAAGAGCTACTTCAATTACTTTATGATATTTTTATAATATTTTATTGTTGTCCGTTATAATTATTTATATTTTTGTAGTGGTAAATAAAGTTTTTATTTATGTAAAAAAAAATAGATAGAAAAAATAAATTTTGATATTTATTAACATAGAATATTAATATAATTTTATGTCTACTTTCTAGGTAATAAGAAAATAAACCAGATAAAATAACTAATGAAGTTCTCGTATTTCTTAGGACATACATATACGTAACAAATACAAATAAATATTTCTTCTAAAAAATTACTTTCCAATATTTAACTTTCCTATATATTATATTTTTGAATTTTTTAACATTTTCAATCATTTTTATTTTTTAAAATTTTAAAAAATAATATTTCCGCATTTTTTTTCGTCCCCAATTTTTGTCCCTGTCCCGGTCTCTATCTCCCTACAACGCTATCGTCATTCGTCACATATCACGTAACATAAACGGTGTACTTATACCAATTCAACGCGATTCGCGAGTCTCGGGACCATTTGAATTTGATCCAAAAGGTTTTTGGGCGGTGAACTGTCCCTGCATTTGATAATGTCCCCTATCCTATATACCTATCCGGCTATCCGACTATCAAGGAAGAACCCAGTTTGGGAAATCTAGTTAGTTTGAACTTTGAAGTGTTAGAAGGAATCTAGGACATTATGCCTTGGCCTTTTTTGACTTCGTCTTTCTTTTGATAAATTTTACTCTGATATTTTATATAGATAAATTTGATCTACTTTTATTAAACTACCATATATATTTTTTTAAAAATATTTGAATATCATTTGCTTTAATTTTGCGTATCAATTCAATGTCATCTTATTAATATTCTTGATTTCATATGACTCAAATGATAATTTGATAATATTGAATAAAATATTAAATATGATTTGAAAAATTCAAAAATATTTTACATATATTTTTTTAGAACTTTTCAAAGAAGAAACAACTTGAAAATGTTATAAAATTCAAAATTGATCTACAAAATTCTAATTTTTTTTTGAAAAAGTATTAAAATGTTAAGAAGTTTTCATTCATATTTTAAAATTATTTTATTTATATAAAGCTAAAAAATTAATAAGATTATACTAAAGTGAAATAAATTATTAAAATACATAGTATCTAAATGGTATTGTTTAAAGTACATTGCACCCAAGGGAATAATATTAGATGTTATTGTACCTAAGTTAAATTGATCTTTTTTTAGGCTTCATTTTAATAGTGTAGTTTTAGAAGGATTTGCTTAAAAGGGAATTTATAAAATTCCTTAATTTAAGGAGTCGATTGTGTATTACATTCATTACACAAAATTTCCCCATTTACGTCACTAATATTTTTTATATTCAATTTGGTTATAATAATGGACATTAATCCTTATGTGATATAGCTAAGTAAGAAGGCAAAGTAGCTTTTTTCAAAAAAAAAAACATTAGCTTACATGGAAACCATACTAAAGAAATAATTAATTAGTGCCTAATTTTAAGGAATGCTAATATTTACTAGAAAAGTTTGAGATAAATTCTATCTATTTACCTAAAGAAGAATATTTGTGAGTAGAAAGGACACCAACAACTTAATTTTAAGGATAATTACTATGTCTCAATTTGAGTAAAATCCTATCAAATTAAGTAAAGATTGATATAATTAGAAAATTAAAACTTAAAAGTAAGTAATGAAGCAATGAAATTATAATTAACCTATTTGGTAAAAGAAAACACTAAATATATGTTTAAAGGACCATCACTTGTTGGTTTTCTTGTCCCTTGTTTTATCTTATTTAAGTAAGTAAATTTACTATAAATAATATAAAATTAAAAAATGGTTAAAAATTAAATATTTGAGTAAAAAAAAAACACTCATCTAAGCATATATTAAATAAACCTAAATTTTAGTTTGTTTAAATTTAGATACCTTATTTGGATACCATATAATAGAATTTATTTACAATCTTCTTAGAAATTTTAAAATTATGAGTTTCAATTGTTTTTTTTTTTATCTTCATTGTTATCCAAACAAAGAGGATACTTCTACATAAATTCAAAAGTGAATATTTTTCCCTATTGAAATGATAAAAAAAACTAAATAATTTTAACAAGCCATCAATTTAAGAACCCGTTTTGTTTCCTAAAGTTCATCGTACAAATGAAGCCTATATTTATTACTCCATGTGTAAAAAATAAAATAAAAATTATTTTAACAATTTAAATATTTTTTGAGAGCTTAATAAAATCAATTTTAATATTGCACTTATATTTTCATTGAAAATCAATGAAATAATTTATGGACACATACTAAAAGAGAAAAATAAGGGTAAAAGTGAAAGTTAGGTATTTTTCAAAATTACTTTTTTTAAGATAAAATTTCAATCCTTAAATGATTTCCTTCTTAAACTAAAGGAGTATTTTTTTTTATTTCATTTAATCTAATTAGTATTGTGGTTATTCTTAAGACTTAAATTTTATGTGGACTTTGGAACCCACACTACTACGAAACCAAGCATTAATGATGCCGCATAAATGATGGTTTAACTGTAACTGTTGATAAAAACATAAAAAATTTGAGTCAGGAATGCCATAAAAGTTATAATAACGTTTCTAGATATTAACCATTATTAATAGTAAAGTAGTGCTCATTTTGTTAACGGTTTTAAATTAACCATTACCAAAACAAAGAAGCTATTAAGTTTTAATAATGTTTATTTCTGGAAATTAAAACATATTATGATAACGGTTATATCCAGAACCGTTATTAAAACTTGCGCATTAAACGCTCCTCCCTTCCCTCTCGCTCATTTACATATGTTACAAAACTTGAAATCTGACTTGCTCTCTCTTACTCTCTTTGCTCGTCTTCATTTTTCCTTACTTGTTATTAGTGCTCCCTTATTTACATTCATCGTGCATTCCTCTTGCTCGTCGAATGCCGTTTTCTGTCTTCTCTCATCGTCGTCTTTTTTCTGTATTTCTTACCCTGGTTCACACGTCTCATTTACCCAACATCCCATAGCCCGTCAAACCCTTCATTTGCCTCTTCTAGCATCCTACCTCTCTTCCAAAACCCTTCCCCACTGTTTCTGCCGCCTGTAATTGTAACATGCGTCGTCGACCCTACATCCTAGCTACGTACTAGAGAACCTTGGTTGATATAATTTTTTTTCTTTTTTTTTCACTATATATATATATATGCATGCATGTTAACTATTTATTAGGTATTAAATGTATTATTTTCTGTATGATATATATGTGTTGTTGTGGGTTTTGATTTGCCTCTCTATATGTTTATGCATGCATGAAAATATTGATGGATTTGATATTAATGAACAAAAACAAGTTTTGCTATCGTTAGAAACCCATATTTTATAATTTAAAAAGTTAGACAACAATCTTAGTAACATGATTTAGTGTTTTTTTCTTTTTTATAGGTAGTGGACTAGTGAGATGACGTATTTTCCTATTATATACATTCCTCCAGCATATTTGTGTATGACACCCGATTTAGGTTTTCGGAGTTATGTGACATGGTTATACGATGAACTTGTTGATTGTTCTTGGACGGGTCGTACTATGATCTATTCCATTTTATATTGTATCATTTGCTTTTAACATTGCCTCAGGTTGAGCCATGGTCAGGTGCGTTAGCTAGTTATTTTAATCTGTTTTTCAACCTCACCGATGCACCACACCATCAATTTGTTGAGGGTGAGATTTTTCCGAGGGATTATGATCAGATTGCTAGAGAAATGATGGTCATAAATAATGAGTGGAGGTTTCGTCATAACTTACCCCCGGGTATTCGCCCTAGTTACCGTAGAGTATTCGTTAGTGAACTCTCCGTTGATGATGTCAGGGAGCATATGACATATCGAGACGAGTGGACACTGAGAGTGACGGGTTTTAGTCAGCGTAGGTGTAATATCCCATTTTCTCAAATCCTAAATACTATATGTGATTGGTCTAGTAAGACATCTTCGAAAAAAATACATATATTATATTATCAAGCCTCATTTCATGCGTATTAATTTTTAAACATTTCGTCAATTATTTCTCTAATTTGCGAAAAATACATTTATTGTAATTCTTTCGATTCTTGTGTTTTCACTCTTTTTGACCCCTTCAAATTTTGTGGATCGATCTTAAAATATTTTTGAGTTCATTCATCTATTCTATTCATTCATTTTTTTCCATTTCTTTCTGAATTATTAAATTGTAGAAAAATCCATTTACGCGATTAGACGATTTTAGCTGTTTTTGCCATTTTTAATCCATTGGCCATCAAACGAGTTCTAATGCAAATTTTTTTATATATTTGGTTTTCTAAAATATTATGCATTAATCTGTGATAATTTGAACCCCTTGTTATTCATTTAGTGCATTTTGGGGGAAACATGTTTTCGCGACTTATCTATTTTTTGTTTTTTCCATCCGTCAAGCTTAAAAAAACTCAGATACTCAATATTTTTATATATTTAAGTTTATAATATTATTCCAAAAATTTTCATAAACTGTTATGTTTTTTAGAATTCAATTAATATTTTTCTTAATAAGCGCTCGTTATTAGATTTTCTTGTAATTTAATTAATTAAAATAAATTGTAACCAATCCTCTAACTAATATTTCAATCCTAACTAGTCTCCTAACCAAAAAAAAGATTTATAAGTTGGTTACCTTTCTCCCAACCAAAAAGTACAACTAGTACTATAATCATGATTCTATGACACTTCTTTTATACACTCAATCATAGACTAGCATCTCTCTTACACCCCTAATCCTCGCATTCAAGTGAGGCTAAAGTCAAACTATAAACTCAATCCATATTCCTCCATATCAGATCTGACTCTATTTTTTCCAAATCGCGCGTTCTAATTTCAAAACATATATAAAATCATGAATTTCAGCAAAGTGAAAAGTTGGTTACTTTCCAACTTGCAGCAACTCGTTCTCTCTTTCTGGTTGTCTTATTCCTTTGGTTTTTGTTTCATTGGAACAATTTCATTTCATAATAAAACTACATATAGCTTAAATCCCTGAAGTCGAGCTTCTTCGAGATTATTCAAAACCAATCTCTTGCTTCCTGACCAACTTCACCAAAATCAACAAAGCTATTTTTTTTCTGACTTCTAGCAGCTACCATGCCTCAACCTTGCTTCCTTTACCATATATTATTATTTTATATTCTTCCTTTCAAGTTATACTTAATCAAGGAACCCTTTTTAGCCGAGAAACCGTGCCCCTAGCCTCTTCTTTTTTCTCTCCTATGTGCCTTGTCGAGAAATGTTGGAATTTTTTTAAAAGTTGTTGTGTTGTAACAAAGATTTCGTGCCTTTAATCTCTTATTTTCTCCTTATTTTTCTTCCCATTAATCCTCCAAAACCTTAATCTATCATTCATTGTTGGTTGTTGTTGTTTTTGTGGTGGTTTTTAAACCTCCATATTCAAGAGTAATCTTTTCTGTTTCAATTCCTTTCTTCCCATTTTTTTCTTATTTATTAATCTAGGTTTATCTAACTCTTTTATCTTATATTCTTGGAGGTGATCAAGTGGGTTTAGATAAGGAATTTCTAGATTCTTTATTTTAGCTTTGCTAAGGAGCTTAGGAATTTTGGTAACTAAACTAACCTTTAGAAATAGGATTTTGTGCTAGGTATAGTTTGTGTTATTTTATGCATGACTAGATTTATTTTAATTATAAGCATGAAATAATATCTTAAAAAATATTTTATGACATGTGTATGTTTCTATCTTATGTGTGTAAGCATTAAAATTTAATGAGAAGATGGTTTGTGTGATTTTTACATGTTATTATGTCTCTTGGAAAGGTAATGAACATTTAGTGAAGTAGTGATGAATGTTCAATAGAGTCATGATGAATATGCCTAGATCTAATTAGTTTAGCTCTCATCCTTATTATTTTATGTGAATTTTGGTTGTTTTAAATTTATCTAAGTATTCCATTGTATGCATAATAGTGTATATAAGCTAGGTTATGAATGTTAGATCATTTAGAGTTATGAAAGAAATGCTTCCTGATGATAACGTTCTACCCAATCGTACCTCTGAAGAGAAGAAGATCCTTTCATCTATGGGTATGAGTTATGAAAAGATACATGCATTCCCTAATGACTGTATATTATTTTGCAAAGAATATACATGTTTAGATTATTATCCTAATGAATAATGTTAAGCACCACAAAATAAGAAGAATAAGGTGCCCGCAAAGGAGTTATGGCATTTTCCTATAATACCAAGATTCAGGTGGATGTTTAAAGATGTTTAAGATGCAATGAACTTGAGATGACATGCTGATGAGAAGATAGATGATGATCTTCTAAGACCTCCATCTAACTCTCCACAATGGATGATGATTGATGGTTTGTTTCCTAAATTTGGTGAAGAACTAAGAAACTTGTGTCTTGCTCTCTCTGCGGATGGTATGAATCCGCACAATCAAGGCACATATAATATTTGGCTGGTAATTTTGGTTATATACAATCTACCGTCATGAATATACATGAAACACAAGTATATGATGTTGTCTTTACTCATTTTAGGGCTAAACTAAATGGGAATGTTATTGATGTTTATTTGGATCCTTTGATTGATGATTTGAAGTTATAATGGGACACAGGTGTTAATGTGTTTGATGCTTATGGTGAGGAATGTGTCACTTTGAAAGCAATGTTATTCTGTACTATAAGCAATTTTCCGACATATGGTAACTTGTGAGGTTATAGAGTGAAATGCCATATGCATGCCTAATATGTGAGGATAATACTTCATTTTTTCAGCTAACACATGGCCGGAAAATTGTTTTTCTTGTACATCGTAGATTTTAATTGAGGGATCATCATTATCATAGGAATTGAAATGCATTAAATGGAAAACTAGAAGGGCATGTCCCAATCCAGTTGATAGGTAGATAAGTGTATATGGAGATGAAACATTTGAAGGTGCACTTTGGGAAGAAGAATAAAGATAAGCCTCCATCATTTGGGTGGAAGACAATGTTTATATTCTTCAAAATTCCGTATTAGGAATCTCTATACGTGAGGCATACCCTCAATGTGATACATATAAAAAAAATTATTTTTGATAGCCTTGTTGGTATATTACTTAATGTTCTACAAAAGACTAAAGATGGCATAAATTAATGATTAGATACGGAGGAAATGGACATTAAACATGAACTAGCACCATAAGTTAGTTGAAGATGAACTTATTTGCCATCAACTTGCCATATTCTCTCTAGGAAGGAATTGCATTTTTTGAATTCTTTAATAGTGTCAAAATTCTGGAAGGCTATTTTTCAAATGACAGAAGACTATGGTTGATGAAAAGGTTGAAACTAATAAATATGAAGTCTCATTATTGTCATATTTTGATGCTAATAGCCATATGTGGAATTTTTCCGAAGTGTGTTTGAAATGCTATCACTAGGGTTTGTTGATTCTTCAATGCACTATGCTCTAAAGTCATACACCATGATAGTTTGGATGTCTTGCAAAGAGTGATTGTGATCACTTTATGCCAGCATAATATGTACTTTCCTCCCTCATTCTTTGATATTATAATGCATCTAACTATTCACTTGGTTTATGAGATAAAATTGTGAGGGCTTATTCATGGGCACTGAATGTACCCTTTTTAATGGTTTATGAAGTTGATAAAAGGTTACGTGAATACTTGATATTGGCTAGGAGGATGCATTGTTCAGAGTTACCTAGAAGAAGAGGTAATTGAATTTTTCACAAATTACTTGTTAAAAGCTAAAGCTATCGGTATTCCTAAGTCTCGACATGTACAAGAAGTTGAAGAAAAATGTATTAGGGGCAAACAATTTGGGTAAGTGTACTTTAACATGCTCCATAAAGCACATCTTTATGCATTACATAACAATAATGATGTTCAACCATATGTTGAATAAAATATGCGTTCTTTGAGAATTGAAAATCCATCAAAGACTGAGAAGTGGATAATTGACAAACATAATCTTTCCTTCATACATTGGCTAAGAGATCACATCAGTCCACTCATTAGAAATTTCCTAACATCTATTTCTGCAACCCTACATTAGTTGTCCCAAATGCCCCGATATGAAGTCTTCTCATATTCCATCTATGTTATCAATGGATATACTTTTTACATGAAACAAAAAGGTGAGAGGAGTACAATATAGAAAGGTGGAGTGACTTTAGTGGCTAAGGTAATGCATATTGCTAGTGCAAAGGATAAGAATCCAACATATGAAAATATAAATTATTATGGTTCATCAAATGGATTTGGGAGCTATATTATATTGTGTTCAAAGTACTATATAGGTTGATAATAGTCATGGGGTTAGATATGAAGATCAGTTTACATTAGTAGATCTCAATAGAGTAGGGCATAAACAAGGCCCATTCATCTTGGTATCTCAAGCAACATAAGTTTTCTTTATCACCGATCCGGCCAATACATGATGGTCTATGGTTTTAGGCATGAAAAAAAATAACTGTGAATGATTGTGACAATAAAAATGATGCCAATTGGGATAAAGAGTGTGTTGGAGTAATAAGAGCAACTCAATCATTGATAATTGATAATTGATAATAATGACATTAGTGAAATGGAAATCTATGTAAGAGATGATCATCGTGAAGTAATATATGTATCAGATCATGAAACCAATCATAAATGAGGGAAGAAAAAAAGAAGGAAAATAAGGCAATAAGGGTAATAATATTGTAACACATGTTTTTCATATCATTACTACATCTGATTATTGTGTTTATCATTACTACATATGAAATGTTTTCTTAACATTTTATTTTTTATATCTTTATTCAAAACATACATTATACTAATTTATGTATTCAAATTCCATAGAGATATGGAGAAGCACCTTTTTGATAGGGATTCTAACGATGAAGAAGGGAAGAGACGACCTAATGTTATGAGAATCATCACAAATATGAGGAATAGAGGAGAACAAGTGCCATTGAGTTGGAATATGTATAATCTTTCCATTAGTGAGTATACTAACATGTTTCTGACATACATTTCACTCGTCACTTGTAATCGTGTACCAATCTCCTATAACAATTGGAAGTATATTCCAAAAGGTCACAAGGAAAATATTTAACAAGAATTGACAGTAAATGATATGTTTTTTTTTATCATATTTTAATATGTTACATGTTATTAATTTCAATATGATGACATTGACGTACATATTTATATATCAATTTGTAGAGAGTCTTCATCGTCTTAGAGGAGAGGAAGAAATGGCTTCTTAGACATTGTGATGAACGTCTAAGAATATTTAGGACATATTTGGTGAATAAAAAAATATATAGAAAGAGGGATGGAGCTTTACGCATAGGACTATTAACGAGCCAAGCTAAGCTTGAGTGAGCTTGGGCTTGACTTGTTTAATAAACAAGCCGAAGAATGTAGAGTCCGAGTTTGGCTTGTTTATAAATGAGCCAAGCTTTTAACCAGTCAAGCGTAATTTTTAAGCTTGTTTAGCTAAATCAGCAAGCCGAATTGGTTCGTTAACAACCCCCCAAGCGTAAATTAAGCATGAAGCCCTCCAAGCATTATGGGTTTATTAATTAAAAAAGTTTGGACCAATTCATTGCATATCGTTGTGCAGAGGAGTTTAAGGTACTTGTTGACTAACAGTGACATTTTTTTTAATTAAGAATACACAAATTGATATTTAAATAACCGATCATGCATATTTCCCTTGTAATATAGGAGCAAAGTGCCAATAATAAAGAAATTGTAAAATGTAATATTTACCACCATAATCTAGCTTGAAAAGGCTATGCATGCCTAGAAGAAGATTTGGTATGACCTTTTGATTAATGTGTTCATATTATAATGTTTAAAGTGTTATAATTAGCTATGCTAATATAATTGCATATTCTTTTAGAATTACAACTCCTAGCCGAGGATAAGGATCCATGTACCTCATCCATCAATATTGGTACGTGATAGAAGAAGGCTAGAGCAACAAAAGAATGATATATTGATGAAGATGTACATAATGCTACCAAAAGAATTGTATGTTTGAAGCTATCCCCAACCGTAGTTATTTTTCCTAGAGTAAATAGATCATGATATTATGTTTATTTATATATATTATAGGATGAACTTGAAACATTAGATGTTGTAGACAGTTTAGATCAATATAGCATTGTGTCTCAAGTGACGGGAATTGAAGAACACCTAGGAAGACATAGAGGTCTTGGGTTAGGGGTTACAAATACAAGTATTTGGAGTCGTTCCAATGGACCCCGAAACACCCATGATCAAGTGGTTCTCCTAAAAAAAAGTTAAATAAGGAATTTGAGCAGATGGTTACAATGGAGAAAAAGTTGGCATCCACCAAATCTCAAGGGTTTTAGCCATTTGATTCAGATGCATATGATCCACTTCACATATCCAATGTAAATAGTATTAGAGACAGTTGTAAAGCTGATATACATTTTTCTTCTCTTCCCGAGGTAAGCATATTTTAATATGAATTGATATATATATATAATGCATCAAGTGTCAACTCAATAATTAACAATACTGATATACTTATCTTATAGGATTTGCATAAATGTGACTTGGTAGATAATGACCCCTCAATTATTTTGGCGAAAGGAAGGGTACACATCTCCTATGGTACCAAAATGCTGACAGTCCATAGATCTATCTTGGCCACAAATTGGAGGCCCGTATGTATGGACATTCCAATAATTAGAGATGCACCCTTGCCTGGTTACAAAAAAGGCAATGAGGTAGCAACAGTGTTGGAAGCTCATGGAAGCTTTGTGCCTTGGCCGAAAAGTAAGATTCGTCTAACAAATGAAGAGATAATGACATCCTCCATTCATGTTAACACAAACACATTGCACATTGTTTATACCTTATTAATACATATCTGAAAATTAAATTGTGTTTCTTACTATGAATTAAGGGATAAGAAAATAAGAATGCTCCTAAGTCAAAGGGAAATAAAAATACTAGTGGAAGGAGCAAAACAAAATAGGTAACTGAGAAAGGAAAGTGAGCCACATCAAAAAGTTAGTAGCCCCACAAAAGGTCTCATCTTCAAAGGACAATTGACATATACAAGAACCCCACCGACCACCTCTATTTTAACAATGTTGTATTTCTACACCCAAAACTACCTCACTAATGATCTAATTATAATTGATTGTCCTACTAAGTATGTTGGGAGGGATGATGCCAGGTATATGGTGTCGGTAGAGGTTATTAGTGAAATTTATAGGTCTAAATGGATGTGAACAACGAGCGTGGCCATATATGTTAAGTAAGTACCATTTTATATCATATATTTTAACATTTTTAGTTGATTTGTATAAGCTCATGAGTTAAATTCAGATAACATATATGCATTATTATTGCCGTCCATAGGTTGGTGACTAACTAGGTTTATGTAGAGGGGATGTTATCCTCTATTGTATTTGTATATCCATACTACATATCTGATCATACTATAATTAGTGAGGGTAGGTACATTAACTATGTAGTAGATCGTATCTTGAGTGAGGGGTACAACAACAAGATTTACATCATCCCTCACCTCACTAATGAGCATTGGGTTTTGTATGTCATTCATCTTGATCAAAATAGAGTTTATGTTTTTTATTCCCTCCAAAATTATCCCATTCATTTTGCTATCATTCGTTATTAAGGGAAACATTTATTAATACATATATCCTCTTATATTATTTTTAGTTACATAAAGCTATAATATTGTGTAAGAATTTTATTTATTATATATGGTACTACGGACGACGGATATGATGAGTGGTGGAAATGGTGTTCCAGACCCAAATAATCTTAAGTATAAGTCTATAATGGTAAGCAAAAAGATTAACATTTTATATTTTATTTGAATTCCAATTAATATCTAATACAATAGCCAACTAACAAAATTCATTTTATTGTGTCCATACCAACAAAACGATAATGATTGTGGATAGTATGTTTGTAGATCAATGGATCACATACTCAAGAAAAAATTTGTAAACATAGATCTAATTCATGTATTTTCTTTTTCTATATTTTTTCATTATATAGTTAATTTATGACATATTTATTATTAATATATATAACCAAATGGTTGAATCGTATCAATTTGCAGTTTTTTAATGATGAGTATGTACGAGGCTATATATATGATGATGAGAAAATTGATGAAGTTAGAGAGGAATAAGCCAAGTTCCTGCGCTCACATACTCAGTATTTGATATCTATATGCATGCATTTTAGGTTTGTATATGTTATATATTATGTTTTTCTATACAAATATATGCAAGACAGAGATGCACCTGCATATATATATATGCAAAACTTTGTATAGTATAGTATACAGCTACCAACTTTGAGTTTGGGGATTGTAGATCCATGAACTTTGAGTTTTGGAGTGTGTAGAGCTACCAAACTTGTGGTATGCCTATGAATTTTCAGAGTTATTGGTAGTGTTTTACTAATTGTAGATTAGGTATATATTCGAGCATATATTTGTGTATGTGGGCTAGAATAAACTATATAATATATTAAAAAATTTATAGTTTAAATAATGGTTTTAGTAAAAACTGTTATTAAAACAATATTCATCCACACTTATAATGAATAACCATTACAAAAACCTTCTTTAAAATAATGGTTATAATAAATAATCATTAATAAAAACCACACGTTTTAGTAACAATTATAGTGAATAACTGTTGATAAAACATCGTGTTTTAATAATTGCTTTAGCTGATAATTATTATTAAAACATGCGTAGTTCACCAAATTTTAGGGCAATTTTTTATGTTTTTATGATGGTTTTATAACCGTTAACAAAATAAAATTTTTAATAACGGTTTTATCTTATAACCGTTATTAAAACATGCAAAGTTTCCCAAAATTTGGCACATATTTTTATTTTTTTATGAAGGTTTTATTGTCGTTATTAAATTCTTAATAATGTGTGATTCAATAACGGTTGGGAACCATTATTGAATCTATTAAAAACTATTATTAAAAACCTTTTATGGGGTAGTGCCACCAATATAAAAGCAAGAAAGATCTTCGTTTATCGTAAGAAGTAAGGCATAGGCTCACCCATTCTAAACTCTAACTAAACTAAAATGTTTTCGAAAAATAATTAAGGTGGATGAAATATTACGCCTTTTGTTGAAGCTTATATGATAAATCCTAGTGCATCTTGTAAAATGCATTTGAATGTACTAAATAATTATGTTTTTATTAAATAACTATCTTGTAACATTGATCCTAGTGAAAATGAGAAGATAGTAAGAAGGGGAAAAAGAAGGAAAGAGGAATGCTACAAGTCACATTATAAAATGAAAAAAAGTCATTTATAATATTTTCTTATTAAGGGTCATGGAGTAGTTTGGGATAATATGACAAGGAGAACATAATTACAACCATATGGCAAGATACTCAATAATTATCACCGAGTATACAATCAACACTCTCTTAAAGGATAATTACCAAACTATTATATAACAATTACTTCTTGTTAAAAAGATAGTGACCAATCTATTACATGTTATAATGATCTCTAATCATCATTATAAGCAAGATTGTGCAAAAAGTTTGGAATCTAAAAATATGATTCGGTATCCGAAAGATCTAACCTAATATTTACAATATCTAATCTGTTTTTTTTCAAAAGGATATTAGACTATTACGATATTTTATTTTTGACCGAACTATCTATTATATAAAGTATAAGATATTTTATTGATTACATAAAAAAACATATCATAATATTGTGGTTTTATATTGTTAAGTTTTTTAATTTTATTTATTTTTGCAATTTACATATCAAAAATAATATTTTAATACTCTTTTTAGATAAAATAAGACACACATAAAAATATAGATATGAATATTAATGTATATACAATTATTATTTTCAAAAAGTTCTTATAAAATTGTTAAAATAATATTTTTATACAAAAATTGAATATATTCCATTTCCAAAAACTCTAAAATCTAGTGTAAGAGACGTGGAGTAGATATCCTATTTGATGGATATAGATGTCTAGTTATGAACACCTCTAATTATAAGTAAATAAACACTTTCTGATAATTTAATCTCCGAAACATTTTATGATAATTATTACTCTATGATAGAATAATAATTGTTAAGTTGAACATAACGATCGCCACTTTTTTACATAATACAAAAATAATCAAAATAATCATCATGTTGTTATATGAGAATCATCAATTTGTGATATGATAATTATTTTATCTAAATAATTATAACTAATTCATCATGTGTAATAATTATAATTTAATAATATGAGCTCAAAAATATTATATTTATAATAATTGTCATTATAATAATTTAATATGATTATATTTATGATATATAATAACTTAGTTTGAAATAGTTCTCCATGATAGGTTAATCATCAATTTAGGTACAATGATCACTACTCTTTTGTACAATACAATAATAATTAATATAATTATCAAACTATTATAACGACTATCAATATATAGGATAATTAAGATGTATAATTGATTAATCAATATAGTTATATTTATATTAGCACAAAAATATTTTTATAGTAGTTATAACTTCAAATATAAATATTATAATCAATTATATTTATGATATGTAGTTTTTTCGTTTAAATGGTTTTCCTTAATAGGAAAATTAATAATATGTTATATGATAATAATCAATCTTATTTTTTTATATTTTTTAGTGAAACATATACAAACTTTTTTTGTAATTTTTTTGGAAGATTCTTTTTTAGTTACTTTGACATTCAATTATTCTGTTTCTTTTTTATTGTACATAGTTTCACGGTGCTTAGTGTTGGTATCTGAAGCCCATAATGTTCGTGCCTCCAAATACATGAGTGGTGTATCCTTTTCATTTAAGATTTAAGAGGGAGCACAACCCCTCAACCAACATTTTTCGTATTTGGTTGGAATCGAACGTGAGACCATTGCATTGAATGATAAAATTTCATGCTGATTTGTTCGCCAAGTGTAGGATGGCGGGCTTACTTTAATATATCTTTTATATTAAGTGTTTAATAATAATAAATATGTTTTTAATAAAATATCCATTTTAGATCAAATTAAGATCTAAAATAAATATTTATTAGAATAAGAATATTTAATTTTAACTAAATTATATAAGATATATAAAATATATGAACAATTTTTCCACCTCTGCTACCCCTAACCAAAGTAGTGCTTAATATTTTTCTTGTTGAGTCTTTGTCCCGCTAATAGCAATGTCAAAATCAGTAACTGAATTGGGCCCCAAGCTCAAAGAGTGCTCTATAAAAAAGTAAGAAACAAAAGGAGCGGCCGACATTATAAACTAGGATTCTTAGTTCGATATATATATGTATATATTTGCAGGAGAAATCAAAAAATGACATCAGCAGCATGTCGGGGTGGACAATGTGTTATGTGCTAGGTACAAATTGTTGGAGCAGTGGCACAAACAGACGTGCCTATGAAATGGTAAATATATTAACAGAAATTTATAGGTGCATGAGGCATACCCCGGTTACAACCAAAAAAATGAGGGTTAATCCCAGGGCCAAACATGGCCATGACTCAGTCCTTGAGATACAAGCATGACAGGGATCAAAATTACAGAATTCAAAAGCTTACAACATAATACATAAGACCACCAGCTCACATCCTATAAGAAGTTCCTAGTTTCCTCTTCAAAATACAATGCACTAAATACATACTTCTGGACTTGGACAATGATGCTTTTAGGATCAAGAATGTTGTCTTTATGGAAACCTGCATTTCTGTTCTTCCAAATGAGGTACATAAGGACTGCAAAAGCCACAACTCTAGCTTTCCAGAGTTTGTGATGTATGTGCCCATTTCTATGTATAATTCTCATGGCACTGTATAGGGTGGTGGATCCCCTAGAAAGCCCTAGCCATTTCCTGATTTGTTGCCAGATATGCTTGGTTTTGATACATTCAAAAAACAAGCGCTCATGGGTCTCTAGCTTGTCCTGAAAAAACACACATTGTTTAGGTCTTGTCAAGTAGAGCAGCCTATCTTTAGTGTAGAGTCTGTGCTAGAGAGCTAGCCAAAGGATGAAGGAATATCTTTTGGTCTAGTTTTGTTGACATACAGCCTTGTGAGGTTTCCATTTTACTGCTCTGTCTCTAAAATGGTTGTAAGCAAGATTTGTGGAAAATCCCCTTCCCATCTTCCAAGAATTGAGCAGGACTTTGACTTGCTGAGGAGAACCTATTTGCTACACTAGGTTTGAAACAATCTGGCTTAGTGATCTCATGAAATGGGAAGTATCTTGTTTGGGGGTGAAAGCTTCCAGACCTGAGAAGCGCAAATACTGTGATTGGATCCACTTGGTCTAGAGAGTTTCTTTTTCATTCTGTAATTCCCAGATATATTTGCTGAGAAAAGCTGAATTCCAAGCCTGGAAATTTCTAATACCAAGACCTCCCTCCTTTTTTGGCATGCAAAGTGTTGTCCAGGCCACAGGGGGGATTTGCCTTGCCAAATGAAATTTCTGCAAAGGGAGTTGATACGACTGATTACCACTTTTGGGATGGCAAATATGGAGAACCAGAAACCAAGCAGACCTTATATCATAGAGTTAATAATTTCCAATCTTTCTGCATATGATAGGGAATTAGCCTTCCACATGCCCAGTTGATCACCAATGCTATTGATCAGTTGTTCATGGTCAATTTCTCTCAGCTTGCAAGGATTTAAGGGCACCCCCAAGTATCTGAAGGGAAACCTACCTGCAGGCATGTTGGTGATTCTGGTCAGTGTAGCCTGAGACTGAGCATTAATACCTTCCATGAACAGAGATGATTTCTAGGGGTTGACAGACATCCCTGAGCAATTATTGAAATATTCCAGCCCCTGCATTAGGATTTTGACAGAAGGAACATCCCCTTTACAAAATAGTATGAGATCATCTGCAAATGCCAAGTGGGTGAGGCCCATATGCCTGCATTTTGAGTGGTATGTAAACCCCTTGGTATCTGCCAGGTGCTTCATAAGCCTACTGAAATATTCCATACACAGAACAAACAGATAGGGGGAAATGGGATCCCTTTGTCTCAGGCCTCTGGCTCCCTTGAAAAAACCAAACATATTACCATTAAGCTTCAATGAGAATGTTGTTGAGACACATTCCATCAGAAAATTTATGAACTCCATTGGAAAGTTGAAAGCCTTCAGAAGTTGATATAGGAACCCCCAAGAGAGGGTGTCATATGCTTTCCTGAGGTCAACTTTGATCATGCATTTTGGGGAAGTTATTTTCCTGTTGTATTCTTTCAGGAGCTCCTGTACCAGGAGGATGTTCTCAGTCATCGACCTTTATTTGATAAAGGCCCCTTGCTCAGGGCTGATAAGCTATTCAAGGACCTCAGCTAGTCGACCCACCAAGATTTTTGTAATGATCTTATGCAAGGTGTTACAGCAAGCTATTGGCCTGAAGTCTGTCACAGATCTGGCATTTTTTATTTTTGGGATAAGCACAAGGATAGCATGGTTTTTTAACTTCCTAGGTGCTTTGAGTTTAGTTCAGTTTTTATAACCCCACTTCCAAGACTATATTTGAGAACGTTGCTTGGGTTGTTTCAGCTAAATTGTTGGTCAAGGCCTAAAACTACACATGGACACTCGTTGCCTGCCCATCCAGTTCGGACGTGAGTGTGATGTGGTGTGGTCTTTGATCCGACACTTATCTCTCTCTTTTTTGGGGGGCTTATTTAGCATACACTCCTCTTTTCCAACAATTTTGAATAATTCTTTGAATGTTCATTGGGTTCTACTGGTCTTTTAGAGTAGTAAAGGAAGAAAGTCAGTTACCACTTTATTTTTTCTATATATAAATTGTCTTTTAAGCTTCGGTTGGAACAGAACAAAACTTCATTTGATTTCCATTACTCTTCTCAACTCTCTTCACTGATTTCATATAAATAAAATTATGGGCATTATTTTTGCGAGTTTCATTCCCGTTATCTTGAGTGCATGAGTTTAAGGGATGTTGTGTTAACCTTGGGGGTGGTTTAGCTTTGGCGTTTATACCCAAGACCCACTAAATATTGCTTCAGGGCAGGGATTAACTTCATGGTGCAACAAATTGATAAGTTCCTTTTCTTATTTCGATTTTCTGATGTTTATTTGTTGCGTATATTGCAAAATATTTCAACAATTCTGAAGCCATATTCAGACTATACATAGCAATTTATGTTCAATTTACTGGTGTTGTTGGGAAATTGATATTCAATATTATAATTGTATTCAACTATTGTTGATGTCGGTTTGGTTCATTTGCTGCTACTGTTTTGCATAAGTATTTAAATTTCCTCATTGTTCGGTTCCATTGGTTTTGTCTACTGAACCGTGTTGTTTTTGTTCACTACTATGTTTATTGTGGAGAGTTTTGCATTAGTATTTTGCTAGGTTCGCTGCTACCGTTAGTACTATTTTGTATAGCTGTTTCAAACACACACCAGGTGCTTGATAATTTGCTTATCTTAGAATTTTCTTACTTTAGTGGTGCTATTGTTTTATTTGATCTTTTTTGCCAGGCTGCTGCAAAATTGTGTCTACTGTGTAATTGGTTTTACAAAAAAGGCTCCATCTATCGTTGTTTTATCCTTTGATTTTGGTTCTATTTTGGGTTATAGTTTGACACACTATTGTTGATATGGTTGCTGGCACTCTAAAATTGATTCCAGATATGTTCAAGGTTGAGCCACTCGATGAGACCAACTATTATAGGTGGTCATCGATGATTATGATATTATTTGAAGCTATGGATATTGAGTATGTATTGCACCAAGATCCATCAATAGAGAAGAGTGATGATACAAAATCAGTGACTCCATCTACCGGTCTAGTTGCTGCTACTACCAAGAAAGCTCAAGAAAATGCTAAAGAAAAGTATGAGAGAGATAATAAAATTGTTCGCAGTCACCTGTTGTCCCATATGCCCAACAAACTATTTGATCTATTTGTCAACATTCCAATTTCAAAAGAGATATGGGATACCTTAAAGAATAGATGTGGCTCCGGTGAAGATGGAAGAAAGAAATATGTTGTAGGGAACCTACTGATTTTTTAGATGGTGGATGACAAACCATTCATGGAGTAGGTTCATGATATGAGTGGATTTGAGCTAATTAAAAAACCCTTCAAGTATCATTATATCTATGACTTTTTAACATGAGGGAGTCATATGGTGTGTTTCTTAACACTTTTTTCACCTCATGAGATCTCTCATGACTCGCTTAAGTTTAGCCTGAAAAGAGCTCTTTTATCCTATGAACTAACAACTTTTTCTACTCTTATAACACCTTATAGGCTTAATGATTTTACTCGGTTACTCTCAAGACATATGCAGGAATGGCGGAATCCCAGCACCTCAAAGCATCTCTACACCCTACCAAGACTACAAGAGCTACCGCCTAAGTCACCATCACAAGACTGTGTGCCAATAAAAGAAGAACGCACGATTTTCCTAAAGTTGGTAACATTCACCTAGGTACCGCTATAGGGCACTGCCACCTGACAATAGGGTACAACTGCCTAATGCCTGGGTACACCCGACCATCGCAGCACCAAGGGACATTTGTCCTATCTATACGATTGCACATTATGAATACCCCATAAAGGTATCAAGCAAAGGAGGCACTGGGAATCAATCTAGAAAAAAGGGAGATTGAGGAATCCACAAATAGAGGGAAATACCAATGTTAACGAAAGAGTAGTAGAGAAAGGAAAAAAGGAGAAGATTCCCAGCAGAGCTCAATTGAGAGAGGAAAAAGAAGAATGAGTGATTAGGCTGGATAAGGGTTGGATTACCGTGATCTACCCAATCTCTTCCTTTCTTTCTCTTCTTTATTTTATGTTAACTAGAAGAAGTTTAGCATTGGCTAAAATTCTTAGTGAAAGGAAAAGTTTGGAAACCCTTGTTGTTGTAATTGTTGACATTTTATTCTTGTTGAGTTAAATGATATTTCATTTTGTTAAGCTACATTTGTCAAAGTTTTGAATGCTAGCCACATTAGGCACTCATCAAATTTTTGTATCAACTTTGACAGTATACAGAACTTACAATGATAAATGGTGATAGGGTTGGCCCCAAAAGATGAAGAGACCTTGTCATTAATCCTCCAAACATCACTGCATGACATTACCAAGGCCCATGCACCGTAATGGAGAGTATGTTTCACCACGGAGTGAAACCCAGTGAGTCTAAGAGGATTAATATCTATCGAGCCCGACATGCTATGAATTGTCATAGAGTATACAAACTTGGTGTTAACAACTCTCCTTTCGCAACTCTATCTTTTAATTTCCTTCCCATCTATCCTACATTGAATTTATTAACTTCTTGAGCATTCAATTATTTCTTTACATTTTCATTAGCACCCTACCAATATTTAGTTACATAAGTAGATTCATAGGATACTTGACTTTGGCAAGAATATTTCATTCATCTTCATCCCTGTGGGATCAACATCCTCTCATCACTTTATTACTTAAATCAAATGTGTATACTTGCATGGCTGTGTTGTGCTTCATTATTACGCTTACCCTATTGAATATTGTTGAACTAAGCACATACCACACAAGTTCACAAATATGAGAACCTAGTTGCTAATTTTCTAAGAGAAGGTATGAAGATTTGTGATACTTTCTAAGAAAATATGTTGTTGAAAAAGTTTCCATCATCCTAGAATGATTACAGGAGTCACTTGAAGTATAAGTAGAGGGGCTTAACTCTGCTAGAGCCGGTCATTCATATGAGGATAGAAGAAGCAAACTACTTGGTGGAAAACCACGTCTTATATGCTTCTTGCTCTATCAGTGCAAATGTGATAAAGTCCACTGTTGATAAAGATAAGTCAAAGGGAAAGGGAAAGAAGACCTAGAAGAAAGGCCACTAGAAGAACCAATCCAACTTTAAGAAGGGTGACAACAAAATCTAGAAGAATAAGATTATCTGTTATGTTTATGGGAAGACAGGTCACAAGGCATATCAATGCTATAAGAGGCAGAGCTAGCAGAACTAGAACCAGGCTCATAAGGTTGGAGCCCCTTAGGCTCTTCAGACTAATGTTGCAGAGACCAAGGATTTTATAGCATTTGTAGTGGTGGAAGCGAATCTAATTGATAACAAGACATGCTGGGTTTTGGACACAGGAGCTTCCAAGCATTTGTGTGCCAATAGAGAGATTTTCCACAAATTTGAGGATGCCACGAATGAAGATCATGTCTTCATGGGTAACTCGGTCACTGCTTGAGTTTTGGGAAAATGAAAGGTTCTTTTAAAACTTACTTTAGGCACATCTTCATCTTTGAGTGATATTTTATATGTGTCCTCTTTGCATAGGAATCTTATCTCGGATAGCTTGCTTAATAGGGTTGGGCTAAAATTAGTTTTAAGGCTGATAATGTCATGTTGACCAAGAATGGGATATTTGTGGGGGGTACTTAGCTTATGGTTTGTTTGTTTTGAACACTATTTTAGTTAATCAAAATGCATCTACTCCTACTTATATTATTGAGTCTCTTACTTTGTGGTATGGTAGGCTAGGGCATGTGAATGGGGCTTCCATTGATAAACTAAAATGTGTAAACTTGATCAATGTGGTAAACATTAATGATTATGAGAATTATCCTATGTGTGTAGAAGCCAAATTTTCTAAGAAGCCTTTGAAACCAGTCACAGTGAGATTGTTAGAATTGCTTGAATTAATATACACAGACTTAGCAAAATTTAAAAAATACCAAGAGTAGAGGAGGTAAATGGTAGTATATGACCTTTATTGATGATTACTCTAGATATACTAAGGTTTACCTCCTTATGTCGAAACATGAGACCGAAGGTATGTTCTTAAAATATAAAGCAGAAGTCAAGAACCAATTAGACCGTGAGATAAAGAGGCTTAGGTCTGACCGAGGTGGTGAATATGGAACTAGTTTCCTAAAGGAACTTTGTTATATTAATGGTATCATTCTTGAGACTAGTGCCCCTTATACCTTTCAACGTAATGGCATAGCTTAGAGAAAAAATATAAAATTAAAATAAATGATGAATGTTATGTTTTTAAGTTCTGGTATGTTTGATCAAATATGAGGGAAAAATGTGTTGTCTACCTATTATGTTTTGAACAAAGTCCCTCATAAGAAGCTAGATAAAATACCATATGAATTGTGGAAAGGTTTTGAACATAACCTTAAAATCTTAAAAGTGTGGGATGTCTAGATAAGTTTAGCTAACCTGATTTCCAAAGGACTAATGTGGGAATGAAAACTTTGAGTGTGCATTTATTAGTTATACTCAAAAAAGTTCTACATACAGATTATTATGTTTAAGTGATAACTCAATTTGTGAATCTAGAAATGCAGAATTTTTTGAGAATGTGTTTCCTATGAGAAAGAATGCATATGATATTTCTTGTTCTTCGAATACTTCATCTGTGCATATGTCTATGCCTTCTTCATATGATATTGTGAATGAAAATATGCATGAACCTAGGAGAAGTACAAGATGAAGGATAGAAACTAGCTTTGGGCCTAAAATTATTGATACTTTCCTAATTGAAAATGATGATCATGATACGATTGATTTAGACTTTGTGTCTACTTATTTGATTGAGGAATATCCTAAAACATATAGGGAAGTTGTAACATCCATTGATGCTAGTTTTTGAAAAGAGATAATTTACAATGAATTGGATTCTATTAAGGCAAATCACACATGGTACTTGGTGGATTCACCTAGAGAATGTAAACCTATTAGATCCAAATGGGTTTTTAGAAATAAATTGAGAACTGATGGAACAATTGATAAGTTTGAGGCTTGGTTGGTAACTATAGTCTATAAACAAAAGAAAGATGTTGGATTTTTCGATACTTATTCTCCTGTGACTAAGATTTCCACAATACATTATTTGGTTACCTTGGTTGATATCCATGGACTCATAGTCCATCAAATGGATGTTAAAAGTACGTTTTTAAATGGTGACCTTAAAGAAGAAATTTATGTGGAGCAACCCGACGGTTGTGTGGTTGAGGGTTACGAGAACAAAATGTGTAGATTGAGAAAGTCATTATATGGCCTTAAACAAGCTCCTAAATAATGGTATAATAAATTTAACCAAACATGAGTGAATGATAGTTATATGGTTAATGCATCTGAATCATGTGTTTACTCTAAGATGTTTGGACAAGAGTGTGTTATTATTTGTCTATGTGTTAATGACATGTTGATTCTTGACACTTATATGACTGAGGTCAATAAGACCAAATCCTTTTAGTTTAGTCATTTTGATATAAAGGATTTAGGAGAAGCTTATGTGATTTTGAAATGAAAAAAACTAAAAATGGTTTTTTCTTGTGTCAGTCACATTATATTGAAAAGATATTAAAAAAGTTTGGTTGTTTTGATGACATGCCTACGAAAACTCCCTACGACCCTAGCATGCATTTGAAAAAGAACCAAGGTTCTAATGTTTCATAAGCTGAATATGCTAAAATCATAGAAAGTGTTATGTTCCTCATGAACTATACTAGGCCTGACATAGCTTATGCGGTGAGTAGACTAAGTAGGTACACTCACATCCCAAGAAGTGATCATTAGATTGCACTTCATCGTTTACTTAGATACCTTAAGGATAATAAGGATTGGTGTTTACATTTTAGTAATTTTACTACTGTTTTAGAAGGATTTAATGATGTGAACTAGGTTTCTAATGATGATTAGGTTAGTTCCACTAGTGTTTACGTGTTTACCTTGCGTAGAGGAGTTGTTTCATGGAAGTCTACTAAGTAGACATGTATATCTCACCCCATTATGGAGTTAGAGTTTATTGCCCTTAAACTTGCTAGTCATGAGGTAGAGTGGTTGAGGAAATTGTTGGCAGATGTGCCTTTGTGAAGGAAACCAAATGTGTTGGTGTCCTTGCATTGTGATTCACAGGAAGCTATTTATGTTGCTAAGAACAATGCATATAATGGTAAGAGGATACACATCCATATTAGACACATTTTTGTGAGATAACCGTTGAGGAATGTGATCTCTTTGGAATTTGTAATAGCGGAGAGAAATCAAGTAGAACCTCTTACAAAGGGTCTAATAAGGAGAGTTATCCTTGAATCACCGAGGAGGATGGGGCTTAATCCTTTGAGTTGAGGAAAGTATAGTGGATACCATTTGTGGTCAAACGTAGCTTACAAAGGATCTAGAACGGAACACGTTTATATTACTTAGACCCAGACCTATCGAGTCTTAAAAGTTCAGACCCAGACAAAGATCCACCGGGTCTAACGAATAAATGGGTCCGGATATTTTTTTAAAAAAATTATAATCTATGTAAATACATATACATTTATGTTTTATATAACTTAATATTTACTTTTTGTTAAAAAAATCCTCCAAGTGAAAAAAATAAATATGCTAAAATAATTATGTTAACTTTTCAAATGGTATTTTAATGCTTTTAGAATACAATATTGTACTTATTGCTTATAAAGTAAATAAAAAAAATAAAATTAAAAAAAATGAATAAGGAGCTCAAATAAAATTATGACAATAATGACAAACATAATATTAGTATGTATTTATATATGTATACACACACACACACACATATATATATATACTAAACGGTTTTGGTGAGTCGGGTCTAGGTCTAAAACTATTAGACCCGGACCCAGACCCAAACCTAGACCCATTAAGATATGTATGGAACCACACCTGATCTAGGCCTATTGGTTCTAAAAATTATGGACCGATACCCGCTAAAAATTATGCGGATCTAGGGGGTATAGGTCGGGTCCGAGTCCCATTACCATCCTTATCTATTACACTACATTTCCACCCCTATGACATGTGGTAGTAATATATGGACAGGTTGAGCTTAGAATCTTAATGAGTTCATTGCCCTATTCTTAGGTGGTCCTAGTCAGATGAGCTTGATGAACTCACTACTTAATGTATATAAGGTTGAGCATTGTAAGATGCACTTGATGGATTCACCTCAGTGATTCTGAAGGTGGCCTGCCTTTTATGAAAGACTAAATATGTCTTTCTAGAACACTCATGAGGACCCAAGGTGTGAGCATGGCCATTAAAAGATATTATCTATTATTGCAAAAGTTTTAAGATCTAAGGTAAAGTATGTGTTGTGGCAGTCTCAGTTGAAGTCAAGGTAGTTCAAGTTTGTTCACTTCCTAGACATGTAAGTTTCCTCACATTACTACGTATCAATTCAATTCTCGTGATATTGATACTTAAGTGATATTCCTTATTTTCCTATATCCTCTTTTTTTTTCTATTTTATTATGTTTTGCTAATGGTAGGGGATTGTTGGAGTAGTGGCAAAAATAGACATGCCTCCCTTAGCCTTTACTGGTTTTTTGCCTTCCCACATTGGTGGGTGCTTTGAGTTTAGTTTAGTTTTTATAACCCTTTCTATAATACCCCATTTTTAGAAACATTAATTATAAACTAATAATCGTATAATTATTTATAATTATTATTTTAGGAGGTTTAGTATTAAAAGTGTTATTATTATTCGTATTATTACGACGGTTTAGATATAAAAATAATCAGGTTAAAAGTTGATAAAAATTGACTATTTATTTTAATCCTAGTTTATACTCATAAATCTTATCCTAATTATTTTATTAATAACTGCGACCTGTAACCCAAAATAAATCCCTAAAACTGATTTGCAATTATTTTTATCTTTTTTATTTTATTAAACTTATCCTAGATCAGATTATTTTTCTTCAAATTATTTTTCTACCTGATACCCTAATTTACCTGAATTAAATTAAAAAAATCCCCCCTCTCTCCCTCTACCATTTGCAGTCCCTTTCCCCTAAACACTCCCCCTATCTCCCTCATTTTCTTGATTTACTCAACCCATCACCTTATCTCTGCATTTATACACACATATACATACTACCTACTGCATACATACACACATGCCACACCCCAAACAACCCTTATTCCTTCCCGCACTTCCCTGTCGACCAAATAAGGCCCTACCTAATACGTACACCCACATACACTCACCAAACACCCCATCTCCCTCCTTCTATATTTATTTGGCCTTCCCAGCCACCTTCCTCCCTTCTCCCTTCCCCCTTCTCCCCTACGTGCACCAGCCGCTCACAGCCCCAACAACACTTCCCAGCCCTCGACCTCACACAGTTCCCCTAATCCCCTCTCTCCTTCCCACACCAACCATTCTAGCCACCACAACACCCAAATAGCGCTTCCCCCTTTGTTTCTTTTCGGCACCCCTCACCAATCAACCCTCCACCACTTCGCAACCATCGAGCCCAGCCACCACCGACCGTGCAAGTCCAGCAGCACCGCCATAACTTCCCATCTTCCAACGCAGCATTCGGCCACACCAACCATGAAAGGACCCTTTCCCACAGCTCCCTATCCCGCTCTTTGTTTTGCTCAACCTCCCAAATCCCCCAAAACCAGCAACCTTCCATCCCTCTGCATGCTTCCATCCCACTGCACCAACCACCAAACCTAACCCAGCCACTCCTCCACCACTTCGCAGTCCAGTGCACACAACAACCGCCTCCCCATCACCATCACCCAACAGCCACGGGCCATCACCCAGCCTTGCTCTACCTCTCTTCCACCTCCTCAATTTTTCCTACAGCGGACCAATACCACCCATCCAGTCCCTACACCCTTCCCCTGTTGTAGCACCCATCAACCTCCACCTCATCACCACTAGCTCCACCGCCCACCGACCACTGCCCACTACTGCCAACTCTTTTCCCTACCTCACCCGACCAACCCCTTTCCCAGCTAGTCCCTATCCCCCTTTCTTTCATGCATGACTCATGTTGCATGTAGTGTGAGTTATGTGGTATTTTAAGAAATTTGGTACCTATATTAAATGTAAGGATATTCTAGTAATTTTAGAAAAATAAATATTTTTATATTATAATTATTATTTTATCTAATAGATATTAATTCAGTATATGTGGTATTATTTTTAGGTGTGAAAGTTGATTAGCAGAACCTAATAATTATTTTAGTGGACACGGCAAATTTTATGTTTTTGCTGGAATTTAGGTAACCGTTATACTCTACTAAAATGATAAATATTGTGTGATATCAAATTAGAGTTTTTGGTGTAGGAAATATGTTAAGCATGATTTATTTTAATATAAGTATGTGTTAATTATTATTATTATAAAAACTGATAAAACAAGCATGTTATTTGATGTAAAATATTACTGGTACAAAAGTATGATTAAATATGATTATAATGATGGAAATATATTTTGTATGATAATTATGTATAAAATAATAGGTTGAGCATACTTAGATATAATTGTAGAATAATTATTATGGACTTGTGCCCTAGCGGCAATTTAGTCATTTTTTTTATATTATGATATCTATCCTGAAAATTATGTATAATATGTATTATCTATTGTTGATTATGCGACCATGTCTTTTGTACATTTTAAAAGTGTATGATAGGGTTTTGTATGCAGAAACCTGTGTAAGGGCAAAATGGTTTTTTGACATAGTTGATAATTTAAATTTCATAATAAATAATTAGATTATTTTGTTTTAGTCTTTTCACGATAAATTAATAAATAAAATGAATTTAGTATTTAAATGGATGATAATCTGATAATTATTGGCCTCAAGGGTATTTTAATCATTTTCAGCCTAGTGCGCCCAAATGTAAATAATTGGACATAGGATGGCCTTATACTTCTAATAGGTTGACCTTAGTGTTTACTTTGACCTTTTTTTTGGACAGTTGACCTTAGGGTTGACTTGGATAATTGGAAATAAAAGCAAAAGATGGATAAATATGGAAATAGGAATAATTGTGCAATATATGTTATCTATGATCACCTTATAAAATACTAATATATAAAGTGGAAGACCTTAAGTTTGGGAATGGTTTCTCTCTAAGGGTAGCTACCCTAGAGACAAGGCAGGAGTCCTCGATTTATTTAGGTTTCGAGTGTGCTGGTTGTGCCCTAGTAAGGCCCTAGTCTACTTTATAGGTGACCTACGGGCCCTATAAGAGGTATCGATACTTAAAGATTAGGTGTCTGAGGTGAGAAGGGTACTGTGTGCCTCATGCATCAGTATGACCATAGTTTTGTTATGCCTCTGGGTTAGAGAGTATAGTGATGCCTTGTGTGCTAGTATGACCAGTGTACTGTTATATCTTCGGGTTATTATTGTATCCTCCTCGAGTAAATAAAAATGGGAATGACATGATTTGATTGGAATGATTATTATTGGATATTGAATTGGGTTGGTAGCTGCTATTGTGCCTACCTGTGGTTTTGGTAGTAGTCGTTGTGCCTACCTGTGGTTTTGGGTAACAGCTTTTGTGCCTACCTATGGTTTTTTGTAGTAGCCTTTATGCTTACCTGTGGTTTTTGGTAGTAGCCTTCGTACCTACCTATGGTTTCGGTAGTAGCATTTGTGCCTACCTGTGATTTTGATTGCAGCATTTGTGCCCACTTGCATTGGTATTATATTTATAAGCATACCTGTGGTATTATGCATTTTATTCATTGTACCTATCAGTATACCTGTGATGTATGAATTTTACCATACTGTACCTGCAAGTATACTTGTGATGTTATGTATGTTGTTATATTGTACCTGTAAGTATATTTGCAAGGTTATGGATTTTATTATATTGTACTATAAGTATACCTATGATGTTATGGATGTTATTATACTATACCTGTAAATATACTTGTGACGTTATGTATGTTGTCATATTATACTTGTAATGAGGTTATGGATTTTATCTTGTACCTATAAGTATACCTATGATGTTATGGATTTTATTATATTGTACTTGTAAGTATACTTGTGACATTCTGTAATTGGTTACTATACTATACCTGTAACTATACATGTGACATTATGTATTTTATTATACAGTACCTGTAAGTATAGATGTGACGTTCTGTAATTGGTTATTATACTATACCTATAAGTATACATATGATGTTATGTATTTTATTACATTGTACTTGTAAGTATACCTATAATGTTAGGGATATGTGTATATTTTACCTGGGATGTTATATAATTGGTCGGGGTTAATGTTGAGACATGAATTATACTACAAAGGTTATAATTGTGGTGTAGAGTAGGTTTTGATTATTGCTTCAGAGAGCATCTTGGGATGCTTAGTTGATAAGTGTTATTATATTCTAAATAAGCACGCATGAACAGTAGGTAGTTTAGTAACTATTGCTTATTTGTTATGATTATTGTGTTTGGATCATCTCATGTATATCTTAATGTTAATCCTATGTATTATCATGATGCCTTATGGTTATTATGCTATGGTATTATTCTAATTATACTTCAAAGAGTATCTCTAGGTTGTTTTTTTTGGTAAGTTCAGTTGTTTCAGATAAATGAATATGAGTGGTATGTGACCTCGATAGAGTTTGATTATCTGAATGATTATTGTATCTCAATCCTCGTATGTGTATGTATATGTCTTATACAATATTAATTGTATGCCTTGCATGTGTTCTATACTATTTTATCATATTAGTTTGGTACAAAGGGTTTCTTAGTACCCTAGTACTGAAGGGTTCATTTTTGTGGGTCTCTGCCTATTCAATGGGCAGTGGACTTTGTAAGTCAGCTTCCGAGCCTAGTTGAAAGTTGTCAGTCGGTTTAAGAGATTAGGAATATATGGTGTCTCTTCTGTTACCTGGTCTCCAATTGTTTTTGTACTTTTATGTCATCCTAAAATTATTCTCTTGAGTTTTGGTAGCCTGTTGACGTTGCTTTTAACAAGTAACGTACTTATCTATTATTCTATGTGTTCTGATGTTTGCAATCATGTTATTTAATTAAAGTAATGTTTTAGCCTTAGCACTTAGTATAAGAACAGTAGAGGATGACAGACTTATACTGAGTGTGGCTGTAACACCCATTGATTTTCTAATTAACGCTTCCACAAAAAGAAAATTTTTAGTAGTAAAAATGGAGGTGTTACACCACCTCCAAGGATATGCTTGAGAAAGTTGCATGGGTTGTTTTATCTAGGTTGTTGGTATGGGCCTAAACCTACACATGTGCACACTAGCCTCCTTCCTGTCTAGTATGGATTTAGGTGGGCGTAGGTGTGGTGTGGTCTTTGATCCGAGCCCTTATCTCTTTTTCTTTTTCTTTTTTAGGTTGCTCAGTTAGCCTACGTTCCACTTTTCCTGTAGTTTTGAACGATTCTTTGAACATTCACTAGGTTGTGTTGGTATTCCAAAGTAGTGGAGGAAGAGATCCAGTTACCACTTTATTTTTTCTATATATAAATCATCTTTAAAGCTTCAATTGGAATGGAACAAAACTTCATTCAATTTCCATTATTCTTCTCAACTCTCTTCATCGATTTCACATAAACAAAATTCCGGGTAGTGTTTCTACGAGTTTTATTCCCTTTTTCTTGAATGTACGAGATTAAGGGATGTTATATTAACTTTGGGGGCAGTTCAGCTTTGGTGTCTGCACCCAGGACCCCCAAATATTGCTTCAAGGCAACAATTAACGTTGCGACGCAACAAATTGATACGTTCCTTTCCTTATTTCGGTTTTTTTATCTTTATTTGTTGTGTATATTGAAAAATATTTCAATATAAATGAGTCATGCAACCTTACATTTCAAAATGATATCTCTAATCAATAAAATTAAAATTTAAAATTACTTATTTTTAACAAAAGAAAATGAGTAAAGCCAAAATTTTGTTAAGAAAAGATAAACTAAACTTTCAAGTTTAGTGCTTAAACGAACCAAACTTGAGAGCCTAATACTATAAACAATTCGTGTAAAAAATTTTTTATGTTTAATCTTTAATCGTTTAATAAATGAGCTTAAAATTAAAAAATCAAATTAAACTCTTAATGATCCGAGTTAGAGCAACCTTGTGGGCAACTTAACTCTAGCACCCCATTTCTAAAACACAAAATACCTATAAAATATCTTAGAATCTTAATATGAATGAAGACAATACAACCATAACTAGTGTAATTAGTCACCACTATTCTTCTTACACAATTCACGGAGGTTAGTAAAAAAAAGATCAAACTTTATTATTAACTCTAAGAAAAAATAAAAGAAGAAAATATCAACATCTAATGAACTCAATAAAAAGCAAGATGAAAAAAAATAAAAATATTAAAATGCTAACTACAACCAAACACCATAACAATAGTATAATTAAATCAATAAAGGCAAATGAAACTTTAAAAATGGTCACCACTCTCACTCTTCCCCGCCATACATGCCATCCACACATTGAACAAGTTCATACTCGATCTAAACTAGGTTATATGCTCACCCTGTACATCATGGATCATTAATGTCCCATTTAAAATATGTAACAAGTTAAATATGGGAACAACAAAGTAACATGTAAATATAATGGAATAATATATATATATAAGTGTGTGTGTGTGTGTGTGTGTGTGTACATGATCACACAGGGAAACCACATGTGAAAAAAAATATTTGATTATTGATCTTTACTTTAGGTGATCACAACCTCCAATTATTTTAGTATATAAACCAACAAAGAGGTCACTTGGTAAATTAAAGTCCGAAAGCCTACCACCGACCACATGATGATTGAAAATTACATCTAAACCATCTTAGAGGACATAGTCTAAAGAAAATAACAAAAGTTTGAAGACCTATCACCTCATTTATCATATCCTTAAGTGTATACGCTTCCTAATATGGTCCGGATAAGCATATAGAGTAGAAGATGAGCTTTAATTAGATACATATGACATATAAATAAATATTCACAAAAGAAATAAAATACTATTGCCAATCCCCAAATTAAGGATCAAAATTTTACTTTATATTCCACTTTAAGTAATGATATTTTAATTAAGTGTGGTCATATAAGGATATACAATCCACCATATTAACTCCACTTTATTCACTTTTCATAATGGGTACCTTTCCCAAATTAAATAGAAATATACCCACTTAGAGTCATTACTCCATTTACAAGCTAGAATAAAATAAAATAAAAATGTATCCGACCAACACTTTACAAAAATTAGTCAAAATATATTAGGGTCTATTTAAGTGCTAACATAAATATAAAAAATTTAATTGAATCATATAAGATATGGATCTTATAATATAATTATAATAAGGACACCACTTTTATAAATTCAAATCTTTATAAACTAATCATATTACAAAAAATTATATCTTTATATCACACCAATAAAAATACAATATTTACATCAAATCAATCACGAACCAACATTTATATTGAACTCATAATAAAAAATATCATCCAGAGGCTTAAATATACAAAATCATAAATATCTAGGTAATATCACATAACCATGCAAGACCATTTATGTCAAACAAGTGTGCAATTAAGTTACATATATAGGTTGAAAGTAGTGTTACTTGAAAAATAATTTTGATCAAAAAATGCTCACTAGATAAATGTCTTATAAAATGATAACAAATCATTATCAATACTAAAAAAATGTATATGAAGTGAGTTTATATTTTTTTTTATCAATTAGTCTGATCCAAAAATATCTACTTATCTCATCTCATTTTCTTAATATTAATGATTTGATATCTACTAGATCCCATGATACATAAATAGTTCTAGGTCTAAGTACATAAATAGATGAATTTTAATCTCCAAATTTTATATACCAAGAAGACCTATATATATAGATATATATATTAAAACTTGTTAGTACCTGTGGATTATTAATTTGGTCAATTATCTAACTAAATAAGGGCCATCGTATTAGAATCATATCTAATTAATTTATAATATGATATGTTAATCAACTCAGTAACCCCTACCCAGGTGACCTAATGGACTAAATGGATCTCGATAGTCAAAGAGGAAGAAAATAGAAATCACAAATAAGAAAAAGTAGAGGATTTTTGGAATGAATTTACTACTTTCTCCATTCATGTTCATTATCTATATATCATACGGACTCCAATCAGTTAGGCCATTAGGGAAGAGAAAATATCTCACAGTGAGGTACATCATAAGACCGTGACAGCACAACCAACAATTGAGAAGGAACAAAAGGAATAGACTGGATAGTATAGACTACAAAAGAAAATGAATTGGATTAGAACTAAGGATGAATGAAATTATATTGGCTTAGCTCATATGAGCCAGATTTGGCCATAAATTACCACGTATCATTATAGTACTCTCAGGTAACATCATTAGTGGTACCATTAGTCCACTTAACTAAGGCTTGCATTGTTGTAGCATGACTACTCTTGACAAAACCTCTATCAATAATGGCCTAAGGTTTATAGAGCAAATCAAAAGTAGTGTGGTGAGAGGGAATAGTTGTGTGGACCTTATGTTGCCTAAAATTTTTTCTTAAGACCGAAGACATGGAAAATAGGATGGAAAACAACTTGCTGTGGTAGGGAAAGCATGTATGACACTAGAACAACCTTATACAGCACTTGATATGGCCCATAATAATGTGGTGAAAGTTTATGATATGCTCTACATGCCAGAGAATGTTGGCAGTGAGGTTGTAAATTCACATAAACCTAGTCCCCAATTTTAAAAGACTTATCTAAGAGACACTTGTCTTATTGTTGCTTCATATTGACATGTGTGTCGATAAGGTAATCCTTCAACATCCGTAGAGCATTTTGTCGAGCAGTAAGGGACCTGTCAATTGCAACTATAATAAAATCCTCTAGGAAGTATGGTAAGTGCCCTGGTAGAGGTTGGCCATATAAAATTTTATAAGGGGTGGATTGGGCTTTAATATGAAAAGTGGTAGTGTACCATTATTAATCTAGGGGTATCTATTTACTCCACTCTGTTGGGAGATCTCCGATCATATAGCTCAGGTACCCCTTGGGGAACCTATTTAAAACCTCTAACTAGCCATCCATTTGAGGATGGTAGGAGGAAGAAAGTTTTAGGGAAACTCTTTGCTACTTGAATAACTCTTTCCAACAGGTACTGATAGAGATGTGGTCACAATCATTATTTATGCTTTGGGAAAACCCATAACGCCTATATATGGTGTCCATAAATTTCTCAACAATAATGGCAGCATTATACAAGTGGCTTAAAGCCAATAAATGAGCATACTTACTAAGCCTGACAATGATGACAATGATTACATCTTACCCATACGATTTGGGTAACCCCTCTACAAAATCCATGTTAATTTCCATCAACACCATTGTAGGTATTAGCTATGGTTGTAATAAGCTAGGTTGAGCTTGAGTATCATACTTGTTTTCTTGACAAATGTCGTAACAACAAACATACTCCCTAATGTCACTCTTCATTCCCTTTGAATACAAAAGTTTGGTTATTCTATTATATATTACATGTAACCTAGAGTGTTATTCTACCAATGTATCATAAGATAACATGATCAATTATTGTCTTAAATTACTACTATAACTAACCACCAATTTATAGTTCCTTTTAAAAAAAAAATATTTTGAAAAGGTATACTTGGGACAATGGTGAGGATCCTGCTGCAAAGATTCTATCATTCCTTTTAGGTGTTGATCCTGATTCTGAATAGCTTTTATGTCATTTAGTAGAGCATAGTGCATCATAGATAGAGTTATTGTGAGGAGCTCGCCCCCTTGGTCCCTCTACAATGCATCTACAACTGCATTATCCCTTCCCTTCTTGTAACGAATCTCATAATCAAATGTCATGAGCTTAGCCAACCACATATGTAGGAAGGAGGTGGTTAACTTCTGATCAAAAAGGTATTTAAGGGGTTGGTGGTCAATTTGAGTCTTAAAATACACCCCCACAGGTAATGTTCCCACTTTTCAATAGCAAAGATTATAACCAACTTCTCTTTTGCATAGACATAGAGCCCTTGATTCCTAGGGGAGAAGATTTTGCTAATGTAGGCTAAAAGGTGTTATTCTTGTATAAGGACAACTCCTATACCCATGGAGTTATCATCAATATCAATACTGAATTCCTTAGTGAAATTTGGAAGACCTATCATTGGTGCAATAATTAAGGCTTTCTTTAAGTGTTCAAAAGCCTCTAGAGCTTCACCCAACCACTTAAAATTTTTCTTCTTCCACAAATATGCCAATAGTCGGCTAATCAACCTATAATTCTTCATAAAATTCCTATAGTATCCAACAAGACCTATGAAACCACTCAACTGAGTCAAGTTGTGGGCAGTGGCTAGACTTGTATCACTTTGACCTTTTTTGGGTTTGTAGAAACCCCATTAACATAAATTATATGGCCTAAATACTTGATGCTCCTTGCACCAAAGGCACATTTGCTTTCTTTGGCTTACAAATCCTACTCATCTAGCAACTCCAATTTAAGCTCCAAATGATTCAGATGAGATGCCCAGTCTCTACTATAAACTATTATGTCATCAAAGAAAACTAAGATAAATATGCACAAATACAATTTAAAAACTTAGTTCATGAGAGCCTAAAAATTTGAGGGTGCATTGGTGAGGCCGAATGGAATAACTAGGTATTCATAGTTCCTTTCATGTGTCTTGAAGGCAATCTTGGAAATATCTAGGGAATGCATCCTTATCTAGTGGTATTGTAACACTGTAACACCCTCAAAATTTACTACTGAAAAATTTTGTTAATTAAAAAGGAAATTAGCGGAAGCAAATTAATAAACCGTGAACTTTCGGAGTATTACCGCCACACTTAGTACCAGACCGGTTCATTCATACCGTTCCAGTACCAAGTGCTAAGGCTAAGAAAAATGAAATACAATTTGAAAGAAATTCAACATACATAAATTAGAGTAGCGCATCAAATCATTTACAAGAAAAACATCTACCAATGATGGTTACTTAAACAACATTAGCATTAAAACCAGGAGTTTAAAAGAGAAAGAGAAAACCATAACGGTACCGGATAATTCCTTACTCTCTTTCCCGTGACCCACTTGAGTAGCACCTGAAAAGACCTACAAGGGCATTGCCCATTGAATAGGCAGGGGGCCCACGAAAGGAATCCCTTCAGTACTAAGGTACTGAGTAACCCTTTAATACCACACTTAAAGACAGGCCCGCAACGCAACACATAATGCAACTATAGACATAATACATAATAATCACATATATATAACAAGTTATAAGTCACGATCGATACTTTTAGGCCGTAAGTCATGTCATATTGTAAAATCAATACATTCGGGCCTTAAGCCATTGTTCCATCATCATCCAATCAATCTCATATTTTATATCCATGTGAGTGCGAGAACCCACTATTATAGCCGGTGGACCGAAAAGTATACACTCAGGGCAGAACGCTCCTGACCACTATTATTTGCCGGTGGACCGGTCTCCAGGGCAAGACGCTCCTGGCCACTATTATATGCCGGTGGACCGGTCTAGCCCCGACTCACATAGTGTTCCACTATAAGTGATTAGTATTTTCCCATAACTTTATTCACATACATAACTGGTTTTATTGAGCTCGGGACCCCCACTATTATTGCCGGTGGACCAGAATATATATATATATCATCATCCAGGGCACAACGCTCCTGGGCCACTATTATATCCGGTGGACCGGTACTCAATATCACTTGCTAGGGCAACACGCTCCTGGGCCACTATTATAACCGGTGGATCGGTACTCAATATCATAAGTCATCTGGGCCCGGCTCTTTAATATTCCACTTTCATTAACAATATCTTTCCTTTCTTTAATCAGCACAATAATCATATTTATTTGCCTCGGACGGGAGATCAAGAACCCAGGACACAAAGGTACACCGGTCGTACCGGCGCATATAAGCTACTCAGTACCCTTCAACCACAAACCCAAGGAAGCAAATGTACTCTGGTCATACTGGTGCATAAAGCTAACTCAGTACCCTACCGACAAGGACACCTAATTCATAAGTATGCATACCCCCTAACTAGGTCCGTAGAGCTAGATAGAGTAAGATATAGGGTCTGGCTGGGGCACAAAGGCACACTAGCAAATACCAGAATAATCGTGGACTAAACCACGTCCTTAGGGTAGCGACCCCTAAGGAGTCACCATTCCCGATCTCGAGGTCTTTCACTTTAAGTAATAGTGTCTTAATTAAAGTGATCACAAAAAGCACAATAATCAGATACTTATTCATTTTCAATCGTTCTGATATCATTAATCGTTTCTTATTCAGATGATTATCCAAGGTATCACAGAGAAAACCATTAAGGCCATACTAATTATCAAATACTCTTACTTGGCTAATCAGCATTATTTAAATCATATTATAATGGTCCACAATCACAACGATATGTTTGGTACAAATTACTCATTTACCCCTTACTTATATAATTGCTAAGTCATCCCTTCCTTACTTGATAAATTACCATATTATCCTTAAGGTTGCATAATTATTAAATTACCCCTTCCTCGATTTATGTTACTAAGTTATCTCCTACAACTTTTTTATCACCATTCACCCTTCATAATTATTAATCTTAACATATTTCCCTTTTTGGTTGGTTAAATTACCAAATTGCCCTTCTCCTTTGTTATACTTACTAAATTGCCCTTGAGTTGGATAAATTACCAAATTACCCTCCTTCATTATCATAGTCACCATTTTACCCCTTTAGTTGGTTAAATAATTACTAATTTACCCTTTAGTCGGCTAAATTACCAAATTGCCCCTTTAGTTGGATAAATTACTAAATTGTCCTTCTCCTTTACCATAATTACCATTCTATCCTTATCAATTATTATAATTACCTTTTTACCCTTTTCAATTATCATAAATCCCAAATTACCCTTCTTCATAATTTCAATTATTAATTTACCCTCCTTCATAATTATAATTATTAATTTACCCTTCTCCATTCTTGTAATTACTATATTGTCCTTCTCCATTATTAAGATTACCATAATACCCTTTTATTGGTTAATTCACCAAAATACCCTCTCTATTATCATAATTATCCAATTACCCCTTTTTAATCACAATTTAATTACCCATTTATCCCTTGTCATTATCACTATTACCAAGTTACCCCTTACTTCCAAATTTGCCATAAACATCCTTTTATTTACAAAATTACCATTTTACCCCTTACATCCAATTTTACCATATTACCCTTTTGCTTGCAAATTACCATAATACTCCTTTTACTTTACAAATTACTATTTTACCCTTTTACATCCAAATTACCATTTTTATCTTTCCTTACAAAATTACCATTTTGCCCTTCTTTTCCAAAAGGACCATATTACTCCTTTACTTCCAAAATTACCATAATGCCCATTTACTTGAAAAATTACCATAATGCCCTCCTTCATCCAAAATTACTATTTACTCCTACTTCCAAAATTGCCATTCTTACCACTTATAAAATTACTATATTGCCCTTTAACTCCAAAATTACCGCTTTACCCTTTTCTCCAAAAATTACCATAATACCCTTTTATAAAATTATCATTTTTCTATTTAATCATAAAATTACCATATTATTCTTTTACCTCAAAAATTACCATAATACCCTTCTTTCTCCCAACTTACAATTTTATCCATTTACTTATAAAATAATCATTCCACCCCTTTCTTTTGAAATTACCAAAATACCCTTTTACTTATAAAATTACTGTTTTGCCCCTTTTCTTTTAGAATTTCTATAATGCCATTTTACTTACAAAAAAATTACCATTTTACCCCTATTACTCCAAAATTCCCAAAATATCCCTTTCACTTATACAATTTCCACTTAACCCCTTTATTAGGCCACTTTTATGAATTTACCACCACTACATAAAATAATGATATTAGTACTTCATTCTTATCATCTAAGTCCACCAACTTGTCATTATTCAACATAATACTCATTAGCAACTATATATATTAGATCACATACTTCACAAGCATATCATTAAAATACCCTTAGACAATAATATTATTCATGCATTAGCAACATAATGCAACATAATACATCATAAACAAGCATTTAACATTTCCATCAATAATCAAATCCTTCCTTAATTATCATACCTACACATGGCACAAAGGCTATCATACTTTTCCTTTTTCTTTCAATCAATATAAACAACCATTTATATATCATGCTAGGCACACAAAACATGCATAAAATCATACCAAAATCCCTAATGTGCTAGCATACGTTTTTCCATGTATTTAAGGGAGGATTAACGATTACCTTAATCCCGCAAAAACTCAAACCTTACCGGTATCCTGGTTAAAGGTTTAAGCTTAATTAGCAACTCAACACCTAAAAATAATATCAATCATTATCATGTTAGAAATAAGAAATTAAAATGATAAAACTTTATAAAAATTTATTTAATAATAAAACACTTTAGTTAATCATTAATATACCTCAATATTTAACCAAATAACTTCCAAAACAAAAGGGGGATCTCACGCTGTATGAACAGCGTGAGTCTCATGCAAAATGAGGGGAGAAAAGGGCTCGAAGAGGGTGAGATAGAAGGGAGGAGAGGTGGCTCAGTTTGGTGACTTTAGGCTAGAAAAGAAGGTGGGTGGGGGAGGTTTCAAGGTAAGGGAATGGTGCAGGAGTGAAGAGGGGGTGTGGGTGGTGGCTGGGGGTGGTTTCACGGCGGCATAGGGTGGCGGAGACGACGGCAGTGAGGCGGCAAAGTTGGCTGCCGAGGTGGAGGGACTGAGAAGGAAGGAAAAGAGGAGGGAAAAAGGAAGGGTTAATGGGGTTGTTTTCGGGAAAGTAAGGTATGGGGTGGTAGAGGGGGTTGTAGGCTGTCGAACGATGGATTGGGTGGCGGCAGAGGTGGCCAGACGGCGGCGAACGGGGCGGTTGCAGGTAGCTCGGCGATAAGGGGAAACATGGGGAGAAAAAGGAAGAGGTAGAGAAGGGAGGAAGTGCAGGGGCTCGAAGGTGGCTTGGGGGGTCTCGTGGTGGTGCAGGATGGTAGTAAGTGGTGGTAGAAGGCGGCGCAGGGGCTGGGTGCAGTGGTGCGAGCGGCGGTGGGCGGCGGTGATCAAAAACCGGGGAAAAGAATGGGAGGAGGAGAAAGTGAGAGAAGAGGATCGAGGAAAGGAGAAGAGGCATGAAATTATGAGGAATGAAGGGCTGGGGAGATGAAGAAAAAGAAGAGGGAGAAGAGAGGGGGCAGGTGGCTGGCCGGCGAGCGTACGCAGGTGGCAGGTGGTGGTCGGTTGGCAGGGGAAAGAGAGGGAAGAAGAAGGAAAGGGGGAGAGCATGCGAGGTGTGGTCCAAGAGCCGGTTTGGCTCGAAAAAGGAAAGAAAATGACGGGGGAAGAGAGGGGGGGAGAGGGAGGTAGGTGGCGGCAGTTACAGGTGTGCTCGACCATGGCAGAGGGGTGCTGGTCGGGCGTGGGAGAAAAAGAGAGGAGAAGAAGGGTTGGCGGGCGGACCGGCACAGGAAAAGAAAAATAAGGTAAGCCGGCCAGTCCAGGGGGAAAAGAAAGGAGGGACGGGCCGGGTGTTCTAGACGGCGCACGAGGAGGAGAGATGGGCCGAGGCCCAATGCGCAGGGGAGGGCTGGCCTAGTGAGGCAGCCAGAGGGAAGAAAAAGGAAAAAGAAAAGAAGAAAGAGGAAAAAGGGCAAAAAGGGAATGAAAAAATAGGGAAAAATAAAATAAATTAATTTATAAAATCATAAAATGTAATATTCTTGATAAATTATTTAGTTTAATAATTTAATTCATTATATTCTAATATATTAATTTAAAAAGGATAAGGTTAGTAAAATATTAGTTTGATAAATTATTTAAATAAAAATAGCATGATAAAATAACAAAATATCTATTTTAATTAACTAAATATTCCCGTCCAAATTTATATACTCAAAAATCCATAAATTAATTAAATTAAATAATTTTAAAAGCTAATTTATTTCAAATAAAAGCTATTTATTAAATTATTAGTTTTCTAAAAATTTGGGGTATTACAAACACCCCCAAAATTCACTAAAGAAAAATTTCGTTTCATTAAAAGGGATAGTGGAAGCAAAATATCACATTGTGAATTCTAGGGATATTACTGCCACACTTAGTACCAGATCAGTTCACTCCTACCGTTCCAATACTAAGTACTAAGGCTAAAAGTGTAAAATACAATTTATGAGGACTCAAACTATAGTTAAATCAGAGTAGCGTAGTAAAACATTTACAAGAACTGGATCCACCGATGGTGATTACAAGAATATACATTACATTTAAATCAGGAGTTAAGGGAGAAAGAATGAAACCCTATAAGTCCGGATAAATTCCTTACGCTCTTTCTCATTGCTCACTTGAATAGCACTTGAAAAACAGCTATAAGGGACACTTCCCATTGAATAGGTAGGGGCCCCACAAGTGGAACCCTTCAGCACTATAGTACTGAGCAATCCTTTAAAACACACTGAAAAGTAGGCATGCAATGCAACACATAATACATAGCCATATACATATATGATAAGGTATGCATACACAATGTTCACATACTTAATAAGTCCATCAAATGTTAACGGGCCAAATTTTACAATCAAAACTTCTGGGCCTTAAGCCATGTCATAATGCGAAAATAATACTTTTGGGTCTTAAACCATCAGTCCATCATTATGTAATCATCTCTCTGATTTTTTATCTATGTGAGTGCGGGAACCCCAATATTATAGCCGGTGGACCGGTCATGCAAGGCAAAATGCTCCTAGCCACTATTATTCACCGATGGACCGGTCATGCAGGGCAAAACACTCATGGCCACTATTATTCGCAGGTGGACCGGTCTGGCCCCAGCTCACATGGTGTTTCACTATAATTACTTTGTATCTTTCCCATGTCTTATCATTATTATGTTCGGTTTGTTGAGCACAGAATCCCCCACTATTATAGCCGGTGGATAAGAAATCATGTAGGGTAAAATGCTCCTAGCCACTATTATTCGCTGGTGGACCGCTCATGTAGGGCACCCCGACTCGTGGCCACTATTATTCGTCGGTGGACCGGTCTGAGTCCAGTTCAACAATCTTCCTCTTTAAGTGATTAGTATCTTATTAGTATCTTATTCAAAAGTATTTCACCTTTAACATGCATGTCATCAACCTCTACTTTTATCCTCCCAAGAGGGCACGTCCCATATCTTGAGACTTCTGCACCTCTTATCATGCCCCGACATCCATTCCTCCTTCAATTTACTCATAACAAAAACCCAACTCCTAAGGGTGTGGGTTAAGGCCCATCACCTTATGACATTCAAATTCTCTCACTACCACTCTCTAAGGTTTTCCCTTGAAACCCTAATAGGACCTATGTGGGCTAAACCTTTCTTTTATCATCCAACCTCATCTCATTTAGATTCAACCCAAATCCTATCATTCTACTCACCAATTGTACATATGATTGTGAAACCCTAGTTGGCCACTCGAACCCTAGCACCCTTCTTACGTAAGGATCATCCCATGCAAACCCAAGGAATTTCCCATGCAAAAGTCACATCACTCGTTCATTTTAATCATACCCTCCTTTTTATTTTTCCCCTCAGGGATCATGAGATAATTAGGTCAATCACATATTCCTTAAATCAACTCACTTCCCTTTGGTCAACTTATTTCCCCTCATTCTCTTTTTATCCTTTCATCTCATATCATATTATTAAACTTCCTAACATGCATGTCCTAGAGGGCCACGTCATATAACATCATAAGCACAATGTATATAATTATTACACATATGCCATATGGAATTCACATAAGCATACCCCAACTCCAAACTACGCTACAATAATTAGTCATTAAGCATAAAGTACACAACTCAGCATAACACATTGCACACAAGGCACATAACACGCACATAGTTGTTCCTGGCCACATCCTTACTCGGTTTAGGTTACCAAGTTATCTCCCCCACTTATTAGGTCACCAATTACCCTCCATAATTGTTACACTTATCATATTTCCCGTTTGGTTGGTTAGATTACCAAATTTCCCTTCTCCTTTGTTATAATTACCAAATTTCCCTTTTGTTAATTAAATTACCAAATTACTTTCTCCATTTTTATAATTACCAAATTTCCCTTTAGTTGGTTAAATTGCCAAATTACCTTTCTCCATTTCCATAATTACCAAATTGCCCTTATCCACTATTATAATTGCCAAATTACCCTTCTGTTGGTTAAATTATCAAATTACCCTTCTCCGATATCATAATTACCAATTTACCCTTCTGTTGGTTAAATTACTAAATTATCCTTCTCCATGGTCATAATTACCATTTTACCCTTCTCCATTATTATAATTATTATATCACCCTTTTCCATTATTATAAATACCCTATCACCCTTCTCCATTATCACAATTACCATTTTACCCTTCTCAATTATTATAATTACCATTTTACCCTTCTCCATTAGTATAATTACTATATTACCCTTTTCCATTATTACAAATACCCTATCACCCTTCTCCATTATCACAATTACCATTTTACCCTTCTCAATTATTATAATTACCATTTTTCTATTTTCTTCTCAAATTACCATAATACCCTTAACTTCCAAAATTACCATAATGCCTTTTACTTATAAAAATACCATAATACCCTTTTGCTTACAATCTACCATTTTGCCCTTATCTTTCAAAATTACCATTTTAACCTTTATTACACCACCTTTATCAAATTATCACCATTACTTAAAATATAAATATTAATACTCTATTAGCATCATCTAATTCCACCAACTATTATATTTCAACATAGAACTCATTAACAACTACACATGTTAGGCCACACTCTTACTGAAATGCCCCGAAAATTTCTAATTTTATAAACTACATTTAAAGGATATTTATTATAATAATTATTTAAATAAATTATTTTTAAATTGAATTAATTAGGGCAAATCAAGAAGAAATTTATAAGTATTTTTATTAGAAGAGAATTTGGGTATTTTAGCTCATTAAGCATTTTATTTTGAAAATTAATTAAATAAATTATTTTATTTAAAATAAGAATGAGAAAATAGTTTTAAATTAATAATAATTTTATAAATAAATTAATTGGAGAAATTTAGTGTGTTTTACTAATTAAAAAGGAATTTGGAAAATCTTTTAAAAATCCTAATTTAGCCTAAAAAAGGATTTAAATATTATCATTTTTAAATATCCCAAATATTCTAATTAATTTAATTGAGCCAACCCACTATTTTTATTTATCCCTTTTTCCTTTTCTTTTTCTTTTTCTTTTTCTTCTTCTTTTCTTTTTCTTTTCCTTCTTCTCCCCGAACTGGGCCAGCCGGCGGCCCAGTCTTCTCCTTTTCTTTTCCTTCGGCGCAGCCCAGCCTGCGCCGCGCAGCAGCTCCCTTCTGCCTTGCTTCTCAGTGTCGCGTTTTATCATGTTTATGCCCTAAACTCTGTGTTTCATTCAACTCACCCTCTTCGCCCAGCCGACCGCCCGGTCTCCCTTTTTCTTTCTTTCTTCCCCGCGAACCGGACCAGCCCCCTCCTCCTTCCTTCTTCCTCCCCTCTCCTCTGTCGACGCAGCCTGTAGCTTCCGCCCCCGAAAATGGCGGCGCCGGCTACGAGGACTCTGATCGGCCGAGTCACATCTCTTTTTCTCCCTCTCGACCCACACATGAGCTTGGCATGATCAATTATCCTCAACTCTCACTCGTTCCCTCTCTATTACTTCTCGAACCTTCGACCCAACCCAAGCAGTCGCCAGCCGATTTCTGACGTTGGCTACCCAAACCCTATCACCCAAACCCATCCTACCGACCTCCAAAACCCTAATAACCCATCTAAACTCTATAAATAGCCTAATAGTGGATGTTTTCGAGACTTCTTCTTCTCGAAAACCCTAAGAGAGATCTGCCTGCCACCGCCCCATCAGACGCCATTATCAACCTTTATAATATTTCTGTTATTTCTATATCTTTAGCAAAGTTAGAATTTTATTAATTTTATTTGTATTATTAAGTTGTTATTTGGTCAAAATCTTAAGGAGGCGTAGGAGCGTGCTCCAAGACCGGTGTCGTTTTAGGTAAGGAGTGCTAAGCCCTTTTATGTGCTTATGTGTATTATGTGTTTCGCATGTTATGTATCTAATGTTTATTATAATTAAATATTTTATATGTGGTATGACTTGGAGTTGAAGTATGTTGTGCATGGTATGTGTATTAATTATGTATGATGATATGTGTTGTGTATGTGAGGAAGTCGATGTGGTTTGTGTGAGAGGAAGGATGAAAATGGAGGATGGGGAAAGAAGTTGACTAAGGGAAGTGAGTTGACCTAAATTTTATGGTTTTTTAAGGAATAATCTAGTTTATGATGCTATTTGGGAGAATTTAATTTATGATATTATATGGGAGAATTAAATTATGGTTTGTTTGGGAGAATTTAGTTTATAATGTTATTTGGGAGAATGTAATTTATAATATTATATGGGAGAATTTAAGTTATGATTTGATTGGGAGAGTTAATTTATAATTTGTTTGGGAGAATTTAGTTTATGATGTTATTTGGGAGAATGTAATTTATAATATTATATGGGAGAATTTAAGTTATGATTTGATTGGGAGAGTTAATTTATAATTTGTTTGGGAGAATCTAATTCATGATGTTATTTGGAAAAATGTAATTTATGATACTATATGGGGGAATCTAATTTATGATTTGCTTGGGGGAATTCAATTTATAGTTTTCCTTGGGAGATTCTAATTTATGATTCTATGTGGAAGAATCTTTATGGCTTGAATTTAGGGTTTGGTATGGAAGAATCTTTATGGTTTGAATTTAGGGTTTGGTATGGGTGAATCTTTGGTTTTGGTTTGATTGAATTTATGGTTTTGTATGACGGAATCTAGGGTTTACCTGGTGGTATTAATGGATGTATGTTGGTATTAGGGTTTGTATGATGATATCAAGGTTTGTATGGTGGTAATTATAGTTGTATGGTGGTATTAGGATTTACATGGTGAAATTGATGATTGAATGGTGGTATTAGGGTTTGCATGGTTGAATTTAGGTCTTCACATGGAATTTTAGGGTTTACATGAAAAAGGTTCGAAGGTTTGCATGGAAAGATTAGTGTTTGCATGGAAGTGAAATTTACATGTGAAAAGTTGATTTGGGATGTAAGGGAGGAAATAGAAGAGTTATTTGGGTGTTTGAATGTTTTGGGTGAAAAATAATACGTAAGACATTATAAGGGTATGGAGGTGACTGAATTAGGTTTTGGAGTGATTGACTATGGTTGTGGGGGTCAATTAGGGTATGTGGTGCATGTCTAGGGTTTTGGTGGTAGCACATGTGTAATTGGTGAATAAAGTATGATGATGAATATGGAATTTATGATTTATGATTCGTGCATGTATATGGTGAAAGCTTATGAATAAGATACTTAAACATTAATTATCTAAAGAGGAAGATCGTTGAGACGGGACCAACCGATCCACCGGTTCGGAATAGTGGTTAGGGTTTTTACCCTATGTGCGACCGATCCACCGGTTATAATAGTGGTTAGGACATGATGTCCTATGTGTGACCGATCCACCGGTTATAATAGTGGGGGATCCCGAGCTCAACAGTCACAAACCAGAATGCTTAAAAGATATTAATTACTTACAGTGGAACACCATGCGGGCTGGAGCTAACCGATCCACCGGTTAGGAATAGTGGTTAGGACGCGTAGTCCTATGTGTCTCCGATCCACCGGCTATAATAGTGGTTAGGGTATGATACCCTATGTGCCTCCGATCCACCGGCTATAATAGTGGAGGCTTCCGTACTCGCATGGATTGATAAAAGGCATGGTGTGAATCGAATTCTGATAAGAGATCAATTAAATGATTAATCCGGATTATTGGGCCTTTGTAATTTTACCCGGTTGATCTTATGTATTTATGAATATGCTGTTTTACGTCCTGCATGATTTATGTATTTATGTGTTGGCCTTAGTGATCAAGTCACCTTACTCAGTACTGGACCCGTACTGATACTACCTTGGTTGATGGGTCCTGTGATGATCCACTGATGGTGGGGAGCAGACCTCTTGTGCAGGTTTAAGATCAGAGACTATTTTGGGGTGGCAGGCCTGATTTGAGTGAGTAGGCAATCCGAAATTTGACCCATTGGGTTTTATCTTGTTTAAATGTATTTCTATTTGGAAGTTAAAAGTGTTATTTGAAACTTCAAGGGTATTGTAATTAACTCTTAATTTCTCGTACTCTGATTTTGTGTATGATCTTCAAATCCTTTTATGAATTGTTAATTTGAATTTAACATAAATCTTTTCTTTAGCCTTAGCACTTGGTACTGGAATGGTTGGAGAGAACCGGTCTGGTACTAAGTGTGGCGGTAACATTCCCAGAATTCACAGGTTTAAGCATTTCTATTTTAATTGCTTCCGCTTTTAAAAAAAAAAGTAGTGAATTTTGGGGTGTTACACTTACCTAAGACATATTACTAAAATGCCCTAGGGCTCACAATAATGTTAACCATACATTAATGTTTACAATAACATAATATAGCATGGATAAATATTTAACATATTCTTGAGTAATAAATCTCCTTCCTTAAGCACTTCTTCCATACATGGCATAACAACTAGCATACTTTCCTTTTTATCGATCAATATAAGAAACCTCAAATAATATGTTAAACATAATAACATATCAAAAACACTAATGTACTAATACGCATTTATCCATGTGTTTAAGTGGGGTATAAAAATTACCTTAATTCCCACAAAATCAAACCTTACTGGTATCATGGTTAAAGATTCAAGCTTTGATTAGCAAAACCAATACCTAAAAATAATGGCAATACTTATCATATTAGAAATAAGAAAAACCAAAGCATAAGCCTTTATAAAACTTAACTAATGAAATACTTAACTTAAGATATTATTATACATTAAAATCATTAACTAAAATAACCCAAAAGAAGGCACCAAATCAAATACTCATGCAGCATGAGTTGTATGCAAGGCAAGGAAGAAAAAGGGGTCGAAGGTGGTATGAAAGGATGAAGGGTGCTAATTTCGGGTTAGGGTTTTGGGGCTAGAAAAAAGGATATGTGGGGGAGGATTTAGGGAAAGGGAAGGGTACAGCGGTAGAGAGGGGGTGTAGGTGGTGGTTAGGGATGGGTTTTTAGCGGTCAAGGGCGGCAACGACAAGGCTACAAAAGTGGTTGTCAAGGTGGAGGTGGCTGAGAAGGAAGGAAAAGGGAGGGAAAAAATGAGGGGCTGCAAGGGTTGGTTTCGGCCAAAGGAGGTGAGGGGTGGTATGGGAGGTTGAAGGGAGTGGGTTGGAGGCTTATGAGGCGGCGGGAAGGTGATGGAAGGAGGGGTTGCAGGGAGGTTTTCGGGAAGGGAGAAAAAGAAGGGAAAAAGAATAGGGGAAAAAGAAGGGAGTTGCAGGGGGCTTAAGGTGGTGTTGTGGTGGTTCAGGGCTGAGGTAGGGGTGGCAGGGAGTGGTGCAGGGGGTTGGTGCGGCGGTGGAAGTGGTGGAGTTAGGTGGCAGTGCAAAATAAGGGGAAGGGATGAAACAAGAGAAAATGGATCGGGGGAGGGTAGAGTGTTCGAAAATGGAGTAGGGGAGAGGCTGTTGAAGAGAAGAAAAGGAAGAGGGAGAGAAAGGGGAGAGTAGGCGGCCGGTTGGGTGGCGGGGAGGAGAGAAAGAAAAGGGGAGCATGAGTGAGGAGAGAGGGGGTTGGTTGGGTTGAGGAGGGGCAGAAAAAATGGCGGGGGAGAGAGAGAGGTAGAGAGAGTAGTAGGGAGGTAGGCGGTTGGTTGGGGTGGAGTTGTAGGGCGTGGCTGGCAGGATGGTCGGGCATGGACGACGAAGAAAGGAAGAAGAAGAAGAAGAAGAAGGGAGAAAGAAGGACAGGCCCGATGAGGGGGGGGGGGAAAGAAAAGTGGACCAGCCCAGTCCAGGGCAGGGAAGGAAAGAAAAAAGAAAGAAGGGCTAGAGCTAGGGCAACTGGGCTAGTCGACGTGGGAGAAGGAGAGGGGGAAGGAAGTGGGCCGACGGCCCAATCGCGCAAGGGAGGGGGAGGCAGGCTTGTACGGGCAGCCCGAAGGGAGAAAAAAAAAAGAGAAAAAAAGAAATAAAGGAGGAAAAGGAGAAAAAGGAGGAGGAAAAGAAAAGGAAGCATAGGGAAATTATAATAATTTAGTTTATAAAATAATTGAGTGTAATATTTTTGGATAATAAAATTTATTTAATAACTTAATTTAATATGATTAAATATATGGGTTTAGAAAGATAATTATAGTAAAATATTGGTTTGGAAAATTATTTAAATAAAATGAGTATGATAAAATAATAAAATATTTATGTTAATTTTATTAAATATCCCTATCCAATTTTTTTATACTAAAAAAATCCATAAATTAGTTAAATTAAATATATATAAAAGCTAATTTATCCCAAATAAAAGTTATTTATTAAATTATAGGTTTTTAAAATTTCAGGGGATTACAAGTATCCTAACCTTAAATCCAACTTAGGAAAATATTGTGCCCTATACAACTTCTCCAACAACTCCTCTATGATTGAAATTAGAAATTTATCTTTGATGGTGTACTTATTGAGTTCCTAATAATCAACAAAGAGTCTCCAAATGTTGTATTTATTCTTAAAAAACACAATAGGTGATGAATAAGGACTAGAGTTGTGTTGGATAATTCTTGATTGCAACATCTTTTCCACCAACTTCTCTATTTCATCTCTTTGTAAAAAAAAAAATATATATCTATAGGGTCTGAGATTAATGGGGATGGTCCTTTGCTTAAATGGAATATTTTGGTCCTATCCCTTGAGTGGAGGTAAGCCCTGAGGCACTATGAATACCTTTGAATACTTCGTCAATACCTCTTATCGACCCAATTGGTGGGTCCTTCTCATTTCTCCTATGGATAGGACCATAGATGTAATATGTTGTATACCTTCACCCTTCTATTGTAATGCATATAATTGCACCAACAATTGGGTTGAACTGTTGTTGAGAGTCTTCCTCACCTCTTTACCTCTTATAGTTTTAGCCTTCAAACTAGTAGATCCCCTCAACATCACTCTCATCCTGTGTACCATAAACTCCATATGCAAATGCTAGAAGTCCCATGTAATAAGTCCCAACATTGATAACCACTACATTCCTAGCACCATTTCACATCCCATTAAGGGAAATACCATAACATCTCCTATGAATTCATAATCCAACAACTTCCATACTAACCCCTTGCATGAGAAGGTGTTGTGATTGTACTACCATCAACTACCAAAATTGTGAAAGATTGGGTAGGAATCATATGACAACCTGGCTATTTTGCAACATAAACATCAAGGAAATTATGTATTGATCCACTATAGATAAGTACATTGACCGACCACTTCTTAATTTGTCTTGTCACCCTCATTGTACATAAGGTAGGGACCCCACTCAGTGCATGCACAAAAATCTAAGCCACATCCTAGGATGTAGCCTCTAGCTCTCCATCCTTGTCGATAACTTACTCATCCTTCTAAGCATCCATGAATGAAACTTGTCTTTGGTCACATTGATGGCTTGGTTGGAACTTTTCAATGCACCAAAAGCACTCATTTCTAGCCCTTTTTGCATCAATTTCTTCTTTAAAAAGTGGTCTCATACCCTTATTGTTTGTAAATGGATTACTAGGTGGATTAGTGTAGCGATAATTTAGAATTTTAGCTTGGCAGTATGGAATCAACCTTTGGGGTAGGTAGAAAGGAGGCCTAGTGGTTGCTCTTATCTCCTTGACTTGAGTTTGGAGGGCAACTTATTGCTACTTAGCTAAGTTTTAGGCATTTTTTTATTTCTAGGCTTAAACATATGGATGTAGCTTTGGATTGAAGGGATAAATCCTCCCACGAAATAGCTAACAACATACTCCTCTGGAAAGTTTTCCTGATTTAATAATGATTCAAACTTTTCTTAGTAATCGATAAGACTTCCAATCTGTTTCAAGTCGCCGATACCTGCCATTAGGTCATCATATGGGGTAGAATAGAAATGAGACACAATAACTTCAGTATATTCACCCAAAGTTATGTAGGTCAGATAGGGGAAAACCTTCAAGAACACATGGTGCCACTACAAGGCAAGGCCCTCAAGGTTTATTGAAGCTATTCTCATCTTATCGTTCTCTTAGGTACCAAACATGTCAAAAAAACTAATTAACTTTGTATATCCACCCTTAGACCTCCTCACTATGAAATTTGGGAAACTCAATATTGGTTAGACGTGTGGGAATTTGGTAAGAACCAATAGGTTGATAGGAATTTTTTAGAGTAAAAGGTGGGTGGAGGTTATCTAGAGGTGGAGGTACCATTATTGGTGGATTTTGTGGTTCTACTTGCAGTGGACAAGGAAATGGGGGAGGGGATAGGCAGTGGTTCTGATTAAATTTGGGGAGAGTTAGAGGTAAAGGTTGGAAATTCACTTAATGTCCCCAACCTTGTGACTAGGCTTGGGAAATCAATGTTCTTATGGTCATCACATTATGGTGCTAAGAATAGGTAATCAATTGACAAAGCTCATCCTTCAAAGATGTCTTCAATTTCTCCATATAGTCATTTATTTGATCAATGTCCTTCTCTATTTCATCTATTCAAGTATCATCAGCTATAACCATAAGATAGCGAATCTCTTATACTAATTAAGTAACATAGCAACTCCTACACAAGTGACCTAATGGGCTGAATGAGTCTTGAGAGTTAGAGAGGAAGAAAATAGAAATCATAAAGAAGGCAAAGTAGTAATTTTTGGAATGAATCACCCTCCTTCTCTATTCATGTTTGTTATCTATATATCATATATAATCCAATCAATTAAGCTGTGAGGCTAGAATAAATCTCCCATAGTGAGGTACATCATGAGACCATGGCAACACAACTAAAAACCATGAATGGACAAAAGGAAATATACTGAACTACAAAAGGAATTGGATTATGCTCGAACTAAGGATGAACGAAATTGGACTAGATCAGCTTAGCTAAACTAGAATTGGCCACAAATTACCACATATCATAGTGTACATGCAACTTAAATTCTTTCAATTTAATGGTGTAAGTAAAATTTAACATAATACAACCTACTTTAAATACAACCAAAACCATATAAAATAATAAAATTTTGGAATAATAATCAATTTAATGCTAACTAATTAACTTTCTACAACATATTTCTATGAGTTGTTAAGCTAAATAGGGATAAAACAACCCAAAATCAAAAATTACTCTCTAAAGAACGACAATTCAAGAACTAGTGTATTACTTATCTTCAGTGGCACTTTCTATTAGACGATGAACGAAGGGACAAAAAAAATGGAAAAAATTGACCTTAGCACTGAACTTTAAATTTCCATTGGCAGGATGAGTGATCAATAGTAGCAGAGTAAAGAACCCAATCAAAATATGTGAATGAGGACCATGGTGAAATATGTATTATACATCGGTGAAAAATGTATTGTACTCTAATGAAAGATATAAAATATCTTTGTCATTATTGAAAGAATTTCTTTTTGTGGTGAGATATTGCACGTTGTTTTTATATTTAGTAAACATATGATGAAAGATTAGCTTAAGGCTAGTGAAATATTAGTTCAATTATGGTGAAAGATCAGTTCAATTATAATAAAAAAATTATTTATATATATGGTGAAATATTAACTATGTTTTATGGTGAAATTTCAATTCAATGCTCATAAAATTTTAGTTCATTTATGCTAAAACAATTATTTTATATATGATGAAATATTTAATATGTTTTATAGTGAAATATCAGCTCAACAGTCATGAAAGATTAGTTCAACGTTGGTGAAACATTAAGTATATTTTATGGTAAAAGATAAGTATAACAATAGTGAAAGATTAGTGTTATGCATCATAAAATATCATTTTATGCATGGTGAAACAAGAATGGCAAAAGACATGTACAATAATAGTGAAAAATATATGATAATTATATTTTAAATTTAAATAGTTGTTTTGAAAGATAGGTAGAACTTGAGTGAAATATATGTGTAGGTGTGGTGAAAAATATGTATAGAATTGGTGAAATATAATTATATCAATGTTGATTTTTTTTAAGGAAATAGTCTTAAAATATGTGTAATCATGGTTAAAGATACTTATATTTGTGTTAAACTATGTGTAATTATGGTTCAAGGTACATATAGGATTGATGATATATACTTAGATTAATTTTGAAAAGTTAAAGAAAAATAGTGGCAAAAAAATATTTAAAAATGGTGAAAGATACTTGGATGCGGGGTAAAATATATGCATAGACATGATGAAAGATATTCACGAGATTAGTGATATGTTTGAATGAATTTTTTAAAAATTCATGAAATAATGGTGAAAAATGTATGTAGTAGTGGTAAAAAAGCATTAAATGCGTGGTGAAATATATGTATAATTGTTGTGAAAGATACGCATAAGTCTTAAATCAATGATGAAAATTTTCATAAAAATAATGGTGAAAAATATGCTTCACAATTGTGAAAGATGGTTAGATATATGGTGAAATATGTTTATAGTTATGGTGTAATATTTATTAAAACTAGAGTGGTGAAATATTGGTATAATAATAGTAAAATATTAATACAAATTACTTTTTAAATCAAATGTATATCAATTTATAGAGAAATTTTTCAAAAACATTACAAAATAATTTTTTTTACCTTTTCTAATAACATCGGTGAGAGAATTTTATTTTTTTTAATGAAGACATTATGCTGATATAAGAAGGTTGCACCTGTTTTCTATATGCATTTAGTTTTATGGTATAGGTATTGTATTAAGGGGGTAATATCATGGCTATCTAATTTTTGTTAACATTGATATTAATGACATATAAGTTTTTACTTTAACTAGTTACCATAGCTTATGGGGGATAAAATATTAGATAGTAAGTTAAATTTATACTAGCCAAATATCATTTATTAATAATTTTGTATTTATTTACTAGAAAACTCTTGTCATATTATTATTATTATTATTATCGTCAAAAACAATTATAGGGTATTACATCAACTCCCTTGTAAATTGACTGAGAATTTTCTTATTAAAATTAGAATGTCATTAATTTGTTTCATTGAAAAAGTAAAATTACTTTTTTTCCTATGAATATACACCCATTTTGATATAATTTTTTATGCAAAAAAAAAGAAAGAGATTATGTAAAATGTTATCTTTTTAAAGTGAAATGTGTGGAACATTAATTGAAAGTTCATGGAATTACCATTATGGATGTAAATTTATATTGGTTCTAACATTAGTTCCATAATAGCTTTTTTCTACTAAAAAGTGTTATAAACCCAATGTTATGAAACTTCTAATATAAGTACTCTAAGCATTTACTAATTTGGTTTATTAAGGGGGAAATAGTTGTATTATATAGCTAATTCTTGTATCATATATCTAGGAGCACCTTGTAAGGTGTATCCGGTGTCATTTTTATAATTTTACAAAATTTATTTAAGTAAATGGGGTCATTTTGTTTATTTATAGATTTTATTTAGACACATGAGGTCCTTTATAAAATTTATAATGCTTATATATATAAACAAGATCATTTTTATAATTTATAATTTCTATTTATAAACATATGATCATTTTTATAATTTTATAATTCTTATTTGTAGACATATGATCATTTCACAAATTTTATAACTTTTTATTATCATGAACATATTGAACAAGGGTAGTTTTAATATATTTTTTTAATATGTATTCATGTTGTAAAATGATTAGTTTCATCATATATTTCGTTTAGATTCAACCCCAAAAATGTTTAAGTTCACAAAATTTAATATATGGGTTCATGCAATAAAATTAGTTAGGTTCACCATATAATCCTCTTAAATTTGTACATTTATATGAATTTGCATCTACTCCAGAAACATTTAGGTTTACGATACTTAATATATGGGATCATCACATAATCTTTTTAACTTTATTAATATTAAAAATTAAGTTCATCCCTGAATAGGTCTCATCGGCTGCCCAATACTATTTACAAGTGATCAATATCTTCTCGGCCATCGATGATTAACAAAAAGAAGAAGAAAACTCAATCATGACAACATCTACAATGGTATTGAACCCAGATACCTCATTAAAGCCACCACTATCAAACCTTGCAATTAGATCTGATCCATCAGGTCACTTTGAATCCTCCTCCTAAGGAAGATCTCTATAGATATACAAAAGGAGTATGAGAAGGATGGACAGAGAAAGAGAGGATTATGTTTCAAGAATCAATCAAGATGTTCGGAAGGAGAGGAGTGATGAAAGTATTGCTTAATCACAATGCCATCGTATCCTTTTCTCCCTTCATTTTTCATAATTATAAATTTAGGCGCTAGGAGTATCTTTCAAGGTGATCTAGGTATATCACATAAAACGTGTTATACAAAAAACACCTATGAATCACTCGTTCACATTTTTTTTCCTTCATATTCAATAAATAAGCACTGAATAAAGATAGCTCAGTCGGTAAAAGTGATAAATTTGACAACTACAAAGTGGTAGATTCAATTCCTATATACTACATTTTGTCTTAGTTTTTGTAATTTTACAAAGGAAACCCCCCCCCCCCTAAAAAAATTTTCTTTTTCTTCAATTGTAATGTACAGGGCTACCATATTCCAATTTTCAAATACGTACCGACGTTTTGTTTTCGATAGACTTTTCAAATAAGGAATGATCATGCTAAATGTTGTTTTTCCCCTTCTACGAAAACATAACATCACAGACTCATATTCCAATTTTCGCACTGGCATCTAATTATTTGGTTTGAACCATAACAATGTGGATATTTTAGGTCTCATATTAATTCAAAGTTTTCCTAATCAAACTTTTGATAAACATTTGAAGGGGAAACGTCAAAATGGATATTCATGGAATCTCATATAAAATTAGGAAGATAATGAAATGTAGTAGCACGCAATGATTGGTTTACATTGATATTAAACAACGCTTGTGTATGCATGGAAATGCTTAGTTTTAACTAAGATTGTTTCTCCATGCGAATCAAACTTTGCTAAAACCACTCTCTCTCTCTCTATATATATATATATCTATATAACCGTTTGTTTTATGAAAAATAATATGAAAAGAAAAATAAAATAAAATAATTTTTTTATTGTTTAATTGTCAGAAAAAAAAAATTAAATCTTAGAAATAGATGTTTGTGTTTGATTTTCCAGAAAAAATTATTTAAAAAATTGAATATCGTTGTTACTATCGCCGTCGTCATCCTCCTCACCGACAATCCTCAACTTTTTAAAAAATTTCTTTCTAGAAAACTAAATACAAAAAATTTGTATGTAATAAAAAAATTAAAATATTATACAGGACATAAAATATTCTATAAAATTTCTGAAAATTCATAAAACTCTGTAAACAAAATATTAATGCCAATTATTTTAGGAAAAAATATAAATTATTACATAAAATACTTACAATTATTTTTAAAAATATCTAAAGATATATGAAATATCACATATATCTTTTTATTTTAAATATGTCACAACAAACTTAAAAAAAAATAACTCGATACAAAAGAAGATGAATGAAAAAAAAAAAAAGGTTAGGAGAAGTTGTTGTCCACTGCTTCGTATGTAATATGACATGTAAATTATGCTACTTGTTAGTTTAGGTTTTAAACGACCTTTTTTTTTTACAATTCCTCTGTGCCGCACTTCCATAGTTTTCTATTTTTTCCAAACTTTCCACATATTTTTGTAAGAAAATTAGTTAGTTCAATTTTCCATCCCTTTTTTCCATTATTTTCTTTCGTATCTGATTTTTCACACAACCAAATAGAAAAATATATCTTTCTTTAAACCTTTTGTTTTTTTTCCTTTCCTTTGAAAGTTTCTTCGAATCAAACAGAGGGTAAAGGCAACGTAGCAAACAACAAAGAAGGTATAGACAGCCGACAGAGCTATCAACCTGCCACTGCGCAGCAGTCCAGTCCACTAAAAGAAAAAGAACTGCAGAAATTAAATGGAAAATAAAAACTACCATCCGGGTTCGGTATATGAAAATGTACCCGTATTTTACACCTCCCATATTTCTGAATATACAAAAGTACTATAAGCACCCCGAAAGATCAAACCCCATTCGACCTCTTATCCCAGCATGACGCACATACACAATTTGTCGTCCTAAGCTCAACCTGTGAAATTATCTTCTAAAATGCAAACAAAATTGAAACGGTATCTTCCAAAACGACTACCGTACTGATATGCATTTCTTTTTACAGTGAAGAAAGTGTAGAAATTTATTGCAGAATTAAAATAAAATAATCCTCTTATATGATAGAAAACGGTGCCTAGCTCCTTAGTTTTTATTGCACAAAACTATTACTCACTTTCTCTACTATAAGTGCCCAACACTTTTCTTTCACTTTCTTTTTTATCTCTCACGCTCTTGTACATCTTACACTATCTCAAGCATGATCTCTATTCATACTAGATGAGAAAGGATAAAAAACTAACTTGACGAGGATCAAGCCTTGTCCTTGTCTCCCAAATGGATATGTAGCATCATTAGTTTATGTCACCAAATTGATTTGTTGTCATACTTGGATACTAAGTGATAGATGACATTATTAGCTTGTATCACTAAGTTCCTATCCTTATATTGTCAATCTTTGTGATAAGCATGACATATAACTATTGAACATTTCTACCAGCCTCCCTCAATAATTATTCTCAATTCCCATTGATGTGTGGTCATGGCAAGTTGTCTTGTGAGTTTTTCAAATGTTAGATTATTGAGTCCAATTGTGAAAAATATCTATAACTTGGTCTAAGGTTTTGATGTACTTCATTTCAATTCCACATCATAATACTTTTTCTTAGATAAAGTGGCAGTGTAGCTCCACATGCTTTGTTCGAGCATGAAATGCCATATTTTCTCACAGCCAAAATGACTATTGATTATCACAACATAGTTTTACCGTGTAATTCATTGGTTGATGTAAATCTTGTAGAAGTTACATTAGTCACGTACACCCTTGAGTTGTCATAGCTACTGCATTGTACTCTATCTGTGTACTTCATAAAGATTCAATAGGTCATTGCTTTCTACACCATGATATAGCTCTTGATCTTAAAATAAATAGATATGCAATTATTAAACAATGAGTATCATGGTCACCTACATAATCAACATCTCAATATTCTATGACTTCACATGGTAATCCTTTCTTGTATATTATATAATAATCAAGCCTACTCGTGACATATCTCATAATTCAGCATAGTCACCTGCATAATCAGCATCTCAATATTTTATGACTTCATATGGTAATCCTTTCTTGTATATTATACAATGATAAAGCCTACTCTTGACATATCTCAAAATTCAACGTATTCCTTCCAAGTGTTGTTTATTTTGGGTTTACACAAATCAACATAGCATGCCAACCGCATATGATATGTCAAGCTATGTTATTTTTAGGTATTATACATCCTACTTATTACCTATATATAATGGCTTCTTCCACATTTCTTCCTTCTATTGAACAAAGTTTATTATTAGCCTTCATTGGCGTAAAGATTAGCTTGTACTCCAACATGCCATATTTTTCTAGTAGCTCTTAAGTGTACTTTTATTTGCATAAGAATAATATTTTTTTAGTTCTATCAACTTAAAGTCCCAAAAACTCTTTCATCTCTCTAAGCTCATTCACTCAATAGCATATAAACAAATTATCTATTATTTATTGAATCTCTTCTTCTTCATCTCTTCTGATAATGAGATAATTTACATATAGTACCATTATAGCTTGTTAACCATCTCAAACTTTGAAGAACAATCTTGAATATGCTAGTGCACTAAGATAGTCAATTGATAAAAAAGAATTCGGCAATCTTCTCATACCAAGCTTTTGGTGCTTGCTTAAATCTTATAGTGTCTTCTTCAACTTGCACGCATAATTTAGATGACTCCTACTATGAAATTATTTTGGTCTCTCTTTGTTTGTGTGTATGTGTGTGTGTGTGTCTCTCTCTCTCTCTTTCTCTCTGTGTGTGTGTGTGTGTGAGAGAGAGAGAGAGAGAGAGAGATCTAATTTTCTATGCCGAAAGACATTTTTAACATTGATCTACCAAATCCTCCAAGACCTGCTTACTACTAAAGCTAATAACTTACATATAATAGTGATTTTGGAAATTGGACTAAATATCTCATTATAGTCCATGCCAAACATCTATGAGAATCCTTTAAAAACTAATCAGGCCTTGTAGCTGTTAACATTATCATTCAATTAATATCTTAATCCTTATTTTGATCATAACAAATGTGTTTAAAGGTTAAACCTATTTGGTTAATTGTGCATGTACCATAACGATGATATGAATGCCAAGCCAAACTCACTCAAATATCCCTCAAGTTAAATATTAAAAGGAAAATCAAGTTTCAAAGTGCACTTATTCAATCATTATCTCAAGCGAAAGACTTAAAAGAAAATTTAAGTTTCCGACATAAGAGAAGATTATGTTAAGATGTCTAAATACTCAAGAACTCAAGGTTTAATCTTTAAGTCTTAATATTCTCTTGTAAGATTTATTAAACATTTACACCTTTGATTTTATCTCTTGGGATATTTAAATTCACCCTTAGAATTTATTTTGTGTAAACTCTTTCTAGGTTTTAAATCCCAAACCTTTTTTAAAGTGTATTGCAAGTGTTTGGTTCCAATTGATTGGTTTTAGAATTGATAGACTTGTTTGTATTTTCTATCTAGGACCTTAACTTTTCAAAAACCCTTGCAATAGATCAATTGGTTCCTTCAAAACTTTTGTCCTGAAAAAGATGTTTAGCCTCAAGTTTAACATATCATTTAGCTTTAGTAAATTGATCAAATTGTTTGCTTAACTAGGCCATGGGTTAAATTATTACAAAAACTAATTTTGCCTCAGCTTCAACACATTGAATGGTTTCCTCAAACCAATTGATGAGTTTGTCTAACTAGCTTATGGATTAAATAAAGTGCAAAGTTTTTTTCCTTAGTATAAACACATTAACTAGTTTTTCCAAATGAATTAATTAGTTTTTCTAATTAGGTCATTTGTTTACACGATCATTCAATGGGATTTCAATATGTTCAAGGACCAAAAATGTCTAAACTAAACCAATCAATAGGTTTGAATAAACCGATCAATTGGCTACTATAATGGTAAAATTTTCCCCCATCAAGTTTAAACATAACAATTCAACTAGCCATACCAACCAATCGACTAATCAATCAATCAAACCCTGAACTGATAGACTGATTTGTAGTAAATGTTGAGAATTGTATCCATTATTCACTAACAGTAACTAGCTTTTTACCACCAATGACTACATCGTTAACTCATGGTGGGTGTGTGTGTGGGTGTGTGTGTGTGTGTGTGTGTGTGTGTGTGTGTGTGTGTGTGTGTGTAGCACTTATATGGCACAACTAAAACTATATTTTGAGATTTCATTAATTGGACAATTATTTCCTACTATTTCTTGTAAATAATTCTCAACTACACACTTTCAAATCTAAATATGTTGAGAATTTATCAAACTTGTTTTTTCTTACTAAACTTAGCTAAAATCAATTCTCTCATCGTAATATCTGATTTTTCTAGATAGATTACTTTCACAAATTTTTTTACATTTTCATATATTGTCATTGTGAGATTATTTGTAATCATTGCACCACTCATTTAAGAATTTATTATTTGGTGGTTGTGTGTGTCTAGCATTTTCAAAATGGGTAATTGGATTTGTATATTCATAAACCTAGAGAAAATAACTATGATAAGGTGTAAATTAACTATTAAGAGGTCATTGAGATTGTAGGCTCACAAACCTACAAGAGTAATCATTATCCACACACAATAAAAGGAAGAGTTAGATCCAAAAATAAAAGTGATCATTGCATGTAGAAAAAACTTGTTGGGTGTTCTAAACCACTATAAATAATGTGTCATTTATTTACAAATTTACCTTCCCTTATCTCTAAAACTTAAATTCTGACATTATTCATTCCATAAACCCTATTAACCATCTGAGGTTGTTTTTAATACCTTTCTTTTTATCCATATGGTCGTGTCTTAACTTTGTACACCCACTTATATGATATAGGTTGTACTTTGTTTATTCATGTGTTCGCTTATATCCGTAAGTGTACAGATGCCATAGTAGCAAAATAAGGTCATATTCTCAGACACTTCGATGTTAATACTGATTTTCAATATTTTTGAATATCTAAGTGAATTATTTAAAAATGGATGGATGATAACCATAAATAAATAAAATAACAAAAATGTTCCTGACTATTGACTATGAATTCAATCGATTAGAAACAAGTCTAGGATCAAATATTAATTGCAGCTTTAATGTAAATTGATAAATTAATCAATCATGTATCGGATTGCTTAATACATTAGGAATAGTTAGTTAAAATTAACCATTAATCTATTTTGACATCTAAATGTCTTATTCAGTTAAATCTAACAACTTATTTTCATAGATATAGCCCTAACTAAACTCATTAAGAACAAGCTAATTCAATCAATTCCTGAGAATAACTAATCTACTTTCATGAGTCATTATTTCCTATTCAATTACTAAGTTTAGGTATTAATTAAAATCTGTTAATTATATTAAAATAGTTATCAATTATTCCAATCTTAATTAATTAAATGCTAGCAATTGAATAATAAAATTTAAGTAGTATTGAAAATAATTTAATTAAATCATCAAATCAACAATGAATTTAAACTTAATTTGGTCCTAGAACAGATGATTACTCATGCATAATTGAAATCATAAAGCAAAATCATGAAATAAAATACATAATAGTACAAAGAAACATAAGAGTTCAATAGATAAAACCATAGAGTCAAAGTTCAATGCGGAGCTTCAATTCTCTGCAATCGATGTTTATAGATTGAAAGCAAATATTTAATCTAATGTCTTTTGCATAAAAAGGGAGAATAATATAAAGAGAAAGAGAGAAAAGAGGGTGAATGAGAGCCCCTCAATAATGCCTTGGGTCATGTTAATTTAAGCATGGAAAATATTGTCTTGAATGTAACCATCAATATGCTAGACATTGTGTTGAAAAAAACAAAAACTGACACCCACTACACCCGTGTTGGACTTAGAAGACAAATAATCACGCTGCAAGTCTGCACAACCATGTTGATCAACACTGGCGGGTGGTGTTGGGTCTAGAACCTTCATTTTTACAATGATTTATTCTACACTTCAACACTTTATGTTGTTAGACACTAGGAGGTTGTGTAGCTTCTTCTCAATTTTTCTTGAATCTTGCTTTACTCCAACTCCTTCATTAGCTCCAAAAAGCAGTAATACATCAAGAAATTAGTAACACAAACCAAGGAGCTAAACTAGGCCAAAATGTGAGGAAATAACATCAAACAACGAGCAAATGAGGGTAATAAATAATTAGAATATTGAAAGTTTTCAAGTTTGTCATCATGGAACTAACTCTTAAGTTTCATTATTCTTCAATGTCTTTATTTCTTCTTCCATTACATCTCTTTACTTTTTATTTTAGTGCTTCTTTATATGTTGTTGGCTTTGTTGAGCTATTATCTTTAACTAAAACTACATTTGCAAATTTGACCATTTTTAGCTTAATTAAGTGTCATAATACATTATCCTTACTATCCTTTGAGTACACTAATAATAATGATTATAAAGATCACAACAATAATGCTTCATTAAATACCACATTTCTTGAACCAAAACAATGTATTATGGTTGGATCACAACATTTCCACCCTTTTCTTTGGCTACTATATCCCAAAAATATGCATCAAAAAACCTTTTTGTCAAACTTGATGCATTCCTAGCTAGATATAAATCTGCAATATATGCATCTAAACATTCTAAAATAAATCATGGGGTGATATAAGTCCAAGTATTTCTTAATGAATTTGAGTGATGGTATATGTAACACCTTTCATGCATTCTTCCTGTAAATGTGGTGGAACAAGTTTAGCATGTATTATATTCTTGCATGTCTTTTCTATATGACTATTATTTCTTTCTTTGACTTTATTTTGTAGTGGAGTATCAGGACAATTCAATTATCTCCATATTCCATATTGATATGGGAATAAAGTGAACCCTTTTGAAGTGTCTTCTCCTTTATCAATTATGCATAGATACAAAATTCTTCTTCATACCTTTTTTTTTTCTTTCATCAAGCCTACCCACATGTATCTTAAGAAATCATAGATAAATATGATCACAATCTTATTTCTGCTCACAAATAGTTGTTTTACTAGTCCAAACACATTTGAATTTGCTAACTTTGAGGATATATTTTCTTTGTATATGGACTCTTCATATGGTTATTAGTGAGCTTTTTCATATCAACACATGATATAGTCAATGTTATTTCTATCTTTAAATTGGTAAGACCTTAAAATATTTATTTCTTCATTATTACTTTAACGTGTTATAGTTCATGTGGCCTACCCTTTCATGCCACAAGCTTTTTATTTAATTCTTTATTATCTTGTCTACATATTTCTTTTATGTTGATATTACGTATACAAGCTCATGTCCTCTTCCCTCCAAAAATGGTATACTAGCTGTGATATTGGTGATAAATTCTTATTCATACATGGCGTGTGGTAAATGTGATTTACTTGGACTTTATGTGAACTAAATCTAGGGATGATATTAGCAATTGACAGCCTATATTTATTTTTTATTAACACAACTCAATATCCTTTGTACCCTAACATATCGATTAGCTTCTCCTTATCTTTGGTTATTTGATTGGAACAACCAAATTTAAAAATTCAATCATCAATTGTTGGATTTATCACTAATGATTATTAATGATGATTTCTCTATTAGCTCACAAATGTAAGATGGTGCAATTTCTTTTTGTTTAAAGGAGCTAAAATATTCTATAACAAATGTGTCCTTAAAAATCTCATTCTTCTTCTCTTTCAGTATTATTAATAGTAGTAGTGTTACATTTAGCCTTTAGAGCATTATAGTTTCAAGAACACTGACCATTTCACCCACAATTAGAAAATAGGCCCTTTAGGTGGCAATATTTCTCGTCAACCTTCTGATTTTTTGTAATACTTAGCCCCACCTTGTTGTAGACCTTTGATACGAAAATCTCTTTACCAATTTTGTTCTTCTCAAACTTATGTCATCATTTATAGATTTTGCATATGGCTTTTATGGTCATGATGTTCTCCTTTCTAGCAAAAAGACCCTTATATTTGTTTATTAAAACTTGAAAAATCTAATCATCTAAAGATTATTGGTTGGCGAAAATGTACATTCTATTAGAGTTTGTTGTTTGGCCTAACCTCTTGCCAAAATTATTCCATTATATTTAGGATTTAACACACAGGCCATTCTTCTTCTTTTTCTTACTTCACCAATATCATTTTTGATGTGTAATTTTGAAATGTCATTGAAGATGAATTTTATTTTAGTAAAGTATTGTCTTATCGTCATATCCTCTCTTTTTTTCTAGACATTAACTCATGCTCTAACTACAACAATTTTGCATCATTTTTTCCATGTAAAAAGATTTACTTAAGTATTTCATACATATTTCATCATGTTTAGGTCCTTGATTTTAATTAAAAAATCATACTCCACTATAATGGATAACATATACATAGCCTTTCCTACTATAAATAACCATTTCTTTTTCTACTTGTCATCTTTTGGTAGAGTGGTATCAAAACCACCAACTATTCTCCATAACTCTTAGTTGAGTATGTTATATTTTATTCATAGGCTCCAAGTATTATAGTTGTTGTTGTTGAGCTTCTAAACTCAGCTATAAGTTGACACAAGATCCGCCAAAATATTTGGTTAGTGTTCAACATATAATCAATATAACTTGATCCCAGACCAATTAAGATCATAGTATTAGGTTATATACTAGTAAATCCTTCTCTTATTATAGTCCCCATCCACCTAGCTTTGATACATGTTATAGACATTTATTACAAAATCAAAATGAAATAACTCTCTCATATGATACAAAAACAGTGCCCAACACTTTAATTTTTATTACACAGAACTATCATCCATTATCTTTATATTTTGCATGATCCCTACTTTTACTAGGTGAGAAAGGCTAAAAACTAACTTGATAAGGATCAATCCTTATCCTTGTCATGCTAAGAGATTACACCAAGTTAATTTGCTCTCATGTTTAATTGTTAAGTGAAAGGTGACATTATAATCTTATGCCACTAAATTTTTATCCTTATCTTTTCAGTATTAGTGATAAAGATGAGAGATACGTATTGATTATTTCTAACAATTCCCCTAAATAATTATTCTCTCTTTCTATTGATTTTATAGTCATGTTGAGTTGTCTTTTAAAGTCTTAAAACTTTAGACCACCGACTCCTTTTGTGAAAATATCTAGAATAGATCACTGGTTTTGATGCATTTCATCTTAGTGTCTCAAGTTTGTTCCCCGTTTCCCTCCCTCTACATTGTTATACCTTTTTGATAATTATTATGATGAATTGTACTTACCTATACAAATATTGTATGAATAAGAAAAATATACACATATTTATGTAACAAGCTATTATATTAATAGAAATTTTACTACATCAAACAAACAAACATATAGGGAATATTCCAATAAATTAATAAATGTTTTCTTTCCTTAAAGGGTTATTGTATTTGACATGGTAAAAATGAATATTGTCGGGTTTGAAAGTTTAAATAATAAACAGCTTTTAACATTTTGTGTAGATATGATATTTAAAAGTTTAAGAAACTATCCATCATATATATTTAATACAAAAAAAAGTATGAGATAGTGCATTACATACTACTATATAATTCAATATAAATGTACAATATATATTCCTATATTTCATTTTATACACCAAATAATCTCATTGTGCACCAAATGCCTTTTGCTTATTTTTTTCCCTAATTTTATTAATTATTTTAAATAAAATTTTCTATGGAATATTTGAATTTTAGAATATAATAATGTTTATTTTATGACGAGAAACTAAAAAATAATCTATTTTTTATTAAAATAACTTTAGATTCCTGTTTCTATAATACTAAAATTTACCTTTCAGAATAATTTGTTAGTTTCCTTTTTTCCCTAAGTAGTAATAGATTTGAGAAATTAATGATATACACATATTCATGTATTTTCATTATTTGTAATGTAAAGATACTTGTTATATGTTTATACAAGCATCTACATAGATATACATGTGTAAAGTTGTGGCATGGGCTAATAAAATTGTATAAGCAATTACCTGAGTTTAGAAAAGTATTTCAATTCCAAGTTGTAACTTTAAAATAAAAATTAGGGGTATGTTATAAATATAGGTGTACCCAACCCATTTTGGATTGAAAGCAGCCTTCAAGGGGTGAGTGAATGAATATAACTATACTTGCTTAAGGTTGATCGAGTAGAAAGAAAGAATGGTAGTATTATGTACAGCTTTGATAAAGAAGATGGTTCATCATAGAATGGAATAAGTATAACTCTTGTGGAAATCATTAGAAGAATACTATGTTGTTGTTAACATAAAGCAAAATAATTTGAAAACTATATATAATCTCAAAGCATATAATTATTATCCTAAATTACTTTTAGCTTTCAGTGGTGATTTTGCTTTTGGATTAAGAATGACAACTCTAGTCACAATGTTTAATGGTTGGATGTGATCTATAAGTGCAATTCTAAGGTGGATTGGTTGCTAAAATTAAAAACTTTAATTGTGGAATCTAAAGGCCTCCCTTTTAGGTCACAACTAGGAATGACACTAAAAAATATTCTCCTAGACAAATGAAGCTACACACTGGCAATTAACTAATGAATGACACTTTAATCAACACTCCATAGAAGATAAAGAAAATTATTGCTAATAAAGGCACATCCTCTCTCATAATAAATCATTAGTTATTATTATTGGGTAGAAAAAGAGGCAAACTCATTTTCTTTTATATTAGGGTAATCCACATGTAAATCCTTTCAAATATTAGATGAAACTTATTGATGTATTGTGAGGCATTTTAATAACTATGAATTATTTTTCTACCCCTAAAAAAGGTTATGTGATAATCCTAACTCGCTTATTTATAAATTTTACATTTCATTATATTAATTAAAATACAATTTATTCTTTTATTTATTTTTTTCTTTTTTATAATTTTTTTTTTTGACAACTAGGTTGGGAAGTTATATAAATTGGTCATTTAAATAAGTTTTTAACTTAGTGTTCGTAGTTACAACTTGTTACTACAATATTTCTTGATCAAAAGGGTGAGTTTATTTATATTTCATACAAAGCTTCCATTGGTTACTAAACTCCATGCCATCATTTCAAACCAACATAGAGTATCAAGAAAAATAAACCCTTACTTGATATGATAGTAAAAAAAACCTCCACCTTGTTTGCTATGTAGGTTCCCATCACAATATATTTGATTAACTATTGCTTCAAAGAAGTCCTTTAAAATATACCTGAAATCCATAACCATATTAAAGAATGGATGAGCTGATGAATAAGTTGGAATAAGAACATTAATTTCTAAATCATCACATTCAACTTTTAGTAGTTTAATTTCTAGTGACCTAAAATAATGAGACCATCTCACAAAACCCAAAGTTTAACTTTAAGGCTATGGACATGTCCGATATTTCTTGTGAAACCAACACCCATCTTCTGCTTCCATCTCTTATTACATCTGTAACACTTCATTTTTCTATTAGTGGAAGAAGACATGTTCATATTAAACTTCATGTATTTTCTTTTAGGGAGAATTCATTTTATGTGCTTTATAATGGTTGACCTCTTTCTATAGTTACAAATTTATTTTATACAGACTCATTTGAACACCCACCTTTTCAAAAGAGTGAAGATATTATGGGATTTTTTAGATTCAAAACATAGTTTGAATTTTGAATACCAAATTGTCACAATAGCCTAGTTAAATATACATTCCTATAGTATCTCAAAATTTTAATGTATCATATGTTACACGCATTCTCTTTAAACCTAGAAACAAGTCTGAATGGAGTTCGTTCTGAAGCCCAATAGCTTGTCCCACAATTTTTGTGTGTGTTTGTGTAAATAACTCTCTAACTTACTTTCACAGATAGTGCAACTTTCATCGCGAATGATGACAATTTTGTTAGAAAATGCCCTTTAAGCTGAATCTGGTGCCCATTGGTGATCCATAGATATTTGACCAAGTTATGGGTTCGCTCAAATGATGATTGAGATAATCTTATAGGGTACTAATATATTGGGATTGGTTTTTTTATTATATAGTTTTTCCCATGATTATATATTTTTCTGTAATAATATTGTAATATGATGAGAATATCTAGATCTTAAAAAATAGATTCATTCCAACAACTATTGTCATTATTTAAAGAAAAGGAATTTGGTTTATAACTGCTTATACATAAAAAAATAATAAATAAATAAATAAAAAAGAGTCAACAAATCAAATGCTATTTTATGGTATTTTAGACAATTTTGTAACTATATTGAGGCACTTGAAGTTTCCATTGATTAGATTTCCCCATTATCTTTATATCATGACCTTAAATAGTTCTATTTCTTAAATAGAAAAAAAAAACATATTGATCAAACCAAACAAAACTATTATATTACTCAAATGAGAATTAAAAAAATAGAAATATTTTTCAAATAGGAGAAACTTGATATGATATTCCTCAAAATATATTACCTTGAATTTAATGGTGGACTATAAAACATATATAGTAATCTCTCAAATAATTAGCAACTCCAAAGTTATTTAAAAAATATATATATTAGGTTGAAGTCTTGATGAGCACATCAAATTTGTTTTTTTGGTAATTGATGAGCACGTCATCTTATTTTATCAATACTAAAATTTTGGTTTAAATTATTAGACTACCATAAAGCATAAACACACAATTTTTACATCATACTACTAGAAGCACGGTGCCTAGTACTGATGGTTACTGAAATATATGTATTCACTACTATAAGATGCATATTTTATTTCTATGAGATGTACATTTATCAATGTATGATATGCATTTGCATTTACAACTATAAGATGGGTGCCTTTTAATTATGTATATTCTTTCCAATTATATATGTATTTTTAACATATGCATTTGTTCCTTCATATTTTATAAATAAATGATACTATAAAGATGCGCACATGTCGATATAATAAGTATATACACCACTTTATGATGTACATTTTATTCTTATAAGGTTTGTATTTGTTAATGAAAGATGTACGGTTACAACTATTAGATGCACGTTTATCGTGCAAAGATGTGCATTCTTTTTCATAAGATGTGTATTTATAATACATATATTCATTCTTTATTTTATAAAAAAAATATGTATAATTATATCTAAAATATGTATATTTTATTGAATAAGATGTATATTTTATAGAATAAAATGTGTACTCTTATAAGATATATATTTATATTATGGTATGTATACATTTTTATTTTTATGTCTAAGATATATCAATATGTGTATCTATTTATAGGAAGAAAAAAAATATGAGACACTCTTTAGTATAATTTTTGTAATAACCCAAATTAAAGATACTCTTATTCAATTATTTATAAAATATATATATATTATAAACTTACAGGGTGCAAATCGCCATAAACCCTCGTACAATTTTGCCGAAGTTTGCCACAAAGCCAGATAGATAAAATGGAATTGAGGCTATCAAGAGAGTCTATGCGCCGTTGTTGGTTAGAGGGCCAATAATGGCATGGGGTCGTGGGCTTCCATTAGCGGTAAATAACCCCAAAGATTCCAAACGAGGATTCAAGTTTCGGTACTTTTCGGTGTGGAAGAAAGCCCAAAGTACCAAAGCTGCCGGGTTAGAGAGAAATGCTCGGATCTTGCAACAGGGTGGGTGACTCTAAGTGACTAAGTCTGTTTCAGCTTAGTTTTAAAATTTATTAGACCAATAAAATTTTAATAATAAATAAATATAATATAAAATTAATAATTATTATTATAGTTCACTATTTTAAATCAGATAAGATAAGATAAATAAATATAAGTTAAAAAATTAAAATATATAGGTCCATGATACAGAAAATAAATTAAACCAAAATGTATGGATCCATAATACAAAATATGAAAAGTTTGGGATATCTAGACACTTTTTCCAGACTTATCATTACGTATTTTTATTTTTATTTTTTGATATCTTATTGTTAATTCATATTAATTAAAATATTATAGCCCTCCATTCGTCCGTGATCTAGCTCAAGCTATTCCCCTATTCTCTTTGCTTGTTGATGGCCTAAAACCTTAAAATTGATATCATTGTACAAATCGAAATCTCCTTATATACATATATAGATAAGGCATCTAGTTAGTAGAGGATCGAGTTATTCAGCTCTTTCTGAAACTATAACAGACCATCGTATTAGGATTTAAACTTTCTAAAATACCTTTATTTGAGTGATAAATTAGTTAATATTTTTGTTTAATCCTTCGACTACCGCAGTAAATTTTGACCAAAACACACAACTTATAGGCCGGTAGTTTACCGTAATTGCGCTTGGATTGATGAATAATTTTTTTTTTGTCTTAAAGTGAAACGTATTGTTCATCTGTAATATTGTTAATTTTTTAACTAATTGTTATTTTTCTTTTCAATTTTTGTTCCTCAGGTAAATATATTTATATTGTTGTATACATTATTTTCCTTACAGTAAAACTTATATATAAAAAAAATGTAATGAATACTTTTTTTATACTACTAATTAGGCTCGTTTAGTTTAATTTTTATATAAAATGAAAAAGAAGTTAAAAATAAATAAAAGTATTCAAGTGACCAAAAAGATTTAGCTCAAAAAAATTATATAATGTTACAAATTTTATCATTTTAATGGTCTGACATTAAACATATTGATAGGGTAATACTAAAGGAAAACTAATATTAAAGTATGTTATATTAATAAGTAGAATTTTTTTAAAACACATAGTACCGAATAAAAATATGGCCTAATATCATGATACATAACTGGAATTTATCTTTATTATTGCAACTATTTTGGGATAATGCATGGGTATTTTATAGGATATTTCCTAATTTCTATACTTAATAGAAGAAGAAAGGTGTATGTAATCAAGAAACTAAAATAATTAGTTTCATTTCTATTTAGTGATTAAGTTAGCATATTAATAACTATGATTGTGAGTAAAGCTTTAAGTTAGATATACATATTGTATATAATTATGCTAGTTTGCAATAATATACGAAAATTTCATAAGATGTGCCCTGATTTTTATATTAGACAAAAAGTAGGACATGTATGATAAATAAATCAAGGTGACTAGTTTATTTTCTATTTTATTGATATTTTAATTTTGAAGAGAATAAATAGTTATTAGTTATTATATTAGGAGTATGAGTAAAACATTAAGCTAGATAATATATATATGAATATAATTATGATAGTATTTTAATAAAATTGTGCGAAGGTGAAAGAACTGAATATATAAGATATATGTACTTATTAAGAAAAAAAATTATAAGAATTGAGATAAAAATTAATAAAAGGATAAATTCTATAAAAAAAATTAGAATTTTCAGTTGTTATTATATAGCAAGATTTAAAACTAATTAGGATAGTGTTTAATAAAGTTAAAAATTAATCAAAAGTTTGGAAGAAATTATATGTATGATTTATGAATTAATGAAGAAAAAGTTAAATAACAAGAATTAAGATATATATATAATAAAAGGGTAAATCATAGAAATCAGGATTCCATTAATTCATTGTTATAGTTAAGATGTGTCCAATTATAAGTACTACATTCTTTCTATAATCAAAATTTATGTACCAATTAAGACAAAGTTAAATCATATGAATTAAGATAAATATTTATAATAAAATGAAAACTTTTATATATAAAATTTTCCAAACATAATTTTACAAATTTACGACAATATCTTCGATGATAGATTTCGTCTATAAACAAAACTCATAATGCCCTTTAATATCCCTAATAGATATACACGTCCTTTACCATCACTATAATGATGGCAACGACGGAATTGATGAGAGAAATAATATTAATAATCATAATCATAAACTAGTAATAAATATAAAAAAATGGAATTAACAATAATAACAATAAAAATAATTTTAAGGATAAATTTAACTTGAAGATTTTGATACTTGATCAAATATTTTATGGTTAATTTATATTTGTAATAATTTCTACCTAGCTACCTTTGCAATTTAATCTAGTTTCATTTAAATATCGAATAAATGAAATTAGAAAACTATTTATTTTCATCATTTATGTATCCAAATGAAACTAAATTACAATATGAATATCTCTAAGTGAAATGATTGAAGTACATGACATCTATAAAATATTATGTCAAATGCTATGGTGTGTTTTTTAATAAAATTTATTTATTTATTTATTTATTATTATTATTATTGTTGTTATTAATAATAATAAAATCATTATTAATTTTGTTCTAATTATTATATTAGAAATTACTTGAGATATATATAATATTATTTTTAAATAGTAAAACATATAATATTATATATGTGTTTGAATTTTTGTAGCGGTACATTATGAAATAAACACTTGGAACATATAATCTACTTAGGGGCATGCTCTTCTTAACTTATTTTATTGATATGATATTGTAATACCACAAAATTTTATTTAATCTTAATGTAATACCCCGAAAATTTTCTTAGTCTAATCCCACATTATTAGCATCCTAATTTAGTTATAATCTTAATAAATCCTACGTTAGCCTTAACCTATCCTTAATCTCAAAACTTTAATCGATTCTGAAACCTTAACTTTGATAAATTGTAATTTGTAAACCAAAATTAAAATCCGCTAAAATTTCCACTAATCCTAATTACCTTTAGCTAATCTAAAATCACACTAAACTAATTCCTCAACCCTTCTCTTTTTCTTTTTTCTTTCTCCTTTTCTTTCCTTTATTTCTTTCTTCTCTTTCTCCCTTCAACCTTGAGCTGCAACTTCTGACTTTATGCAACTTGCACCATCACCTTTCTACATCTATCACCCATCACCTTACCTCATTTCTTCTTTTTCTCCTTCTCCTTCTGCACCCTTATCCTTGCCCAACTACACCCCTTACGCATACTCCACACACTCATCTCCCCCTCCCATTTTCCCTTCTCACACAACATTTACATCAACCATCACCACCCTTAACTTGCAGCTACTACTCTACCCCCAACCATCCTCTGCAACCATCACCATCACCTTACAAATGCATAATCACCATCATCACTATCGCATGCCAACCCCTTATCCTTATCTTCATTAACGACTCACACCACACAAGCACACACACACACATGTGTGTGTGTGTACATACCTCATGCTCTCTTTATTTCTCTTTGGTTTTACCTCACTCTGCTCATATTTGTGTCAAAGAGCCATTACCCAGCTCCCTCTTCCTTCTCCCTTTTCTTCTTCTTCTTCTTCTCCTTCCTTTCCTTGTTTTTGGCTTGCACACCACCGTTTCCCCCACTATGCAACACCTCGCCCACCACTCGCCGCCCTTTGGCCGGTGGATCGACCACCAAGGTCGCCCCGACCTCCCCCTCGTCGTCGTTGGCCATTGCCACCGGCCGCCGCCTCTTTTCCCTTCTTCTCCCTCTCTTGTGTTGCAATGTTACAGAGTGCATGACTGGTGCACCACCTACTGCACGGTCATGCAACGCTTGAATCCCCTTCTGCACAATCGTGCAACTCTTGCGCCGTCTGACCGTGCATAATTTTTCCTCTCGGCCTATTGATACACAGCCATGCAAATTTCACACTGCCTGGTTTGTAATATCCCGTTTTTAGGAAATCTTAATTAAAAATTAATAATTACGTATGATTAGTTATAATTATTAATTTAGGAGGTTTAGTATTAAACGTATTATTATTATTATTATTATTATTATTATTATTATTACGACATTTTAGATATAAAAATAATTAGGCTAAAAAGTTAATAGAAACCGATTCTTCATTTTAATCCTAGTTTTACCCGTAAATCTTATTTTAAATTATTTTATTAATAATCTTTTGATCCGTAACCAAAAATAATTTCCTAAAAAATTATTCCTGATTATATTTATCTTTTTCGTTTTATTTAAATCTACCTTAGATCGAATTATTTTTCTACCCGATATTTTAATTTATCCGAACTAAATTTAATATAAAATATATATGTATATATATATAATATATTTTTATCTTCTCTCCCCTCCTCTGCCATTTTCTGTCTCTTCCCGTCCTGTCTCCCTTATTTCTTACCTTTACTCTACCTTCTGCAATTATATACATATATACACGCCACACACGACACACTCTACCGAAAACAAACACCCCCCCAACCCACTATTCATGTCAGCTCTACTCCTGCTACCTTCGACGCCCTTACCCGAACCAAGCCAAACAAATCCTACGGTATATACATGCACACACATTTCTTCTCCAAACAAAGCTCAAGCTCCCTCGGCTAACACCCCTCCGTGTAGCACTCATCTCCATTCCTTCCCAGCCACTTTCTCCCTCTGCATCTTCCTCCTGTCCAGGCAACCAAACCAGCCCCCCTTTCTTCTCCTCTCCTTCCCCGCCATTTTCCTGCACTTTCTGACCTCCCCTGCGAAACCCGTCGACCTGCACCACCACTTCCCGTTTGTTCCAGCGCCCAGCTCCCCAACCAACCCAGCCTTCTCCCCTTCTCCCTGACACCTTCTCCATTCTTCCTGCAGCCACAACAAGCAACGCCCATCCCGTCACCACCAACCAGCCCTGCATCATTTCCCCCGGTCGCAGCCACCTCTGCCCGTCGCAGCCCGTCGCCCCGCAGCACTACTCTCCCGCCAGCCCACCAGCATCCACCGCCCGTCGCAGCCCTACACCACCGAGCCATCCCACCATCTCCACAACTCCCTCCTTTCTTTCCCCTTCTCCTGCAGCCCTTCATCCTCTCCCTACGTCGCAGCCCAACCTCCCCGCAACCAACCAGCAGCAGCACCACCCTAGAAACCGCCAGCCAGCCACCAGCTCCGCCGACCACCACCTCTGCCGCCCTCTCCCTCCCCCTGCCTCGCAGCCCAGCCAACCCTGTCGCCAGCCGCAGCCGTGCCCCCTGCGCATGCATGGCTCACGCTGCACAGCAGCGTAGCGTGAGTTGCATGTGTTTTGTATAAATTTTTGGGTACCAATATTAATTGTAAGGGTATTTTGGTAATTTTAGAAAAATAAATATTTTTATACTATAATTATTATTTTATCTGATAGATATTAATTTGATATTTGTGATATTATTTTTAGGTACAAAAGTTTAATTTGCAGGACCTAATAAGTTTTAGCGGATACCGCTAATCTTATATTTTTGCTGGAATTCAGGTAACCGTTATACTCTACTAAAATGATAAAAATTGCATGATAATACATTAGGGTTTTTGGTGTATGAAATATGTTTATCACGATTTATTTCAATATAATTATGTGTTAATTATTATTATTATGAAAAAGGATAAAAACGGACATGTTATCTGATATAAAATATTTCGGGTATAGAAGTATGACTTAAAAATAATTCTAATGACGGAAGAATGTTTGGTATGAGAATTATGTATATAATTATTAGTTTAGCATGTTTAGATATAATTGTGGAGTAATTATTAGGAATGTGTGCCCTAAGGGCAATTTAGTCATTTTTGTGTAATATGATATTTATCCTGAAAATCATGTCTAACATGCATTATCTGTTGTTGATTTTATGAGTATGTGTTTTGTACGTTTCAAAAGTTTATGATAGAGTTTTATATGCCGAAATCTATGTAGGGGCAAAATGGTCTTTTGACATGATTAATGATTTAAATTATATAATAAATAATTAGATTATTCATTTTAGCCTTTTCATGATAGATTAATAAATAAGATAAACTTAGTATTTAAATGGATACTAATCTGATAATTATTAGCTTCAAGGGCATTTTGGTCATTTTCGGCCTAACGCCCAAATGTGAATAATTGGATATAGGACGGCCTTAGAATTTTGGTAGGTTGACCTTAGTATTGATTTTGACTTTTCTTTTTACCGTTGACCGTAAGGTTGACTTGGATAATTGGAAATAAAGGGAAAATGAATAAGTATGGAAATAAGGATAAATGTATAATGTGTGTTATCTGTGATCACTTTATAAAAACACTAATACGTAAAGTGAAAGACCTCGAGTTTGGGAATGGTTTCTCTCTAGGGGTAGCTATCCTAGAGACGAGGTAGGAGTCCTCGATTTGTTTGGTTTCTAGTGTGCCGGTTGTGCCCCAGTAAGGCCCTAGTCTACTCTATAGGTGACCTACGGGCCCTATAGGGGGTATCGATACTTAAGGATTAGGTGTCCGAGGTGAGGAGGGTACTATGTGCCTTGTGCGTCAGTATGACCAGAGTGCTGTTATGCCTCTGGGTTGGATGGTTGGAGGGTATCGTGTTGCCTTGTGCGCCGGTATAACCGGTGTACTGTTATGTCTCCGGGTTATTCTTGTATCCCCCTCGAGTAAATAAATAAAAATGGAAATAATGTGACTTGATTTGAAGGATTATTATTGGATATTGGATGGGTTTGGTAGTGGCCGCTGTGCCTACCTGTGGTTTAAATAGTAGCCTGCGGGCCTACATGTGTGGGTATTATGTCTATGAGTATGTCTGTGATGTTATGTATATTATTATACTATATCTGTAAATATACCGTTGATGTTTTGTATTTTAATTTACTATACCTGTAAGTGTACCTGTGGGATTACGGATATTATTATTCTGTGTCTGTAAGTACCCAAGTGATGTTATGTATTTTATCATAGTCTACCTGTAAGTATACTTTTGATGTTGGGGATTATGTTATAGCTTACCTGTTAATACACTTGTGATGTTATAAATTTGGTTGGGAGTTATGCTGAGATATGAGTCATGCTGCTGATGTTATAATTGTTATGCTGGAGTTTAGGCTCTAATCATTACTTCTGAGAATACCTCTGGCATGTTAGTCTGGTAAGCTGTCGGTTATTTTAGACAAATGAAAATGATTAGCATGTAGCTTTAATAGAAATTGATTGTCTAAATGATTATTGTATATCAATCCTCGTATGAATACTCAAATGTATTATACCTGTTAGTCGTATGCCTTGCATGTGTTCCATGCTAGTTTTTCATATTAGTTCGGTATAAAGGGTTATTCAGTACCGTAGTACTGACGGGTTCCGTTTCATGGTCCCCTGCCTATTCCACGGGCAGTCGCTACTTTGCAGGATTACTTTGAGGGTAGGGTCTGACGACTTCAAATAGAGGGTTGAGAGTTAGGACTATCCGGTGTTCGCCTCGACTTCTTTTGGTCCGGATATTTCTTGGACTCTTAAGTCCCCTGCTGTTTCTCTTTTGTTACATTACAACTCTTGCCTGATCTTTTTGTATCTATTCAGGACAATGTAATTTGTAATGAAATTCTATCATGCCTCTGTTTTAATATTATTTAAGTAAAGTAATATTTTAGCCTTAGCACTCAGTATAAGAACGGTAGAGGATGCCAGACTTATACTGAGTGTGGCGGTAACACCCATTGGTTTTGTAATTATCGCTTCCGCAAAACGAAAATTTTTAGCATTAAAAATGGGGGTGTTACATGGTTGTACTTTGTTTTCTATAGCCAAAAGCTACACCGCCTATTGCACTGCCATGCAATCTCATTCCTTTGGCCATGCATCCCTATTTTCACCCCCAAACCTCAACCAAACACCACCAAAATTTAACCATAACTCTACCACACATTCCTCTATATATCCACACATCTCAAGCTCCCATTTGACTATGATTATATCTATTTGTACCCTCTTTACCTTGATTTCTCATTTGATTTAACTCTTTGAGCCTAACCGTGAATTTTATTATTTTCATAGGTGGTATTCTAGTAGCTTCGGATGAGGAAGTCTAGAATTTATATGCTCAGAGTCTGGTGTCCTAGTTGGTAAGGATACTATTCGATGTTTAGGATGTTTGAAGTTATTTTCTTGTATGGCTATATGTGTTTTTCATGATATTGTTGATATATGATGTAACATGTGTTGATATAGATCTTTTTGTGATGATATGAATGTTTTGTTGAAAGAAAGCAAGAATTGGTAAAAGGTACCATTATGTTACGATTTGTGATGATAATATCATATTTGTTGAAATATATCTTATGGTATGAAATATGGGTTGAATGATGATAATGTTATATTTGTGGAAATATACCTTATGGTATGAAATACGGGTTAAATGAGTTATGATAAATGGAATTAAGGATTCTCATGAGGTATAATGATAAATGGGGGACTTGAAAAAATAATATATGTGGAAGGTTATAAGATTTTATAAAATAATGGTTTTATTGTGCTTAAGGGTAACTCGGTCATTATGGGATAATCTTGGTATTTTATGTGTTAGGAGGTTTAAAACATGATATTAATAGCATGAGGAGTTCACGAAAGTATTATTGTTAGCTGGGATCCTTAAATGATTTAATGTCTAATTTGGGGCAAACTATCTTGTAATGACAATATCATTATTCCATGTTTAAGATTTAGAGCTTATTTATTAGAATTAGTAATCATAAAAATTTCATGGGGAGTATTATGAAAATTCTATGGAATTTGGGTCTTGGATATTTCTATGATTAACATATCGAGATGAGATTATTAAATTATACTTATGGGAATTAAGTTGTGCATATTGGGTATGATAAATATGAAGGGATTTGGAGATGAGATAATATAAGATGTGTGGATTAATCAATATGGGAGAATGGGTACTAAAGGGAGTGTAATTAGGGATTGAAAGGACTCAAGGACTTAGACCTATGAAATATGTATATCTTTTTTGAATGTGTCATATGATTGAGAATCAATCTTGAATAAGATATTAATCACTTAAAGTGAAAGAGCACGTGAGTAGGGCCATGGTGATCTATTTTTCTATATCTATATATACGTATCTTGTTCCACCAGAAAAAATAGTGGCTTGGGAGCATTCTATCCTGAGAAGATGTTTTTAATCTCTGTTCTATTGGAAATAATAGTGGCTTGGATGTGTTGTTCTCGAGAGTTTCAGACCGTTCCACCGGTTTAAGAATAGTAGGGTCCCTATTCATTATGAAATGAAAACGTATCACTATAACCTAGGGAAAAGATACTAATGATTTATAGTGGGGTCCCAGCACTCAACGTATATAAAAGAATGAAAATGGATTATGCTTAATAAAGGGATCTAGATCTTAATATGCCTTATGAGATGTTTCATTTGCTTGGTTATTTTCTCTTATTATCTAATGTGGAAGCATGTGCTATTTGTATTCCTATTTCGATATTATTGTTCCCTTACTCGGTACATAGAGTACTGACCACCCATTTTATGGATACTGCTCATTCTCATGAGTAGAAGGCCCTGGATCTTATGTGCAGATCTCAGAAGATCAGTTAGATGATTTTACCGCCTATAACGCCTTATGTAGGGATGAGTGACTTCATCTATGTTGGGTTTGGGTGAAGAGTATTTTTTACCCTGATTATGTATTTAATTGGATACCCTTTTTGGACTCTTGATCCATGGTATCCCCCTTTTGTATTTTTTATCGTTAAACTCGGAGTTAGACTCCAAACTCAGTATTGTACTATAAATGTTCTTTTATTTTCTAATTTCCTTGTATTACCTTAAATGTTTTATCTTTGTGATTAATGTAATGATGGTTACATAAGCTAGAATTATGTTGATCACGGTGGTAACCCCCACTATTTTACTTAATTACTTTCGCTGCAAAAAGAAATTTTTCAGTAGTAAAAATTGGGGTGCTACAACTTAGTCTTAAGTAGTTAATATCTTAATATAGTTCTAATATCAAAAATAAATATTTTTACCTTACCATAATCCTAATCTTTAGTATGAGTATTTTTAACCTAACCTTAATTTTAGATAATTAATATTTTTATATTATGTAATTTAGCTAATCACAAAAAAATAATCTAATCATAACCATAAACTTACACTTATGCCTTTTAGTTTCCTTTTTTTCCCTTCTCCTTTTATATTCCATTTTCTTTTTCCTTCTGCCTGACTACCTTTCTTTTCTTCTTCTTTCTTCTTTCCCTACATGAATCTCTCCCTCCTAACCATTTTCACCATTACCATGGTGTCATCTGTGAACCTACCTCCCCTACCCTCATCATCACAACCATCATCTCCCACAAACCAATGGGATATATTTCGTTGAAATTTTTCCCATCACCTTTGATCGTGCCTCACCCACTTCACCCATGCAGCCCCTACCTTCTATTGTCTGCCATTTCTCCCCTTACACACAAACGTCCATGTATATATATACTTCTCTTAAGCTTACCTCATTTCATACCCAACTAACCCACTCCAATCCTTCCATTCTGTCGAGCAAAACAACCCTGACCACCTTTCCTCCTTTTCTTCCTTTCTTGCTCTACCTCAATGCTACCCACAACCATCAACACCACGCATCGCTACCAAGCACTACCGTTACCTTAAAAAATAACCACCGCTACCACCTCATATTTCCCCCCTCATTGTCACCCAACTATCTCCACCCCACACGGTCTCTTTTTCCTTCTTCCTTGGCATACTATGTTTGTTTCATTAAGGCATACGACCGAGCACACTCGCACGCCCCAGCCGTGCATGCTTGCACAACCTACTCATGTCAGTGCGCATTCCATGCTCTTGACTTGTGCATGTGTTGTATTCCTCACCTATGTCGTTCCTTTGACACAGTTGTGCTACCCCTTTAGCACACCCATGCTCAGCTCTAACATCACTTTAGTGCCACCATACTTCTATATAGTCTGAGCTTTTCACTGGTTTTATTTATTTCCATTTCCACCCTCCTTTTACTTAAATTTTCCCTTGATTTGTATTCTTATGTTCTAAATATGGATTATTCTCATTTTCGTACGTGATTTTTTGTTGATCTTGAAGGAGGTGGTTTAGAATTACGTGCTTAGAGACCGGTGTCCTTGTTTGTAAGGATGCATGTTGCAATTGGGACTTGAATGTGCAACGTGTATTTTTATGTGATGTCTTATTTAGTAATGTTATTTTGATAATACTATGATATAATGTCTTGAAAGTGAGTAAATGTGAAAGTGTACATATGAGTATAACATTGGATACGTGGTATTTATGTATATAATTGGGGTTATGTTTCTCATATAATTATCAGAGATTGAAATGCAATAATATTGGGACTCATGAAGCCTTTGGAAAAATATGAGTATGTTAACTACCATAAGGGAATTATGGTCATTTAATGGTAATATGAGAAATAATCATGGACTAATAAGTTTTGAGGGTGTCATCCATTATTCCATAAGTAATGTGATTAAATGATGGATTGAGTAAAATATCTAAAATAAGATTATGATGCTTCAATAACAAGAGGTCATTTTGGTCAATAAAAGGTTAAAAATATAATTTTGGTGACTTTAAAAGGGGAACAAAATTTAAATATGGTAAATATGATGATTAGAATATTTGAAAATTTATGGACCTTTACCGTGGAAAATGTCCCAATAACTATATGATTGTGATTTACGTGTTCTAATTATTTGTTGTGCATATTTACATGAGTCATGCATGATGCTCTTGATATAACCATCTATGAATAAGTTACTAATCATTTAAAGTGGGAGATTGCGTGAGTTGAGCTGAGGTATTTTGTGTGTTTGTTTCATTGGATGATAATAATGGCTTAGGAGCGTTTTGTTTTAAGAGATGCATCATTCCATTCCGCTAGATTAAGAATAGTGGGGTGTTATATTCAACATGAATGAGAATATGATTATGAGATAAGTATTAATGGATAAAACATTAATCACTTAAATTAAAAGATTACATGAGTCAAGACCGGGGTATTGTGTTCATTTCACCAGATGATAATATTGGTTTGGGTGCATTTTTCTCTAAGAAGTTCTTTAGACTGGTTCACCAATTTAAGAATAGTGGTCAAGAGTGCGTTGTCTCGGTATATGTTGGGTCTATTTTATAGGATAATAATAGTGGCTCAGATGCGTTTTTTCCTAAGATTTGCTTAAATCTGTTCCACCAGATTAAGAATAGTGGGATCCCTAAAATTAACATAACTAAAAGAATGGATTATGTTTATATCTAATAATGAATTTTAAAATCAGTATTTACCTTACATTGTTTTATGCTAATGTAATTGTGCTTATTCTCTTATGTGATCCCGTGTTTTTTTGTGTAACCTTACTTTGATTATTTGGATACTTTTCTTAGTACGTAGCATACCAATCGTCTTTTTCATAGGTGCTCCTTATTTTCACGAATAGAGGGCTCGAACATCTTTATGTTGGTCATTGAGGACCCATTGGATGATTTTACTACTTATGATGTTCTATGAGTGGATGAGTGACTTTATGTATTAGGATTGAAGGTAAATTCATGTTATCAGACAATTAGTTGTATTTGGATACCTTTTTGAATTCTTAGATCCATGACATTACTTTTTATGTATTTTTGAATATTGTATTCAGAGTTAATCTTCAAAATCATCTATAAGATTATAATTTTCTCTTGTTTTATATTTATCATGTTTTATGTTATAATTATTTTACTTTATGATTAATGTAAAGATGGTATGATAAACTAGATTTATATCAATTATGGCAATAACACTAAGCTATTTTGATATTACCACTATCGTTATCATAAATATTATTATTATTTGTTATCATCAAAATTTAATTAATGTAATATGAACTAGTCTAATCAAATCTAAGTCCTTAAAGTTGAAGAGAATAAGTCTTAAGCTAAATAGTTAAGAAAACTATTATATACTATTATTAAAATTATTTAAAAAACACCCATTTTAAAGGCAAATAATTAGAATATAGATGGTCTAATTGTAATTAGGAAGCAATTATAATTAGAAATATACATGTGGTTTGCAACTAGTGAAGTAAAATCTTATAACAAAAAGTTTTGTATATAATAGATTGCTTAGATAATGGTAATTCTTGTCGTAAAATTTTTAATCAGAAGATGATATTTTTTTTAAAAAAAATTATATATATATCCTTCTAAAATTAATGTTATACAATAATCTAAAAAAGTGCTGAGTAGCCCGTAGTAGAATTAAGTAGGTTCATAAACCTGTACTATATTTATACGACGAAGTGTACACGGCGACTTAACAAGTATTGACATGAAATTCACGAGGAGGCTTCCTACATTTACCAAAACACATGGTAAGTTGATGTAACATTTGAAGCGAAAGATCACGCTGCTGCACACTTTCACACTCAATACCGATAAAACTTTTTTTTTTTTTTTTTTTTTTTTTTTTTTTGTCTTCACTCTGCGAGCAACTAAGCAGCAGACACACAGCCAGTCGGACAGCACACGTCAGCTCCGCAAAAACTTGCAATTATTTAAATAATTCCTAAGATTAGACATCTTGTCTGCTGAGCTGAGCTGTGCGCCCCTAGGAACGCTCCCCATCCCACCCTCCCCCGGTAATGCACGGGACGGGACGGTAGTTAGGTTCTGCGTTGCAAGGGACGGGGACGGGAAACGGGACAAACAGAAACATTATTTTTTAAAAAGTTAGAAAATAAAAATGATAGAAAATATAAAAAAATACTATATATATATATAGTAAAATAGATTAAATTTATTAAAATTAAAAGAGAAAAATAAAAAAAATTAAAATTATTGTTTATATTAATTAATTTTAATATTTTTAATAAAAAATTAATTAAATAATTTTAATATAAATTTTAATTCTAAAATATTTTCAGAGGAGGAAAAGTTTCTGGAACGTTTTCGGGATGAAAGATGATACCTGACTGCCTTTCCCGTGCATCAGAGGTTTGGTTCAGTCCTTCGTTCCCAAAATATTTTATTTTTAATTTTTTTTAATGTCAATATTTATATTAAAATTATTTAATTATTTTTTATTAACAAATTATTAATAAATAAAATTAACTAATATAGGTAATAATTTATTTAAAAAATTATTATTTTAATTTAATTTTAATAAATTTAATCTATTTAATATATATATATATATATATATATATATATATATATATAATTTTTTTAATATTTTCTGACTTCTTATTTTAAAATTTTTGAAAAGTAAAGTTTTCTGCATTTTTTTTTCAATCCCCGTCCCCACGCTGCCCTCCCCATCCCTGAAGGCTGCAGCGCCGTAACTGGGTCTATGCCGATGGCGGCTAAACTCACATCGTTTGCGTCTGGTTAGTTTTTTTCACGCAACTTGCTCGCGTCAGAGAGCGTCATCCCAATAAAACCAAATACCAAATTCCTTATCTCTATCGCCAGGCATGCGAAGTTGGGAGGTCAATCTCTGGCCCAAAAAGGACCAGCAATGGATTGGTGTACCCCTTTAATTTTAGGTGCGAACCATTCATTCCTTCAGCAATAAAAAAAGGTAATTTGTGTATTCCATTTGTATCTCTATCAATGTTTACTCTATAATCACGTTTCTTACAATTTTCTTGATTTGATATTAGAAAGAATAATTTGCCCTCTTCCTTCCTTCTCCTTCCAACCGTGAACACGATAATAACACATGCCTTCTCTCATAAAAAACTAGTTACTCCTCCATATATTTAAATTAAATAAAAGGTTTTATCTATTAATTAAATGTGAACTTCAAATATTAGATCCAAATATTTTTATAATAATTGTCGATGATCTGTAGGATGATATTTACTCGTCTAAAACAAAAGATGCACTTCTATAGTTCTATTTCATCCAAACTAGCAATAATTTTAAGTTTTTAAATCTTTTGTTGTCACAGGTTTTATATATTTAATTTATTAAATCTATACTTGCTTTCCAAATAGGTGATTCTTTCTTTTGGGTTTTCAAAGCTCAACAATTTCTCATAATTTTAGAGTTGTTTGGAATATCTCATTTGTTTAGTTTTATTTCAACTCATTTTTTGTTCTTCTTAGCAAGTGGGATTGCATTGTTCAAACTTATGCATTTATTTAAATGATCTATACAACTTGTTTTATTTAATATATGGTTTCATATGTAATAGGCTTGAAATTTTAGATTTGCATCACTATTATTCTTATTTGTAAGGCGTGGTATACGGCATGACATGAAAATGCCTTTGGTGTCTGACCAAAATATCTTGGAGAAGACTTTTCATTCTTTTTTGCATTATATTACTATATATGTTTTGTTTGCTTTTTATGTATTAATCTTTGTTTTCTATATGCAAGTTATTGCATGTAACCAAAAATAATGTAGAGAAGCAGGCAAAATACAACAATTTTCATGTTTAAAAAATTAATAAAAGGAGTTGTTTCTATATACGCATACGTTAAGCTACTATATAAAACTATGTGTAAATTATAAAATAAAGTTTGTTTGCTTAACGAAGCTAACAAGGCCATAATAAAAAAATAAAAAAAATATTAATTTTGAATTCAATAGAATTTAATAATTAATAATAATTTTGTAAATTTTAATATATTCTTTTTACTATTTAGATGGATATTACATTATTTGTTAATATTTTACATGAACAATCGACTTTATTATCTTAGTGGTATCTCAGTGACATTTTCAAGACATGTTGTAAATTAATATATGGCCGAGAATAAGATGATTAAGAAATAAATATATATAGAATAAAAGGGGAAATATATTTGGAGATAAATTGATTAAAAAAAGTACAGTTATTATGTAGAATTGTATGATTTTATTCCCTTGTAGGATCATAAGAATCTGCTATAAGATTGTAAGATTTTGCCGTAGTATTATGAGATTCTACTGTAGGATTATAATATTCTATAACTATTTAATTATTTTAAGATTCTATCAAAGATCATGTATTGTTTTGTGATTTTTAGATCATAGAATCTTAGAATTATAGGATTGAATCAGGATTTTAATGATTGTGAATAGGTTTTTTATGAAAACTTTGATGAGTTTGATGCATTTCTTATGGAGGAGTGACTTAATTTGTATAGGCTTTGGGTGTAGAGTCTGGGTTATCAAGAAGTTAATGTTTTTATTCGAATATCTTACAGACTTTTAGTTCCATAGGATCTCTTTTTTGTTGTATGTTATTAATTGATGTACTTAGAGTTGATATCCAAACTCTTATATTCATTTTATGAAATGTACATTTTTCTCTTGTCATCATGTTTTAAATTATCACAACATTTTGCTTTATACTTAATACAAGAATTGATGGTAAACAGGAATCATATTTAGTATGATGACAACACTCTATTATATTGCATTAGCTTATGCAAAAACAAAAAAATCATAATAAATTTGGGGTCATTACAAAAATGGAGAAAGGACTACATTAGACTTCAAGCTCCGAAAATCGAGAATCTTGAGCACCTTTCAAGAACAAGCAAGATAATTAAAACCTAAACCAAGTCTGCGGATAAAAGGAAATTGGAAGGGGAAAGTTACTCAAAAGAATCTCCACCTCCTCCCAAAATTAGAATTGCCGACATGAGTAAAACTACCTAAGAACTCTCAGTCTTCTTCTAAATCTAGCTTACTCTTATTTCAAGAAATTAATAGTAAACTAGAAAAGGGATTAGGAGAGTAAAATAAATGTAGAAGAAGGTTTGAAGATAAAGAAAAAGGTAGTGGAATAACAATGTTAATGAGAGAAAAGAGAACAAGGGAGCAAGGATAATAATATGATAATTCAAGCCTCCATATGCCCCCTGACGATCGAAATTCACAATAAGGAAAAGTTTATTCAAAGCACTTGAGTGAAGGGAGAAGAATAGAAGGTGTATGTTAAGACCAAAATGTGAGATTTTTCACAATAGCCCTAAGGAGAAGAGATCAAGGAAATTTAAAGGGTAAAAGATATCTAGTAGAACACAAATTCGTAGGCTAAATTAGGGAAGAGAAGAAAGGGGAAGACAAAGGCTAAACATTGCAAAAATATAGGTAGAATATTTATTTGGGAGATTTAAAAATTTAAATAGAATCTAATCCAAATTTTTTGAGTAAATTAGTTTAATAACCCATAAGCGTGTTCATTAGCATGAAAATATAGTAATTAAAAGGTTTAACAAACAAATGGTTCTCAAATGAACCAAAAACAAAGGTGTGTATTTGGTTTCTAGATGAATTAGTTGATTGGTTCTACAAAACCACCTAATTGATTTGCTTACACCAATTGAATGCGTATCCAAGGTTGAGAATTAAGGTTTTGTTATGAACTAGTCGACTAGTTTTTACACTATATAGTGGATTGGTTCCTCAGAAACCCCATCTTAATATTCGATTCTCACCAAAACTAAAATATTTTATAAATAATAGACACATAATTTAAAACATTAGAGAGATATTTTAGAGGGGTATTATACACACACTTAATCAATCACATGAATTATTAATCCAACTCTATATTTATAATTATATGTTCCGGTGTAACTCTATTGCTCTAATCAATAAGTCTTAAATAATTTATTTAACCAACTCTTATCAACAACTTTAGGTTCCAATGCATGAGGTCAACGATAATAACTTTAGAGAACAAAACATCATAATGTCAATTTATGACTTCTTTAGTGCTACTTATTAGTAGTAATTATTCATGATAATTACTTTTAATAACTAGTTCCGAACATAGGCTTAGTTTAGCAACCAAACTATAAAATGAACGGCGTACATGTATTTTCGATGGACCTCATACTATTTGAGTATTTGGCTCCCAATTATTAAATTGGCCATACGATTTTAACTTTTTATTTGAGTTTAAGATGTACATTGGAATACCAAAGGCCTTCCATAATTGTTCTAGGTACCACTTCAATGGACCGATTACCAACTTGTTGAATTTAAGAGTTAACAACTGTTTGTAGATTTCACATTGATTATGTTTTTTAGTGTATATCAATGGAAAAAAAAAACCCTATTATTATTTTTTTCTTTTTTATATTTTAAATATGATTGTTATATAAAATTATATTTTAGCATTTCCCCATAACAACATAGGATTGCCTAAACCTTTTCTTATTTATTTTTTAGGCAAAAAATATTTTTTTTATTTTTCTTTTTATATTGTACATGTTATTTTTATTATTTGAATTATGGTTTTGGAAAATATTATTATGCTTTCTATTCTTTTTATTATTATTATTATAATCTACATATTATTATTATATCAATTATATTTTATAAAAAAAAATAAAGAGATGTTTGGAAAGTTATAGGATTTTTCCAAAAAACATAGTATTATTTAAACATTTTCTTATTTTTTTTTATTGTATGAATTTCACATTATAAACAAATTAGGACATATTTGGAAACTTTTAGTCTCTTCCCAAAAAATGAGATGGTATTATTTAAACCTTTTTCTTATTTACTATTTTTTAGGCAAAATAAATATAATATTATTATTGTTCTTTTCACATTTTACATATTATCATTATTATATCAATTATATTTTATAAAAAAAAAAGAAAGACATATTTGGGAGCTTTTAATATTTACCATATCTTTATTTAGTGTATTATTTGTTCCCTCATTTTTAGGTTTATTTGGATATCCTTTATCATAATGCTTATGCCTTTTTCCACACTATTGCGAATTTCTATACTATTTCCGTACATATTATTCTAATTTTCATCGTCGACCTATAATACTAATATACACCAACTTTGCTCCTATTTTATTATCCCATGAACAGCAAGAGCAAAACTAGTTATGTACAGTAGGTACTAGTCGCGGAACAAAAATGCATGATACTTGTATCTGACAGGGTCTTGAAAAAGAGTCCACAAAATTTGATCTAATTCATCAGATCTAATTATGTCCGAGTAAAATTTTATCTATTAATTTTAATAGTTACAAAATTAATAAATTAAATTAATTTTAGTAATTAATATTGAATTTTATCTAAAGTTAAAGTAACCCTATTTAAAATTAATTTAACTAAAACTCAATCCAATCAATTAAAAATTTAAAAAGATATGACTAATCTAAGTTAATTTGAATTCATCTCATCAAATTAATCTAAATCTAAAATTACTTAAATACAATCTAATTTATTTTTAAGCCAACCCGACCATCAACCAGCTAAATTCAAAATGACTAATTTAATCCGTTAGTATTTTAATCTGTGACGATCGAAACAATAAAATAACTCACAACAATTTAGACCCAAAAACGGTTCAAATTCAACCCGCCATAACTCGTCCAGCGCGATTGCCACCACATGTTATAAATGCCCAATGTCCATGGATCGATAACTAAAGTTAAATGCTCGGTTATTACTCACTGCTGTAAATTTTTGGCGTTTTTGCCTCCACGCAAGCTTGAGGCGGACAAGTCAGGTAATCGGGTTATCCCTCCCCCGGCACATGGAAATTCAGCGATGAAATTTCTCGTCAGTATCAAACTTATATCCTCAACCTCAAGGGATAATTTGGTCATTGCGGTCCACGCAACGTCCACACACCATCGAAATAATTGGGCGGTGCGCTGGCCATTTTATGGAAGGAAATCGATCAACACTGCATAATCTCCAAACTAATCGCCACGCGTCCACTACTGTTCTGTACTGTCACTTTTCAACCATCCGATGAAGACACGATCCCATCCGTATGCTATCTTGATTGAAGGCGGTTCACCAAATAAAATATAATAATAATAGTACTAGTAGGCCGTAAACTGCAGAACACAAATCTCGGTTATATAATAAGCATCGCTGCGACCTTCAATCAGAAGGGGGAAAAAGCTGTTAAAAAACTCAACTAGTTTTCTCGCACCTTCGCCGCCTTCTGTTGTAAAATCCAGTTCTCCGGATCATTCATCGCCCCCCTACCCAAAAAATCTACCCAGGGAATGCAGAGAGATGATAGGTTCTCCATTTTCTGACCAATTTTCCGGTGGTGCCTTCTCCGCCCTCAAGAACCACCATGTCGTCGGCGGCCGTAATCGCCACCGTAAACACGTTGAAGACGGGTAGATCTTTGTCCAGGACCACTAGCTTTTTTCCTTCCTCATCTCTCTCTCTCCAATCCACCTTCTTCCTCTCACCTGTAAATTACTTCCACCGCTCAATTTCCATCTTCAATACTTGTTGTATCAATTGCTAATAAGTTAAGAGCTTGAAACCAGGGAGACAATAGAAGAGAAAAAAGAAAAAAGTAAAAGAAAAAGAAAAATGGCGGAAATCGACGACAAGGAGTGTCAAAAATCAAGCCTGCTTCACGGCAAGTACGAATTAGGCCGAATCCTAGGCCATGGAACTTTCGCTAAGGTGTATCACGCTCGCAACATCCAAAACGGCAAAAACGTCGCCATGAAAGTCGTTGGAAAAGACAAAGTTGTCAAATCCGGAATGATGGAGCAAGTGAAGAGAGAAATCAGCGTCATGAAGATGGTGAAGCATCCTAACATTGTGGAGCTTCACGAGGTTATGGCAAGCAAATCCAAGATCTACTTCGCTATGGAGCTTGTTCGCGGTGGCGAGCTCTTCGCTAAAGTAGCAAAGGGAAAATTAAAGGAAGACGTCGCTCATTCTTATTTCTCACAGTTGATTTCTGCCATCGGTTTCTGCCATAGCCGCGGCGTCTATCACCGAGATCTCAAGCCTGAAAATCTCCTCCTCGACGACAGCGGTAATTTGAAAATCACCGATTTCGGACTCTCCGCTTTCTCTGAGCACCTCCAGCAGGACGGACTGCTTCACACCACGTGTGGAACACCGGCGTATGTTGCTCCGGAGGTAATCGGCAAGAAAGGATACGATGGGGCGAAGGCCGACATCTGGTCTTGCGGTGTGATTCTGTATGTTCTGTTGGCTGGATTTCTGCCTTTCCAGGACGATAATCTGATGGCGATGTATCGAAAAATATACAAAGGAGATTTCAGGTGTCCACCATGGTTATCTTCCGAGGCTCGCAAGTTGATTATTCGATTGCTCGATCCGAATCCGAATACTAGGATCAGCATCCCGAAGATAATGGAATCGTCCTGGATGAAGAAATTTAGTCGTCAGAGCATCAGCCGCAGTTTGAAAATCGAAAGAAATGCCGATACTACTGCAGCAGATCTGGAGGAGTCCGCGGAGTTGAACTGGAATCGAAAGTCGAAGGAACAACAGCAGGAGACACTGAACGCATTCCACATAATCTCACTATCTCAAGGATTTGATTTATCTCCGTTGTTCGAGGAGAAAGAGAAGGAAGAGAGAGAGGAGCTGAGATTCACGACTACAAGGTCGGCGAGTACGGTGATATCGATGCTAAAGGAGGTGGCGGCGAAGGCGGGAACGTTCAACGTGAAGATAGGAGGAGAGTCGAGGGTGAGGCTGCAAGGACAGGAGAGTGGGAGGAAAGGGAAATTAGCGATTGCAGCGGAGATATTTCAGGTGGCGTCGTCGTTTCTGGTGGTGGAAGTGAAGAAAGATCATGGAGATACATTGGAGTATAATCAGTTCTGTAGCAAGGAGCTCCGGCCTGCTCTCAAGGATATTGTCTGGACGTCTGCGGCCAACCTCTGAAGCGAAGGTGTAAATTGGATCCAGGAATTTCTTTGAATAAGATGATGATTATTATTACTATTGTTGTTGTTGTTGTTAGTTTTTTCGTGCTATCTTGTGTTATTGTGTGGGAAGAACCGAAATCGTGTTGGTCAATAATTAATTAATTAGTGTGGTGCAAAAAGATCCGGTGTCCCAACTCCGGTCTCATGTCCAAAGATTTGGATGGTCGAAGCATAGACATATTACTACTTGTCCAGGACCTTTCTGGAAAATTATGAGGGTAGCGTTTTTCTAAGAAAACAAGATTTATGTGAGTACATTTTTACGTAGTTCCACTTCCACTTCCAACCAAGAGCTAGATTAACCAATTAAGTTAAAAGTCGATTTTATTTAATTTTTGATTTATAAATGTTTTGTAAAGATAACTACAAAACACAATAAATGTGACGGTATTATAAGGACGAAAAGAAATTCAAATTTGAGACATCTATATCTAGGTTAGATCCTATCCGGTAAAAGCCGTTTAACCCGTCTTTATTTCTGTCCTCGTGCATGGGGTTGCGCATTTCATTCGTTTCATCGTTTGTAGTATTTTGTAGGGCAAAAGTGCCCGAATACACCGTAATTGTTTATACAAGTGCGCTTCGATCGATGACATTGACCCGAGTAGTTATCTTATCCTATCTATATCTCTCTTAATACTCCTTTTGAATATTCTCTCACAAAAATCATACTCGTTACAGCAGTTCCCTTTTATATTTTAACTCAATAACAACCGTAAGGCAGTTAGACTCAATGTCCATCCTATTTATTGAAAAGAGATATAAATCTTCCGATGCTTTCAAAATTATTCATCACTCGGTTTCTTCCGCATCCCAGTCTCTAGTACGTCCGCTGTGTCCGGCCGCCAATGTGTGGTTTGGGTCGGAAAAAACTGGGATGAATAATTTTATTTTATATCTATGCACTATGTTAGGCGATGATTTTTAAAATATTTATCTTTGTTAATTAGGATTAAAATTTCTTCTTTATTTATCTCAATTTATTTTATTTTTATTAAACTCATTTTTTAAGAATAATAGATGTGAAGATGAAAATATAAATAATATTTATATTTAATCGAATATAAATATCTTCAAGTATAATACCTTTCTAATTTAATAAAATGGTATAAGTGTTATTTGTTTTATTTTTTAACTTTTTTTTTACCTCAATCTAAATATGATTAAAATAATAATCATCTTAATTTATCTATATATGTTAATATTTATCTAAATAATATTTTAAAATATTTATTCAAATTTATTTATGTTCTCTTCAACAATGTTACCTTTTAAAGTCTATATTCAACATAATTTACCCAAATCTAAATGATTTATAAAAGTTCATCAAATGTTCGAATGCTCATCCCCTACCAATTATTTCCCCCTTGCTTGTATTTTTATTAATCTTTACCTAAACATCTTAAGGTTTTACCTATGTCATAGTTCCTTTTATACTCACATTACCCCTCGTCCCCCATCTAGTAACACTACAACATATTATCCATGCTTTTACAAATGTCTTTGCAATTTCTATATATGCATTTGAATTTCCCGTACAAAACATAACCTCTATACCCCCTTCATCCTAAGACTATTTCATACCTCCTTACACACTTTATAAATCATATAACATTTTACCTTTAAGAAAAGTTTCGTAACACATCACTTTCACCATTCATTCTATAAGATATCGTTTCTCCAACCCTAAAATACTTGATTATATTCCTTAAGATATATAATTAATCCCTCCTTTGAATGTTTCTTCCTATCTGTGGTTAGCGATTCCTAGGGCTTTTGTGAGATGTTGAGTGTTGAGACACTAATAGACTAGTTTGAGTATAATACACCCCCCCAACATAATGGAAGTTTTATAAGGATTGATATAGCTACTCATATCAATATGATATACCATTCTTTTGACGTCCTAAGAACTCTATTGTTAAGTGCGTCCTAAGAACTCTATTGTTAAGTGCGTCAGCCGTAGAATAATTTTTAGGATGGGGTGACCCTCTTAGGAAGTTTTAGAAAAATTTTAAAAAATTTCTCGATAAGGATGTGAGTGAGGACAAAACGCATTGAAAAGACTTGTGTTGATCTGTGGGTTCAACCGATCAATCTGAAAGTGATCTAGGGTAGCCCTCATGTGGTCGTATCGAGTCGGGGTATTACATAGAGAGACTAGTCAAATGATTTAGGCTTTTTAGATTTTCAATTTTGGTGAGACTTGTCATTTGGTCTTGCCAAATTAGTCTACTGTTTCAATTGGGAATTGTTCCTGAATATTTTTTGATTCTCTTGAAACTTTCCAATCTTGATACTTCTTTATTGGTAGTCATTATAATGAGTTCTATTAGTAATCTCATAATTTGTAGAGCCTTATTTTATTTACTTCACACAGAGTTTCCTAAAAGTACCTCTAATTTCTACACACATGTTTCTCTCATAAGCAATGTAAACTCTCTCTCTCTCTCTTCTCCCCCCTTATATGTCAAGGGATCTATTGATTGTCCTCTTTTTCCTCAACCATCATTTGTTTCATTATGCCCTACACTAACACATCTGCACACTCTATTTAGCCTTTTGGCATTTTACCTTTCATTTTTCCTACCCCTATTCTTTCTCATAGAGCAAAAAGGGGACGGGGAGGTTGGATCTTATTTCATTCCCTCATCACACCTTTACTCTCTTTAGCTCTCACTTTTGGGGATAAAAGTTCTAAGTGTTGATGGATTTCCTTTTTCTTTTCCCTTCCCTTCCTCCTTGTAACCAATACTTCCTTTTTCCCCCAAGACAACATCTCTTACATTCTTTCTCATATCATTACCCTTTATCCGACCCTCTTGTGGTTTCTTTATTAGGGATAAATTTTATAAAAAAAAATTGAAGGCTTTGCTTAAGCCTCATCATATTTTTCCATTTTAGGTGCTGGAGATCTTAAAGCTCAACTTTTTGGGCTACCAAGCTAGGAGTTTTCTTAATATGTCAGAAGATTTTCTTGTAACACCCTTTCCCGGCATAGGCCATAGGTAGTTACTCTATAGTGTTTTTATGATCAATGACTGGCCTCATAGAGCAATATAATTCCTTTTGGGCTTGTTTTGTCATTACTCTTACACTCCCGAGAAACTTCTCGAGATGTTAACCATTCTTGAATTACTTCAAGTTAGACACACTTAAGTATGAATTTCTTTAAGGATAAGTTTCCCAGAAAAAAAAAGCCGTACCTTGTCGATATAAGTAGGCTTATCAATTATTTTTTTACAAACATCCATTATATAGGGATATTACATACACCCCCACTAAAATGCCCCAAAAATTTTTAATTTTAAAAATTATATTTAAATGAGGTTTTAATATGAAAATTAATTAAATAAATTATTTTTGTTAAAATAAAAGGTAATTAATTAGGAGAAATCAAGAAGAAATTTATAAGTATTTTAATTAGGAGAAATTTGGGTATTTTAGCTAATTAAGAATTTTATTTTGAAAATTAATCAAATAAATTATTTTATTTAAAATAATAAGGATAAAATAGTTCCAAATTAATATTAGTTTTATAAATAATTTAATTAGGAAAAATTAGAGTGTTTTGCTAATTAAAATGGAATTTATGAAAAATCTTTCAAAAATCCTAAATTAACCTAAAAAGGGATTTTAATATCATTTTATTTAAATATTATTTTTAAATATCCCAAATATCATAATTAATTTAATTAAGCAAACCCACTATTTTTCTTTTTCCCTTTTCCTTTTTCTTTTTCTTTCTTTTCTTCCTTTTTTCTTTTCTCTTCTTTTTCCCGTTGGGCCTACGCACTCCCGCGGCCTAGCCCCTCCTTCTTTCCTTTCCTTCGGCGCGGCCCAGCTCGCGCGGCTGTCACCCTTCTTCCGTCCCTTTCTGTGTGGCGTTTCATTCCTTATTTCCACGGAACGCAGCGTTTCATTTAAGTCGTTCCCTCATCGCGCTCGACCGACCCGGTCTGCCTTTCTTTTCTTTTCTTTCTTTCTTCCTCGAACCACCCAGTTTTCCCCCCACCTTTCTTCTTCTTCTTCCTTCGCACCTGCCATTCCTACCGTTCGACCTGCAACCTCCACCCCCCACCAGCTGAAAATTTTGCCATTGATCTGGCCAATCTTTCTTCTCTCTCCTTCGCCGATTCAACAGCCTCATCGACCCAACCATTTTCCCTTATTCTCACGCGTTTTTCCCTCCCCTGGCCTGCGCAACCCCCTGCCGAAATTTGCTGCCATTGGCCAACCATCACCGCCGGTGACCCTAACCCTACTTTCCCTATTCCCTTATCGTCCCACAGAACCCCAACCTCCCTTCTAAAATCTATAAATACCCCCCATAATCAGCAAGATTCGAGCTTTTGATTCTTATCCAAAATTTCCTGACCTTGCTGCTGCTGCCCCTTTAGACGCCATTTCCGCCACTTCCGGCTAACAGTGCCACTATCTCTGGCCACCAAACTCTTCCTTGCACCGCCCTCTAGCTAACCAAACGTTCCATATCCCTCGATTCTTCCTGCCCAAGCCACGTTGGTTGTGCGAAGTAGCCCTCCCGATCAACCCTCTCTTCAACCTCTACAGCCCTTCAAACCACCCTTAGCCACCTATTTCGCCGCTGCTGCCGCTCCTTTCACCTCCCAAATTGTGCTGCAGACCCTCCCCTATCTTCCCCTACCTTTCTTTTCCTCTCCCTCCCTCTCCTCCTCTCTTCCTCTCCTTCTTCCCCATTCGGCCACCGCCGCCACCGCCGCCGTGCGCTGCCACCTTTGGTTGTGCTGCCACCTTTGGCTATGCCGCCACCCTCATTCAATTCCTCTCCCTCTAGGCAGTCTTAAAATCCCTAACTCCCACCTCCATTCTGCCTCTCCTTTTCCCAGCCTTCAACTTTTACCCTTTTCTTCTCTTTTTCCGGTCACCACCGTGCACCACCTCCGATGCCGCTTATCACCTCCAGTCTAAGGTTGAACACTAGACCCTCTTAACCCTTTATCCTATTTTTACAAGCCTTAATTTATTTTATTTCAATTATTTGAATATAAATACTATTATTATTATTATTATTATTATTATTATTATTTCTATTATTATTATTATGTATTATTATTATTATTATTATTATTAATGTTTTTATTATTATTTCTATTGAGGGTCAAAGCCCTATTATATTTTTAATTCAATTTATTATTATTATTATTATTATTATTATTATTATTATTATTATCTTTATTATTAATATCAATATGTTTTTTTTGTTGTTGTTATTATTATTATTATTATTATTATTATTATTATTATTATTAATAATAATAATAATAATAATATTATTATTATTATTATTATTTACTATTTTGAATTACTATTATTATTAGTCCATTATTAATATTACAACTACTTTACTATTAGTTTTGCTATTATTATTGTTGTTGTTGTTGTTGTTATTATTATTATTATTTTTATTATTTTTAAGTGTTAGTATTATTATTTTATATAGGGCTGGAACCCTATTGTGCCTACTTGAATTTTAGTAGTAGTAGTATTATAAATATCATGTCTTATTATTATTAAGTTTATTAGTATTTTTATTATCATTAAAATTTAGTCTTATTAGTGCTATTATTTTTCAATGTAGGGTAGAAACCCTAGTTCATTTTATCTTCAAATATTATCCTTACAATTATTATCATTATAATAATTATCATTTTTGCAATATTATTATTTCTCATATCATTATTATTATTACTATTTCATTATTGTTATTTTTACTAAATTTTATTATTTATTTTACTAATATTATTATTAGTATTATTTTGGTAAAAGGGTCGAAGCCATTATTTCACTAATGCCTTTTTATTCTTATTAATATTATCATTGATATTATTTTTGGTATTTTTGATATTATTATTTTAGTATTTTATCAAAAGCCTAGTCTTAGAATAAGTTAATAATTAATAGTATTTTTTGTAGGAGGGAATATAATTCTAGTTTTTCCCTCATAATAGGTGAGACTAGTCAAAGCCCTAAGGAGGTATAGGAGCGTGCTCCAAGACCGGTGTCATTTTAGGTAAGGGTGTTACTAAGGCCTATTGTGTGTTGATGTGCACTAAATGCCTTATATGTTATGCATCCTATGTTATTATTGTAATTATTTCGTATATGGTATGACGTGGAGTTCAAGCATGTTATTGTGTTGTTATATGGCATGTGTATTATGTATATGTGATGATATATGTTGTGACCCTGTGAGACATGCATGTGAGGGTGTTGACTTGGTTTGTGTGGGAGAAAGGATGAAAAAGGAGGATGGGGAAAGAAGTCGACCAAGGGATGTGAGTTGACCTAAGTATTTTAATGATTCATGAGTGGAAGAATAAAATGGAAAATTTAGGGGTTTCCTGTGAGAGAATATAATTTATGGTTTTGTATGGGAGAATCTAATTTATGATGTTATATGGAAGAATCTAATTTATGGTTTGTATGGGAGAATCTAATTTATGGTTATGTGGAAGAATATAATTTATGATGTTATATGGGAGAATCTAAATTATGATGTTGTATGGAAGAATGTAATTTATGATGTTATATGGGAGAATCTAATTGATGGTTTGTATGGGAGAATCTAATTTATGGTGTTATGTGGGAGGATCTAATTTATGATGTTATATGGGAGAATCTAATTTATGATGTTGTATGGGAGAGTGTAATTTATGAAGTTGTATGGGACGATCTAATTTATGTTTTTATATGGGAGAATCTAATTTATGGTGTTATATGAGAGAACCGGTATGGTACTAAGTGTAGCGGTAACATCCCTAGAATTCACGGATTTTAATTTAAATATTTCTATTGTAATTTCTTCTGCCTAAAAAAATAATGAATTTTGGGGTGTTACACCCACACAATAACACAATTTCCTTGTTGTGCCTCAAAAAATGACTGCCTTATTACAATCTATTTGAAGAATCATCCAAGAAAATTCCTAAGTGTGTGGGTGAGGATAAAACATGATTAAAGAACTCATATAGATCTTTGGGTAAAATCATCAATCCTAAAAGTACTTTAAGTAATTACTTATGAAAGATGTGGTGGGGGTGTTACAGTTAATATTAGAGCACAATTATGAGTTGAACTTGGATGAATTAGTTAGTTGCTTAGTGGAACGATTATTAAGATATACTATAATGAGATGGTTAGTGGTTGAGACATAATAAGGATGTTATATTCTTGAATAAAGGTGCATGTAATATCCTAAATTTTTAGTAAACAGTGGAGGCTTAAAATAATTAATAATACTATCTATATCAAGTAGGTATATCTTCTTTTTAGAAAACTTATTTTAAAGAACTTTATAGTTAAATATGTTTGACTCAGAGTAATTTGAGGATGGGTGACCTCCTATAAAGTTTTTTGACATATGCTTGAGTGATACCAAAAAACTCAATTAGACTCATATTGGTTTGTGGGGCCAATCATTAATCCTGAAAACACTCTAGAATAAATTGCTGTGGTCTGTATGGGTTTGGGGTGTTACATTTCTTACTTAAATTAAAACACATCTGACTTTATAACTTGGTCGTGTTTGTATTGCACAAATAAATTGCTTTAGGTACATTGTAGTGGGATAAGTATAGTCACATGAAATCATGAATATAGCATGTTTATGAGTAATTTTGTGGAAGTCTTTAGTATGCTTTGAGGCTAGAACTCCTAACATGAGAAATTATCCTTAAGCTTATTTGGGTTTTTTGGTATGATATTTATTTATAAAACATGCTATTAAATAAGAATGAAAGTATAGTTTGGTCTCTTGGAGTTTTTTTTTTTTTAATGTTGAGTGTGTTTGTTAGATTTGATTTGGGTGTTGAAACATAATTGATGTAATTTGTCATAGTCCCAAAATTTATTGCTAAAAAAATTTATTTTGTGGAAGGTAAACATAAACTAATGGGGTGTTACTACCATGATTAATATGAAAGTGATCACCATATAATTTTCATACTAAATATAAGGCTAAAGTATTTAAACTTTGAATAATGATAAATAAAGAATACAAGAAGTTATATAGATCATAAACAAAAGAGTTTAGGAGATAAATTTCAAATATATAACAATGAGAAATAAAACAAAAGAGACATGGATCTAAGAGTTTAAAATGGGTTTCCATGCACAAAATAGCCAAGAAGTACCGGATAACTATGACTCTGTGACCAATCCAAAAATACATCACTCATCCACATGCATCACATCAAAGTTATCAATACAATCATTGTAAACTTGTGAATCAACAAAAGAGTCATTTGTTGGTGAAATAAACAACTCTAACAAGGTATTTAGTACAATAACACACTGAATAATATAATCAATCAAAAGACATACCATATTATATCACAAAAGGTCAGCATACTATAAAAATAACATAACATCATGTGACATATGGGAAACACTATAAATGTGACCGCAGTCATGAGATAAGGACACAACTTAAGAGAAAAGCCATATTAGAATCTTCACTTAGTGGCCATATAATTTCAATTACTTATTCACTTTGAGAAAAAATATCCCACGATCATATTCAATGAAACAATAAACTATAATCTCATAGAAGGGCATGAGACACTGTTAAGGGAAAAATACACATGAACCTACAAATAGACACATAATCACTAAATACGCGTACTCCCCTATTAATCGATGATTCCAACTTACATAGTGTACATCCAATGTTACCTCAATTATGGTAGAACCAAGTCATCAATAATTGAAAGATGGATTTTAGTTCTAACTCATGTGATCTTTCACTTTAATATCAATGTATTGTTTAAAGAATCTTATCTATATACTTAACACTGAATGTCCACACTTATCATATACCAATAACTACTTATCACTTATCATCACTTATAACTTATCACTTTGTAACTAAATTTATACCAACAACACATGCGATTATAATTATAACTACATTGATTAAATGAAAAATGCTACACATAAAATAAGAATTAAAAACCATAAGAATTCCTTATCTAATTAAAACTAATCAACTCATTAAATAACTAAACTCAATAGTTGGCTTAAAAAGACCGTTAAGGTTATTCTAAAACCAAATAAGGACTAAAATGTTATAACACTTGTGAAAATATTATATCCCTAGAAAATCCTAATTCTTATTAATGTCATAAAACACCAATTAGGTTCATTAGCTCACCAAATCTAAGATAACATTCAAACACTTAATATCAAACATTAATAAACCAAAAAATGAATAAAATTCATAATTAAACACATAATATGATGATCATAACCCGACGGTTTCCTATGATTTTTTTAAGGTATTTTAACTTAGAATCCTATATTACACTAATTACCATTAGCCTAAATAATCCCCATATTACACTTAACTCATTTCCTCCTCAAATAACACTCACATAACCAAAAATTCTCAAATTGATGTAACATAACCAAAATATCCTTAAACACCCTACAATACTTCTAAAATTTCAGAAGTAATAGCTAATTCAAAACAACCATGAACCGTCACATATTTATCAACCTTTAAGTAAAGGATCTAATGAAAATAATGGATAATTAGATTTTTTTTTTCACAAAAACTAACTAATGAGATGAAAATGCCCCTGAGGATGAGAGAGGTGTAAAGTTTCCCAAAAATTAACTTGCTTCATATCAAACCAAATTCACACACAAACGAATGCATATTAATCAAAATATAATGGCATACTTAATAAAAATTAAACCTAAAAAAGTCACTCAAATGCTAAAATTCCATGAGCATAATAGGGCTAAATAATGTCAAAATTCACTGTGTTCAACATACCATGCATGCACATGATGACACTACATAAAATTAGGTTTGTAACGACCAACAATTTTTGCTGTTAATAGCCAAATTTTAGTCGCTAATGTCAATAATGACCAAAAAAATTAGTGGTTATCAGCAGTCGTTATTGCTCCCTTATTAAAGGCTTTAATGATCAATTGAATTATTTTTATCACCAAATTAATAATGAAGACATATTATGTTGGTCGCTAAAGCCATAGCGATGACGTATGATGTTGGTCAATGGTCAATGACGAAGTAAAATGTTGGTCGTTGAAAGTAATAGCAATGACGCTGATGTTAGTCGCTAAAAGTAATAATGACGAACAAAATATACTATTATAAATAATATTAACGACCATTTTTTTTATCGTAATTAAATAAAAAAATATCACACCAATAATGACCAATTTTTTCGTCACTACTAAATTTCATTCATTATTAGTGACATAATCTATTGGTCATAAATGCCATAATTATATATTCAATAATATAATTAGCATTTCAATTTTCATGTACAACCCTGCACCTATATACATATATATCCATTTTGATATTCTCAAGACCTATACCTATATGCATATATATCCATTTCAATATTTTTAAGCCTTGCATCTGTATTTATATATATCCATTTCAGTCTTCTCAAGCCCTATACCTATATGCATATATATCCATTTTAACACATGGATATAATTTATTAAATATTTATTTACAAACATTTGAGTAAATATTCATACAAATAGTTTGTATCAAATATCTGAAAAAAATAAAATATTTGATCAAATATAAATATATTACAAAAGAGATATAGGATGTTGCTGCATTACAAAATTATCATGGTTAGTAGCTGCCTAAGAATTAATTTTTCTATTCACCGGACATAATAGACTTGGTCAGTTTGCTAACTCATGAATGGGATCTGCAACAATAGAAATATAAAAATAATAATTAATATAAGTATCAAATAAAAAATGACATATTATATCAAAAGAAAAAGAAAAACATCACCCCAAATAATAAAAACAATAGTATATTATCACTCTTCAACCGAAGATAAAAACTACTTCCAAAACAAGGTGGAAACATCCACAACGAGCACTATAAACCTTACCTTCCAACGTTATCACATCCAAACAATTTCTTTAAGGTACCCAAGGTAATAAATGACTCAAACAAACTAAATTCAACCAATCAATTGTCAATGATATATGTCGATCTAATAAAATTAATGAATAAGGTTCAAATTTCAACAAAACCAAAGAGTTAGCTTTTCAATATTATGAGAAAAAACTCACTTTTACATAATATATATTACCACCACTAGTTAGCTTTTCAAACTCAACAACCTTTACAAAAATATATCCACTTGGATGCTGCTAGATGTGCATTTTAATAATTCAACCATTAGAGCTAAAATAAAGTATGAAATAAAAAATCAAGGCCATTACAAAAACTCTCATAATTGCATGCGCATTATTACGAGAATAAACTTCACCTCTACACAATGAATATTCTTAGCATCAGTTAGCTTTTCAAAACCAACAACATGTTCAAAAATATATCCCTTTGGATGCTGTTGGATGCAAATTTTAATAGTTCAATCGTTAGAGCTAAAATAAAGTATGAAACAAAACTATTAATTGAAAGAACAATTCAATCTAAAAGAGAGTAATGTAAAGAACTAAACATGCAAACCTTATAAACAACGATTCTAGTGAAGAAGATAAATATTAATTGGAACATCTATGTGCAACCCTTATGGGAAACCAATATATGCCCCAAATATACTTATTGAGAGACATACTAATATGACTCTTCTGACCATATTGCTATCTTCTTTTTAATTGTTTCCTTTTTTGACATTGTTTTAATTTTTTTTTATTTGTAAACCTTATTATTCTTTGATTCTTTTGTTCTTATACATTTCCTCAGTTACCATGGGTGTTAGATTTTGGTTCTAGATTTTTTGTATGGTGATTAGTAATTTAGTAGCATGCATTATTCTTAGCTTGAAGCATTTAGTTTCTACTTCAGTTTCCTATATTTATATTATTATATTTATTTATAGATAATTTTATCATTCCTTCAGGTACCTCTCTTAGATTATTAATATTTTTATAATATATTTATTCCATAAAAAATGGACTAATAAATTAATTACCGTAGGAAGCAATAATGAAGAAAGTTGGGTATTACATGATTATTTTGAGTGAAGCATGTTTAAGATTTCTTTGGTGTGATTCATACCTTGGAGACATCTGACTTCAAGAGTTTCTTAAAACTGGTCCCTACAATCCTAATTTTACTAATGATTACTTAAGTACTTCTTACAGGTATTTCACATTTTTTGAGAAGGATAATTCATCCAAAACACTTAGTGTACAAGGCAAGGGTATACACAAATGACATGGAAGACAAATATATAAGATAAAGTTTGGTTGCATGGTTCATACATTTGCATGGCTAGGGTTTGTTTATCTTTGTTATTTTATGTACACTTTATCACTATTTATCATGTAATTGATGGGAGTATCTTACATGTATTTGTACGTATAACAGGGGAATTATAGGGGTTGTTTACATTAGTAACAACTACTACTAGTTAGTGAAACTATTAGTTAATAACATTAGCTAACTAATGTTAGTATTCTAATGGCTAGTTAGTTTGTTAGTGTCGAAATAATATTATTCTAAATGGCTAGATTAGTTAGACTAAAAACCACATTTGTTTGTAGAAGTTGTTAAATCATATCAACCCATGTATTTAACCTACATCAAGGCATTATACATGATAGATAATATTGAATGATAATCATAGAATTTTAAAAATCTCTCTTCTTCTCCATGTGAGTGAGTGATTAAGAGTTGGGTATATTCTAAGTAGAAAATTATGTGATTACTCCTTAGAAACATGGTTGATTTGTTGAAGATCAATTTCAACATATAGGCCTAAGAGCAATACTCCACTTAAACTACAAATCACCTCAAGACAATGTTAGAGAAGGAAGAAAGATCCTGCCACGCATTTGTGTGATTTTTGTATCAACATCCATCATATTTATTGTGTAGTCTCAACATGATACCAGCCAGCTGGTTAAGTTCTAAGCTAGTTGATTGGTTCCTCACAACATTATGTTTTAAGATTTATTTTAGTTTCTAGATGAGTTAACGGGTCTCTTGGGAGAATTTGTGATATTTTTGAGGATAACATTCATGTGTTTGCCTAGGGTTTAACTTAAATCTTGGGAATTGAGTAATTGTAATTAAGAATATGGTTTGTGTTAGATTCCATCATTCTAAACACCATTTGTTTGATCTATTAAACTAGAAAGGTAATATTTATACATGATTATGTGGTGAATAAGTGGGCTTTGCGCCTTGGTTTGTGTTAGGTGCCATCATTCTAAACACCATAATATGAATGGATGTGTACTGAGTGTTATCACTAGAAACATTATAAATTATTATGCTAAGAAATGTGCAAACCATGATGCATTGCTTAGATATGATATAGTTGTGTGGAGTAGGCATAATGTCAAGATTTTCAAATCATTTTGAGGAACATGGGCATAATGCTAATAAGTAAAAATGGTTGTGCAAATCATGGATGTTATGCCAAGTTTGTAGACCATGGGTGTAACTCCAAGTGTGCGGATCATGAGCATAACAACAAGGGTATGAAACATGGTCTAATGATGATGTGTGTAAACAATTATGTAAGATATAGTATAATGTTGGGATGCACTATTAACATAATCCCCTTGGTTTATTTAAGTTTGGTTTCATTTATATGTTGTGGTGCTACATGTCATTGATGTTTTAATGTGTTGAAGTTGTATATCCCCATACCAACCCCTTTAGCATGATTGTCCATGAGTGGTGGGTTGTTCACCCTTGTGTTTAATGTAACTTTATGTGCATGATTATGTGTGATAAGTAATGTATGTATTTGTGATCTTTGGTTGAACCTTATTGATGACTTATGTGGTTCCTTTCTTTTTAGTATATGCAATTTATCATATGAGAATATTATTGGTGAATGTATGGTGAAACCATGATTTAAGGTATGACAGTTTAAGTGTTTATCAAACATGAGTGATATGTGTGTGCTTGCCATGTTTTATTCATACAACATGAGCCCTCCTATGTATTATGATATATTTGTTTTGCTTAGTACTTCATTGTACGGATTCTACCTTATTATAGTCACTGCTCATTCTTTTATGTTATATGAGTAGTGATGACTTGTAAGTTTTATTTTAGCCTAAATTTGGGCTAGTATCCAGAAATTTTTGTGGAGTTATTTTGGTTCGAGAGTTAGGATTATACTTGTAGTTGGTTTTGCTCATGTGATGGGAACCTCGTATATTTCTACTTTTGTAAATTCTCATATTTCCCCTCTATCGTTGGAATTATGTATTAGTTGTGAAACTTAACATTGTTGTTATACAAAATCTCTCCCTTGTTTATCTTCTATATTGGTGTATGACTTCATAAATGCCTTAGCATTATAATATCTCTTCATGATAGATATGGTAGTAACTTTTTATCTTTTGCAAAAAAAATTTAAAATAAAAATTTTTAGGAGTAAAAATTAGGAGTGTTACCTATGTACCTCACATTAGGCATTCTGTATATGGAGAGCATCATCATTACCTGTACAAAGTGAGCACCATGGATTAATAGGAACACATCACTCAATACGTATTGTGTTTGTATGCAGAATATCTTTTTTTTTTGATAATTGAGAGAGGAAAAAAAAAACTAACAAAACCTAACAACAAAATTAGGTAAAAAAAAGAATCACATAAAAGCTTGCACGTTATGAACTACCTCATTAATTCTATAATGGAACTCGTCTATTCTATTCTTGATCTAGAAACCAATCCTTTATTTTATGAACATAACCATCCATCTTCTACAAACTTGAATATTTTCAAATATTACCTTATTTCTAAACTCCCAATTAGTTCCCATTATCGCGAAAAAAGATGTTAACAAAATTTTCCCCTTTATAACTTTCCTTTTACCTCCTAACCAAGTTGCAACATTGTCCTCAGTAGACTTTGGTATCACCCAAGTACATCCAATCCAGCTGCATATCTCATACCAAAGCTTTCCCGTCATAATGCAATGAAGGAAGACATGATTAATCTACTATTGCACAAATTCTATAAAAAGGAAACCCTGACTCACTGATATCGCCAATGTGAAGTATAACAAGCCTATCTCTTGTGTTAAGTGTCTGTTAAATCGTGAACCAAGAAATAAGCTCAATCCTCGGCAGTGACATGCCAATCCAAATCCTGCTATAGGTGCTACTATTTAAATTACCCCCACAAACACTTTGATAAGAGGCCTCACAAAATGATTTGACAGAGGAAACCCCCATATCATCATATGCCAAACTAATCCTATCCTTTCTCCCCTTAGTCAAAATAACTTGCTTGACTAAACTTTCCATCTGTTCCATTTTCCTTTCCTCCCATGAGAATAACCGCCTCCTCCATTAAAATGCTAGATCCATTGTGACCCATCCTAAAATCCCATATCTGCTTGTCATTATGGTGTTTAAGAAACCCAGGTGGCTAAATGATCAAGAAAGATAATTCGTTTTCGGCATTTAGCAGCTTATATGGTCATAATGAACTCTGCATGTAAAATTATACCGTTGTTTCACAATGTAAGCCTTTCTAAATTTTTGACAAACTTTGATTAATAATAAAAATTACAAAATACTTATATTATGAAAGTATTGTTCGATATGAATATAATAATTATATTTTTATATCATAATGTTTATCCTATGAGAAAAATTAATGGTCAAGTTTGTCTTAGAAATCTATAAGGACTTATATTATGAAACAAAGGGAGTAAACTCTTATACAGTATTGTTCAAGCATAGAGATTTTATAACTTTGAATTAAGATAATGTTTATCCGGGTCTTCTTAATTAAGTGGGTAAATTAGGGCAATGTACATGACCACTTTTGGAATATGATTATATGGAATACGGAACAAATGACTTAATTTCAACAAGCCATTGCACCCTAGCCTAGTAGCATTATGCAATCTAACACTATGTTTGGCATTCCTCAGTTTTTTCCCATGAAGCAACAACTTATTTCCAAAGGAGCAATCAAAAGAAAATGTAGCCCCTCCCCAAATAAAAAAAATTGTTTTTTTTAATTATAGAGGCACGAAGATATCTATTATTTTATATGCATAAACACATCGAATATGACATTTCTCTACCCCGCATAGGTCCTACTCATTTTCTATATATTTATTCAATAAAAGGAAGCACAATTTAGTACGAGATAGTCAGAAAAACAACTCAAATCAGATTATCTCAAATCTATTATATGACCATTTCATGTATATTCATTATTCATCAAAATTTCAATCAATTGAAATGCATTAAAATGAAATAAAAGTCTAAGCCAAATGACATTGTAAGTCCAAAATAAATATACCAAAGCGTCAAATATTTGTTTGGATAGGCTGGCTCAATATATATTAGTTTCCTTTAGAATCATATTTGGCTTTATTTTAATTCGTTGAAATTAGTTAAATAATCTGGGAATACATGCAGAAAAATCTTTGTTTAGATATGCATGGAAGTGTCAGCGCATGTCCATTCGGCTTCAAGCCCTACCACAAGAGATGGCATATTGAGTAGTTAGGCGACCAAAATTAGAACCTGATATTTATTATTCTATTATTTTTTTAATAATAATAGGATGATATGACAAGCGTGCATGTAGTTCCAATAATACCAGTACATTTTAAGCTAGGACGAAATTAGATACATTTTATATCATATTGTAAAATCAATTTACCCAAAATAGCTTAATCGGACGAATCCAAAAAAATTCGGCCATAATCCAACCCAAAATCTGATTTTCATAAATCAACCAAATACACTACAATTAACCATTCTAAATCAATCATACAACATATATATACATAATAAAACAATCAATTTAGCTTTTCATAAGCTAATTCATACTCAATTAATCAAATCAAATGTTAGGGTTTTTAAAAATTTATACCAAACGAAACTAACACAAATCAGAACAGATGAAGACCGGAGAAGATGCGTCGAAGGTCGAGGACGACTCGCCAGTGACCGGCTAGGCTTGCGGTGGCCGACTAGCGACGCAACCTGCGCTATCCACCACTGCATGTGGCTGCTGCTGCTGCGAGTACTGTTGTAGCTGTTGTTGCGCCTGCTGCTTGCTAAGGTTGCTGACGCGTCGTCGGTGGTGGCTGGTTGTGGCCGGCGGTCGACTGGAGTGGAGTAACAAGGAGGAGGTGAGGCTGGGTTGGAGCTCAGGCGCAGGGAGCAGCACGCACGGGAAAGAGAAAGAGAAGAGAAGGGAGAGAAGAAGAGAGGAAAGGAAAAGGAAGTGAGAGTCGGGGGAAACCGGTCAGGATTTTTTTTTTTTGTAAATATACCTATATAAATAAATACTAAACATCTAAAAATATTATTGGAAAAATTTATCAACAATTTATTTAAAGAAAACTCATTTTGAAAGTATCTGAAAGCTTATAATTGATATAAGGGCTATACAAAGAATTTCGGAAGTATTTTCGGAAGAATTTACCAATGAACGTAAAATCCTGTATAATTTACGAAAATACATTACAAGACCTCAAAATAATACTTAAAAGCAGATAAAAATATTTAAATCAAATTCTAATAAATCGAGACTAATTTTAATAATTTCAAAAATCAGTTTTCCACAAACTAAAAATGGTAAAACAGAAGAAAATTAATTTCGAAAATAAATTCGTAAATAAGCTCCGAAATCTTTTTAATTTAAAACTTTCTGAAGATCTTAACGACTTTGGAAACGAATAAATTAAAGGTTGGAAACATTTTCTATAGATAAAATTATTAAAATAAATTTGACTATTTTAAAAAAAAAAATTTATAATTTAAATAATATATATGGTTAACGAAATATAACTACAAAATAAAGTCGTAATCACACGACGAAGTTATAATCGAAAAGGAATCTAAAATATAAAAAATTAAAATACGTGAAAGAACGAAAATACATATTTTTAACGGAAAATAGAAATCATATGAATATAATAAAATCAACGAATTTATCTAAAATGATCCGCAACGACAACGTTTAATTAAATTCATATATTAAGTCAAAATCGTCGATAAATCCATAAAATAAATCGAAATTAAAATATTTAAATGTTTATATTAAATTATGCTAATAAAATAATTAAGCTTAATTAAATTAAATTTGAAAATACGGGGTATTACAAAATAAGTAATGATAATTATTATTAATAATTAATAATAAAATATCTAATAAGTAATGAAAATACGGGGCATCCCCCTATCACCACTAGGGTGGAAAAAAAGAAAAAAAATCCTAAAACAAGATGGCTTATGCACACCCTTATTGATCCTATAACCGTTCCCTTCCACCTAATGACTTTCTTCTCTAATCAATTTTTTTTGCTTCCTAGACAATCCTTAAGGCCCTGTTTGGTTTGAAGAAAATGAGGTGGAAAGGAAAATGTAGAGGAAAGAAAATGAAAGAAAGTTATTTTTTTTTCCTTTGTTTGGTTGTTGGAGAAAATTTTGTGGAAAATTGAATTCTTGGAAAATATTTTTAGTGTTTGGTATATAGAAAGAAAATTCTAAGAAAAGTTAAATGTTATTATTTAAATATTATTATACATTTAATGTTATTAAAAAATATTATATTGGTATATACAAAATTACATAAAATTTCTAAAAAATTCATAAAAACTCCATAAAATCAATACTTATTCTAAACTTTTTTATAGAACTATTATAAAATATTACATGAATAACTTACAATAATTTTAAAAAAAATTATAAGAATATGCAAAATATTTTATATTCCTTTCTATTTAAAATATGCCGCAACAAACATAAAATGGAAAAAAATCTTTTGACTTTGGTGAGTGTGGAGGCTTTCACGTTTAGCCAGGCAGACTAAGCTTATATGATAAAATAATATAATTGATTATCATACGTTTGTAAGTAGATTGAGATGAATTACCAAACAACGAACACCAAATTATTTTCATATGCATCTTTTTTTTATTCCCATCCCTTACAACTCAATTATCTTTGAGGACAAGAGAAGCGAAACTCTTTTTCATTTTGACAGCGTTTACCTCTTAAGAAAGCTTACATTTCCCGTTCCCAACACACTTATTCACAGTGACAAGCGTTCAATTGATTCGAACAACTATTAAAAAGGAGGAATGAGAAAAAAAACCACCAAGAAGAAGAAGAAATATTCAATTAAAAAAGGAGAAAAAGAAATGTGAATAAGATTCACAGGCCAAAACAGTCGTGTTGCTGTATTAGTGAAAGCTAGTGAATATTCCTCCTTCCATGTCTCCATTGACGGAGATCAGGTACTCCTGGTCCTTCGTGAATGTCCCAAAGTCATCGTACAGAATTCGGACCCATTTCACCTGCGAGAAATCAAATGGGACGATCGTAACCGATGAACAAGTACACGAGGCTCCTACCGAGAATTAGGAAGCCCTTCGCTATATTATCGTTAGTTTGGACCTTGCTTTTCTAAGTTTGTTAACTGCGGTCGTCGATCGGTACAGATTTTTCAATTGAGAGAGCTATTAACCGTGATTTGACGGCTAAATTAACCGCGTTGCTGTCTAGTGTCCCACGCCTTCAACGACGACGAACTCCGGCAGCCGAGCCCGTTGATTCTAGGTCGGCAAATTCTTGATGGCGAGCATAATGAAAGCTTCGATGGAGAACCAAGTAGTCGACGAAGAAGAATGAAGCAGAGCAGGATGGAGGCCAGGCTCTTGAGTCGGGGGAGTTCGATTTATTTCCTTCCGTGTTATTTTCCTCAGGTAAACGTGAGGAAAATGATGCAGTATAATAATCCCCCAACCTTTCCTCCTTATTTTCTTTTCTTACAATTTTCCTACTAACCAAACACTACCTAAATATTTTCCTTCTAATTTTTTTTCCTTTCCTCATTAGTTTTCTTAAACCAAACACACTCTTAGGTGTAGCTCGATCGGTGACTCATATTAGCCTAAATTAATAAGTATAAAATTGAAGTAGCGGACTTACAAAAATAAAAAAAATTCCTACAACCAACCAGTCTTTGTGATTTGACTACCCACGTTCCGAGACCAAACTTATACTCAGGAGGATAGATAGGGTGATTTAGGTGAGATTCAATGTAGATCCAACGTTTAGAGGCCATTATTTCTAAATTTTGAAGAAACCAAAGCTGACCAGATTTTAATCACACCACTATGGTTGCCGACATTTAATAGACGACAATCCTAACAAAGAAACAAAAATTATCGAGATAATAAATCGTAAAAGTCATTATTTTTATTTGTCCAAAAAATTAATAAATAATATAGTTATGTTTTCTTAACCGACTTTACTAGATTTACGTGCACATAATTTAATTCCAAACTGAAAAAGGAAGAATAGATGAATTAGATATTGACATGATGTAGTATTATTCAAATGATATTTGATCCCAACGGAGACCAAACTCAAATTGAATTCGCATAACCCAAAAGAAATCGATACCAAAATAGACTCGACAACGATTTCACAGTAAAGTCATTTTTAATTCAACAAAAAAATGACAGGAATGTGCGGACAGCAATTGTGTATGTTTTACTCTCCCCTTACTCAAACCCTTCCCCCTGTCTCTGATAGTTTCTGACTTTGTTCACACTTCACATGGTATGGATAAAAATCTCTTATAATAATAATAATAATAGTAATAATAATCATAATTGCGGTTGGAGCATCGGACATATTCGACGCTATAATTTAAATTTTTTATAATCAATTTAAGTACCTGCCTTTTAATTAGTACTCCTAATTTTATGTACTTTAATAGGATGGCAATGCATGGAGACATTTCAAGCTCACTTCTTTATCGATTGTTTCGTTTCCTCCCTTTTTTAATATGGGCGAGTAACCCCACATGGTGATGACATCTTCAAAGTATTATGTTCAAGGTGTCCCATATATAAACTCTTAATGTCCATGTTGTATAGTCAGTAGGCATTCTCTCTCTCTCTCTCTCTCTCGATTGTTGAAACCCTTTTCATCTCAACGTAGTTCCATCTATTTGTGCCTAAGATTTTTCAAGATTTCCTTTATATCTTAATCCACTGTTTGTGATTAGATGGGTACCCGATCATACATGTGGTTTTTCTGGCCTTTTCCCCGAGCGTTTTCTTAAGGCTCCACTATGGAGCTTATCACTCAGATTGTGAGTTCGTCTCATTTAAGTATTAGATTCAAAAGCTTGATTTGTTTAATTAATAGACTCATAAAATTGGTTTGTTTGTTTATATAAATGATCTAAACTTAAACTATATTCTTGTTAGACTTGTTTATTATACGAGTAGAATCTAAGTCAAAGCATGATTGACTCACCTTAACTCATTTACAACTCTATTTATAACTATTTACAACTTATTTGTAGATCAAAAGTTTATACATATAAAGGTAAATATATATACACTCAACACTTCTTAAGATTATTATTTTCTAGGCTTTTAAGAATTAATATTTTCTTGCTTGTGTCATTTTCTCTATTTTTCTCTTTGTTCCATACAACACTACAAAAATAACTTACATGCTTGAGTTTATTTGATCGAACAATATGTATTGTCATATCCTTTGTAACACCCCAACACATTAGTAGCGAGTAAATATCTAAAACTCTTTTGGATTTATCGGCTAATCCTATAAATTAACACAGGTTCTTTTGAGGATACTTTATCTTCTCTTATACGCATTCCGAAAAATATTTTAAGAGATCATCCATCATTACAATACGCCAAGCCAAACACATTTCACTGTAGAGTTTTCCAAGGATAGACTTTCAAAAAGAAGGTATACATTGTTAATATAGTTAATCATATCAATCCTGTTAAACCTCTGTCATGTATCACTAATTTAGAGTATTACATACTTCCCCATTAAAAGAACACAATATCCCCCATTGAATCTATATTCTATACCTATAATCGCTTCGCTAAGCAGCTGACTGGATCATCCAAATTTAGTTCGTAGTTATAGTTTAACTTTGATACTATTTGTAACACTTTGACCCCATACAAACCTTGAGCAGTTATTGCAAAATACTTTAGGAATTAATGACTAGTCCCATGTATCAACATGAGCTCTTTCAAAAGTGATTTTTTTTATCAACTTACATGCAATCTAAATAACTTCTTAAGAGGTCACTTATCCTTGAACTATTCAAAGACAATCAAGTTTTATTGTAGAGTTTTTCATTAATAGATTTTTCTTAAAAGTGTATATTGTTGATATAGGTAATTATTGCTCCACCCAGGATCGAACTCATTGCACGTTTTGCCATTCAACAGAGACTTAATACCAAAGACAAACTGGTTAGGCTTCAACTCATTGACATAAGGGAGTCGGGATGCCCTTTCTGGAAGGTTGAGCAAGAGAGAGCTAACCACTTGTTCCTACACTGCACAGTAACAAGTAGAATCTGGTATGGAATTTGTAGGTAGATAGGGTACACTTGGGTAATACCGAAGTCTACCATTGGTAACACTCTTTCTTGGCTTGGAGGTCGAAGGAGGGGGTCTGAGAGAGAAAATATGGAACAATGTGTTTTTTGCAATAATAGGAGTAATATGGGAGTACTAAACAAAATAGTATTTGAGAATCAACAAGTATGCGTTTGATGGATGACAATACTAGTTAAAATAAGAATTGGGTTCTCGATCAAGAATACTCAAGAAGATTTTACATACAGCATTGATGAAGTGATCCATAATGTGCGGTCACTCTTTTGAGTAGAAGAGGTCTTGCTGAGTTTTCTTCCTTCTTGTGGTTACCTTATCTTTCTCTATTGTTCGTTTTATTTGACATACAACTATAAAAAAAAAAAATCTCAAACCTTTTAAATGTCCATAATCTATCATATAACTTGGGGTATTAAATTATATTTATAAGATGAAGAATAAGAATGCATACAAATTATAAAAGTTACACTTTTCAATTATTTTGTGTGATGTGCTGCAACGTGTTGGTCCTTTTTCAAAAAAAAAATATTTTATTTTTCGTAATGATATTGTTGATAAGCTGATTCCTCACCAAAAAGCATTGAATAATCTCAATATCCTTGTTTTTGATAGAAGGGAAACAGACAAACTTTCTATGCTTGCAACAAAAAAAAAATATATATATATATATATTGTAGAAGCATTAATTCAGTGAGATACATTATTTATCGATCAAAGATTGAACTTATTCGTGCAATTATGATATCAAAACTGCCATGTAAAAGTGAGTTGTACGAAAGTAATTTGTTAGAAGCTGGCGTTTGGCGTAAGAATTCTCTTTACTACAATCGACAAAGGTGATTACTTTATGATTATTTAATTGTCAAATAAGTGTTATGCTGTATTTTATCCGGTGACATTTCAACATCCAAATAATGATTGACATATTCCCATCTTCATTACACTGTGGCGAATGGACTTTCTCTAGACACACACATGGAGTAGCGATCATTTTCAAACTATACGTATTTTTAATTCTTTCTTTGTCCCGTTGAGATAAAATTTAGACTGATTTTATCTGGGATGCCAACCAATTATAAAAACAGATTTAAGTTTCTATCCATTATAGATTATCTTATTTGCTTTATCAAAACAAATAGCATTATATTCAGAATCAATTTTACTTTTTTTTGGTCGGGTTTCAAATAATAGAAATAGATTTTATTTTTTTCTGTAATTTATATGTCCATATTTATTTCTAATGAATTTCATTCTACAATAGGTTGTAAAAGATTTTGAGACAAAATATAAGAAAATTTCAAGTATGATAAATCCAATCGTAAGAATCTATGTACACAATGATTATCAATTTCTGTTTCTAATTCTGATTTTGATGAACTACACAAAGCAATAACTACATCAAAATTAAAGGTTTGCCTGACTATTCATCCCCCAAAGTGTAACATCTTCTTTGGTGGAGATTACTCGACTGTTAAAGCCCAGATTCTGCACCTGTCAAAACTTAGTGAAGGGCAGTTTCCTTTCTGCTAACAAGGAATCCCACTTTCCTCTGCCAGGCTCAAAACAATTCAAATGCAAGGATTGGTACTCAGAATTGCCAAGAAGATGTCAAGTTGGCACTCTCACCTTCTGTCTTATGCGGGTAGAACTCAGTTCCTGAAATTAGCCATTTTCAAAATGTAGATGTATTGGTCTCATGTTTTCATCCTCCCTCATAAGCTCATCCAACAATTTGATAGCTTGCGGTATGCTTCGTAAATGAAAATTCTTGTATTTAATGGGGGGTTTGATGATGTTTGGTATTACTTTGAAAATATAATTTGGATTTGATTTGAAAAGGAAATGGAAAAGCTTGGAAAGTAAGGAAGAAATTGAATTTTTGGACGTATCAATCAACCGATTCTATAAACCGATCGGCTAGTCTAATGTTTTTGGCTTGGATTTTGGTTTAAGGGAACCAATCGACTAATCTGAGAAACCAGTCTACTAATCTTTAGAATAGTTGACCGATCGATCAAACCAATCGACTGAGTTTTCGAGCTTGTGCGATTTTTTAAATTAAATTTTAATGAAAAAAACTTTCCAACAATTTTGAATCCTAGTAATCAAACTCAAATTTGTTTTTTGAACAATCTTTGACCATTTTGATTATTTATCCCAACTTTTTCTAGTTTCGAACAAATTTAGAAGTCAAAATTAGTGCAAAAAGAGGAGGATAACCTCATTTCTTTTTCTTCTTCTTCCTCTCTCTTCTATATAGACATGGATGGCAATCCGCTCCATATAATCACCACACTCCCCAAATATTTGTTCCCCACGTCATTTTGTCTCTTTCCCCTTCTTTATGAGAAACTTCAACCCGCGCATTATCCAACATTCACCACTTGAGTCTTGAGAAGAAATAATAAATAATATAAAGTGTAATTGATCAAACACTTGGTGTGCCGCCTAGAAAAATTGCTAATAATCAACATAATTGTGCGGTGAGACCTTTCTTCATCATCTTTAAAGCATGGAATCGAGAAAGAAAAGAATGTGCCCGCACAGGCTCAGCTCAGTGGTTTAGGCACTGTTAGTTGGTATCAATAAGTCAGAGTTCGATACTCATAGCAGCTGCAGCGTGAGAGTTTCAACCCTCCAATATGGGGGTGACTCTTTGTGGACACCACGGGATAAGGCTACTATGTCTTTAACCGTTGAGTTACCGTGATTTACCTCCTCCAAAGCTGTCGGGCCGGCGGATGGAGGCCCTAGGGGTAAGGGTATTTCGCCTTTTGGTATCAGAGAAAGAAAAGAATGTTTGCCTGCTAGTTGATGCAAGCATTAATTGCGTGTCCAAATACGGACCTTGCCTTGTGGTTGCTTATCAAGGTGACTGAAGGCCACCTGACTATTCTTGAAATGTTGAACCTCGTTAAAAATTCACTACAAATAGTGCTCCAACACTCTAGTTTTCACAGATTTAATTTTTTTGTTCTTCCGGATAGAAACGTCAATACACATGCCTACGTCCGATTCGAATTTCACGTCCAAGCATTCAAACCCTTGTAACCCTGAGGCACGTTATGATCACACTTCTTAAGATGGAATGGGAATCTTGATAATGTTTGAAATTTCTAAAGGGATAATAAAAACTATTATCATTATTAAAATTATTATTATAGTTATAATTATAAATACATTTATAAATATTATTATATACATTATTAGAATGATTGTGTTGAATGTTTTAATAAGTATAATTATCATGGTAATCATAATAATTATTGTTATTATAATACTTAATAATAACAATAATTTTTATTTCTATTATCATCTTTAGAATAATTATTATTATTATTATTATTATTATTATTATTTATAGAAATACAAATATAGCTTTATTAGTGTAATTATAATTTTTTTATATAAAATTTTATTAATAATATAGTCTATTGAATTCTATGTGATAAAAATATTACTTTTGTCGGTAGAATTTAAGTTTAGTCCCGATCAAGTTTGAAATTATATTCGGACATAGATCGAATTAGAAGAAGATTATTTTAGACTAGATAAATTTAGTTTAATTTATTATTAAATTTTTGTTTGAGTATGAAACGAATTTAGGCTAGACTATCATTTTACGTGCGATTTATTACTGAATTAGTTAAATTTGAATTGATTCGAATTTAAAATTTTAGTTGCAGATTAAATTTTAGATCGCATCGTTTGGATCGGACGTGCTTTGCTGCCCATCTCCTCTATTCGAAAGATGATGTGCCAGGATAATAGTCCTGCCAAAAAGGAAAATAGTTATAAATTATATATATATATATATGTCACACCCGAGAATGCCATCACAATTCTATAGGCTTCTCAATCTCATGAGAATAATTGCTGAGGACGGGTGTAGTGTGTCAGCTAACAATGGGGACGGGACGGGGACACGCTAGCAGAGAAAAACAAAGTTGGGTGGAGATATTGCAAGGAAAAAAATATATATTATAGTACTATTAGATTAGTTTATTCGTATCGGTGTTAAGAAAATATTGTTCGCGAATACCGGATACTAAATTTCATAATCATAATATTAAATTGTGTTTATGACATCATCAAACTTTGTGATCGCTGAACAAACCTGTGATTATAACTAATATAATATAAAGTTTGTCATTATTTGACGCTGAACATATAATATCAGTATTTGCACCACGTGGTCGACGAGTGAATCATTGTAGTACCAAAATAAAATAAAAATAAATAAACAACTCTTTTTGTAAGAAAGCCCCTACTCCGGAATTTTTATATTTGCCTTCGTACCCTTGCCCAAGTTCATTTGTGGCCAGGATTCACGGTCTCTTAACTCTATCATCGATAGATGCGTCGACTTGTGTTACTTCGTGCTCGTTTGGTAATAGGGGTGGAAAAATTATCCTTATATTTTATATATCTTATATAATTTATTTAAAATTAAATATTTTTATTCTAATAAATATTCATTTTAGATCTTAATTTAATCTAAAATGGATATTTCATTAAAATATATTTATTATTATTAAATACTTAATATAAAAGATGCAAAATAGAGAAAAAATTTTTCCACCCCTATTACCCCCATACCAAACAAGTCCTTCATGATATGAAGATCACAGAAGCCTTGAAGCGGCGAGGCTTTCGTTCTTCAGGATGTAACTGCTGTACGAGTCCCGCCCATAATTAATTTTACTTGTATAAATATAAAATATATTATAGGATCCACATATTATATATAAAAAATATATATTATCAATCCGACACATATAAATTTATTTTCCACAATCCAGGCCTTTATGACAAAGTTCTTCGAAAAATACTGTCTATCCGGATTTTAAATCCAAATTTAAACCTAAATTTTCTTATAAACATACATATGATTGCACTAATTTTATTTTTTTATTAATAACTAATTAATAAAAACTAATAATAATACAAAATTAAAAATATATACTATAAAAAAGTGTAAATCTTTTATTTATTTATTGTAATATCAAAAATAATGATAATTATAATAGAAATAATGCTAATAATAAATTTATTATATTTTAATGTTATAATTTTCTTTTATAGTATATTATTATTAGTTTATATTACTTAATTATTAATAAAAAATAAAATTAGTGCATTAATATACATGTTTTAAAGAAACTTTGGGTTTGAGTTTGAGTTTGAAATCTGGATATATAGCATTACTCAAACTTATCTTCTTCCTCTTTAATGTCATTGTTTGCAGCCACCAAGGCACTAACAACTTCTAGTAGCAGTGGATGTCTTCTTTCTCTTCCTCCTTTCTCCTTACCTTCAATGTTTCCACCTCTCCATTTTTTTTTACTTTTGTCGACATCCTCGACCGCAACTAACAAATAGTCTTGGAGTTATTGAGCTATTGACAAGTATATCTCTCTCCCTCACTTTATAATTGATTTATGATTTTTGAGTTTTAGGTTTAATCACAATTGTTGAACTTAGGTTAATTGTGTCAGGTGAAATTTATGTTAGTTGAAGGCTTCAATTAAATTTTAGGCTTTTAATTTCTCTATGCTTTAGGTTTCAATTCCTTTTCTTTAATGTAGAATTTCTTACAATAATTTTGGCATGGATTTATCCCTTTTTGGGGGGTGTTATCTGGATGTTTAGAATTAATGCTCAAATTATGTTTTATTTATAGCACGGGCTTGATTGCTAGCCTGCCATTCCTCTGAAGGAATACCCTATATTTTAAAATATGTCTATTATTATTGTGAGAAAATTAGTTCAAATTACACCATTTCGAAGGTTCGAAACTCTCATTATGCTTTTAAAACGTTTCATTTTAAAATTCTTAACCCTTCTTACGATTTTGAGTTTTGAAAGACTTATGACCCATTTTTGGCCATCAATCTTCTTCTGAACCATTCTTGTAATAGTCCATAATTTTAAACATTTTTCGTTTACTCTTTTAGTGATCATTGTTGAAATTTTTATGAGGATTTAATACCTCATATTTAGAAATGAAATTTTATTATATTTATACTATTTTATTCATTTTAATGTTAAGAAAAAACTATCTTTTCAATTTTAAGAGCAACTTTTTATTTTTACAATACTTTTAGTAACTCGAAAGTTACTATTTTTAAAAATAGTTATTATTACATGATAAATGTGTTGAAAATATTTTAAAGATTATTATGCTAGTGGTTGGACTTTTTTTTTGCAATTTAAAAGGCTATTTTAAACCCTTATTTTGTACGGAATAGTAAAAGGGCAAAATGAGAATTTTATAAACAGATAATTTTTTTAGAAAAATAAAGTAAGCAATTAAAATAATAAGATTCCTATCTTATAAATGGCATGGGGTGTGATATATAATTTTTATTTAAAATAATTTTTGTTCATTACTTAGTTAGTAAGATTAATTTATTGATTTGGAAGATCATTTATATATTCATATAATAAAATCTTACATTATTTTCGTGATTAGTGAAAATATTTTGAAGCGTGACACCTTTTTCTTGTTATATATGATAAAGTTTTATCTTTTTATTTATTTATTAGAAATTTTAATTAGTATTTACTAATTATCTTAAATGATATTACATGATTTATCTTTCTCTATCTTGTTTGTGTAAATTCATAGATAAACAAACCTACATTAAGTAATTTGGCAATAACATTTTTATATAATAACAAAATTGGAAGATTATTTTTGTGTTGGAAATATAACTTCAAAATCTAGAACTTTTATCTTTTAAGTGTTTCCAATATCTAAACGGAAAGTAGTGAAAAATATCAATCAATATTAGTGATAATTTACATGTGTAATTTTATTATATCTTTTTATTCTAAAAGTCTATATATACTGATACCAAACTCTAATAGGAAACCCTACATTTTTTCTTTTCCTTTTGTGCCTGGCTTTTACTCTATATCTCCCACTAACATTGTTCACATTTTAACCAATTCATCAAGACCTTCCTTTTGTGCCTGGCTTTTACTCTATATCTCCCACTAACATTGTTTGCATTTTAACTAATTCATCAAGACCTTCAATTGATTCATTGAAATATTAAATGATCTTCAAGATTAAGCCATCTTCAATTCATTCATTAAATTATTAAACCACTATTCTTCTTCTTCTTCCTCCTTCTTCTCCTTCTTCTTCCTCCTCCTCTTCTTCCTCCTTCTTCTTCCTCCTCCTTCTTCCTCTTCTTCTGCTTCTTCTTCTTCTTCTTCTTCTTCTTCTTCTTCTTCTTCTTCTTCTTCTTCTTCTTCTTCTTCTTCTTCTTCTTCTTCTTCTTCTTCTTCTTCTTCTTCTTCTTCTTCTTCTTCTTCTTCTTCTTCTTCTTCTTCTTCTTCTTCTTCTTCTTCTTCTTCTTCTTCTTCTTCTTCTTCTTCTTCTTCTTCTTCTTCTTCTTCTTCTTCTTCTTCTTCTTCTTCTTCTTCTTCTTCTTCTAGGAGGTGAGCACACATAAGGATAGGATGACCAAGGTGGTAGGTATTGAGACTTTTGTTATTCCCTTTGGATTTTTTCCCCTAGGATGACCCAAGTGTGTTATCTAATCCTCCTATGGTTTGTGGTAGGTATTCGGACTTTGATTTGCCAGGTGACCCCCTGGTTGGTTTACCTACTTAAATAATAAGATGTCGTGATCATCTAAAATAACGATTAATAATTAAATGTTCATTTATTCTCATTTGATTTTCTTATATGATTTGGTGTATATATATACACATTTGTATTATATTCCTTTGTACTAATGTGTTACTTAGTTATTTTCCAAGCTAACTTTTTACCTATTTTAAATGGGGTTGAAATGATCTATGATATACATGGTGAGCATATAGCCTAGTGTAGATTGAGTATGAACATGTTCAAGGTGTGGATGGCATGCATGATAGGGAAGAATGAGAGTGGTGGTGATTTTTCTAGTCTCATTTATTGCTAATGACTACTTTTCTAGATTCTAGTTGTATCAACTATTTCATTTCCGTTTTACATTCAATTGGTTTTATTTGACATTGCTATTTTTTTGTTAATAATAAAGTTTGAGGAGTTTTCTTACTTTAAATAGCTTTAGCAACTAATGTAGGGAGAATAATTATGTCTACGTATGTTAGTTGTGGCAGTAATATCCTCATTGTATTTAGCTTCCGCATATATTTTTTCATATTTTTTCCAAGTCAATTGGTTTCTAAAAATAGGGCTGCTATAAATTTAAATGGATAATATTTCAATTTATTGGCTTAGTTTTAATCTCTTAGGGCCTTTCAAAATTTTAAACAAAGATTTTTGAGAAAATACCATTCACCATCTATTTTACCTTTAATTGCATTTTAAGTCCTAAAACAGTATTTTAGCTAGTGAAAATTTACAAAACTTTGGATATGCTTATGTTGTGACAAATTTGAGCTTAAAAACAAGTTAAAAATTGGTTGTAATTATTTTGTGATAGTTTTAGATAAATCATACTAATTTCAAACACTATTATCCCTCAAAACTCAATTTTCTCTATACTAACCATATCCTAAATATCTCAAATATGTTCATATCCTTCTAAAATATCTTAATTAAAGTTAGCACACTCTATTTGAATCCTTGTACGTTTATAGCAAGACTAGGTTAGTTGTCTCTTTTTTTAGCCTTTTTCTTATTTTAATCATTTAGTTTCCTAAATATCTAAAATTTGCCAAAATTATTTCTCATTTCATTTCTTATACATGATTTTCATCCCTTTTAGCTCAAGAATTGACCACCTTGTCTTCTCCATTTCTCTCCATTGTTGCACCTTAGTTTCTTGATTTTTACTTCCTTAATTATGATTTTTAGGTCATTAATATCTTCTTCTAACATTTTGGTGTTAAAAATTTTGAAATAATTGAAGAACAATATTTCTAATATCTTCCTAAATTTTATAATCTTTTTCTAAGGAAAAGTAATAATTCTAAACTTGATTCTTGCTTTTATTTGATTTTTTATTATTACATTTTAGAAGTGTTTTTGACTAATTTTGATGGTTTTTATTTAAGGTATTGGAGGAATTGGAGAAGTTGAATCCTTGGGTTTATTTTAGATAATCTTGGATCTAGGATCTAGGTAAGCTAAATTATGCTAAGAGCAGATAGAAATTTACCAATTTGGGGGCTGAAATTGGTAAATTTTTGGATGTTTGGCTCATTTGGCCATTCTGTTGAATTTGGGTTATTGCACTCTTTTTTGAATTTTTACAATTCATTGGATCAATTATGTTGTTTAAATGTAATTTTGTATACCAAAATTCTTTATTTTGATTTTATAGCTAAATTTATGATTTAATGAAGTTTTAGCATTAATAAAAATGCATGATCATACATTTGCGTGTGAAATGAAATTTTACTAGTGCTCTAATGTGTTCATCATGTATTCAATGAATATTATACACTCTTTTCAATGAATTTTACTAGAATATATGATAATTCTATTGTGTGAACCAAAAGTAAACTTTAGTAAAGTGATAAAATGCTTTGAAAAATGGGAAAATTTCTATCATTTCCAAACTTAAAGCATGTTTTTTTGAACTAATACATCTGGGATGTATAGTATGATGTTGCACTAAGTTGGAATGTAGTTGGGCATTCCCATGATATAGTGGCATTTTAACACTATTACTGGATTTCATGGCCTAACATTTTTCATCAATTGAACCTCTTGCATAAGATTTGGTATAATGTGTGTTTTTTTATGTTCTTGATATGTGCATATTTATCGTACCATCACCATTGTAGGCTCTATTATTTTTCTTCCAGGGTCTAGATCTATTATTTATGTGGTTAAAGCAAATGTCACAAGACCTACAATTCCACATAGTAAATATCACATATTTAGAAGCATGTTTATGTGATGTGTCCATTGACATAGGGTACTGAACATTGCCAATGCCAATCCTTACTTTTAAACTTATAATATGCTGATCTTTGCATACTTGGTACTTGTATAAGTCATTTGATTATGAGATAGAATGAAAACTTATTCCATCAATACATTAATTGGTTTATGCATTACCCCTAACATAATACATTAGGGTAGCTGGATAGAGTGATAGGATAATAATAATTTTTTTTTTATGATTTTCCAAACAAATATGGGAAAATTGCTTACAATCAAATCATAATTGTACAAATAGTAAAGCATGCAAGTTCTCATAATGATATGGATGTGGTTTCCATAATGAAAAGTCTTAAAAAGGAAACACATAATACTACATTTGGTCGAAATGTATAGAGTTATTATTATTATTTTCTCCTCCTTTGTCAAATTTGAAAAATCTTTAAATTTTTAGTTAGAGAGAGAATATGATTCAAGAGTTCTAGGTAATTATCATATCAAATGCTAGCAACTAATAACATAGATTGGCAAATGAATATCTAACTTAGTTTTTCTCTTAGGTGATAATAATTGTATCAATTTATAATCTCCACCCATATATTATGCTACCCTAAACTCCAAACCATGTACATATACACTACATTGGCTAAATTAATTTGGTTCAAGTTATTATAACTAACTATATTATGATGAAATCAAGCATGTCTTGTATTTTAGTTTGCTATAGTTTAATATCTAAAACATCTTTTTGTTATGTCTACTATAATTACTTTTGTCATTGCTTTCATGTACATTGTAACTGTAGAAATGAAAATAAATATAAGAACAATCAAGAAAGCCAAAGAATAAGAGATTCAATTATCTTCAGTGTATCATAGATGAGTGGGTTACAATGAATATATATCATGTTTCCAAGGAGATGTATGTATCTAATACTAAATCCCTAATTTTCTAGATAATACATTAAATTATTGTTTACTAAGTTTGTAACATAAAATATACCACATTTAAATTTAGCAAGGAGTACAAATATCTAAAAGACAATCACCAACTAAAAGATAGTAGAATCTTAGACATCAGATGTGTTTTCCTTTATTTAAAGTAAGTAAAGAGTAAACATATCATAGGAAAACAAGTTGGTTATTGCTTTTGATATGAGGAAGATCAATTAAACTTGCTAGAACATGATCACAAACAAAATGTCAATCTAAATCGATATGCTTGATTTGTTTATGGACCATCAAATTTTATGCAATGTGAATGGTAGTTTGGTTACAACATTTAACTAGAATTGGAGTGATATAAATGAGGGAGAGCTCATGAAGTACCAGTGTAAACTAAGATAACTCAATTATGACTCAAAATAGATATCACTATTTAGCTCCATTTGAGGAGAGGGAAATTATTGTTTGCTTCTTTGATTTCCAAAAGATAAGTGACTTTCCTAGAGTGGTTAAATATCCACTAACTGCATAAAAAGTGAAAGGAAAAAACAACCTATTTTGAATAACAAAATATATAGAGGGAAAATGAAGAGCTGTTGTTGAGAAGCACACCCTAACCAAGTTTACCTTTAAAATATTGGAGTATGTGAATTAGTGTGTTAATATGAGGTTGTTGTAGGGGTACTTTTGAATTGCATAGCACATTGGATGGCAAAAGTGATATCTAGTTTGGTGTTGGTTAAGTAGTTGAGTTTACTAATAATACTACAAAGTTGTGCGGCATCAACGAGTGGTGCTTACATGTTAGGAATAAGTTTATAATTCATGTTAATGGGGATGGTGACACTTTAATAATTATATAACAAAGAGTAATTGTGTAGCATATTTTTAACAAACTTGGTTTAGTGATTATTAGGCTTTTGCTTCATTAAAAAATTCCCATGCTTGAAAAATAATGCTAAGGCCCTTGATGTAGAAGGTGTCATGGAGGAATGTTTTAATGAAATTAATTCCATCTTGGAGTGATGTTGTCAGCTACACAAAACCGATAGTGATGATATCATTATCCCATTTAACAAATAAGGAGTTTCCATTCTTAAAGTGTGCATAACCCCAAGACACAAGTGAGGTGGATAACTTTTTGTACCATTGTGATGCTGGAGTATATCCATCTCATTCTTCTATTGTTGGAGGTCAAGAGTTAGCATATTTGGAGATGGTACCAATTTTTTTTTAAAATCTTGAACACCTTCATGATAACTCTAATGATGTTTTGTTAAGTTATTCTTGTAGGTATTATGTATGTTTGTAAGAAGAATAATTCACCAAATACATCTAGTGTACAATAAAATGACAAGATAAGGATTATAAAGTTGCATAAAAGACAAAGCTACAAGACACAAAGTTTGATTAGTTGATTATTCAATGTATTAGATGAGTAGGGTTTTATTTAATTTTGATATTTTATGTAAACTTTATAATGTCTTGTAACTTATAATTGTAGATCAATATATGTATAATATGGCATGCAGTGCATTAGTTTAGCTCTTTATTTAGCTAGATATACCGGTTGGTTTAGGCTTGGTTAATAGAGAGGGAACTAAGGCTTATGTATATATATACATATGTGTCTAACTTGTACATAGAAGAATGAATGATCAAGTGAAGTAATTATTGCAAAATTTTTGAATTCTTCCTCCTCTTCAAGTGAGAAATATCTTAAGAGTTTGGGTTTGTTCTTTAGATAAAACTTGGTGATTTCTCTTTAGAATTGAGTGACTTTGTTGGAGACTAAGTCCATGATTGATATATTGTTGAATTCATCTACAACTTTGAAGATCTTTATACTCTACGGAACAAGATAAAAGATCCTGAATTTGTAAAATACTAACTCTTTATATATCTTCCACATCATATTTTCTAGAGGCCTATTTAAGCTTGAAAAGTGACTTTCAGAGCTTCCCTAAATGTGAGGAAGGGATGTTGAGGCCAATAGGTGGTTTCATGTGGATTTCATCATGAAGGTCTTCATGGAACAAAGCATTATTTACATCAAATATTAAATATGATAAATTTTATTTCCCGCTACTACCAAAAGACTTCAAATAGCAGTCATTCAAACCACTTGGGAGAAAGGGTTTGCTATATTCTTCTCTTACTTATGAGTGAAATCACACACTATGATTCATGCTTTAAAACTCTCAACTTCTCCACTTGCCTTGTATTTCACTCAATAAAACTATCTAAGAATTAATGGCATCAGCTCCCAAATGTTGTTTACCTTTAGGTAGATTCACAACCCCCAAGTGTTGTTTGCATGCAAGGCCTCAAATTCACCATCTACGACCGTAATCAAGTGTGGGTTAAGGGTGGAGTCATCATGTGAACCCAAGTCGATAATTTAATGAGTAAGGGAGGATTTTGAGTGAAAGAAAGTGGGGGTGTGAATAATGGAAGAAGAGAAATACATAAAATTTAAAGTGTGAGGACATGATAAGGAAGCATTTACTATGTGCGAGTACAATTCAAGGTGTAATTTTTTAAATTTTTCAGAGCATGGAACTTTATTAGGAATGACATAAGATAGGCATAGTAGTTGGATGTAGGTGAGATAACAATAATGTAGAATCGACACTTAATGAAAAATAATATGTTGTGGAATATGAGGTGGAATGCTTAAAAGGATGGTTATGATCATCAAATGGTAAGGAAGGGTTGGGTAAAAGTAATGAGAATGATTTAAGTAGTTAGAATTTGTGAGAAGAGGTATAACGATATGTGAAAGGGAATCAGATCTCAAAAAATGTCACATCTTGGCTTATATGAGCTTTTTTGGTTTCCAAATTTCAAACCTTGTAGACCTTCTTCCCATTAGGATAATCCCTCAGTACACATGGATGTGATCTTGTCTTAAATTTGTCTTGTGAGGGTTTGTTATTGGCTACATAAAACAAGCAACCCTTTTTTTTTTTGAGATCTTATAATTTTGGTTTAGTGTTGAAAAGCATTTTGTGTGGACTTTGGCTGTTAAGGATCAGTAAGGAAATTCTATTGGTAACATATGTGGTAGTAAGGGTGCATTCACCCCAATATGCATGAAGCGGATTGGATAGGAACATAAGATCCTGTGCTATTTCTAGAAGTTATTTTCTTTTGATTGTGTGGTTTAGTCGAGGAGCGTAGCTATAGCTAGTTTGATGCATGATCCTTTTATTGGTGAAATACTATTGAGATTCAAAGGTTGATCCAAGTTCATAAGCGTTGTCAGAATGAATGGTTTCAATTATTTTGTCAAACCAAGTTCTAATGAGCATAATAAAATGTTTAAACACCTTAAAAGGATTATAATTCTTTTTCACTTAAGAGAAAGTTCGAAGTAGCTTGAGAATAATCATATAATATGGTTAGGAAATACTCAAATCCATCATAAGTCACTATTTTATAAGGACCCCATGTATTGATGTGAACACGATTGGAGAGAGCTTTTGATTGTGGTGAGCTAGAACAGAAAGAAATTCTATATTGCCAACCTTTAAAGCAATTATCATTGTAATACCTTCAAATTGAGAAAAGTGTTATAAGGAGTGATATAGCTACTTATATGAACATGACAACAATTTTTAGGATATGTGACTTTCCTGGGATGTTTAAAAAAAATTTTAAAATTTTTACTAAAAGTGCGTAAGTGAGGACAAAGTGCATGTGAATAACTCGTGTTGATCTATAAGTCTAACCGATCAATCCAAAAAGCACTCCAAGTTAGCTCCTTCATAGTCGTATCGACACAGGGTGTTACAATTATAGACCAAAAGCTCAATTTGATTAATAGAATGCAGAGAAGGAATATTTTGTTTCATTTTTTTTAACAATATGAGGCATCCTAATTTAAGGTTCCAAAATAAAATATTTGAAGGAATATAATGCAATCTAGTGGAATAATGAGATACGTTAGGAAAAACTTTTGAACATAAATTAGCTACATGAGATGAAATGTCAAGAATACTTGGTCTTGAAGGAACACTTGACCTTAAGAGATAGAGACCCTTAATTAGTTCACCAAAGATTGGGATATTCATCTTTAAATGTTCTTGCATCAAACATTGGGGGTTAGTGAAAAAAATGAAGTTGTTAGAGTGCATGGTATATTAAGATATAGAAATTAAGTTGTATTTCAGGTCTAGTATATAAAGAATTCCTTAAAGGATTACCCCATTATTTAATTTATAATTAGTAAGTAACATCTAAAATAACTTGAGGAAGTTGAGCCCTTATAATTCTCAATGGAACTAAAAACCATAATCTTCATGGTAACCTATATTGAACTTGGAAAACTATTAAAAAGGAAGAAAACGTAACACATTTAACTTCATAGGAGCCAAAACAAACAAAGAAAAGAATAATAATTTCAATCGACCACAAAATTGTAGATCCTAACAAAACTTGCATTTCCTATGATAAATGGAAAAATATTCCTATTAAGCCTATGATCTGTGTGAATGAATCAAGGAAAACACAAGAAGAAAATGAGAAAGGAAACAAAAAAGGAGAAAGGAAAGTAAGGGTATTTGAATAGATGTGTCAATTTATGTTAAGAACTTCAAAACGTTAGTTAGAACAAACAAGAAGTTAAACATAGCAAGGCAAATAAGTGATCCAAAACAAAAATGAACTAAGTGAATAACCTAAGGGTTTGATACAAAATCATGAAACTCTTAACTCAACTTCATCATGGGAAGCATAAGTTGAGTAGGGGTAGAGAGATAAAGAACATGGAGGTTGGAACATGTGGGAATGATGAATTGATTATTTGAAATTATTTTGGAATGGTGGGTTTTGTTTGAATATCATTTTTGTTAAAAAAAATTTTGTCAAAGAATCCTTTATGTTGTCGTGAAACTTTTTGATGACAATTATAAAGAAAACCATTATCTAATTTCTTATGTGGCGAGTTTCAAATAATATTTTTTTATTATCTAAACTCTTTATCTAAACTTTAATGTTTAAAATTTTGCACTTTTATCAATGCTTTTATGTTAATTATTATTTATTTAGCGTTATTAAATCCTTATATAATAGCAGTGTGCACTATATATATTAAATACATGCTTATTAATTGAAATATCATAGCCTAGAAGTAATTTAAACCATGAAACATTAATATAACTTACTTATATTTCAAATTTAAAGTTTTTTCATGTTATCAAATACCAAAACTTATACATGTTATCATAGCCAAATTGGTATATAAAGTTAGCTTTTGATGATTATATTTTATTTCTATGATATATATCTTATTATAATGATGATTATATTTTTTTTAGCGTGAATATTGTAATAGAAAAATATAATATAAATAATAGAAAAAGTTGATAACACATAATAAATAATGAGGATATTTTTTTCATACAATGATTATGTTCGATATTTATACTGATTATATTTAATATACACTACAATTATGTCTTACCTTTTATTTTACTGGTCGGGAACATTTAGGTACATATTTCTAAGTTCATGGTATAGTAACTGATTTTGGTCCGCCTTGGCTACTTGTGGCCCTACCGGAGTTTGGTGGTATGTATTATCTCTGTAGGCTAACTCTTATCATGTGACTAATGACCTGTTTCAAACTCTGTAGGTTGTGCCGATTGTTGAGTTTTCTCACACTAACATGGAAGTAGATTGGTGTACAAATACATTGTTCATGCCTGCGGGATAGGAAGTTTACAGTCAATAATCAATATTGCAGCCATGGAATAACATAAAAAGACCAAAGGTGAAAGGATATATGAAGAAAAATAATCAATTTACCATTTTTTTAATTAGATTTTGTTTTCCCGTAATGAATACCCATTCATTTTAAAAGGCGAAGGGGATGAAAAAGGCTATAAAGTACTGTGCCAATCAGCAAAATAATTCTATAAAAGAAAGTATTTCTTCAACAATCCACGCATCTTATTAGAAGTGAATACACTTATACTTAATATATTAATTACATTTTTTGTTAAAAAACTACATAGTGTTAAATGTATAGTAGAGGACAGAAAAACACAGAATAAAAAATCTAAGTTAAATTTTAATTTTTTATAAATTATTTAAAAAAAATATTTCTTAAGATAGTAATAGATGGGAATGATCTCATTTACTTGTATTGATGGGAGTCATATAACTATACAAACCATCTGTTGCTTTATGAATAATTAAAACCACAACAGAAATAAAGTAATATTCAATTGTATTTTCATAAATAGGTAATGGTACATCTAGAACCGTAAATAAGTCGAACTGAATATCTTTAAGTTTGGATTCACCTCGTTTAACTAAATAAACAAGCCAAGTTTATAAGCTAAAGTTATAAAATAAACCGAATCTTACTTTTTTAAGTTCATATTTGGCTTGAACACGACTCATTTAATTAAATAAATTAGCCAAATAAAATCGAATAATGAACTAAATCGGCTCACTTCGAACGTGTAAAAATGCTTCATTGATTAGTCCATAGAAACCAAATTTATATGCCTTTCCTATAAATAATCATATGACATATTGTATGCCTGCATCATCAAGCTATCTAGTTGTGACAACTGATATCAATCAGGAAAACTGTCAATCATCATGTCTACCTCGACTTTGAAAACCCTTTTCATCTTTGGGTTGATTGCAGGTTGGCCGATGGCATTCATGTCAAGTTGCTTAATTTCCTCCTAGTAATTAACAGACGATGAATTTTCTTATTTTGGGTTGTGGCCTTGTGGGTGTTGGGGGGTTGATTTCTTTATTGCAGCCTGCAGGCGTCTCATTCTGCACATGTCCGAGAGCAGCATCGGATCAACCTTGTTCGGATGTCGAGAGACGAGTCTGCAATAACAGAGAATGCACATGCAAACCGGGGGACCAGTTGGCTGAGATAGGAGGTGCCGAACCGAAAAGGACTATGCCTGTTAGATGTACCAAGGGTTCCGCGTGTATCAAAGGGTGCTCTCGTTGCTGTCTAACAATGGCAACCGAGTTTGGGTAAGGAGCGAATATTTTATTATTATTATTATTATTTTTATCTATTACTTAAATTTAATAAAATAATTTATGTTTATAATTTTATCTTAATTTAATGGATATTTTTTGTATTTATATTTGTCTCTATATTTATTGTGTAAAATTGGTCGGATTTAGGATAAAATTTATTGTGTTTAAAATAAAAATTATCTAATAGAAAGTTTTATAAATAAATATTAAAATAATTTTATATCGGATAATAGGTATGGATACGGATATAAAAATATAGTATAAATTTTAGAAATCTTTATTTGTATTCATATTCAAATTTGACAAATATTTTTATAATTTTCCATCTCCGTATTTATATTCGTATTCGTTTATCCATATTGATTTATACATCCGATGAATAAAATTAATCGTATTTCGGATAAAATCCATCCGACGGTGGTTCCAATTCCCGTCATAGTTTTCTATGAGGGAAAAAAAAAAGACAATTGTGTATGTCAAGCTTGTGACTAACCACCCTCTTATCCTTTAATTATTCCCTTGATCCCTTGATGTTTATATATTGATACAAATAAAAATCTCTTGCATTTTCATAATGTTTTAAGGTATCAGATCAACTTCGCCCCTGTATATAATCTGCAGTATCAATCCATTTTTATGACCAAAAGATTAATTAAACATGTAATTAAGCTCAATAGTCCGCAGACGTCATGCGATAGGTATACTGTATCAGAGATTTGAATATGCGACTTAACGTAACCAAATCGCAGCCTAAATTATTAGATTGCGGCCCTCATTCTCTCTAATTATGTGTAGAGTAGGGAATACCCACAGTATCCATGAAACGGCCGGCCTAAGAAACTAGTGCACGTACGTATGATTTGCCTACTTTCAGCTTTGATTTTGAAGCAGTTTTGTTTTAAAATAATTGTTGTTTCCCATTCATCATATATTTATTTGACCACAAAAATTCTCTATTTTTATTTATTACGGGTGCGATGTCTCGTTTAAGGGTTTTTTTTTTCTTTTTTTTTTGGTGCGCTTATGAAACGGTGTCACTTAATCAGCTGGTCTAACAAGGACGGTGAAATTTCCCCGACCTTAATTTACACCATCTAAGAGCTACGGGAATTGAAATTCCTTCTTTACGATCAAGTATGAATAATAAAAACCACTGTTATGGAAATAAAGTGATATACTACTTGCGCAAGTGGAATTTGAATGGTTTTTTTACTAATTAGTTCGTACAAATTCTATATATGTATATATGCCTCGGATAACGTTTTCTTGACACGTTATATGACTCCTTAATTTAGCAGCGAGTAGAGTTGATAGCAATCAAGATAGCTCTCCATCACCTCCATGTCTACTTTGGAAGTCCTTTTCCATCTTAGTGTTGATTGCTGGTTGACCGACGGACCAATGATTCGTTTCCTTATCTTCTAGTAGCTGATCCATCCCTTATTCAGTGTCACTTATATATATATATATATATATATATATATATATAATTTTATCCTACGTAATTAGTAACTTTTTTAAAGGCAGGATGTCCACCTACAAGTCAAGGATCCGAAAAGGTCACACTGTATTTAGAAAACCCATTTGCTGCAAAATTTACATAAAATGGTATTGTGATGTTGGGATCATGGATAGAGATGGGTGATATTTTGGTAGGTAAATTAATATCCGAGAAGGCAAAACAATCCTCATATGACTCGGAAGATAGATTATCAAGAGTCATACTTGACATTCAGGTACCCACTTCAAAATAAATTTGTCTAAAACTATGTATAGATGGAAGTGGTCAAGTTATTGAAGTGAGATGGATCTAGAAAAAGGTAGCTCGAGTTATAATCTGAAAATAATTCGTGTATATACTTCATTGAATCGTGAAGTCAAAGTAGGTGATAAAGTAGCCGGAATACATGGAAATAAAGGCATCACTTCAAAAAAAAAAAAAAAAATTTACCTAGACAAGATATGCCTTATTTACTAGATGGAAGACACATTAGGAGTACCTTTATGAATGAATGTAGGATAGATATTCGATTGTTCGCCAGGATTAGTAAGAGGGCTACTAAACAAACATTATCGAATAACACCTTTTGATAAGAGATATTATAACACCCCGAATCGATACAATTATGCAGGACTACTTTAAAGCACTTTCAGATTACTCAGATGACTTCGCATATCAATACGAGTCATTTTATCATATATTTTTTTACACTAACGAGCGTCCTGAGAAATTTGTTTAAAAATTTATTCACTCACTTCTCGCGTTTAATTATGGAACTCTTAGGACGAAATCACCAAAAATATGTATATCATATTGTATAAGTACCAGATCAGTCCTTATAACACTCCGCGTAATTTGGGTTATTACATTCACCCTCAATCAAAGAACACAACGCCCTTGTTGTGCCTCGACCACTAGCTGTCTCAATACATTTTATCCCAAGAATTGTCCGGCTAGGCAGCTGACTGACTCATCCAAGTTTAGCTTACGATCGTTATTTTGTTCCGATGCTATTTGTAACAACCTGAGTCAATACAACCACACGAAAGTTACGTTAGAACCCTTTCAGATTGATAGTCTGGCCTCACAAATCAATATAAGTCCTTTTAACACGCTTTTTTTCCCACTCACGCGCTTTCCGATAACTTTTTAAATTTTTTTCTTAAACTTTTGAGGAGGGTTACCCATCCTAAAAATTGATCAATGGCCAATACACTTAACTATAGAGTCCTTAGGATGAAATCACCAAAAGGATGATATACTATATTGATATAAGTAGCTAGATCAATCCTTATAACACTTTACGCAATTTGAGGTTTTAAAATCACCCCAACTCAAAGAACGTAACGTCTTCGCCGTGCCTTGACCACTAACTATCTCAATACATTTTATCCCAAGAATTGTCCTACTAGGCAGTTAACTAGGTCATCTAAGTTCAGCTTGTGATTTTGCTTTAATATCATTTGTAATACCCCGAGTTGATACGATTACACAAGGCTACCTTAGATCGCTTTTGGATTGATCAATTAACCCCACATATCAATACAAGTCCTTTCAACACGCTTTTCCCACTCGCTAGCTTCTCGAGAAATTTTTAGAAAATTTCTGAAACTTTCCAACAGGGTCACCTATCCTAAAAATTGCTCCATAGTCAGCATACTTAACTATGGAGTTCTTAGAACGTAATCACCAAAAGGATAGTATACCATGTTGATATAAGTACCTAGATCAATCCTTATAACATTCCACTTAATTTGGGGTATTATAGATATGAATAAGAGGCTACACAAAAACTATTATTTTCTTAATTGTCATTACTATAGAAGAAGGTTCTAATAACCCCCAATAGATAAAAATAGTATCAATAATGCCATTAAAATCACATGCGTTTGAGATGACAGCTCAAAATTTATTATGTTGAGTTTTAGGCAACAGTTATTATGGAAAATCATTATTAAAAGCTTAAGTTTTAATAAAATAACAATTTTATAATAAAACTAGTTTTAATAACCTAAGGCTTTGATACCTTTCAACATTGAGAAACATCTACTAGAGCAAATGTTATTTTAGAATAATTGGTTTATTTGGATTTATGAATTATCATACTATCTTCATTAGCATAATGGAAATAGTTAGGGGAAGAAGGGCTCATAGGGAATGAATGGGAATATTGAAAAGTTGGAGAAGAAAGAATTTCTTAGACACACTTAATTATCTAAGCATATGTTTCAAACAAATATAAAACCAAAATGGATGGTTTTATATGTATTATCGGTTCTTCCTCTTCAATTGAGATCGGTAATTTAGAATGATGGAGGTAAATTAATGAGCTTCAATATTAATTAATTCTATGAAAACACTACTCTTATGGATCTATTAATAACAAGTGGATCGACGCTAGTGGAATTATTAATGTGTTAGGAGAATTTGGTACAAGAAGTTGTAGATATGCTTCTTGATAATAGAATACATGGATAACTAATTAGATACAATCACAATAAAGTTTACAAGTCATTTTATTATGTAGTTAAAGGTAAAGAGAGAAGATTTTGTGAGACTCTACTTGGCAAATGGTCAATTATTCAGGGTTTTCTATCACTATTGTGGGCCCTTCACTTTCTTTACATTGATATAGATTACCTCTATAAATGGTAATAGAGCTTTCTTAGCCATTTGTAATTCGTGTTTTAATAAGAAAACATATTGATTCAAACATAGGAGTTGCCATAGTTATTAAAATTTTGACTCAATCATAAAATCGTAAGATCGAAAAATTATAAAATGATCAACAATCGTAGGTAAAATCTTAAAGTAATTGAGTAGTTGTAGCATCTTGTGATCCTACAATAGAATCTTATGGCCATAGGTAAAATTCTATTAGTCTACATAAAAAATATAATGTTTATAGATTTATATCTAAATATAGCTCCCCTCTAATTTGACCTATACTTCTTTTTCAATTTTTAAATTTTGAACCCATATAATTTTGCCACATGCTTTAAAAATGAGCTAAATAACATAAAATATGACTAAGATACCACTAAGATAATGAATTCAATTGTTAAAGTAAAATATTGAAAAAAAAACTTAATGTCTATCTAAATGGTAAAATGAATATATTACCTTTTATAATATTATTAATTATTAAGTTCTATTGATTTTTTTTTAAAAAAAAATTTTATGGTCATGTTAGCTTCATAATACAAACAACCTTTAGTTTATAATGTGCACAGGGTTCATATAATAACTTAACGTGTGTCTATTTAGAAATTTTTTTCTTTTATATCTTGATTAATCAAAAAATTTTAAGCCAACATAATTTTTTGGGGTTTTATTGATAGAAAATATTTTCCTCTTGTTGTTTGCTTCATTATCATCTGGTTTTTTCATTCGTTGTTTATTTTTTAAGTCTAACAATATTGTGTATAATGAACACAATGAATTGTATGTTAGTTTTATCCATAATCTTGTTGTAAATTTTACTTTTTAATTAAAAATTTATTTTTGAGGTTGTTAACTTAATAGTTCCTAACATGTAAAATAATTGCAACAATGTATACCACTTATAAGTTGCTATAACTTAGTCACTAGCTATATATATAGGACCTTAAGAATGTAATTTTTGTGCTCTTTTAATTTAAAATATGGTATTTATAGCATATAAGTATACAAGTTTTATATTTTGATGATTTTTATAGGACCTTATGAATTTTCTATTTGATTCATGATCAAATCTTAAGCCTTTAAATCAATTCTACGTAGAATATTGATTATGAGAATAATGGGAGTTGCTAAGAGTGAAATTTGGGAAAACAACCAATTATATTAGAACTACTTCAATATGTTATGTAGGGGCATCCTTTATTGTTAAATAGAGTGTCTACTCTATATAGATTGGGTATACAAACATTCCAATCGATTTTAGTTGAAGGGTGTGCTATTTGTTTATATCCGTTAGTTCGTAAAGGAATCAATGTAGAGTTTGATGGGGATCAATTGACTATTTATTTATGTTTATCTTTGGATGCTCAAGCAAGTAGAGGCTCATTCACTTATGCTTTCTCATATGAGTGTTTTTCCTCTAGCAATTGGGGATCCCATTTCCACATCAACTCAAGTACTATTTATTGGACTATATTTAGTAATGAGTGGAATTCATCGAGGTATTTGTGCAAAAAGATAAAATCTATGGAATCATAAAAACTAATGATGATAAAAATACCTCTTTTTTTTTTTTGTAATTCTTATGATGCAATTGGGGATTATCATAAAAGAAGAAAAAGAAGAAGAAGAAGAAGAAGATTCTTATCTTGCTTCATTATAATAAAGTGGTGCATCCATCCAATAAAATCTTAACACTTTATGTTATTTATGTCATCCTTCATATTCAAATGGCGGGGTCATTATATAACAAAATTATTTTAATTAACAATACAATAAATATAATATAAGCATTAATGTTTTATTAGATAGGTGTACGGCTCTACCATATGAATAGGAATGTCTCCGGATTAGTCCATATGATCCGGTTATATTCTCGGGGATGTTGGTCCCCTGCATCTGTCTGGGACAACTTGTTCGTTTGATTTAAACAAAATATTTAAAGATCGAGGGACCTTGTTCGGCGCCTTTTACAAGGCGAGTGTTGCGATTGTTGATTGAAAAATATCCGGGTTGTGATTCGGAGAATATCGCTCGTTTGGTTAACTTTACGGCTACTTCCGACGGTGAAAGAGTGAGTTTACAGGCAACGTGACTTATGGGGTCATTATATGTATATATATATGATTAGTTTTACAATAATTGTGTCATCAAACCAACCGATTAGTTTTACAATAATTGTGTCATCAAACCAACCGATAAAAAAAATCATCAAACGACAAGTTTGAAAATTATTTAGTGCATGTTGCAGTGTTTGATTGATAGGGAAACTTTGTCTGCATCTGTGTGGTTCGTGCACTGTATTTGGCTTTCAATCCACTTGGTTACGTAGGTTATGGGATATTTTACAAAAACTATTAGTTCATTGATGCAGTCTTACCGTGATGTATATATATATAAAAAAAATTTCATTCTATCAAATTGTATATATTTTAACAAAGTAATAAAAATAATTTTAAAATTATGCTTATATATTTTATTAACAAAATAATAAAATATATACTGCATATATAATAATAAATAAATAAAAAGTAGGCTTATTAATCACGCACGGAAGCTCATTCTGTAAAATTGTCCGGCGATTCTTTCTTCCAACTGCAGATCAGAGAGCAGCCCAAATGGGATTATTTACACCCAATGGGCTCGAACTCGGAACCATTGCCCACCAGACATGAAGGCTTAATTTATCGAGGAGCCCAACCCTAGAGGGCCGGGTTAGTATTCCTGTTAGTTGGTGGCGCGATCTGCTTCCAGTTTTGGTACCTCATAATAATTAATGTTGGAGAAATTTTACCAAAGTATGTATGGAAATAGGATTCCACAGCATGCTTGAGTGAGTTTCTATCACATCTAACAGTAGGCACTCGTTTTTGTTTTTGTTTTTGTTTTTTTTTTTACCCCCCTGCCCCTCCGCATAAAATAATGGATTATTTTTCAATAATGTACCGGCGAAGTGCTTCCTTATCAGCAGACGTCTCAGGTTCTTCTAGAAATGGTGCGCTGATTGTTTTTATGCAATGATCGTCGTCGTCGATGATGATGATGATCGACAAAACCAGCGGGGATGATTTTATCTTCCGTATATCATTGAGCCTTTTTCAAAGCTTTCGGCCGGCTCAACAAAAGTGGGGGACATGGAGCCGTCTTAACAGAAAACGTTTGATTTTTTTATTTTTGGTTTTCCCCCTAAAAGTAAAAAAATTGTACGGAGGGTCACCATAGTGCCTATTAAAAAAAAATTATTTTATTCATTTATATACTTTTTTAAGAAAATAATAAAATTAATTTTTAATATTATGTTTATATTCTATATTAAAAAATATTTATATTCCAAATTCAAGATAAGAACTTGCCTCTCTTTTCTCTTTTATTCTAACTCTTTTGATCTGGTTTTTATGTGTTGATTTTTGCTAATCTTGATTCTTCTTACGTTCATGGAGGCTTTTAGAGAGTTGTTTTGATAATTAATTCATCTTATATTCTGTTAATTTAGAGCTTATAATATAGGTAAGAATTTTTTTTGCTTCATATAAGCATGCTTAATTTTGTAAATTTATGTATTAATGGCATGCTTGGTAGGCTTAGGGTTTTAGGTCCATAATTTGTTTTTTGTGGATGCTGTGATTTTGATGGAAATTGCTGATACCATCCGGAATATATTGATTTATAGATGAACTTTGATGTTAAGCGAGCTTTGATTTGAGTATGTTTTGATATTATAAGTTATGCTTGAAAAAACAATGACTTTAGGTGTTTGAATGTTCTTGAATATATTCATGTTATTATAGTAATCTTGAGGTTTTTGATAATTAAATGATAACATGATAATCTTGGTAATTAATAGATAAACTTTGATATATAACATGTTAACTAAAAAAACATGATTAAGAAACTTAATTTTTGTTGAAAATTTAATTGGTTTAGGCATATTCTTCATAATATTTGAAGTGCTCTTGGTTAACAAGACCCAAATTACCCTAAGGAGGGTTTAATCTTGATTAATCATGTTTATGATAAATATTTTTGCTAAAATGAATAATAAGCCCAAAAATGACTTTTTACCAAAATTAGGGGTCAATGGTCAAACATTGGCCATTCACTATTAACTTGGACTATATGAATAGTAAATCATGATTAATGGTAATTTTTGATAATAAATTATTTTTTTTGGTTTTAATTTTCAAACTTCTTGATATAAAATGATGTTTTTCATCCTTTATGAATAGTGAAATTTTCCAACTTGATGACAATCCAAGAATATGTCGCCTTCAACGTCACCATCGGCATCAACTCTAGTTTTTCCAAGGAGGAGTTACAATTCCTCCCTCTTTGGTTAACACTCCCTAGATTTTCCCTACCTCTTTGGTCTCCTAATATCATAAGTTGTATATGTAGTTGTGTGGGGAGGAAAATTGGTATGGATTTGGTTACTACATCTAAGGGCCAAATTTGTTTTGCTAGAGTCTCAGTCTAGGTCGATAGCCATAGACCATTACCTAATTTTTTTGAATATTTGAAAGCCATAGGGTTCAGTATTTAGGCAAAGACTGGACGATGAATGGAGCCCATCCTTGTGTTCTATATATAACCAACCAAGTCACCTAGCTACGAAGTGTCCCTCGACAGTAGCTAAAGGTGCTCATCCTAAGAAAAAGTTGGTGATGGTACATCATGGTAGATATGCCAATCGAAACAATAAACCCAATGCTATTGTACCTAAGAATCTGAAGGGAGACCCTGTAGGCCTAACAACTGTTGATCTAAAACTTCTAGGGACTTCTATATATCAATTAATGAAACTATAAAAAAACTCTAGTTGTGATATTACTTGTTCCCTCTAGTATAACCAAAGGAACACTCAACTAGCAACTAAGACTTTTAATAAAATAGTAGGAGGACCAATTGCCACAAGATCCATAGTGAATACTCAACAAGTGACTATAATTGATCACTCTACTTCATCATAGCTGGAACTTGAAGGTGAGAATGAATGGAGACTAGTAATAGATAGACCTTGGACTAGTGTTCTATACCCTGTCCCTGATTTCCACATCCAACTTTCATGATAGTTGGAATAGTAAGGGACTTAATGATCCCTAGAAACAAAGGGTAATAAAAGGTCAGTGTAAAGTTCAAAAACTAACACTAGTAAGCTTGGTTGAAACTAAGGTTAAAATAGATAATGTCAATAAAGTTACTAAGGAACTCATGTATAATGGGTTGTGGATCAACAATTATGATACTCAATATAATGACCGGGTCTAGTTGAGATGAACCCCCAGGATTGGCACATCCAACCCATTAATTCTCATAGATAGAGTATTCATTGCAAGGCTTCTCTTCCCATTGGATTATTTCAATTTTATATGAATATTTTTTATGTTGTAAACAATGGAGAATCAAGGAAAGAGTTTTTGGGTTTGGATGCAATCACTACACACTACCCAACCTTGGTTGATATTTGGAGACTTTAGTTTAGTACTTAATCAAAATGAAAAATACTAGGGAGAGATATTTGTCTAGGGTCTTGAGAACTTTTTGTTACTACCTTACTTATCTATAGCTCAGTGAACTGAGATACACCGTAACATTTTACACTTTGTCAAATAGAAAAATAAATGAAGCTAGATAATGGTGCAAACTTGATAGGGTACTATCCAACCTTTCTCGGATGTCATAATTTAAGGGAGTTCATGCCCGTTTTCATCTACCTCTTATTTTTTTGCCACTCAGTTGCTACTATCATAGTTAATAAAAGTATTCATTTAGGCAATCTTCATTCCATTTTTATGACATGTGAATTGAAGATGACAATTTTAGATATGTGATTTCTTCACATAGGCACCCACCTATGATTGCCAATAGGTTGCATGCTATTGTCACTACTATCAAAAAACATAAAACTCCTATACAACAACTTAAAGAATCTAAGTTTGGTAGAGTTTAGAGAGCTAAAACAAACTTGGACAAGATCCAACAAAATTTGATTACAAAATCATCATATTGTGAACTTCAACTCCAAGAACAAGCTTACCTTCAACAATATAAGCATTTATCTAAATGCAGTTATGATAAAACTAGACATGAAAATGTCATATTATTCGATTAGATGGTAATATCTTGAAAACATCCTCTATGCCTTGCATTTTCCCATAAAATTTTGTTAAAATGGTGATGGCATGTGTTGCAATTGTTGGTTATTCCATAAAATTCAATGGGGGTTCTTCATCCCCCATTCCAAGCAAGAAGGCGTTTAAGTTTAGGAGATCCACAATCTCTCTATCGTTTTGTCTTGGTAATGAAATTCCTTAATAGGTCTTTGATGCAATTATGGTCTAACACTACTTTCTCCCCTCATCTTAGATGCTATAAATTGAGAATTGTCAACCTTATGTTTGCATATGATCTCCTGCTCTTTTGCAAGAGTAATGGAGCTTCAGGGATAGCCATCCTTAACTCATTTCTTCACTTTTCTAAAATTTAAGGTATAGTGATGAATGCAGCTAATAGCAATATCTATTATGGTGGTATTTGTACTTAACAACTTAGAGAAGATTTGTAGTCATGATTTAACATCCTAAAGGAGAAACTGCATTTCACGTATTTGGGTGTGCCACTAGATGCTAAATATATTAATAGTTACCATTATCAAGTCTTGGTTGATAAATTTACATCTCAATTGAGAACTTGGCAGGTTCATGTACTCATTTATACTGGGTGGGTGCAACTAATCAAATTTGGTCTTTTTAACCTACAAAACGACTAGAGCATGGTGTTTCCCATCCTACTAAATATTATATCTTACACTAACACCATCTGCAAGAAGTTCATCTAGTTAGGAGCCTATAAAAGCACAAAAAATGCCTTAGTTATTGTGGAGACTACCCCCTTCCCAAATCAAAGGGGGTTTAGGTCTTATGCACCTTACATGGTGGAATAAAGCTGCTATGTGAAAACTTATCTAGCATTTAGCCTCAAAGAAGGACATTATATGGATTAGATGGATCCACACCTACTATATTAAGGGAATAGATATATAGGAAGCTGATGTTAAGCCTTTAGCTTCTTAGATACTTATGAAAATGTTGGGTCTCAAGAACACTTTCCACATGGCACTTCCAACAGGCACCTTACAAAAACTTGTGTAGCAAGATAGGTTGTCCACATTATCTACATAAATATGATACGTTTAGGAGCTCCAAAGGTACCTTGGTATGCAATGGTTTGGTCAAATTACACTAGCTAGAGATATGCTTTTATTCTTTAGTTGGCTATGCATGACTATATCTAAACCAATGATAAAGTGAAATCTTATGGAGTGAAGATAGATGTTAATTGTGATCTATGTCATACTACCCCAGAAAATATGCCTCATCTCTTTTTTGATTCTGCATACTCATGAGATGTTTTGTTCCATTTGTTTAATAAGCTAGTTTGCCCTGAACAAATCATAACATGGCATAAATTTATTAGTTAGGACATAACAAGAGGAAGAGGACCTAAAGTCAGGAAGTAGTTTATTCGTTCCTCTTTATCTACAACCGTTTACCATATTTAGAGGAAAAAGAATAAGATTTTTTTTTCTAATAAATTTTAAGAGGCTACTCATGTACAAAAGATTATTATTGCATACTTGGATGGAAGATTCACATGATTCTAATACTATAGATCATGCACTAGGCTGATGAATCTTGTTGATACCTTAGCTTAAGACTTCTTTATCTTATTCTTTAATAATTTAAAATCGTTATGAAAAAATAATTTTAATAATATTTGTTACATTCAAATCTTTATCCAACAAGATAACAATTATTGGTGAAAAATCATTATCATATGTGAACTATGATAACGGTTAGTAAAATAAAACCGTAATAAAAAACTGTAAAAATCATTAATGGTTATAAATAAATTTCTGGCTATGACGACATCATCCATCAAGCCTATATATATAATAGAGAGTGAAGTACAATAACTTAGAGATAACAAAGATTATAGATAAATTTTGATCTACTCCAGATCTTTTGTATATAAAAATAACATTATTTATTTTGAATATTTTATTACATTTTTTTATCAACTTGAAAATTATAGTTTTATTTTAAAAATATTTTGGTTCTCTTTCTTAAATGGTTTTCGTAATTTAGTTTTTGTGAGATCTTTTAAGCCACCTTTCGCTATCAGATTTCCTTTGAATCATCCTCATCCGATCATTTATGACCTTTTTACTTATTCAAAATTTACAAAACTTTGGAGATCATTATATTTTTAATTTCATTGAGCTTAAAATAATTTAAAAATATTACATAAATATTTTTATAATTTTTAGATTTATTTAAATAGTTTTGGACATAATAAGTCATCAATTACGACTTTTTTCCCATCAAATCTTTATCTAATCTTGTGAGGATCAACCCCAACCTTTTATTATTGATTAGTATGGATAATAACCACTCTTTTTTTTCCAATAATTTCTTGGCTTAGCTGTTCCTCTTTGAAGTTATCAAATTGAATTTGATTTTCTTAGCAAATTTACCATTTTGCCTTTAAGCATACCAAACTTTCTTCTTTCTTCCTCTACCTTTCATTTCTTTGTGCGGTGGATGGTTTGTCGCCACTTATCTTTCCTTCCATGTGGAATCTCTTCCTTCACTACTTTCCCTTGATATTTTCATGACTTATCTTCACTAAATCTTAATGATTAAGATTTCTACACAAAATTACTAAACTACCATTCTTGCCTTTATTAACTTAGCATGAATTTCTTCTTTCTTCTCTTTCTCCCACATGATTCTTCTATTTTCCCCTATTTTTGTACGCCATTGCTATCTGATTTTCTTCATAATTTCCCACAAAATATCATGTGTTATGATTTTACCTAAATACCCTTTATACACCTTCTTTTATTTTCTAAAATATCTTCTAATTCCTTCCACATGTTCTTGTACATTTACACATCTCCATCTTCAACCTCTATCTTCTTCCTTTTCTCCCTTGGTCGATGAATATCTATAATCATGGCCACCACCTTTGAGCTAACGTTAACACCACCAATCTTAACCATATTTCCTCCTCCACTTTTCTTTCTTCTCCTCTCTTCTCTTCTTCTTAACCTATTTAATCACTTTCTCTTCCTATTTCTTCACTCCATTTCATGAAATCGTCTTCCATTTTTCCACCATTGTGGAGCTTCATTTTTATTCCAAATTCAAGATAAGAACTTGCCTATATTTTTTCTTTTATTCTAACTCTTTTGATTTAGTTTTTATGTGTTGATTTTTGCTAATATTTTCATGATTCTTCTTAGGTTCATAGAGTCTTTTAGAGAGTTGGTTTGATATTTAATTCTTCTTGTATTTTGTTAATTTAGATCTTATAATGTAGGTAAGATCTTTTTACTTCATATAAGCATGCTTAATTTTGTGAATTTATGAATTAATGGCATGCTTGGTGGGTTTAGAGTTTTAGGTCCAAGACCTAGGTTTTTATGGATGTTGTGATTTTGATGAAATTGATGATACCATAAAGAATATCTAGATTTATATATGAACTTTTATGTTAAGCAAGCTTTGATTTGAATATGTTTTCATATTATAAATTATGCTTGAAAAAATAATGAGTTTAAGTGTTTAAATGTTCTTGAATATATTCATGTTATTATAGCAATCTTGAGGTTTTTGATAAATTAAATGATAACATGATAATCTTGGTAATTAATAGATAAATTTTGATATATAACATATTAGCTAAAAAGCATGATTAAGAAATTTAATTTTTGTTGAAAATTTAATTAGTTTAGGCATATTCTTCATAATATTTGAAGTACTCTTGGCTACCGAGACCCAAACTACCCTAAGTAGGATTTAATCTTGATTAATCATGTTTATAATAAATATATTTACTAAAATGAATACTAAGCCCAAAAATGACTTTTTAGCTTAATTAGGGGTCAATGGTCAAACATTGACTATTCACTACTGACTTGGACCACATAAATAGTAAATTAACATGAATAGTGAATCATGATGAATGGTAATTTTTGATAATAAATAATTTTTGATTTTTATTTTCAAGCTTTTCGGTATAAAATAATATTTTTCATGCTTTATGAATAGTAAAAATTTTCAACTTGGTGACAATCCATGAATATATCGCCTTCAACGTCACCATCGGCATCAACTGAATATGAATAAGATGAATTAGAGAACTAATATATTATTGATGATGATTGACCTAATCCAACATCTAATCCCCTATCATCACCACAAAATCTAAACAATTGTAATTGTTTACACTACCACGTACGCTTCTTGCGCTGCCTTTAATTTTACACTACCAGCTAGCTGATTGATCATTTATAACTATTTTGCGATTTTGTGCCCTTATAAATATATAATAAACCCATTAGCTTCCTCATAAATCAAAAGAATATATATATATATATATATACACACATATATATAAGATCATCTTCTATTCTAATGATTTAACTCCCCACCTAGCAACATACTTAAAAAGGCTTTATAATATTAATGATTCTTCCTCTTACGATGGATGCAAGTATGTTATAATTGGATTAAGTTAAATGTTAGATTTATATTACCTATGTTTCGCAATAGGTTGTATTTTTTTTTTGTTTATTTCGTAATATAAGCCCTCATCTAAGTTTATATATGTAAAGCTTACAAGTTTATAGCCATTGATTAGCATGTTGACTTGTACAGCGTTGCAAGGGAACTCAAATACGTTCCGTAAAGATGGTTCTAGTTTTTTATGGTTCCATTTTTTCTTTGCACACAAGTTAAGAAATATGATTTAATTTTTATTAAAGAATTAAAAATAAACATATTTTTCAGCTATATTATTAGTATAGTATAATTGTTATATTAAATAACCTAGCTGATTATGTTAAATGAGTAGAAGAACCATTCACGAGAATCGAGATACTAGAAGTTGAAATACACTCATTAATCCAGCCCCTAAAAACGTCGCCGAACCCCATGATCCTCAAAATATTATCCACAAAATCCCATTTGATGCTATCATAAGCCTTTTGAAAGTCCAATTTAACCATAACCCTTTTCATACTCTTCCTCCTCCTGGACTACTACACAATTTCATTAGCTACCAAGGCCCTATCCAAAATATTTCTTCCTTCAATGAAAGCTGACTGGGAATCACCTACCAAATCATCAACTACCTACTTTAACCTTTGAGCAAGAATCTTCGATATCACCTTATAAATGCAGCCTATTATACTGATGGGTCTAAATTGATTCACCTCCTCCGCTTCAGCCACTTTGGGGATCAAAGTTACCAAAGTTGTATTAATTAAAGGCGATAATATGTTAAAACGGAAAAAATTCAGGGCAACTTTCGCAAACTCCTTCCCAATTACACCCCACATCTTCCCAATAAAGCCCATATGATACCCATCATATCCTGGCGCTTTCAGAGGATCACATGACCAGACTGCCTTCTTAATATCCTCCTCAACAGGGACGCTATCAAGTGCCAATCTCTTCTCCCTTGACAACTTACTAAAGCCTTCCTCGCTAATCTCAATATTAGGAAGATCCTGCTGCTCATACAAACTCTTGTAAAAAGAGGCGATGATCGCCCTGATCTCTGTCGGTTCTGTATACTCCTTTCCATTGTGAATAAGCCTATTGATGAACGCTCTCTCCTTAAAACCTCTTACCCTAGAAACTTGCAGCCAATAAGCCTCTTTTCTCTTATGCCATTTCTATAACTGACTCTGTAATGCCACCCTTCTAGCAAGCTCCACTTTATAACTATCACCCCCATGACTAGAGCCCTCCAATTTACTCAACTTGGCTTCAAACATCTTAACCTTTGAATCAATATCCTCGAAAACCTCCTTATTCCACTTCCTCAGCACTCCCTTCATTTCCTTCAATTTTTCCTGACATTGTCTCCCCTCCAAACTAGCCTAGCATTTAACCACAAACCCTTAGAACTGAGGGTGTGAGAACTATATATCCCAAGATCTAAAAGGGATCGACCCTTTTTCACATTTTGAAGAAGCTGATACAGATAGGATTATGGTTCGAAAGAGATTTACCCAATCTAATACACCCAAAATTAGGGCAAGAACCCAACCAGCTAGGGTCCACTAAAAATCTGTCCAGAAGACTAGCAGGCTTTGCCGTATGCCAAGAAACTTTTAAATTTGATGGCTTTAAACCAACCAGTCCCATCTTATCAATCCAATCATTAAACTCCTTAACACTACTACTATCCACCCACCCTCCCTTCTTCTCATCATGAGATCTTACCTCGTTGAAATCCCCCATGATTATCAGGGGACCCCTGCAATTCTGCCCCACAAACCACAACTCCTCCCAAAGAGCCTTCTAATTATAAAGTCATCTCATGAGATCTTACCTCGTTGAAATCCCCCATGAGATCTGAGCTTCCATAGACTAGAAGAATTCCGCAGTCAATGGCCAGAGAACAAAAGTGCCCTTTGATCAAGATCCATCTACTACCACTTCTATACAAAGTCATCTAAAAAAACTGAGTGTTCCACCCTATTATCAACCCCCACGTCTACCCCTGTGCCACGGAGTCTCTCCATTCAATCGCTCCTGAACCCCACACCTTATTTTTCCATGAATCCATGACCATCTAATGTTTAGTTTCCACCAAACCACACACCCATGTCTTTTCCTTTGCAATCAAAGATTGCAAACACAAAATATTTCCTATTGCTCCAATCCCCCTTATATTCCAACTAATTACAACCATTGAAGTTCCAACAAAACCCCCTCTTCTCCTTTTATCTTACCTCTGCCTCTTCCTAATCTTTCTTTGGCTCCTTCTAGGAACTGCCAAATTTTCCACACACTTCTTCTCTTCTTTGGATGAAAGACCAAGTTCCTTCCTTAGCTTCCAAAATTCAATTGCTTCTACCATTCCCTCCTCTTCCATCTCTCCCCCTTCAACTCCATTTATTATCGTTTGAGCCTTCCTTCCTTTCTGGTTCAAAAATTTATAATTTTCTAATCTTTCAAAGACGGGAGGGGGGCTCTCAATACTAGATAGAGAGCCTTCCAAATTCTTCATCTTTTCCTTACCACTCCCCCTCACCTCCTCCTCTTAAACCTGCCATTATTCCCCTCAATCCTTCATCTTACACCATTCAACCATCTTCCTTTCTTCTTCTATATCATGATCCACCCCTATAAAAATTGTCTTGCTTGAGCCAGCGGAATCTTCCTCAATAAGGCCACCATCCTCATGAGAAGGAAAAGAAAACCCACGCTGCGAATGACTATCCTTTACTCCATGCCCCTGCAACGAAAATCCCTCGGAAGCCCACGACCCAAAAGACTCCCCTACCCCTTCTATTCCACCTTTCCAAGCGTCGGCTTCCTCCCTTTCATTTAATATCCCACTCTCTTGTATGTGCAGTCGCCATACTTCCAATTCCCAAGGCCTACAATTATCTCCCTCCTTTCTTGATCCACTACAGCACACAACCTACGGTAACTCCCCCTCCCCCGCTATGAATTCTTCTCCCTTAGTTATGATGCCATTCCATCCATACTAGCCCCAATTAACATCTGCACACCATTCGATGCCAACTCCTCCCTCGGACATAGCACCTTCACAGAACTACTACATGACTCTTCACCTCCCTTGCACGTACCCCTACTCGGAGAAACATCCACCAACCTTTCAACTTCCTCATTGGAATCCATCAAGCATGGCCAGCAAAGCTTCTTGCTTGCCACCGGTTTCTGCCAAAGGATGTAGCATTGTCTGATTTCCTTCACCTACAACAACACTTTCTTCCCATTTACACTTATCTACATTTGCTCCCTGATATCCTCCAAACTTGGTGTGTCCACAAGGACCCTGGTTGCCTCCATATAATCACTAAAGTCCTTATCATCCTCCCAGCACACCCACCATCCCCACGGGAACACCACCTGCCTCATAAACTCCTCCTTACATGCCACTATCGGGAGACCTCTAATTTCAACCCAAGTTCTTCTTAGGCAGCATGTGTCCTCCATCTTCCACTTCCTTACTACATTAAACGATTCATGCATGAGACTACCTATCTCCAATGCAGCAAGAGAGGCTTCCATAGATTCGAAGGTAAGAAGGAATTTATACCGTCCAAGGTTTCTAACTTTACAGAGTGTGCTCCAGGAGGCCATCAACTGTTATACCACAAGGTCTGGCATCATGGGTCGCACAATTTCCACTATAATGCTCCGTTTTAGCCATTCTAGGTCCTCCTTGTCAACCTGCACCTGTACACTTCTCCTTTCTCCTTCTCCTTTAGGAACCACCGCATAAGATCTGCCATCCCTCCATGCATTTTTCCACGTCGTAGAGACCACACTTCTCCTAGCCCCAATCCTACCCTTCGGAACATGCTGCACCACCTGTCATTGCCTCCCAAACCTTTCTGCTTTTACGTATAACTTTGCCCCATGCATCAGCATCCCATTGCATTTTCTCACCACCTCCTTTGCTCCTCTTTCATCCCTAAACCGCACAAAAGCCAAACAAGACCTTCGTCCCCAACCTAACCTTCCTGCTGACATAGACATCCTCTACCTTCCCAGCCACTTCAAAAGCCTCCTGCACTTCCCCTACCTTGATGTCGCCAGCAATGTTGTCAATAAACATGGAGAACAACTTCCTATCCCAACGCAGCAATGCCCGGCCATACTGTTAGCGTTCGGGTCCCTTTGCTGAAATAAAGACCCTGCTACTTTCTCTTTGAACTGGACGAAGGTTGTAATGTGACGCACGAGTGATGACCCTGTAAGAGGAGTTGGTGATAGGACTGGCTGAAGAGGTAGTTTGGTTGACATTATGCTTGGGAAAATTTTGATGGGAGTTATTATGGTGGCTCGAGTTCACAGGATGTAAGAAGGTGCTTGCATGGAGGTTAGATGTCTGCATGGAGCTGTTTAATATTCAACGTACTGTAAGTAAAGAAGAATATATTTATTTTTTAAATTAAAACATAATTTACACCACTATGGTTGCAAACATTTAACAGACAAACTATCCTAATCCTAACAAAGAAACAAAAAAATATCGAGATAATAAATCGTAAAAGTCATTATTTTTATTTATTCAAAAAATTAATAAATAATATTGATATGTTTTCTTAACCGATTTTACTAGATTTACGTGCACATAATTCAATTCCAAACTAAAAAAGGAAGAATAGATGAATTAGATATTGACATGATGTAGTATTATTCAAATGATATTTAATCCAAACAGAGACCAAAATCAAATTGAATTCGCATAACCCAAAAGAAATCGATACCAAAATAGACTCGAGAACGATTTCACAGTAAAGTCATTTTTTATTCAACAAAAAACAACAGGAATGTGCGGACGACAATTTTGTACTCCCTCAGTTTTTTTTAGTTGACGTTCCAGCTCTTTTTCTCTGTTTCTAAATATTTGACGTTTCTCATTTTTCCATAGTTTAGCTGATGGTGTATTAATTCATGCAGCAATAAATTGCTTTTATTGAGCTGCTTATCTGCACTATCTCCTGTCGATTAGTCTTCTATCATCATTTCCAAAATGGCTCAATCACAAAGCCGATTGCTATCCCTAGAAAGTAGTGGAGTCGACCAGTTTTTATATCCCCTGAGAGCAGTGGAGTACAAGTGTTTTACAGGTTTTACCCAACTCATGAAACAAAGCTGATTTCTTGTTATTTTATTGTCATGTTGGAGGAAAAGATTGAGAAATTTGAAGACGCAGAATATTCAACGGATGGGCTAATGGATTAAGTAGTTGCAGATTCATATGAGGAACTCATGGTTGAAGATTCACTTGAAGATACAATTGAAGGTCCAATGGCTAACGACTCCATGGAAGAAGTAAGTTCACGGGAATCCATCCTAAATCATGAAGGAGTACAACAAATGCGTAGAGTTATGTTAGATGAGAATATGGAACACATAGTTGCAGATTCGTATGAGGAACGTATAGTTGAAGATTCGGTTGAAGGTTCAATGGCAAATGAAGCAAGTTCGGTGGAATCAATCCTAGATGATGAAGTACATCAGATGATTAAGGATATGATGTGGATTTATATTCCTAGTTACTTTCGGTAGAAATGAAATTAAGGCTTATACATCTTGTGATTTCGAAACGATATACACCATTTGATGTCAATTTTTTATTGACATATAAGGATCGGTGCTGGGATTGAGTTCTGTTTTGCTTATGAATTTTTTTATTAATCAATCCTAATGGTTTTTTTGCCGCTACATTATGCTTCATCTCTGTTATTGAGAGTTCAATTCAGTTTTTGAATGTGTGGGCTTGTCATAGATCATGATGCTTGTTCGGAATTCTAATAGCTTGAAAAAGTCTTCATTAAAGAATTCAGAAAGTGTTTCTCAGTATTGTCTAACATGTTTCTAGTCAATTGAAACAATTTTCTTCACAGTATAAAGAAAATTATCAAACATGTAAGAAATATATTGATGTTTAATTATCACTACTGTCTAATGTGTTTCCAATGACTTAAAGAATTTAGTTTCGTTTTACTTAACCTTTGCATTTGCATTGGCAGCTCCATTACGTAGGAGAAAAATTTATCAATTTCTGCACATATACAAAACTTGTAAAAAGTCTCCAGTCTGAACATGATTTACATGACAAAAAATATTTGTTATCCTATTAGTTTCTTCAAATTAATCGTTGCACATGATTTACCAAGACGTAGCAGAAAAATGTCATCCTGCATTGCCTAAGTAAAGACCTCCCATATGACTAAAAGGCACCAAAAAATAGGAACACTACTGTTCTGCCTTTGCTTCTTTCTAGTTGGCAACCAGACATAATTTTGCACTAAAATTACATACCCCAGCTAAACACCATTCACCATGAAGAAAAAAACATGTTTGCATATAACATATCATCTGATCTAATACGAGTCATTAACTTGAGGAAATGGGCAGAGTATTGAACAAGAAATTCCTAAATGTACAATTTTTACATAATGTACAATTTCCTTTACAATTTAACTTGGGGGTACTTCTAATTTTGGAGGCATGAGATATAAGAAGCTCTCTTCAGCAGAATTGTTGTTTGAAGCTACTTCTGATGTTGTACCACCTTTAACTATGGATAACCAAGAATTTACCTCCTAGCTTGTTCTTGTCAACTCCCAACACCCCACCTTTATATTTATGATAAAAGCTAACAGTAGTTGATTGGGTAGGAACAAAACACCTAGCTAAAATTAACCATCTAAGAAACACCCAGCACCCAATTGTCCTTTAGATTGAAAACATTCCTAAGCAATGCAAACAATGACATTAAAGATCAGTGAGTCAATAGACCCTGTACTTGCTACCAAATCCAAAGAAACAACTGCTGGAAAAACTAATTCAAAATTTCTGGAAAAAAAAAGAGAGGAAAGAGGACAACTATTGACTATTCAGTCTATGACAATCACAGTCATTCATGAAAAAATAATAATTTAACAAAGGAGAAATCCTTAATCTGTTTCAATTAAATCTCATAAATGAGAAATCTAAGAACATCACATCGGCACTACGACTTCACTATAGGAGAATATCACTTGGCATGCTCCAGCTTCCTTAATGATCACTTCCCATGCTCTTGATAATATCAGAATTAATCAGTTGAGCGACAACCTACATCCACTGCAAAAAAAAAGGTTACTAATAGGCATAACTATTATACAAAGGTGTACTCTATATAGTTGGTTCAATAACACCGAAGCAACATACCTGATAGTATTGGTCGGCTCATCAATGGTATATGAAGCTACTCCAGAGTATTGAACTTGGTTCATGATGTCTTGTACCAAACCGGGGTCACAAGTAATTTGCGTAGGAAGACAACCCTCCCTTTCCAAGCGGGCTTTGTTCACATATGGAATTCTATATCTATCGGATCCTCCAACTTTCATAATCTCTACCATGCATAACTGTAAAGTTAAGAAAATATGGTTCACTTTTCTTGTTGGGTATTCGTTGAATGACTTCTCAATGGATAAAATGAGTTCATCTACAGTCTTTGCATTCACCTTTTGTTGCAATGATTGAATGGCACTAAAAAATCCGAGATCCAGTATATTTAAATCAGGTGAGTTTGCTGGCTGTGATATTAATTTAATGTTGAACCCATTTTGTGAAGCTGCTCTTTGAAATTCTTCGTCATTAGGATCTACATGAGTCCTTGCATTATCCTGCTGAATATAGATGGTACTTTGTGAATCCTCTGCTGGCCACTTTGCTTGAATTTCTGGAATTACTTTTTCAAGTAGATATGCTCTTATGGTTTCTCTATTGACTGATGTAATTGGTTTTGTCACCAAAGTTTCGACTTCGCCTCAAGGTAGGTTCCTTGGTGACAAAAGGGAACACCCCTATTTTCCCAGAAAAAACTTCATTTCCTTCATTGTCAAACCTCGGTCGGGCCATGGCAACCAAAAACATTACTTTTCCTATATAATTTTTACTTTGACATGAACGCAACAGCTCTTCTTCTATGGGAAGCAAGTAGTATCTTTCCGTCTTCTTTGTTATATAGAACCATTTCTCGTCAATGTGCACAACATTATACATACCCACAAACTTCGGCTCATCATGCACACTATTATGGTCTAGCATAGATAAGCAAAACTTTAGCCGAGCTCTCTTATGCTCTTCCTTTAAGTGTGGTTTTATAGAATTTGAGTGACGGCGAATGAGGCCTTGCTTCAAAAGGTTATATAAAGCAGTATTGCTAATATTCAAAGTTGCGGCAAGTGAACGTATTGTTGTTCTTTTTCTCAAAGGAATATCCATTATACGATTAAGGTCAACTTGAACCCTCTTACGACCACAATTTTTTGTTTTCTTATGGGAGACATCCACTGTTGTGCCGGCTGGAGTATTTTTCGCTTGTTGCCAAATTCGTTGCACTGTTCACAACCGCACCGAAAAAAAGGAAGCAACTTCATGGGTCATATTATGTCTCGATTCTCCATTGACACTTCTTTCCAATAAAGCAGTATAAATTGCCCACCTTTCCTCATTTGATAAGAACCTTTTTCTTTCTCTAACATTATCTTGATTAACATCTTCCGGTGGAACATCTAGAAAAAAAATTATAATTGCTAAATATATGATCATGTATCAAGTAGCAAATTAATCTAATCTAGTATGTTTAAGTTTTGACCAATCCAAAGTAACAGTAAAAGTAAACCGACTTAATCGACCCCCATACTCATGTAGTATTGAAATGAAAGATGCCATTTTCAGAACATAAAAGCCTCCCTAAGGCATCGGCATCAAGTGAAACATATAGGACAAATAAACAGAGGAATAAGGCATGGTCTTTAGCAAGAAAGACATATAAATGGGCATGCAGCAAATAGCCATGCAACAAATTAATTCTATTCACTAAACCGGCATAGCAAATCTACACACAACAACTCTCTAATGACCATGGTGCTATGTTTAAGTTTTGACTAGCAGAAATATATGAAAAGACCTGCTACATACTACTCATAATGATGAACGAAGCATGGAAGATTTACCAGAAAACTCTGTAGAATGATGTTCATCTTGCTCTTGCAACTGATCATTGTCATCTTCTCCGCATAAATAATCCATGTTCAGGTCTAGCGTCGGATACTCAAATTGCTGATTTGCACCCAATTTTGGATTTTCAAATTCAATTTCGTTTAAATCAAATATAGTGTTGCTGGAAGGTGTGATGTTTAGATTAATTTGAGTTCCATTAGTAGCCATGGTGTTTTAGAACTAGTTAAGTTCCGTTGAAAGCTGTGGAATATTTCTACAGATGCCATGCATTATGTAAGTCTCCTTCGGTTTTGGTTTATTGGCTCCAACATTTTTTTATTCAAACTTTGGCTCCACTTAAAATTTTTGTTTAATCTCAATTTGATTAGATTTCCCGACATAAGTTGGGAAGTGAAGAGACTTATGACTATTGGAAATCTACGGAAAAAGGACGTGAAGTGTATAGCCGGTATTTTTGGTGAGTTTAGTTAATGCATTAATTGTAAGGATAGTTAATTATCTGGAGTTATGTAATGTGACAGAAATAATTAAATGGGTTAACTGTTCTCTCTTTTATTGGATTAATTACTTTCTTAATAATAATGCTTTTAGTTAGAACGTCAAATAAAAAAAAAACTGAGGGAGTATGTTTTTTCTCCCCTTATTCAAACCCTTCCTCCGGTCTCTGATAGTTTGTGACTTTGTTCACACTTCACACGATATGGATAAAAATCTCTTATGTTTTTAATAATAATAATAATAATAATAATTGCGGTTGGAGCGTCGGACATATTCGACGCTATAATTTAAAAATTTTAATCAATCTAAGGATCTGCCTTTTAATTAGTACTCCTAATTTTATGTACTTTAATAGGATGACAGTGCGTGGAGACATTCCAAGCTCACTTCTTTGTCGATTGTTTCGTTTCCTCCCTTTTTAGATATGGGCGAGTAACCCCACCTGCCGATGACATCTTGAAAGTATTATGTTCAAGGTGTCCCGTATAGGGATGACAACGGGACGGATACGGATCGGATACCCCTTATTCATACCCGAACTCGATAAAAAATTTGATAACCATATCCGTACCTGTACCCGCATGGATATCCGTTACTGTACTCATATCCGTATCCGACGGATAATCCGTTACCCGACGGATATTCGTTACCCGACGGATACATCAAACCCGTTATCCGACGGATTAAAATTACCTGTTTATCCGTTTTTGTACCCGTTTATCTGTCATAATATATATAATTTACCTATAAAATTATTTTTTGATATTAAAAAATAATATATATATATATATAATCCAAGTTAAATGTAAAATGACAATTTAATTTCTAATTATAACTTATTCTTATATAAAAAGTTAAGGATAAAATGGTAAATATATAACTGGTAAACGGGTACGGATATGGGTAACGGATATCCGTCGGATACGGATATGGATACCCCGTACCCGTATCCGTACCCGAATCCGCCGGATATTTTTCACCCTTACCCATATCCGTATCCATATCCGTTTATCATTATCCATTTCGATATCCGTCGGGTTTCGGGTATTATCCGTCCCGTTGCCATCCCTAGTCCCATATATAAACCCTTAATGTCCAGGTTGTATAGTCAGCAGGCATTCTATCTCCCTCTCTCTCGATTGTTGAAATCCTTTTCATCTCAACGTAGTTCCATCTATTTGTGCCTAAGATTTTTCAAGCTTTCCTTTAGATTTTAATCCACTGTTTGTAATTAGATGGGAACCCGATCATACATGTGTTTTTTCTGGCCTTTTCCCCGAGCGTTTTCTTCGGGCTCCACCAAGGAGCTTATCACTAAACAGCGCAATATCGTTAGGGTTTTTCTCCTCACCCTCTTTATCTATTTCTTGCTGTGTTCTCCAGCCATATTCGCCAACCCAATGATGGATTTGTCCAAGAAACGTAAAGCCGATGAGAACGGAGCTGCAATCACCACCGTTGCGACCGGCTATGACCTAGCATTTGCTCCACCATCTCAACAAGTACCCCAAACCCTAAGCCCCGAAGACGGTCGCAAATTAATCGAAACCCTATCGCAAGATCAACGTCTCTCGATTTTGCAAGAGGCCGTCCTCCGTCACCCTGATGTTCTTGCTGATGTCCGCAACATAGCCGACCGAGATCCCGTTCATCGCAAGCTTTTCGTTCGAGGCCTTGGTTGGAAAACCACCACCGACTCTCTCCGCGCGTTGTTCTCTGGTTACGGTGAACTCGATGAGGCCATCGTTATCACGGATAAGAACACCGGTAAATCGAAAGGTTACGGGTTTGTTACTTTTAAGCATGTCGACGGTGCATTGATGGCTTTAAAGCAACCACCACCGACTTGGTTGGAAAACCACCACCGACTCTCTCCGCGCGTTGTTCTCTGGTTACGGTGAACTCGATGAGGCCATCGTTATCACGGATAAGAACACCGGTAAATCGAAAGGTTACGGGTTTGTTACTTTTAAGCATGTCGACGGTGCATTGATGGCTTTAAAGCAACCAAGTAAGCAAATCGATGGTCGGATGACGGTTACTCAGCTTGCTGCTGCTGGATTGTCTGGTAGACCGAATAGTGATGATATTGCTCCGAGGAAGATTTATGTTGGAAACGTGCCGTTTGAGATTTCTGCGGAGAGGTTGTTTAGTTTCTTTGAGGCTTACGGTGAGATTGAGGAAGGCCCGCTAGGGTTTGATAAGCAGGGTGGAAAGATGAAAGGATTTGCGTTTTTTGTGTATAAAACGGAGGAGGGAGCAAGGGCTGCACTTGCCGAGCCGATGAAGACCGTTGATGGGCATCTGCTTATCTGTAAGTTGGCTGCTGATGGTAAGAGAGGCAAGGGAAGTAATCCCAGTTCTGGTCCTTGTGGCGAGGATGGAGGTGATAGGATGGGCGGCATGATGCCAAACTCTGTGCCTGGGCATATGAATCCGCCATTGGTAGGTCCAACGGGACTGGGTTCCTATCCATGTTGTGGAAATAGCTTTCACCAGCCTCCACCAGGTGGGTTGGGACATCAAGGACTGATGAATCCTACGATGGGTGGCCCTGGCTTAGGTTCGTTGGGAACTCAGGGAACTGCTGGTGTTCCTGGTGATGATGGATCTGGTTCAGGCGGTGGCTCCTAACATGGATCGCAGTATGGTGGACCTCCATCTGGAGAGTTTGGTTCGTACAAAGTTCCGCCTAGTTCCATGGGTGCACCGCCCGGACCCGGTGGGAGCTATCCGGACGGTGCTCCTTATGGGATGGCTTCTTCTGGTTATCCAACGCAAAGTCAGCCTCCTTCCCAGCCTCCTCAAGGCCCACCTGGAGGGATGTACCAGAGGATGCCACCATATTACTGAGTTAAGGTTATGCCATTTTCTGCCTGACATGAATAAAGAGCCTCTCGTGGAAGTGTTTGAAAGCTCCTTTGGGCGCAATTTCTATAAATGGTTGTGGTGCTTTCGTGATTGCCGGCAATGAAATATGTCATTTGCTTAAATGGACTGCTGTACATGTGTTGCCAGCTTCCGTTGATATGCTGTATAACTTCCCAATATGATGGTTGTTGGTCATGAGTTTCTAGTGTAGTAGCAACTTATTAGTTTCTTAGACTCGTCCTGTTCAGGAGTTGATGTTATGCTTTATTGGATAAATTTGCTTTGCTCTATGCATACTATCAATGGAGCTTATTACTAAATTGCGAGTTCGACTCATTTAAGCATTAGATACAAAAGCTTAATTCGTTTAATTAAAAGACTCATGAAATTGGTTCGTTTGTTTACATAAAGGATCTAGACTCGAACTATATTTTTGTTAGACTTGTTTATTATACGAGTAGAACCTAAATCTAAGGGTGATTGGCTCAACTCAACTAATTTATAACTCTATTCATAACTATTCAAAGCTTATTGGTAGACCAAAAGTTTATACATATAAAGGTAAATATATATACACTCAACGCTTCTTAAGATTCTTATTTTATAGGCTTTTAAGAATTTATAATTTTCTTGCTTGTGTCCTTTTCTCTATTTTTCTCTTTGTTCCATACAACACTACAAAAATAACTTACATGTTTGAGTTTATATGATCAAACGATATGCATTGTCATATCCTGTGTAACACCCCAACACATTAGCAGCATGTTATTATCTAAAACTCTTTTGAATTTATCGGCTAATCCTATAAATGAACACGGATTCTTTTGAGGATACTTTGTCTTCCCTTATATGCATTTCGAAAAATATTTTAAGAGATCATTCATCATTAAAATATTCCAAGCCAAACATGTTTCACCGTAGAGTTTTCCCATGGACAGACTTATAAAGAGAAGGTATACATTGTTAATATAGTTAATCATATCAATCCTTTTAAAACCCCATCATGTACCACTAATTTAGAGTATTTCATACTTTTTTTTACTAAAAGAACACAATGTTCCCCATTGAATCTATTGTCTATACCTATAATCGTCCTGTTAGACAGCTATCTGGATTATCCAAATTTAGTTCACAGTTATAGTTTAACTCTGATACTATTTATAATACCCCGACCCCCGTACTAACCTTGAGTAGTTACTGCAAAATACTTTAGGAATTAATGACTAGTCTCACGTAAAGACATGAGCTCTTTTGAAAGTGATTTTTTTTTTTTATCAACTCCCACGCAGTCCTAATAACTTCTTAAGGTGGCACTTATCCTTGACCTATTCAAAGGCAATCAATATTATTACATTTTTGTTCGAGTATGAAACGGATTTAGGTTAGATTACCATTTTACATACGATTTGTCACTGAATCAGTTAAATTTGAATTGATTTGAATTTAAAATTTTAGTTGCAGATTAAATTTTAGATCGCATCGTTTGGATCGGACGAGCTTTGCTGCCATCACCTCTTTTCGGAAGATGATGTACCAGGGTAATAGTCCTATCAAAAAGGAAAATAGTTAAAACAAAAAAGAAATATGTTACACCAGATAATGCCATCACAATTCTATTGGCTTCTTATGGGAATAATTGCAGAGGACGGGTGTGGTGTGCCAACTAACAACGGGGACGGGGACGGGGACGAGGACGGGCCAAAAGTTGGGTGGAGATATTGCAAGGAAAAAAAAAATATTATGGGACTATGAGATTAGTTTATTCGTATGGGTGTTAAGAATAAACTTGTTAACTCGGTCAATAAACTTGTTCCAAAATTAAGTTTTTTTTTTGGGTACTTTTTTGTTTTGTTTTTATGGTAGGTAATTTTGAGTAGTAATATGATGTCCAATATATTCTAAGCTAACTTGTGTTATATATATATATATACACACACACACACACATGTTTGACCCAAAATGATTTTTAATCCATTTAGAATTAGATATAAATATGTATTTTTATTCAATATATATTTTAAATTTAGCTATATTTACACGACATTTTTTAAAAAACTAGCTAGTTTTTCACATTTTATATATCAGTTATTAGTCAAATGGTTTGTGACACCTTTAAGAGGAGCGTACTACCGCAGTGAAAATGCGGAGTTTGCTGCAGCCAGTCAATCCAAGAGAGACGATAGCTCAGCACATACGTCAGATACAATAAAAATAGAATGGGCATATACATGGTCAAGATGACAAGATGTGGACTTTGAACGAAATGAAACATAAACTACTCAAACAAATCACAATATTCAAACATTGACCGATGAACTAAATAAATACTACAAAATAGTAATTCCACAAGATATACATACAGCTACTCAAGAGGTATCCCGTGCTGCTGTCTTCCCCTAATCTGACAAGGTCAGAAAACCGACCATAAATCTGAATACTCTTGAGGACTTCAAATTCATGTGCAGGACTTGCTACCTGTGTTGCACAGAAACGGAAAACGGCCACCGAATGAAACATAAAAATGTTATTTTTTTAAATTTTAAAAAATAAAGACGGTAGAAAATGTTTAAAAAAAATTATATATATATATATATATATATATATATATATTTTTTTTTTTTTATATTTTTTTTAAATATTTTTTAAAATTATTACTTATATTAGTTAATTTTAATTATTAATGATTATTTTTAATAAAAAATATTTTTTTAATAAAAATATTAATTAAATAACTTTAATCAAAATTTTGACCCTAAAACACAGGAAACGTTTTGAAAATATTCGGACCGTTCATCAGTGCTTGCTAAGGCATGTTTATTACCTCATGCCTGACAGATTCAAACATTACAGTGGATAGGTAACGTTCACCGAAGCTAGGGAAAATGACCTGCAAAAAAAATGAAGGACCATATCGTATTAAGAGTGAGTACATGCCAGCCAGCCAACCAGTGTAACGTAAAATGTGAAACCGCCGTTCAATCTAATAATAATAACATTATTATTATTATTATTAGCACTGCTGATTAATATAAAAAAAAATGGCAGTGAGGGGATTTAGAACTTAGCATGAATATTGCATGAGTACGAGAACATGGATAAAGGAATAAAAAAAAATGACAGTATTTTTAATTACTAAAGTATATTACACTACAGCAAACACGGGATATGTAGACGTTTAATTAGGGACGGTTTATGGAACCGTCGCGTGCGGGGAAAAAACCATTAAAATTAGCGACGGTTTTAAACCGTCGGTATATTAGCGACGGTTTTAAACCGTCTGTATATCAGCGACGGTTCTAAACCGTCGGTATATTAGCGAGATGGTGTAATTAGCGACGGTTATAAACCGTTTCTAATATACCGACGGTTTAAAACCGTCGGTATAATTTTGACCCAAAACTTAACCCACCCGATTGAAAATTTCAGCTAAACTCCCCCCGTGCGTTATTCCCTCCCTATTCGGCTGATGTGTGTCTTCTTCCACGCGACCCTGTTCCCATTTTCCTTCGTCGATTCCTTGCTCCGGTGAACAGTGAGAGGCACGCCGCGTGCCGTCCTTCTTGAATCGCCGCCGCGCGTCAGGGGCTTCGTTCTTCCATTGCCGCCGCGCGTCAGGGGCTTCGTTCTTCCATTGCCGCAGCGCGCGCGCTGTTAATTGTTTAACAATTGCTTCATCTGTTCTTCTCCCGTGCAAGGTATGTTCGAGGCCCAAATTTTAATTTTTTGCTGCTGTTAATTTGTTGCAACCATATAACTCAGTGTTGCAGTAACGTAATTCAATGGAGAATTGAATTAAAATAGGCTCAGGGATTAAATCCGATGGATATGCTGGAATTAAATCCGCTGTTAATTGTCGATATCCCCCTGCCGCCCCTCTTCTACAATATGGTATAATTTATAAGATAGGAAGAAATTTTTGCCTGTGATTATATATAATTGAATAAATTTATGCTATACATATTAAAAAGTGGAGGCTTAAATGTTGCTGTAATTAGGTTAGCAAGACTTCAATTCTAGTTATTTGGGAAGGTTAATAGTGCTAGTAGTGTTGCAGGGTAGAAGGCAACCCTTAGACTGGAATTGGGATTTTTAATTTTTATTATTTGTGTGGCTTGATTCTAAACCTTTTCTGATAATTATTTCAATACAAATTAAAGTAGTTCCAACTTCGAAGTGAATTACCTTGGCAAATTTAAGTATAATTTGTGGATGAGAGGGCATTGGTCTAAGTACAATAGTGTGACAATTATATTGACAATGGCTTTCATATTTTGAGCCTTTTGATACACAAGGGAGTAGTGTGAAGATAGAAAAAACATAGGACTTATGACATGAAAACCCAATTACTATAGAAATTATGTTTTTTGGTTATGAAATTATACTTGTTGCAAATCCTAAACACAATCTTATTATCCTGCAGTACCTTAGATAATTAGATATTCTGGTTTGTGTGCAATTTTCAATTTTCCTCTTTACTTACTGAATCGTGAGTCCTTGTTTTATGTTAATTTTACTGAATTTTCCTCTTTACTACAAATTTATACAAGATCTTCTTCGGCAATAAAATTACCTAGTGGAATACACTTGTAAGCTGAACATAAAAGAATTGTTAAGTTGCATTATGCTGGAATATTATGATGATGATTAATGTACTTAGTATAATTATGAATGTAAGTAATATAATTAATTATTAATTTTTTATAATTATGAATATAATATCAAGATTTCCCTTTTAGTTTGTCATTGTTGAGTGACTTCAATCTTCTTCTCTACATTCTCAATTTGAGTAGCATTTCCTGCATAATATATTTATATTAATTAATTGATATCATTTGAAATGCCCAGGTAAATTGGGAATATATTTTATCATGGATAAAAGTTGGATAAATTTAAATAGGACCAGTACCAAGTTTCTTGAGGGATTTGATAATTTTTTAAAGCTTGCAACTTCTAAGGCAGCTATAAACGGAAAGATATGGTGCCCTTGTCGAAAGTGTTATAATAGATATCGTTATTCAGCTGATTTTGTCACCGGTCATGTTATGAAGAATGGCTTTCTAAAAAATTACACCAATTGGGTTCTTCATGGGGAACCAATATGGGAACCGGCTAATGATGTGTCTACTAGTATGGATGACATTAGGCCAAATGTTGAGGATAGAGATCAAATTCCTGCACTTGTGAGGGATGCATTTGGAGTATTAGATGAAGGAATTGAAAATCCTGCCATTGAATCATCGAGTCCACTTCAACCAAGATTCAATGATGATTCCCATGGTTATGATAATGTAACTGAAAACCAACCTATGAACACTCCTAGTGATGAAGAGGTTCGCTATCATAGGTTGTTGAAGCAGTGTGAGGAAGAATTATATCCCGGGTGCAATAATTATTCGAAACTATCATTCATTTTGCACTTGTGCCATTTGAAAAGCATGAACGGTTGGTCTTCGAAGTCTTTTACTATGCTTCTTGAATTGATGTCCAATGCATTTCCTATGGTATGTCCATTTCCATCTTCTTGGTATGAAGCAAAAAGGTTGATAAATGAATTAGGTCTTAGATATGAAAAGATTGATGCATGTCCAAATGATTGCATGTTATATTGGGATGATGGAAGAAATGATAGGACAATGTTAGACAATTGTTTGGTGTGTAATACTTCACGTTGGGAGAATCCGATTGAAATGGATTGCATCGATGAGGTTGAGCGAGATCCTAATAGAAGGAAAAAACCAAGGAAAGTTCTACGGTACTTTCCATTGATTCCAAGGCTGAAGAGAATATACATGTCATCGAAGATGGCCATGGATATGAGATGGCATGATAGGGATCGTGTGAGCGATGGAAAATTAAGACATCCGGCTGATGGTTTAGCATGGAAAGATATTGATGCTCGTTATCCTGATTTTTCTCTCGATCCTCGCAATATTCGTCTTGGACTTGCTAGTGATGGTTTTAATCCATTTCGAACATTGAGCATGAATCATAGCACTTGGCCTGTTATTCTAGTTCCTTATAATCTCTTAAAAGATATATACATGATATAATTTGTTAGAACATAAAGGTAGACTATCTCACTATACATGAAACACATCATTGTAAAAATTATTGAAAATCAGGAAAGGGTTTGAAAGCTGATTTCCAATAATTAATGCCTGAGATCTACCATTTTGTTGCTCTTCTGTCTTGAGATCTACCATTTTAGAATGCCTGCTTAAACAAACTCATTTTAGAATGAATTTCTAAAATTCTACTTACCTGATATACCAACAGATATCAAACTGCAGAGTTCCCCATTGAGTATGGAGCTATGGTTCAAAGAGTCAGTGATTATCAACCCTCCCTGTTACCTGAATTTTCAAAAAAAAAACTACTAGCTCTTTAAGATGAGTTGTCAGCAATTATAAGATTCACAGCAGTGAATAGATTGAGTAGTAGCAACATATCAGAACTGCTCATTTTCAGGAGATGTAACCCCATTTTCCAGTGAAAATAGTATGTCTTGACAGGATCAGAAATATAGTTTAGGTTGGGTAATCTCACATTTTCTTTGTCCTTAAATCAATATGTTAGGTGGTGTTGTGTAAAGCCACTCCCTATAGTGAGAAACAGTCCTGCTAGAATGTGTAAAGCCACTCCTGGAATGATGGTAAATATATATAACTGAAAAAGAAACTGTACAAGGTCACAGGGCATACCCTGGAATAGGCCCTTACAGACAAAAATGAAGTACAAGAACCATAGGTGATCTAGTCCAACAGATCTCTGTAAAACCTCACAAATTCCTGCTGAATTTCTATCTCGTCCAAAATGACTGAACCATCACTTTTCTGTAGCTGTACTGTTCTGTTTTTTTGAACCCTGGCCCTGAGCATATTATAGAAATATTGAGAGTTCTGGTCCATTCTAAACAGGAACCTGTTCTTGTTAATCTGAGAAAGAAAGGAAGCAGCAGCAGTTTTCAGAAATTTGGCCTTCTTCTGCAAATCTGCCAGGTGCTGAAACCCTATCTGAGAATTTTTCTGCAGAAAGTACTCCTGGGCTTCTTTTAGATGAGTCTCTGCAAGATTAGCCCTAGAAACAATGTGAGAAAACTCCAATTTATTGAGCTGTTTCAGAGGTTTCTTGAGGAAAGACAGTTTCATGCAAAGATTGAACTGGCAGGATCCAGGAAAGTTGAATTTCCAATTCTCAATCACCACTTTTCTGAAGTTGGGGTGATTACACCACAAGTTGAGAAATTGAAATTGTCTCTTCCTGAACTGCTGTCTACCCAATTCCAAAATACATGGGGAGTGATCTGAAGCTGAACCAGGAGGGAAGAAGTGGGCAGAAACCTGCCACTTAGCAGCAAAACCTGCCGCATTCATTAGGGCTCTATCTAGTTTACTTTTAACATTATTAGCAGCAAAGGTATACATACAACCAGTTGAAGGTATATCAGACAACTGTGAAATAAGGAAGCAGGACTTAAAGTCTGCTGTTTCATAGTCTGAAACTGGTCTTATACCTATTCTGTCCTCAGCATTAAGTGGGCAGTTGAAGTCCCCACATACAATCCAAGGTCCTGTCATACTGTGAGCCAGATTGATTAAAGAATCCCATAGAGATTTTCTGTTTCTAATACTATAAAGCCCATAAACAACAGTAAGTGTGAAATGTCTGTTAGAGGAACGATCACTCACAGAACCAGTGAGGGTTTGCAGGGTTACCTCCTTTAACTGAAATTCCACAACTAGAGGGTTCCAGATGCAAAGAATCCTCCCATTGGGGTGATTCAAGAAATTATGGAAGAACTTCCATCCTCTGAAAAAAGAATCCATGAGCTGCTGCAGTTTAGCCTCATCAAGTTTAGTTTCCAAAATACATACCAGAGAACAATCTTGGTCTTTACATAGCTTTGCTAAAGTTTTTTGTTTCAGGGGAGAACTCGATCCCCTCACATTCCAGAAAAGAAGCTTCATGAGATCTTCACAGATCTGCTGAGTCTGTTAAGAGGACCTCTCTGGCTGCCAATAATCCCAGGTTTTTTCCTTCTTCTCTTTGCTGCTTTGGACACCACCATTTGCCATCCAGAAACCAAATTGATGTCCTCCTCCAAGGACTGAGGCTGAGCAACAGTTACTGGGGAAGGTCCAGTCCTGGTCAACTGAGCAGGAGCCTGTTCCTGTTCTGAAACCCTAGCAACAGGGTCAGCAGGTGCAGAGAACATAATAACTGGCTGTACAGGTTCAGGGATAGAAGAGGCAGGATCAGAAATATGAGGGTCAGCCCTCCCAGGGGGATCAGCCGGCAAAACTGGAGCAGAAGTGGCTTGGGGAGGTTTCTGTGATCTGGACCTGTTCCTTTTTTTCTTTGTCTGTTGAGGAGCAGAGGGACCAGAAGTAGTAGCAGAAACTTTCTGCTGGGGATCAACATGAGTCTGTGGTTGTTTCCCTATAGAAATATGGTTGACAACAGGAGCCTGCTTATTAGTAGCAGACAAGGGACAGGCAGATTGAAAATGACCTATATTACCACACTGATCACAGAAATGGGGGAGATCTTCATATTCAACCAATTGGGAGTATTTTTCATCTCCTCCTAGGACAGTGATGACAGTAGGGAGCTCAGTTTTTAGATTCACTTCAACCAATACTCTCCCATACTCAATCTATTGTTTGTTGGGTAATATCAGAACTGTTCTATCAGAACTGTTCTATTGTTTGTCAACAAATTACAACTTAGTAGTGGGGTCCCTACTTCAAGAGGGAATACTGCCTTTATGCCTTATAAGAAGGTAAATGGAGATTCACCTATTAAGGAGTGAGCAATGGTCTTGTATGAGCATATGAATCTGATTAGTTTGTAGACCTAATTTCCTTTGTCTTGCTAATGATGATCTTGTTTATCCAGTACACCTAATTGTTAGCTTGGGGTATCAAAATGTAAAAAAATATTGAAATTTGATCCTCATTCTTTGCAAAAATCATGAATATCACTTGCTGTTAAAATTTATCTTTTATGGTCTATTTGATCCTCAGTTTTGGATAATATTACTGTCAGTCAAGTAATCACAGGTTATCTGCCTAGTCTTATCCTAATGTTGTTTCTAAAATTGGTCCCTCCTGTCATGGAGTTCCTTTCCTCTATTCAAGGATACATCTCACTGAGTGACATACAAAAGAGTGCATGCAACAAGTTTCTTTGGTTCACAATCTGGAACATCTGTTAAGTTGCAAATGTACTCTCTGGATCAGTTCTGAATCAGCTTTCTGTTTTTCTTGACCTTCAGAACATTCCTTCAAAGTTAGCAGTTGCTGTCCCTGCGCAGGTAAGGTCCTTGGCTATCTTTGTTCGTATTTGGATGAATTAAAATTCTGTGAAATGAACATGCTGATAATAGTGCTTCTGTTCTATGAATGTGCAACATATAACAGCTGAATGGATAGTGAACCCTTAATCCTTTACCTATGTTTTCAGAAGGACTGAAAACTAATATATGTTACCTGTGTTATGTTTTCAGAAGCACTATTATCAGAAAAGGATTAAGGGTTCGACATATAACATCCTAGTTTTCATGTGATTTAGTAAAGGACTGAATGCACTTAACAGCTGAACTCTTTTCATGCTAGTAATAATACTAGCAAGCCGTATTTAACACCCAATTTCTGAAACACATGTTTTCAGAAGGGTGTCTTCTCTTTCATAGTGACCTTACTTAGATCATATGCTTATTTTGTTCTATATTTTATCTGTAACTAATCATAACAAAAATTTGTTGTACAAAATGGGCACATGAAGAATACAAAATGAAGCTAAACCACTGTCTATGTTAAATTCATCCTGGTTGATTTTTCTTGCAAAAATGTTATTCTGCAAGTTAATACAAATTATTCTTGTCAAATTTTCTGTATGCATATGAATCCTGGTTTGTGATTCTCTTTGGTATTATTGTGTTAAATCTTACTGATACAATTCATTATCTTCAGATGGATGGAAAGCATTTGAATGTCTTCATGTATAACTGGCTGTTGCTTCAGAGATTTATTGGTTAGAAATATTTTTGGATGGATTTTGGAAGCCCTGAAAAGATGTAGTACCAGACCAAGTACTTCTTTGTGGCATTATTGCAGCAGGCTGGCTGGCTTGTGTTGCTTTCACTGGCATCATTGGGATTGCTGCTTTGATTGCCCGGTTGTGGAGATGATGAGGCTGCATATTATTGAGTACTTTGGTTCTTGCAGATGAAAAACCTATCTAGCCAGTGGTGGAAATGTGTAATGTCTGTTGTAAACTATTTTCTGAACAAATTTTCTAGGCAGGGGGCTCTATCATATATTTTTAGTGCTAGTATTATGGAGTTTTTTGATAATGTAAATGACTTCATATTGTTAAAGCACAGTTTCTGCATATAAAGTAAGATTTATTTTTGTTTTTAATGGCGTTCATCTGTGCCATCCTTGATGTTTATTTTCTCATGTTTGCTATAAAGTAAGGTTATTAATTTCTTTACAGGTATAATATTAACTTATATTTACTACCGACGGTTTTTAACCGTCACTAAAATAAATATTACCGACGGTTTTTAACCGTCACTAAAATAAATATTACCGACGGTTTTTAACCGTCACTAAAATAAATATTAGAGACGGTTTTTCACCGTCGGTAATACGTATTAGAGACGGTTAAAAACCGTCGCTAAAATATTTTACCGACGGTTTTCAAAACCGTCGCTAATATTTTACCGACGGTGCGATTAGCGACGGTTTCTGTAACCGTCGGTAAATGTTTAGTGACGGTTTTTAACCGTCTCTAATATTTAATTAACCGTCGCTATTAAATATTTTTATTGTAGTGTTAGTATATATTTTTTAAAAAATGATGATGTTGAAATAAAAATATTCTGAGTGTAGAAACAACGGATTAAACAAAATTTTCTTATATCAGTATGGAATTAATGTACCCCATGATGGTGGCATGCTACCGGATACTAAATTTCATAATCATAATATTAAATTGTGTTTATGACATCATCAAACTTCGTGATCGCCGAACAAACTGCTATTATATACTTAGTATTTTGATCGTTTTTTGTAGTAGTATATAACCCTGTTATTAGTACTAATATATATAAAGTTTGTCAGTATTAGACGCTGAATATAAAGTATTTAACTAAAGTTTGCACCACGTGGTCGACGAGTGAATCATTGTAGTACCAAAATAAAATATAAATAAATAAACAACTCTTTTTTGTAAGAAAGCCCCTACTCCGGCATTTTTATTTGCCTTGGTACCCTTGCCCAAGTTCACTCGTGGCCGGGACTCACGGTCTCTTAGCTCTATCATCGTCCCCTCATAATAGTTGTGCCTAAGGCTGTAAACGAGCTGAGCCAGTTCGAGCTCGGCTCGTTAAAAGCTCGTTCGAGCTCGATCATTTAGTTAAATGAGCTTAAATTAAGGCTCGTATTCGGCTCGTTTAATAAACGAGCCGAGCTTGAGTATAGGTATGTTCGGCTCGGCTCGGCTCGAAATCGGCTCGTTAAATGCTCGTTTAAGTTGGAAACAAAAACGCAGCGTTTTACATTAAAACGCCACGTTTTGGTCGAAGCAATATTTCACAGAATTTTGGCCGCGTCCCGCCCGCCCGCATTTTGGACTGGATGGAGCCCTACCCTAGTTTCACTTTCACTTACAGTAGTCGACGACACTTGACACTCAACAACCCCGAGTCCCCGACCCTCCTCGTCTGCTCTGCTGAACGCCTGAACCCGACCCCTAACGAGTCCCAAACACAGCCAGACAGTCGACAATCGACATAGTCGAACTGGAATCTTAGCCCGGCCGAGCATCCTTCGCCAGTTCGCACACTCAGCAATCAGTCAATCAACAATCGCCACTAATCGCACACTCGTTCGGTTTTGCCCCTAGGTATGTGTTCTTCCTTCTTCATTATCGCAAGAATCGGAAGTGTTCTTCCTTCGAAACCCTTTGACAAGTTAGATGATTAATTTGATTTTGAAGTGTTCTAGGTCTCAAGTCTGTTCGATTTGAATTTGAAGTCACATAATCGCAAGACCTTGCAGATTCTGTGTGGACTTAGTGAGGATACGAAGGCTTGAGAAGCAAAGAGAAGCAGAACGTCGTAAGATCCAAGAGCTCAAGAACAAGTCTGCTACCGGTAAAGGTCAATCTGGTCTCCTTCAATTCGGCACCAGTTTTTCCAAGGTTGGAATTTTTACTACTCTCTTTTCTTTTGCCTCAATATTCAATTAATAGGGTTTATGAGTCGAATCTATATTCAAACGCTACTTAACCATTATTTTGTTCGGTTATTTTCGTTAATATTTTTTTACGTTTTCCCAATTTAATGAAAGCTTAAATCTTTTTCCCTTTTCCTATTTTTGCTTGGAGTAATCAATATTTCAATCAGAAAGAATGCTATGTGGTTGTTTCAATTGATTAGAAATGTATGAATTCGACAAATTGATAAGATGAATTAGTGTCTGGTGATAGTAAAATTGGTTAATAGTTTCTGAGAGTGGGGTTGGAAAACCATAGCATGAGTTTAATGGTACGGGTATGTTATTGGTTTGAGTTTTGAGAATTCAGTTTAAGGTCTTTCTCTGGGCTGTTATTGCTGTAAAGACGAATTGTTATTTTATGTAAGATTTGACCGAGATGTGATCTGCTGGAATGGGTCTGGGTATTTATTTTAGCTTCTCACATGTTAAGAAGCCAAGGGGTCTGCTGATTGTTGTTGTAAGGAATACGTATTGATTACTTGCAGTTAATCGAATTGTTGAAAGAATCGAGAATGTGTACATGTGACGTATTGGTTAAGTGGTCTAAAGATGGGTTTGATTAGCACGGTTGCCTTTTGTTATCAACCCAAACTCCAACCTGTCTGATTATTCGACTTCATAGATCCTCTTAGCAAGCCTAATTTTAGAAACATAAAGTCGTATCCCTTCTAAATCTCTTTGTTTTCAAATTACCTTCTGAATCCCCGTGTACTATCTCTGAAGTCTGATCTTGGCCCACTTTTTGTGCATGTTGTTCGTGTCTGGTAATTTTGTTGATTCTTGAGAATGCTACCAGCCATGATGTTTTGTCCATGTACTTTATGGGTGCATTGAGCAGGTGTTCATTACACTTCAGGTTCACACTACTTCCTTTGAAGCAACATTTGTAAGTTAACAAAATCGGATTGGTTTTTTGTTCCCTATAGCCTATACTTAGATGCCATTCCCTGGAGAAGATCACAAATTCCTACCACCCTTCTGGATTGCTTTCATAAATCAGCATCTTAGTTTCTCCTGTATTATATTGGTCTCCAGTTTATATCATCACTTCTCCTTCTGGCTTCAATTATGCTCATTCAAAGCCTAAATCTTTCTCCACACAATATGCAGTCACCTAACTATAGTAGTGGTTTTTGTTGGAAGTTTTATATCCTTGTATCCAGCTACTGTTATCCAAACACTTTCATGTTGTTTCATATTTCTTAAGGCATTAATTTATGAAAATATACGAGTCTTGCATTCTTTTTTTTCACTATCATGTCCTCACCAAAACTCATATCTTCTATTGCTACCAAAGTAAAGAAACTCGTCTTTAATTCATTGCAATATCTTGTTCTAGAGAAGACAATTTTGGTTTCACAATTACTTCCCATCTGGTCTCCATTTTTCATGCCCTTAGCTTCAGTGACTCCAATATTTTTTCTCCATGCAATGATTTTTTAAGGCTGCAATGATTTTTTAGAGGGTACTCATGACTCCATGTCTCAACCAACTGATGTACTGAAATTCCCTTCCCATGGCACACTCTTCTCGTTGAGGAAGGAAGACAAGTTCCCTTATTCTAGCTATAGCTCTTTTATTCTTTCAGAGGAAGTAACTTTTGAGAAAATACCGTATTTGTTGCTAGGCCAGCAACTTATGCCCTAGATTCTTACAGTGAGAACTGGATGGCAAATTTCTTGATGTGAGGATTCAGCTGATTCTTCTAAGTCTTATCTTCTTAGGTAAACAAGTTTGTGGATTTAAAATTATGTCTTGTTTTAGACTTTGTAACTGTTCATAAATAGCCTTGACAGCTTCAGCAAAGTCCTCTAACTTCTACATTATTAGTTGAATAGAGGTGAGATCTCCTTTGCTAAAAAAATTGGAAGATCATCAGCAAAACAAATGTCTATGATCTTGAGGGAACTGCAGCCTGGGTGGTACTTGAACTTAGGGTTAACCCAGAGAGCACTCAAACTCTGGGTCTTAGGTTGTATTTTTCAATTATCCATCAATTATGACCTAAGTATTTATTAAATATGTTGAAATGAATTATCCATCAATCATGTAAAATATGTTGCATGTTATTTTTCAATTATGACCTAAGTATTTATTAAATATATAATCAACATTTAATGCTTAAATTACTTATTAAAGCTAATCTGAATAATATTGTTTTGATTTGGTCTTAGGTTGAAGAAGGTAACAGACATTGATGGTTGAAGAATTAAAGTCAACAAAAAAATTTGGTCAGTAGGAAGTATTAGCAATGCTTTATTTTTTGAATTATTTTATTATACTTTTAGTTTTTTGGTTTATTTATTTATAATCCTATTTAATATATCATATTTTATTTATTTATTTATAATAAAGAACTTTGTTTTATAGATGCTTCTAATTTTTTGATTTATATAAGAGAACAATATTAGTTTTATGGTATTTATATTTATAATTGTTCTTTTATATCATGTTTTGTCTTTTTTGTTTTAACAAAAAAAGTTAGAAGTGTGAACTTTTCTTTGTAGGTATTTTTTTAAATTATATTATTTGTTTTGTTCTCGTGTATAATAAAATAAAAAATTAAGCCTTGTAATTTCTTCTGGTTTTTTTCCTGGTCTTATTCAAATTTAGGATCAAATTGCTTAAATTGTATGTATAACTTACACAATTAGATTGTTTATTAAATTATTAGTATTATAAGCGTTGCTATTGCTCCTACTCCCAAATTTCTTTGTTTTCTTTTTCAATTATCATATATAACTTCTTACTATGTCAAAATTAATATATTCAGAATTTTCTTCTTCTAAACAAGGATCAAACTCAACACATTCACGATCTTCTACTACAAGTCCAGTTATGGAAGAAGACAATAACAATATGGTGGAAGTTTGAGAAGAAGAGGCTTGTAATGAGGATGGGGAGTAAGGTGTTGAAGGTTGTAGTGGATTTAATGAAGATGATGAGCATTGTGCGATAAAGAAAAAGGTTCGAAAGAAAACTTCACTTGTATGGGAAGACTTTAAAGAGGTTGTATTAAAAGATGGAACGAAGAAGGTGCAATGTAATCATTGTCATGACAAGATTTCCATCATCGCTAGCGGTACTACCTCCCACTTGAGAAGACACTTGTCTACCTGTGCACTCCGCAAGCCAAAAGGCCAGCAAGAGTTGTCTTTAACAAAATCAATGGAGGTAAGTTCTGCTACCTGCTTTCGATTTGACCATGAAAAATCAAGAGAGGCTTGGGCTAAAGCCGTTCTAGTCCACGAGTACCCATTTAATATGGTTGAACATGAAATGTTCAATGAATACTTAAAAATCCTGACTCCTCATTACAAAAAAGTGTCACGTACTATGGTCAAACAAGATTGTTTTTCTGTTTATGATCATTACAAGAAAAAAATTAAGAATGTGTTGGATAAGACGCAAAAGATTAGTATCACTACTGATTTGTGGATGTCGGATGCTCAAAAAATTCATTATATGGTTGTGACCGGACATTTTATTGGTGATGATTGGGTCTTACGTAAATATATCCTAAATTTTTTCCACTTGGCCCCTCCTTGTACCGGTCTAACAATTTTCAATGCTTTGTACAAATGTTTTATGGATTGGGGAATTGAGGATAAAGTCTGTAGTCTTACCGTTGATAATGCAAGTGCTAATGATAGGGTTGTTAAGATAGCAAGAGATAGCTTTGCTTCTAAGAATAAGCTTTGTTTTGATGGAAAAATATTTCATGTGAGATGTTGTGCCCATATAATAAATTTGTTGGTTCAAGATGGGCTTGAATGTATTGAACATATTATTACAAATGTGAGAGAAAGTGTGAAGTATTTGGCGGATTCTGAAGCACGTTTAAAGTTATTTAGTGAAATTGCTAAGCAAGTGGGTTTGACAAAAAAAAATAGTGTTAGATGTTAAAACAAGATGGAATACGGCGTATGCAATGTTGTCCACAGCTTTAGAGTTTAAAGATGTATTTTCTAGATATGCTGAACAAGATATGAGATACTAATGGTTACCGGATCATGATGAATGGAAACAAGTGGAGGGTGTGTGTGGATTTCTTGCTATTTTTAATGAGATTACAAAAGTTATTTCAGGAAGTGAATATCCAACATCAAACTTGTATCTTTCGAAGATTTGGGGTGATAAAAGAGGCATTAGATGAGAAGGTAAATGATGATGACATTTTTATGCAAGTAATGACCATGAAAATGAAAGAAAAGTTTAATAAGTATTGGGGTGAATGCAATATGTTGATGTCTCTTGCTTCTATTTTAGATCCTCGGTACAAAATGATGTTGATTGATTATACATTTCCTATCATTTACAAAGAATTTGAGGTTGAGAAAAATATTGGAGAGGTAAAAAAAACATTGAGGGAGATTTTTGATTGTTATTCTGGACATTATGTGAGTAGTGTTGAGAATGCAATGGAGAAGGACATGAATGAGGTTGGGCCTAGTAATGTGATTGAAAAAGGATTATTATCTAGGAAATCAAGGTTTGAAAAGTTTGTTATGAGTGCTAGCACCCAACAATCGAGCAAATCAGAGTTGGATATATACCTAGAGGAGGGTGTGTATATTAGGTTCTCCTTTTTCTGCACTTGACTGGTGGAAGGGAAATACCTTGAAGTTTCCTGTATTATCACAAGTAGCACGTGATATTTTATCAATTCCTATCACATCAGTTGCTTCGGAGGCTGCTTTTAGTGCCGGTGGGAGGGTAATTGATCCATATCGAGCCTCTTTAGATCCCATGACTGTTGAAGTTTTACTTTGCGCTGGTGATTGGGTTCGTAATAATGACTTGCCTAAGAAAAAGGTAATTATTTTACTATTATTTAAATTTAGTTACTTAATCTATGTTTTCAATTTAAGTGCAGCTACTAATTTCTTTTATTTGATCCCTTTTTTGTAAAAAAAAAATAAAAAAATAGGCACACACGCAAGAATATGAAGCTATGCAGGAAATTGATTTGCCATAATTTGGTTGGCAATGTTCTAACTTCTAATATAAGGTACTTGCCTCTATGATGACTATAGTTTTAAAATTTTGTTTTTGCAGATTGTGTATCGTGTCTTTTTTTGTTGGCTACCGAAGTCTCGTTCAAAATTATTTTGGTATCATGGTATGTTTTCTAAAACTAGCTCATTCATGTTTGTTGGCGATGGCGGTATGCCCCTGAAAGTCTCATTAATGAACTTTTTGGTGCATTACATATTTTAGTGATTATATCTAATTTTTCTGTTATTATTTGATACTTATCAGTGACTATGTCCTATATTTCGCTCTATATTATTATATTTAGTATCATAATACACTTTGTGATTATGTTATATATTTTAGTGACTATGTTATATACACTTTGTGATTATGTTATATATTTTAGTGACTATGTTGAATTTATAGTGATTATTTAATGTTCTTATCATTTGCAGAAGAATTGTTTATTGTGATTATATTGCATATTTTAGTAATTATTAGTGATTATTCAACACTTTTTGTAATCATGTTACATACTTTAGTGATTATGCCTAATTTTTTGTGATTATTTGATACTTATTGGTGATTATGTTGCACTTTACTCTACGTAATATACTTTGGTGTCATAAATATGTGCAGAGAGATTATTGGAAAAAATAACCAAATTCTAGTTCAGGGGAAAAATGTGTGGCCAAAATAATTACTTGAGTGGTTTGAAGGACCATTTGTTGAAGAATCTGAATTTTAAGTTCAGAGAATCTGAATTTTATAAGGCTGTTAGTAGGGATGTTAAGTTCAGAGAATCTGAATTTTATAAGGACCATTTTTTGAAGAATGACAAGATGCATGGTTTGAAGGATGAGAAATTCATTCTATCTATTTTGGTTTATATTTATTTAACCTTTATCGTTAGGCTAATTATTTTTTTTCTATCGATTTTGTCTCTTTGGTTTTATTCATTTGAAATTATTTTTGGATTTTTGTTTGATATTGTGGTCTCCTTGATTTAGTAACTTTTCTCTACTAGATTGGCCTCTAGTTTTCGCTAGTTTATGTGAGTTCTTATCGTTGATGACATTTTGGTAGCCTCACTCCGTTGTCCTCTAAGTTCATCTGCCATTGGGTTCTCATTCAACGCTAGCATCGGTGGCATTTAAGAATTGTGTTTGCTGGTTGTTGCACTTGCATTTGCCAGTCGATGATTTGGGCAGTGGTAGCTTTTGTCATGAGTTAGTTTTGGCTGGTGTAGGGAGACAGTGTTTTTGGAAGGTAGTTACAGGTGCTGGAGGATTGGATGAGGGGTATAAGAAGAATTAATTTTATATTAAGGTTTCATTAATGAAGAAATTTTTTGTGATTAAACCAGAGAAAACTGAATGCAATAGGGGAGAAATTTTACTTCTCTTTTAATCACTACCATCGCTCGGCAGAGAAAACTGATAGCAGGTACATTTTTGGATTAAAGTTTGCATCATATCATAGATGAAGCTGCTCCCAACTGAATGCATATATGAAAGCCAAACCAGAGAAAACTAAAACTAGTTTGCATGACAGCCAAACCAATAAAAACACTTAATGAATGCATGATATCATAGATGAAGCTGCTCCAAGCTATACTAGTTTATTATTATTGTTATATTTATCATAGTAATTTTTATTATATCATAACTTCCAAGCTATGCTAATATTATTTTAATACTTTTAATTTGATGCAGATTATTTTTATCATGGAGCTTTGAAGCCATTTTGTTTGTGTATTGAATCTATTGATGTATGATGTATCTACATCTCTAGTTGTATTTAGTTTTTATGGATTTATTGTAATATAATACAGGCTTTGGGGGAGAAATCCTGCACTTAAATTTGTATGCAATAGGTGCATGGCAAATTTTTTTTGAAACAGGGGAGAAATTTTGCACCTAAATTTGTGTGCATTAGGTGCATGGAAATTTTTTTTGAAACAGGTTAATATTAGTTCAGGTTATAATTAAGATAAATTATGCCTGAATTTAGTCAAATATTGATTTATTAAGGGTAATTATACTAGTTGTGAACGATCCTTAATAAGGCGTAAACGAGCCTGAATGAGCTTTTAACGAGCCCCGAACTCGAGCCCTAAACGAACCTCAAACGAGTATCAAAACGAGCCGTAAATGAGCCCAAAAGGCTCGATTAATATACACGAGCCGAGCCGAATAGTTTGCGAATACCAACCGAGCCGAATCCAAATATGAATAATCGAACTCTAAACGAGCTCGAGCCGAACTTGAGCTTTATAAAATATAAACGAGCCGAATCCAAGCTTAGGAGTGTTCGGCTCGATTTGGCTCATTTACAACCCTAGCTACGCCGACATGTGTTACTTCACGATATGAAGATCACAAAAGCCTTGAAGCGGCGAGGCTTTAGCTCTTCAGGATGTGAGTAACTACTGTATGAGTCCAGCTCATAATTAATTTTACTTGTATAAATATAAAATATATTATAAGATCCACATATTATATGTAAAAGAATATATTATCAACTCGGCACATATAAATTTATTTCTCATGATCTAGGCCTCTACGACAAGGTTCCTCTCCCATCTTCTTCCTCTTTAATATCATTGTTTGCAACCACCAAGGCACTAACAACTTCTAGTAGCAGTGGATATCTTCTTTCTCTCTCTCCTTTCTCCTTACCTTCAATGTTTCCACCTCTTCTTTTTTACTTTTTGTCGACATTCCCGACCGCAACTAACAAATAGTCTTGGAGTTATTAAGCTATTGACAAGTATATCTCTCTCCCTCACTTTCTAATTGATTTATGATTCTTGAGTTTTAGGTTTAATCACAATTGTAGATCTTAGGTTAATTGTGTCAGGTGAAATTTATGTTAGTTGTAGGATTCGATTAAATTTTAGGCTTTAATTTCTCTATACTTTAGGTTTCAATTCCTTTTCTTTATTGTATAATTCCTTATAATAATTTTGGCATGGATTTATCCCTTTTTTGGGGTGCTATCTTGATGTCTAGAACTAATGCTCAAATGATGTTTTATTTAGCACGGGTTTGATTGGTAGCTTGTCATTCCTCTGAAGTAATACCCTATATTTTAAAATATGTCTATTATTATTGTGAGAAAATTAGTTCAAATTACACCATCTCAAAGGTTTGAAACTCTCATTATGCTTTTAAAACGTTTCATTTTGAAATTCTTAACCCTTCTTATGATTTCGAGTTTTGAAAGACTTATGACCCATTTTTGGCCATCAATCTTCTTTTGAATCATTCTTGTAATAGTCCATAATTTTAAACATTTTAGTTTACTCTTTTAGTGATCATTGTTGAAATTTTTATAAGGATGTAATATCCATATTTAGAAATGAAATTTTATTATATTTATACTATTTTATTCATTTTAATGTTAAGAAAAAACTATCTTTTCAAATTTAAGAGCAACTTTTTATTTTTACAATACTTTTAGTAACCCGAAAGTTACTATTTTTTTAAAATGTTATTTTTATATGATAATGTGTTGAAAATATTTTAAAGATTATTATGCTAGTGGTTGGACTCTTTTTGTAATTTAAAAGGCTATTTTAAACCCTTATTTTGTATGGAATAGTAAAAGGGCAAAATGAGAATTTTATAAACATATAATTTTTTTTTAGAAAAATAGAGTAAGCAGTTTAAATAATAAGATTCCTATCTTATAAATGGCATGGAGTGTAATATATAATTTTTATTTAAAATAATTATTGTTCATTACTTAGTTAGTAAGATTAATTTACTGATTTGGAAGAGCATTTATATATTCATATAATAAAACCTTACATTATTTTTCGTAAATAGTGAAAATATTTTGAACCGTGACACCTTTTTCTTATTATATATGATAAAGTTTTATCTTTTTATTTATTTATTAGAATTTTTAATTATTATTTACTAATTATCTTAAATGATATTACATGATTTATCTTTCTCTATCTTGTTTGTGTAAATTCATAGGTAAACAAACCAACATTCAGTAATTTGTCAATAAAATTTTTATCCAATAACAAAATTGGACGATTATTTTTGTGTTGGAAATATAACTTCAAAATCTAGAACTTTTATCTTTTAAGTGTTTCCAATATCTAAACGGAAAGTAGTGAAAAATATCAATCAATATTAATGATAATTTACATGTGTAATTTTATTATATTTTTTTATTCTAAAAGTCTATATATGCTGATACCAAACCCTAATAGGAAACCCTACATTTTTTCTTTTCCTTTTGTGCTTGGCTTTTGCTCTATATCTCCCACTAATGTTGTTCGCATTTTAACCAATTCATCAAGACCTTCAATTGATTCATTGAAATATTAAATGATCTTCACGATTATAGATTCAAGATTAAGCCATATTCAATTCATTCATTAAAATATTAAACCACTATTCTTCTTCTTCTTCTTCTTCTTTCATTAAATAATTATTCTTTCATGATCATCAACTCCTGGAGTTATTTTGGTGTAAGAGAATCATTATTTATGCTTGAAGACATTATATATATATATATATATATATAAGTACTTTTCATTCAACAACATTATTTTATTAAACTTATATACATATATTATATATTTGTGGAATATGATGCCTATAAATTATGGTTTTTTATTTATTATATAATTTTGTACCTTCTTATAACTATATTTTATGCATCATGATATGTAGTATTATTAGTCTAAGAATATATTATTTTATGTTAAACTCATGGTAGATTTATTTTGGCTGCAACTTTACACTATTTTATAAAAATCACACATAATTCAATAATAAGAGTTTACCCATCATATTACATATCAAATCGAAGCCCCATAAATCTAAATTTCACAAAATTATTATGTTTTCATTTTGAGTTATGTATGGAAAATAGATGGGGTTATAGTAAGGATTGGTTTAATATGAATAATTAGTATAACTTATCAAATTGAATTTTTGGTGTGTTATGTTGGTTTGGACTAATGCTTGAGTTTTGGTGGTTATGCTAACACCAATAGTTACCAAGGTTGACTTATCATGATCTCTTAATATGCATTTAGTTTTGAGTTTGTGGTTTAAGATTTGAGTTTGATTTGAAAATATAGTTATTCTAGTTAGACCTTTCTATTTTTAGAACATTAATTTTTTGGAGAGTTTTCTATTTGGAAATTTTTTGATATTTAGAAAGTGGATAATAAAAGAAAGATATTTAAAAAAGAATAGGTGCTTGTGTGTATTATGTGATTACCTTAATAAGACATTAATACTTTAAGTGGAACAAGTGGACTTTAGGTCATTATGTGTTGGCCTTCTAAAGTTGGGGATCGGTAATAACCTTTCATTTTCTGATGTGGATATTTATTTATTTGTTAGTCGTGTTTATTTAAGGTGCCTTACCTACTGTATAGGCTTCTTAGAACCCTATTAGGAGGTGAGCACACATAAGGATAGGATGACCGAGGTGGTAGGTATTGAGACTTTTGTTATTCCCTTTGGATTTTGTACCCTAGGAAGACCCAAGTGTGTTATCTAATCCTCCTATGGTTTGTGATAGGTATTCGGACTTTGATTTGCCAGGTGACCCCCTGGCTGGTTTACCTACTTAAATAATAAGATGTCATGATCATCTAAAATAAGGATTAATAATTAAATGTTCATTTATTCTCATTTGATTTTCTTATATGATTCGGTGTATATATATATATATATACACACACATTTATATTATATTTCATTGTACTAATGTGTTACTTAGTTATTTTCGAAGCTAACTTTTTACCTATTTTAAATGGGGTTGAAATGATCTATGATATACATGGTGAAAAGATAGCCTAGTGTAGATTGACTATGAACATGTTTAAGGTGTGGATGGCATGCATGATAGGGAAGAATGAGAGTGGTGGTGATTTTTCTAGTCTTATTTATTGCTAATGACTAGTTTTATAGAATCTAGTTGTATCAACTATTTCATTTCCGTTTTACATTCAATTGGTTTTATTAGACATTGCTATTTTTTTTTATTAATAATAAAGTTTGAGGTGTTTTCTTACTTTAAATAGCCTTAGAAACTAATGTAAGGAGAATAATTATGTCTACGTATGTTAGTTGTGGCAGTAATATCCTCATTGTATTTAGCTTTCGCATATATTTTTTCTTATTTTTTCCTAGTAAATTGGTTTCTAAAAATAGGGGTGTTATAAATTTAAATGGATAATATTTCAATTTATGGGCTTAGTTTTAATCTCTTAGGGCCTTTCTAAATTTTAAACAAAGATTTTTGAGAAAATACCATTCTCCATCTATTTTACCTTTAATTGCATTTTAAGTCCTAAAACAAGCGTTTTAGCTAGTGAAAATTTACAAAACTTTGGGTATACTTGTGTTGTGACATATTTGAGCTTAAAAACAAGTTAAAAATTGGTTGTAATTATTTTGTGATATTTTTAGCTAAATCATACTAATTTCGAACACTATTAGCCCTCAAAACTCAATTTTCTCTATACTAAACATATCCTAAATATATCAAATATGTTCATATCCTTCTAAAATATCTTAATTCAAGTTAGCACACTCTATTTGAATCCTTGTATGTTTATAATAAGACTAGGTCAGTTCTCTCTTTTTTTTAGCCTTTTTCTTATTTTAATCATTTAGTTTCCTAAATATCTAAACTTAGCCAAAATTCTTTCTCATTTCATTTCTTATACATGATTTTCATCCCTTTTAGCTCAAGAATTGACCACCTTGTCTTCTCCATTTCTCTCCATTGTTTCACCTTAGTTTCTTGATTTTTACTTCCTTAATTATGATTTTTAGGTCATTATTGTCTTCTTCAAACATTTTGGTGCTAAAATTTTGAAATAATTGAAGAACAATATTTCTAATATGTTCCTAAATTTCATAATATTTTTCTAAGGAAAAGTAATAATTCTAAACTTGATTCTTGCTTTTATTCAATTTTTTATTATTACATTTTAGAAGTGTTTTTGACTAATTTTGATGGTTTTTATTTAAGGTATTGGAGGAATTGGAGAAGTTGAATTCTTGTGTTTATTTTAGATAATCTTGGATCTAAGATCTAGGTAAACTAAATTATGCTAAAAGCATATAGAAATTTACTAATATGGGGGTTGAAATTGGCAAATTTTTGGATGTTTGGCTCATTTGGCCATTCTGTTGAATTTGGGTTATTGCACTCTTTTTTTGAATTTTTGCAATTCATTGGATCAATTATGTTGTTTAAATGTAATTTTATATATCAAAATTCTTTATTTTGATTTTATAGCTAAATTTATGATTTAATGAAGTTTTAGCAGTAATAAAATTGCATGTTTATACATCTGCTTGTGAAATGAAATTTTACTGGTGTTCTAATGTGTTTATCATGTATTCAATGAATATTATACAAAGTTTCATGTGTTATATCCTTGTATGCTAAGAGTTTTGGCATTTTACTTTATAGGAGCATAATAGTCATTTTAGATGTAATCTTATTTAATTCTTTAATTTTTGTATGTTGTAATATGCTAGCTATCAACTAGTTATTCATAGTATTAATTTCATGATTTCTAGCACATTTTTACTATTTAATTTATAAGATAAGAAATAATGGCATATTAAAGTTAATTAGGTTATTTTGCATCTAAAGGATTTTAGTGAGATATTTAGAGTCAATGTTTAACCTCGATCATTGATTTGACTTTCAAAATAGCAATGTGGTGTGGATAGTGCATCCTAACAGTCATTAATATTTGGTTTTTAATTAAAATTTTCTTGATAAAATTTTACATTTCCGAACATCATGAGTGGCAATTTCTCATAAATAGTAACTTTTCTTTCTTTCTTTCTGAAAAGAGTGTATGAGCTTGCTTTCAGGTGATGATTAATAATATATATGATAAACTAATAAATTAGTAAATTTCAAATTGAAGGATTGTATTGAGATTAGAGGGATCATTTGTCCTCAAAGCAAGGGTTAGCCTTGCTTTGTCTTCCAAGTGCTCATTTCCAAAAGTATTAACACGTTGTTTGTTAGCTAGATCCCTCTATACTTTATAGGTGATTTACGAGTCCTATAAAAGGATGTGCACATTTATTGATAGGGTTAACAAAATAGATAGGATTGCCATATACCATATGCTATTTGGAATAGCTATATGTTATTTTTGTAGCAAAGGGTATCCTTTATACCATAGGGGATCATGTTTAGTAGGATCCTTTGCCCTCATAGCAATGATCATCCCAAATGTCCTTGTAGCACTTATGATAAGCTTATCCTTCATATACTAATTAAAGTGGAAGTTACTTAATGTGTATAAGACATAAAATATGGATGGTTCTTGTGTGATAATTACTTGATGTCCATGAGACACAAGAGATAAATTGTTCTCCTATATAATATACCTAATGCTTGTAAAATATGTTATTTCAGTAAATTTGAAAGCATGATCAATGTTTAAAGTGATTGATTGTGCAAAAATTCAAATAAGAAACAAAATAACTAGTGGAGTTCACATGTGTGTGTATTCAATTATTTCATGTATTTAGTATCATATTATGAGTGTTCAGATGTCCCTAAGTGCTTTATGCGATTTTAGGGTTTTGTCATAAATAGTGGATTTTGATGAATTTGACCATGAATTATGTGTTAGAATATTTTATTATATTCCTTCACTTTGAGCATGATATTTTGTGTCTTATGTGTTGCATGTTATCCATTTTTAGAAGCTTTATTTTACTTAATATATTCACCATACTGATTATATACTTTTTATTTCTTTTTTCGATGTTTATGTACAATAGAAGTAGAGAATGCCATGGACTTTGCAAAGTTTGTTTGAGGAATTGACTTAGAATAGGAATATCTAGTTCACTATATTGGGGTATGTTTTTCTATCCAATTATGAATTGAATATTCATAGTCTATTTCTATACCTAAATGTGGTTGCATCATTTTTTTCCTTTTTTTTTGGAGTTGATCCCTTTTTCTAATACATTTCTTATATATATCTTATTTTTCTTAATTCCATTTCTCATATTCTTTCATTGGTTATATAATCTTATATCGATTTTAGATTAGGCGAGTATGAGTTATCTTTTAGTTTCGCACTTGACATAGTTTAGGTATAAATTGTACATACTTTATGTTAGATGTGGATGCTTGGTGTATTTATATTTAGCATTCCACTTAAAAAAAATTATGTTGTAAATTTTGGGATGTTATATAAGGTATGTTTTTAGTACTTGAGCGAGTTTGTCTAGCTTCACCTATTAAAAATAAAGTATTGGTCATTTAGAAAAAGAAATAGAGTGAATGTGTAATGAAAAGGATTAACTATTGTGTTGTAGTGCATACTGTAATAACATCTTTTTATAACAAAAAATATTTGTAGTAATGGCTCTGGATGAAGAGGCTTAACACTTAGTGCAACCCCACCTTCCTGTTTGAAATATACAAAAAAGGGTAGGTTGCTTTATAATTCTAAATCTAGCTTTCAATTCCAAAAAAGCAACGAACTCTTTGACAATAGTTCATTCTATTTTGAAAATTTCTAATCAAGCTATATCTTAATGTGAAAATTGTCTAATTCAAAACATTTAATAACACAAGCCAACTTATGGGTTTTATTATTCCCTAGTTATGCCATTTAGGAAAGAAATTAATGTGTTAAAATGTTTTGTTAACAAAATTGACCTCAAAAGAGAATCCTAAATTCTCAATTGCTTTATATATGATAATTCTATTGTGTGAATCAAAAGTAAACTTTAGTAAAGTGATAAAATGCTTTGAAAAATGGGAAATTTTCTATCATTTCCAAACTTAAAGCATGTTTTTTTGAACTAGTACATCTGGGATGCATAGTATGATGTTGCACTAAGTTGGAATGTAGTTGGGCATTCCCATGCTATAGTGGCATTTTAACACTATTACTGGATGTCATGGCCTAACATGTTTCATCAATTGAACCTCTTGCACAAGATTTGGTATAATGTGTGTGTGTGTTTTTTTTGTTCTTGATAGGTGCATATTTATCATACCATCACCATTGTAGACTCTAGTATTTTTCTTCTAGGGTCTAGATGTATTATTTATGTGGTTAAAGCCAAATGTTACAAGAGCTGCAATTCCACATAGTAAATATCACATATTTAGAAGCATGTTTATGTGATGTGTCCATTGACATAGGGTACTAAACATAGCCAATGTGAATCCTTACTTTTGAATTTATAATATGTTGATCTTTGCATACTTGGTACTTGTATAAGTCATTTGATTATGAGATAGAATAAGAACTTATTCCATCAATACATTAATTGGTTTGTGCATTACCCCTAACATAATACATTAGGGTAGCTGGATAGAGTGATAGTATAATAATAATTGTTTTATGATTTTCCAAACAAATATAGGAAAATTGCTTACAATCAAATCATAATTATACAAATAGTAAAGCATGCAAGTTCTCATAATGCTATGGATGTGGTTTCCATAATGAAAAGTCTTAAAAATGAAACACATAATACTATATTTGGTTGAAATGTACAGTGTTATAATTATTATTTTCTCCTCCTTTGTCAAATTTGAAAAGTCTTTAAAGTGTTTAGTTAGAGAGAGAATATGATTCAAGTGTTCTAGGCAATTACCATATCAAATGCTAGCAACTAATAACATAGATTGGCAAATGAATATCTAACTTAGTTTTTTTCTTAGGTGATAATAACTGAATCAATTTATAATCTCCACCCATATATTATGCTACCCTAAACTCCAAACCATGTACATATACACTACATTGGCTAAATTAATTTGGTTCAAGTTCTTATAACTAACTATATTATGATGAAATCAAGCATGTCTTGTATTTTAGTTTGCTATAGTTTAATATCTAAAATATCTTTTTGTTATGTCTACTATAATTACTTTTGTCATTGCTTTCATGTACATTGTAACTCTAGAAATGAAAATAAATATAAGAACAATCAATAAGGGTAGAGAATAAGAGATTCAATTATCTTCAGTGTATCAAAGATGAGTGGGTTACAATGAATATATATCATGTTTCCAAGGAGATGTATGTATCTCATACTAAACCCCTAATTTTCTAGATAATATATTAAATTATTGTTTACTAAGTTTGTAACATAAAATATACTACATTCAAATTTAGTAAGGAGTAAAAATATCTAAAAGACAATCACCAACTAAAAGATAGTAGAATCTTAGACATCAGAGGTGTTTTCCTTTATTTAAAGTAAATAAGGAGTAAACATATCATAGGAAAACAAGTTGGTTACTGCTTTTCATTTGAGGAAGATCAATTAAACTTGCTAGAACCTGATCACAAACAAAATGTCAATCTAAATCGATATGCTTAGTTTGTTCATGGACCATCAAATTTTATGCAATGTGAATGGTAGTTTGGTTGTGACATTTAACTAGAATTGGAGTGATATTAATGTGGGAGAGCTCATGAAGTATCGGTGTAAACTAAGATAACTCAATTCTGACTCAAAATAGAGATCACTATTTAGCTCCATTTGAGGAGAGGGAAATTATTGTTTGCTTCTTTGATTTCCAAAAGATGAGTGACTTGCCTAGAATGATTAAATATCCACTAACTACAAAAAAAGTGAAAGGAAAAAACAACCTATTTTGAATAACAAAATATATAGAGGGAAAATGAAGAGTTGTTGTTGAGAAGCGCACCCTAACCAAGTTTGCCTTTAAAGTATTGGAGTATGTGAATTAGTGTGTTAATATGAGGTTGTTGTAGGGGCACTGTTGAATTGCATAACACATTGGATGGCAAAAGTAATATCTAGTTTGGTGTTAGTTAAGTAGTTGAGTTTACCAATAATACTACAAAGTTGTGTGGCATCAACGAGTGACGCTTACAAAGTGCATGGGAATGACTCGTGTTGATCTGTAAGTCTAACCGATCATTCCAAAAAGCACTCCAAGGTAGCTCCTACATAGTCGTATCGACAAGGGGTGTTACAATCATAGACCAAAAGCTTAATTTGATTAATAGAATGCAGAGAAGGAATATTTTGTTTCAGTTTTCTTTTTTACAATGTGAGGCACCCTAATCTAAGGTGCCAAAATAAAATTTTGAAGGAATATAGTGCAATCTAGTGGAATAATGATATACGTTAGGAAAAACTTTTGAACTTAAATTAGCTACATGAGATGAAATGTCAGGAATACTTGGTCTTGAAGGAACACTTGACCTTAAGAGATAGAGACCCTTAATTAGTTCACCAAAGATTGGGATATTCATCTTTAAATGGTCTTGCATCAAACATTGAGGGTTAGTGAAAAAAATGATGTTGTTAGAGTGCATGGTATATTAAGATATATAAATTAAGTTGTATTTGAGGTCTAGTATATAAAGAATTCCTTAAAGGATTACCCCATTATTTAATTTACAATTAGTAATTAACATCTAAAATAACTTGAGGAAGTTGAGCCCTTACAATTCTCAATGGAACTACAAACCATAATCTTCATGGTAACCCAGATTTAACTTGGAAAACTATTAAAAAGGAGGTAAATGTAACACATTTAACTTCATAGGAGCCAATACAAACAAAGAAAACAATAATAGTTTCAATCGACCACAAAATTGTAGATCCTAAAAAAACTTGCATTTCCTATGATAAATGGCAAAATATTCCTATTAAGCCTATGATCTGTGTGAATGAATCAAGGAAAATACAAGAAGAAAATGAGAAAGGAAACAAAAAAGGAGAAAGGAAAGTAAGGGTATTCGACTAGATGTGTCAATTTATGTTAAGAACTTCAAAACGTTAGTTAGAACAAACAAGAAGTCAAGCATAGCAAGGCAAATAAGTGATCCAAAACAAAAATGAACTAAGTGAATAACCTTAGGGTTTGATACAAAATCATGAAACTCTTAACTCAACTTCATCATGGGAAGCATAAGTTGAGTAGGGGTAAAGAGATAAAGAACATGGAGGTTGGAACATGTGGGAATGATGCATTGATTATTTGAAATTATTTTGGAATGGTGGGTTTTGTTTAAATATCATTTTTGTTAAAATAAATGTTGTCAAAGAATCCTTTATGTTTTCGTGAAACTTTTTGACGACAATTATAAAGAAAACTATTATCTAATTTCTTATGTGGCGAGTTTCGAATAACATTTTTTTATCTAAAATCTTTATCTAAACTTCAACGTTTAAAATTTTGCACTTTTATTGACGCTTTTATGATAATTATTATTTATTTAACGTTATTAAATCCTTATATTATAGTAGTTTGCACTATATATATATATATTAAATACATGTTTATTAATTGAAATATCATAGCCTACAAGTAATTTAAACCACGAAACATTAATAGAACTTATGTTTTAAATTTAATGTTTTATGTAAGCAAATACCAAAACTTATACACGTTATCATCGCCAAATTGGTATATAAAGTTGGCTTTTGATGATTATATTTTATTTCTATGATATATATCTTAGTATAATGATGATTATTATTTTTAGCGTGAATATTGTAATAGAAAAATATAATATAAATAATAGAAAAAGTTGATAACACATAATAAATAATGAGGATATTTTATTCATACAATGATTATGTTCGATATTTATAGTGATTATATTTAATGTACACTACAATTATGTCTTACCTTTTATATTACAGGTCGGGAACATTTAGGTACATATTTCTAAGTTCATGGTATAATAACTGATTTTGGTCCCCCTTGGCTACTTGTGGCCCTACCGGAGTTTGGTGGTATGTATTATCTATGTGTACAAATACATTGTTCATGCCTGCGGGACAGGAAGTTTACAGTCAATATTGCAGCCATGGAATAATGTAAAAAGACCAAAGGTGATAGGATATATGAAGAAAAATAATCAACTTACCATTTTTTTAATTAGATTTTGTTTTTCCGTGATGAATACCCATTCATTTTAAAAGGCGAAGGGAATGAAAAGGCTATAAAGTACTGTGCCAATCAGCCAAACTAATTCTATAAAAGAAAGTATTTCTGCAACAATTCACGCATCTTATTAGAAATGAATACACTTATACTTAATATATTAATTACATTTTTTGTTAAAAAACTACATAGTGTTAAATGTATAGTAGAGGACTGAAAAATAAAAAGATAATATTTTAGCCAGCTATAAACGCTTTGTTAGGGCCGAAGAAACCAAATTTATATGCCTTTCCTATAAATAATCCTATGACATATTGTATGCCTGCATCATCAAGCTAACTAGTTGTGACAACTGATATCAATCAGGAAAACTGTCAATCATCATGTCTACCTCGACTTTGAAAACCTTTTTCATCTTAGGGTTGGTTGCAGGTTGGCCGATGATATTCATGTCAAGTTGCTTAATTTCCTCCTAGTAATTAACAAACGATGAATTTTCTTATTTTGGGTTGTGGCCTCGTGGGTGTGGGGGGTGATTTCTTTATGGCAGCCTGCAAGCGTCTCACTCTGCACTTGTCCGAGAGCAACATCGGATCAACTTTGTTCGGATGTCGAGAGATGAGTCTGCAATAACAGAGAATTAATGCACATGCAAACCGTGGGACCAGTTGGTTGAGATAGGAGGATGCCGAACCGAAAAGGACTATGCCTGTTAGATGTACCAAGGGTTCCGCGTGTATCAAAGGGTTCTCTCGTTGCTGACAATGACAACCGAGTTTGGGTAAGGAGCGAATATTTTATTATTATTATTATTTTTATCTATTACTTAAACTTAATAAAATAATTTATGTTTATAATTTTATTTTCATTTAATGGATATTTTTTTATATTTATATTTGTCTATATATTTATTGGATAAAATTGGTCGGATTTAGGATAAAATTTATTGGGTTTAAAATAAAAATTATCTAATATTAGAATTAATTAATTAGATTATTATAGTTTAATTATATTTCAAATTTTAGTATTAAAAAATACATAGAAGGTTTTATAAATAAATATTAAAAAAGTAATTTTATATCGGATAATAGGTATGGATACGGATATAAAGATATAGTATGAATTTTAAAATTCCTTATTTGTATTCATATTCAAATCTGACGAATATTTTTATATTTTTCTATATCCGTATTAGTATTCGTTTATCTATATTTATTTAGACATCTAATGAATAAAATTAATCAAATTTTGGATAAAATCCATCCGACAGTGGTTCCAATTCCCGCCATAGTTTTCTTTTTTTTTTTGATTAATTGATGTTACATATCCCAGATAAACATAAGGGATTAATACATAAGAACTCTTAAAAAATCAGCGCTTGGATATTATGGACCACCTCCTCTGCTCGATAGGGAAATTCTTTCCTACCATTTCTGATCCAAAACCCAATACACATCTTTATGAGCATGATCATCCGTTTTCTGCAAACATCGACCTTTTCAAATACTTTCATATTTCTGGAATCCCATATTGTACCTAGGATAGCAAAGAAGGCCGCTTGCCAAATCTCCCCTCTCAAACCTTTGCTGGACACTCCAAACCAAGCCCTAGCGTTGTCTTCCATAGTCTCGGATGTTACCCAATAATACCCTATCCATTCACAGATCTCGTACCATGCTTTGCCTGTCACAACACAGTGCAAGAAAAGGTGATTGAGCGCCTCTTGCTCAGTATTACACATAGGGCATATGACATCTCCTAGATTGAGTATGTTCAACCTAGCTAATCTTTCCTTTGTGTTGAGCTTCTGTTGTACCGCGAACCAAGCTATTAGTTTAAATCTTTGAGGTGCTAGATTTCTCCATATGAGGTGCTCCACTCTCGTGATCCTCTCGTTGCCCGTAGAGCTCTGATATTGCCTCTGGCAGACCGATCTCACTGAATACATTCCAGAATCCTCATGTTCCCATGCCACTGAGTCATTCTCTTCCTTCCTTAGATCATGCTGGTCAATCATCTCCTTCAGCTGTCTTGCCCGAATTTCTTCCCATCCGAAGAACTGCCTTCGCCATCTCAAGTTCCATACCCACCTCGATCCCACCCACACTCCCATCTCTGCCACCTTGCTCTCCTGTTGCTCTGACATCGTGAACAATCTAGGGAAGATATTCCGCAAAGGGCCTTTCCTCATCCAATCATCCTGCCAGAATCTTACTTTATTGCCATTCCCAATGATGATCTTCAAACCGGATCTCAACATCGGACTATTTTTCCCTGCTCCCACTATATCAACCCAAGGGGACCACCTTCTTTTAGAAAAATTAATCTCGAAAGACCCTTCATTGACCCCGTTATGTATAGAGGAGATAACTCTCTTCCAAGACGCCCTTCCACTGTACAAAATTTCCACCACCATTTAAACATAAGAGCGTTGTTTCTTAACACTATATCTCCCACCCCTAAGCCCCCTTTATCTTTAGGCTTCTGGATCACACTCCACTTGACTAACGGTATCCCTTTTCTTTCCCATTGCCCACTCCAGAAGAATCTTCTTTGCATGCTTATGATCTTCTTCACAACCCCCTGTGGTACTCTGAAAATACTCATATAATACATTGGTAGGCTGTTCAGCACACTTTTTATGAGCACTAGTCTTCCAGCTCTTGAAAGAACTCTTGCCTTCCACCCTGCTAACTTCTGTCTTATCCTTTCGATCACCGGTTTCCACGCTTCTTGCTTTCCTATGTTAGCGCCTAGCGGAAAACCAAGGTAGCTAATAGGGAGAGACCCAACTTTGCATCCCATGATATCTGCCGCTTCCTTTTCTGCTTCCTTGTCGACTCCCAATCCAATAAGGACTGACTTACTAAAGTTAACTTGAAGGCCTGATAATAAGTAAAAGCAATCAACCCGACGCTTCCAATTTATGATGTTTTCAGCCGAATCACCATAGAAAATCATCGTGTCATCTGCAAACTGGAGATGGGTGACTTCCACACTATCCCTTCCCACCTTGATCCCATGTAATAGCCCCACTTGCACTCCTCTTTTAATGAGTTGGTTGAACGCTTCTACAGATAGGACAAACAGGAAAGGTGAAATGGGATCACCCTATCGTAGTCCCCTACCCATTTTAAACGAGGCAGAAGGCACCCCGTTTACAAGAATCGAGGCTCTTGCCGTAGATATACATTCCTTCACCCACCTTCTGAATCTGGGACCAAATCTCATAATACCCATTATCCTTTCCACGAACTCCCATTTGATGCTATCATAAGCCTTCTGAAAATCCAGCTTGACCATCTGTCCCTTCGACCTATTCTGACCCTTAACCCACTGGACCACCTCATTTGCAATTAGAGCCCCGTCAACTATATTCCTCCCTCCTATGAAAGCTGACTGTGAATCACTCACCAATTTATCTACCACCTGTTTCAACCTAAGAGCAAGGATCTTTGCTATCACTTTGTATATGCAGCCTACCAAACTGATCGGTCGAAACTGGCTAACTTCCTCTGCATCATCCACTTTAGGGATCAAAGTTATCAATGTCGTATTCAGCTCCACCGGTAGACTGCCTGACTGAAAAATCCCAGTACTATCTTGGTGAATTCCTCCCCAACAATACTCCACATCTTTCTGATGAACCCTAAATGGTACCCGTCATACCCAGGTGCTTTTGACGGTTCACATGACCATACTGCTTTTCTAACATCCTCCCTGCTCGGCATCGCTTCAAGCTCCATGCCTTCCTCTCTTGTCAGTGTCTGAAACCCATCCCTTGAGAGGCATACTTCTGGTAGATCGGCTTGTCTATACATTTCTTCGAAGTAGTCTGTAATGACCTTCATCAGCTCTGGCTGCTCTACAATGATCTTTCCTTTCTCCACTAGCCTCCTTATGGTCACTTTCTTCTTTCTGATTGCTACAACTGTATGGAAATATTTTATATTTCTGTCTCCCTCTTTGAAGCCCCTAACCCTAGCCACCTGCATCCAATACGCTTCTTTCCTTCTATGCTACTTCCACAGTTGGGATTGCAAGGCCGCTTTTCTTGCTATTCTCACTTCAATGTTCTCTACATCCGATTCGTGCTCATCGATCTTTTTTACCTCTTCTTCTATCTGACTGATTCTCGTTTCAAAGTCTCCAAAGACCTCTTTATTCCACTTCCTAAGTAAGCCCTTCATATCCTTAAATCTTCTCTGACAAGACCTCCCTTCAAGTTTCAACCAGCACTCTCCAACAAAGCCTCGGAATTTTGGATGTGTTAGCCACATATCCCACGTCCTAAACGGTCTCGGCCCAGCTCGTATAATATTAACACTCAGTCTAATCGGGTTATGATCTGATAGCCCAATGCAATGAATATCTGGGATCTCCGTAACCCAAAAAGGACTGATCAGAAAATGATCCAACAGACTAGCTGAATTTGCCCGTTGCCAAGAGAACTTCATATTCGAGGGCTTCAGATCCACTAGACCCACCTTATCAATCCTATGAGGAAAAAAAAAAGACAATTGTGTATGTCAAGCTTGTGACTAACCACCCTCTTATCCTTTAATTATTCCCTTGATCCCTTGATGTTTATATATTGATACAAATAAAAATCTCTTGCAGTTTTAATCCATTCTTATGACCAAAAGATTAATTAAACATGGAATTAAGCTCAATAGTCCGCAGACGTCGTGCAATAGGTATACTGTGTCAGAGATTTGAATATGCGACTTAACGTAACCAAATCACTGCCTAAATCATTAGATTGTGGCCTCATTCTCTCTAATTATGTATGTAGTAGGGAATACCCACATTTTTATCTATTACGATATCTGCCAATGTAATTAATCGTGCACCGTGCATGAAACGGCCCGACTAAGAAACTAGTTTTTTATTTTTATTTTTATGGTTTATTGGTTAAACAAAAATACCAGATACAGCTACAAAGTTTGAGCTCAGATAAAAGGACTCAAAAGTCCACACATCCAACCAAAAAAAGATTAAACCCCGAAGGAAGCTAAAATGTAGGGCGACCAAGATCAAATAAAAGCCAGCATCGAGTGAACCTACAGCTCAGGTAGATATTGTAACTGATGCATAATATCATCGACCCTATAGTCACAAATATGCTGACCATGATGAAGAATGATTTGCCTACTTTAAGCTATGATTTTGAAGCAGTTTTTTTTTAAAAAAAAATTTAAAATAATTGTTGTTTCCCATTCATCATATATTTATTTGACCACAAAAATTCTTTATTTTTATTTATTACGGGTGCGATGTCTCGTTTAAGTTTTTTTTTCCCCTACATTTTAAGGGCTTGAACTTTGATCGCCTATGAAACGGTGTCACTTATTCAGCTGGTCTAACAAGGACGGTGAAATTTCCCCGACCTTAATTTACGCCATTGAGAGCTACGGGAATTGAAATTCCTTCTTTACGATCAAAAATGAATAATCAAAACCATTGTTATGGAAGTAAGGTGATATACTACTTGCGGGCATTTTTCGAATGACAACACTGGCGCAAGTGGAATTTGAATGGTTTGTTACTAATTAGTTCGTACAAATTATATATATGTATATATGCCTCGGATAACGTTTTCTTGACACGTTATATGACTCCATAATTTAGCAGCGAGTAGAGTTGATAGCAATCAAGATAGCTCTCGATCACGTCCCCATGTCTACTTTGGAAGTCCTTTTCATCTTAGTGTTGATTGCTGGTTGGCCGACGAACCAATGATTCATTTCCTTATCTTTTAGTAGTTGATCCATCCCTTATTCGGTGTCACATATATATATATATATATATATATATATATATATATATAAAATCCTACGTAATTAGTAACTTTTTTAAAGGCAGGATGTCCACCTACAAGTCAAGGATCCGAAAAGGTCACACTGTATTTAGAAACCCATTTGCTCCAAAATTTACACAAAATGGAATTGTGATGTTGGGATCATGGATAGAGACCGGTGATATTTTGGTAGGTAAATTAATATCCTAGAAGGCAAAAGAATCCTCATATGACTCGGAAGATAGATTATTAAGAGTCATAATTGACATTCGGGTACCCACTTCAAAAGAAATTTGGCTAAAACTATGTATAGGTGGAAGCGGTCAATTAAGTTATTGAAGTGAGATGAATCTAGTAAAAGGTAAGCTCGAGTTATAATCTGAAAATAATTCGTGTATATACTTCATTGAAGCGTGAAGTCAAAGTAGGTGATAAAGTAGCCGGAAGACATGGAAATAAAGGTATCACTTAAAAAAAATTTCGCCTAGACAAGATATGCCTTATTTACTAGATGGAAGAAACATTAAGAGTACCTTTATGAATGAATGTAGGATAGATATTCGATTGTTCACTAGGATTAGTAAGAGGGCTACTAAACAAACATTATCTAATAATACCTTTTGATAAGAGATATTATAACATCTCAAGTCGATATAACTAGGTAGGACTACTTTAAAGTACTTTCGAATTAATCGAATGACTCCACAGATCAATATGAGTCATTTTATCACGTTTTTTTTAAACTAACGAGCGTCCTAAGAAATTTTTTAAAAAATTTATTCACTCGCTTCTCGCATTTAACTATGCAGCTCTTATGACGAAATCACCAAAGATATGTATATCATATTGTATAAGTAGTCAGATCAATCCTTATAACACCCTATGTAATTTAGGTTATTACATTCACCCTCACTCAAAGAATGCAACGTTCTCATTGTGCCTCGACCACTAACTGTCTCAATACATTTTATCCCAAGAATTATCCCGCTAGGCAGCTAACTGACCCATCCAAGTTCAACTTACGATCGTTGTTTTGCTCTAATTCCATTTGTAACAACCCGAGTCGATGCAACCACATGGAAGTTACCTTAGAACCCTTTCTGATTGATCGTCTGGCCTCACATATCAACACGAGTCCTTTTAGCACGTTTTTCCCACTCACGTGCTTGCCGATAAATTTTTATAAAAATTCTTAAACTTTTGAAGAGGGTTACCCATCCTAAAAATTGCTCCATGGCCAGAACACTTACTTATGGAGTTCTTAGGATGAAATCACCAAAAGGACGGTATAACATATTGATATAAGTAGCTAGATCAATCCTTATAATACTTTGCGCAATTTGAGGAATTACAATCACCCCCACTCAAAGAACGCAACGTCCTCATTGTGCCTTAACCACTAACTATCTTAATACATTTTATCCCAAGAATCGTCCTGCTAGGCAATTAACTAGGTCATCTAAGTTCAGCTTGTGATTTTGCTTTGATACCATTTGTAACACCCCAAGTCGATACGACTACACGGGGTTACCTTAGAGCACTTTCGGATTGATCAATTGACCCCACATATCAATATGCGTCCTTTTAACACGCTTTTTCCCATTCACCAGCTTCCTGAAAAAATTTTAGAAAATTTTCGAAACTTCCCAAGAAAGTCACCCATCCTAAAAATTGCTCCACAGCTAGCATACTTAACTATGGAGTTCTTAGGACGTAATCGCCAAAAGGATAGTATACCTTGTTGATATAAGTACCTAGATCAATCTTTATAACATTCCACTCAATTTGGGGTATTATAGATATGAACAAGAGGTTGCACAAAAACCATTATTTTCTTAATTGTCATTACTATAAAATAAGGTTCTAATAAACCCCAATAGATAAAAATAGTATCAATAATGCCATTAAAATCACATACGTTTGAGATGGCGGCTCAAAATTTATTATGTTGAGTTTTAGGCAACAGTTATTATGGAAAATCATTATTAAAAGCTTAAGTTTTAATACAATTTTATAATAAAACTAGTTTTAAAAACCTAAGTCTTTGATACCTTTCAACATTGAGAAACATCTACTAGAGCAAATGTTATTTAAGAATAATTGGTTTATTTAGATTTATGAATTATCATACTATTTTCATTAGCATAATGGAAATAGTTAGGGGAAGAAGGGCTCACAAGGAATGAATGGGAATATTGAAAAGTTGGAGAAGAAAGAATTTATTTGACACACTTAATTATCTAAGCATATTCTTTAAACATATATAGAACCAAAATGGATGGTTTTATATATATTATCGGTTCTTCCTCTTCAATTGAGATCGGTAATTTAGAATGATGGAGGTAAATTAATGAGCTTAAATATTAATGAATTCTATCAAAACAATACTCTTATGGATCTATTAATAACAAGTGGATCGACGCTAGTGGAATTAGTAATGTGTTAGGAGAATTTGGTACACGAAGCTGTAGATACGCTTCTTGATAATGGAGTACATGGACAACTAATTTGATACAATCACAATAAAGTTTACAAGTCATTTTATTATGTAATTAAAGGTAAAGAGTGAAGATTTTGTGAGACTCTACTTGGCAAATGGTCAATTATTCACGGTTTTCTATCACTATTGTAAGCCCTTCACTTTCTTTACATTGATGTGGATTACCTCTAGAAATGGTAATAGAACTTTCTTAGACATTTGTAATTCATGTTTTATTGTGCCTCGACCACTAGCTGTCTCAATACATTTTATCCTAAGAATTGTCCGGCTAGGCAACTGACTGACTCATCTAAGTTTAGCTTACGATCGTTATTTTGTTCCGATACTATTTGTAACAACTTGAGTCAATACAACCACACGAAAGTTACGTTAGAACCCTTTCAGATTGATAGTCTGGCCTCACAAATCAATATAAGTCCTTTTAACACGCTTTTTTTCGCACTCACGCGCTTTCCGATAACTTTTTAAAATTTTTTCTTAAACTTTTGAGGAGGGTTACCCATCCTAAAAATTGATCAATGGCCAATACACTTAACTATAGAGTCCTTAGGATGAAATCACCAAAAGGATGATATACTATATTGATATAAGTAGATAGATCAATCCTTATAACACTTTACGCAATTTGAGGTTTTAAAATCACCCCAACTCAAAGAACGCAATGTCTTCGCCGTGGCTTGACCACTAACTATCTCAATACATTTTATCCCAAGAATTGTCCTACTAGGCAGTTAACTAGGTTATCTAAGTTCAGCTTGTGATTTTGCTTTAATATCATTTGTAATACCCCGAGTTAATACAATTACACAAGACTACCTTAGATTGCTTTTGGATTGATCAATTAACCTCACATATCAATACAAGTCCTTTCAACACGCTTTTCCCACTCGCTAGCTTCTCGAGAAATTTTTAGAAAATTTCTGAAACTTTCCAACAGGGTCACCTATCCTAAAAATTACTCCATAGTCAGCATACTTAACTATGGAGTTCTTAGAACGTAATCACCAAAAGGATAGTATACCATGTTGATATAAGTACCTAGATCAATCCTTATAACATTCCACTTAATTTGGGATATTATAGATATGAATAAGAGGCTACACAAAAACTATTATTTTCTTAATTGTCATTACTATAAAAGAAGGTTCTAATAACCCCCATTAGATAAAAATAGTATCAATAATACCATTAAAATCACATGTGTTTGAGATGGCAGCTCAAAATTTATTATGTTGAGTTTTAGGCAACAGTTATTATGGAAAATCATTATTAAAAGCTTAAGTTTTAATAAAATAACAATTTTATAATAAAACTAGTTTCAATAACCTAAGGCTTTGATACCTTTCAACATTGAGAAACATCTACTAGAGCACATGTTATTTTAGAATAATTGGTTTATTTGGATTTATGAATTATCATACTATCTTCATTAGCATAATGGAAATAGTTAGGGGAAGAAGGGCTCACAGGGAATGAATGGGAATATTGAAAAGTTGGAGAAGAAAGAATTTCTTAGACACACTTAATTATCTAAGCATATGTTTCAAATAAATATAAAACCAAAATGGATGGTTTTATATGTATTATCGGTTCTTCCTCTTCAATTGAGATCGGTAAATTAATGAGCTTCAATATTAATTAATTCTATGAAAACACTACTCTTATGGATCTATTAATAACAAGTGGATCGACGCTAGTGGAATTATTAATGTGTTAGGAGAATTTGGTACAAGAAGTTGTAGATACGCTTCTTGATAATAGAATACATGGATAACTAATTAGATACAATCACAATAAAGTTTACAAGTCATTTTATTATGTAGTTAAAGGTAAAGAGAGAAGATTTTGTGAGACTCTACTTGACAAATGGTCAATTATTCAGGGTTTTCTATCACTATTGTGGGCCCTTCACTTTCTTTACATTGATATAGATTACCTCTATAAATGGTAATAGAGCTTTCTTAGCCATTTATAATTCATGTTTTAATAAGAAAACATATTGATTCAAACATAGGAGTTGCCATAGTTATTAAAATTTATACTCAATCATAAAATCGTAAGATCCAAAAATTACAAAATGATCAACGATCATAGGTAAAATCTTAAAGTAATTGAGTAGTTGTAGCATCTTATGATCCTACAATAGAATCTTACGATTATAGGTAAAATTCCATAATTCTACATAAAAAATATAATTTTTTATAGATTTATATCTAAATATAGCTTCCCTCTAATTTGACCTATACTTCTTTTTCAATTTTTAATTTTTGAACCTGTATAATTTTGCCACATGCTTAAAAAATGAGCTAAATAACAGAAAATATGACTAAGATACCACTAAGACAATGAATTCAATTGTTAAAGTAAAATATTAACAAAAAAATTAATGTCTATCTAAATGGTAAAATGAATATATTACCTTTTATAATATTATTAATTATTAAGTTCTATTGAATTTTTTTAAAAAAAATTTTTATGGTCATGATAGCTTCATAATACAAACAACCTTTAGTTTATAATGTGCATAGGGTTCATATAATAACTTAACGTGTGTCTATTTAGACAAAAAATATTTTCTTTTCTATCTTGATTTATCAAAAATTTTAAGCCAATTTTTGGGGGTCTTATTGATAGAAAATATTGTCCTCTCGTTGTTTGCTTCATTATCATATGGTTTTTTCATTCGTTGTGTATTTTTTAAGTCTAAAAATATTGTGTATAATGAACACAATGAATTGTATATTATTTTTATCCATAACCTCATTGAAAATTTTACTTTTTAATTAAAATTTTATTTTTGAGGTTGTTAACTTAATAGTTCCTAACATGTAAAATAATTTCAACAATTTATACCACTTATAAGTTTCTATAACTTAGTCGATCAGTGGCCATATAAGACCTTAATAATGTAATTTTTGTGCTCTTTTAATTTAAAATATGGTATTTATAGCATATAAGTATACAAGTTTTATATTTTGATGATTTTTATAGGACCTTATGAATTTACTATTTGATTCTATGATCAAATCCTAAGCCTTTAAATTAATTCTAAGTAGAATATTGATTATGAGAATATTGGGAGTTGCTAAGAGTGAAATTTGGGAAAACAACCAATTATATGAGAACCACTTCAACATATTATGTAGATGCATCCTTTATTGTTAAATAGAGTGCCTACTCTACATAGATTGGGTTTACAAACATCCCAACCGATTTTAGTTGAAGGGTGTGCTATTTGTTTATATCCATTAGTTTGTAAAGGAATCAATGTAGAGTTTGATGGGGATCAATTGACTACTCATTTATGTTTATCTTTGGAAGCTCAAGAAAGTAGAGGCTCGTTCACTTATGTTTTCTCATATGAATATTTTTCCTCTAGCAATTGGGGATCCCATTTCCATATCAACTCAAGTACTGTTTATTGGACTACATTTAGTAATGAGCAGAAATCATCGAGGTATTTGTATAAAAAGATAAAATCCATGGAATCATAAAAACTATCAAAATGAAAAAAATGATGATAATATATAAAAAAAACCTTTTTTTTAATTCTCATGATGCAATTGGGGATTATCATAAAAGGAAGAAGAAGAAGAAGAAGAAGAAGAAGAAGAAGAAGAAGAAGAAGAAGAAGAAGAAGAAGAAGAAGAAGAAGAAGAAGAAGAAGAAGAAGAAGAAGAAGAAGAAGAAGAAGAAGAAGAAGAAGAAGAAGAAGAAGAAGAAGAAGAAGAAGAAGAAGAAGAAGAAGAAGAAGAAGAAGAAGAAGAAGAAGAATCAATTTAGATAGTCCTTTGAGGCTCTAGTGGCAATTAGATCAACACATTATTACTTCAAAAGAAATTCCCATCAAAGTTCACTATCAATCTTTGGAAACTATTATGAGATTTAAGGACACTACTTAATAGTAACAAGTGTAAGAAAATAAATTACTTATATACATATTTGAAGTATTGTTGGTCGTATTATTCTTTATAGAGAACTTGAAGAAGCTATATAAGGATTTTTCCAAGTCTATTCATATGGTAACTTAATCATACCGTATTCAAACTCAATAACTTTATGATATTAGTAGTATTTAGGTTTCTTGAGTTCAACTAGGACCATAGTTCTTTAATTTCTACATGACTTACACTTGAGGAAAAAAAGTTTTTCAATCAATAACTCAATCCCATTTCATTGTTGATTCTTATTTAGTTGAATATAAATGTACTTATAAAAGAACAAACCAATATGGTCTTTCACAATAAAACGATAGATGGAGCTGCCATGAAATGACTTATTAGTAGATTGATATATCACTTTAGAATGACATATAATACACACATCTTGGATGAACTAAAGACTTTGGGGTTCAATCAAGCCTCCCCTACATCCGTTTCATTAGGAATTGAGGACCTTTTAATAATATCTTTTAAAGGATGGTTGGTTTAAGATTCCAAACAACAAAGTTTGATTTTGGAAAATGTCATTATTTTTGGAATGTACATGTGATAGAAACATTACTTCAACCCATTGATACATGATATGGTACAAGTGAATGTTTGTGTCAAAAAATGAATCTTAAGTTTAGGATGACCGACCCTTATAATCTAGTCTATATGATGTCTTTTTCAGTGACTCAAGGAAGTTCATTGCATGTACACCAATTAATAGGTATGAAAGGATTAATATTGGATCTACAAGGACAAATGATTGATTTACCAAATCAAAGAAATTTACTTGAAGCACTCTCTTTATATATATATATATATATATAATTTATTGCTATGATGCCCGCAAAGGAGTTGTGGATACTACATTACAAACATCAGATGGTGGATATCTCACACGTAGATTTGTTGAAGTATTACAATATATTGTTGTACGTAGAATGAATTGTGGCACTGTCTGACGTATTTCTATAAGTTCTCAAAAAGGGACGATACTATAACAATTTTTTATCCAAACATTACTTGGTCATGTATTAGTAGATCATACATAAATACATACATCCATGCATATGCGGTCAAGGTGCAATGCCACTTGAAATCAAGATCTTAAGGTTGGGTTGGCCATTCAATTCATAACCTTTAGTGCACAACCAATATTTATTCAAACCCCCTTTACTTGAACAAGTTGGATTTATCTTTTATGTTATCGATGTAGCCCTACTCACGGTGACCTAGTAGAATTAGGATAAGCTTTAAGTATTATTGCGAGATAATCTATTGGAGAACCTAGTACTCAACTATCATTAAGAACTTTTCATAGCAGTGGAGTATTCATAGGGGGTAATGCAAAAAATGAATTAGGTGCTTCTAATGAAATAGAAAATATAAAAATTTAATGATGATTTGGTTCATCCCACATGTATGCGTCATGGACACCCTTTATTTTTATGTTACATAGACATGTATGTCACATTGCCTATAGATTCTTTATTAAGTTCATGAAATCCCCGCCTTACGGGGGTGTCCTCAACATTGAGGAACACGTACTAGGGTGTATGTCTGACTCATTAAAATTATGATCTAGAACAAAAAAAACAAAGATTTTTTGAGTACCAATGATCAATACCTAGCAAATAAGATAAAATGGAAGAACTCCAATTACTATATGAAAACAAAACATCTACCATCTATTGGCTATTAGGTATGAAATCTATGGCTTCTCTTAGTGTGAACCCAATTAACTACATTTAAGATAAGAAGCAATATCCCATTGGTAGCAAATGTTATCCATTAATCGAGATAAATCCAATTTCTTTGTCAAGCAAAAATATTATGATCTCATTCTCGCAATAAGAAACTGATTACTAGGGTCAACTATCTAGAGATAACCTTCAAAATGATATACTATTACTATATAGGGTGATCTCATTGTGAAAAACTTACTAATGGATAAGTCATGGATGAAGGCAAAGAGTTTGAATTATTCAAGTTACCAATAAGATTGACCAAACTGTGGATAAGAAGGTCAACTATCTAGAGATAACCTTCAAAATGATATACTGTTACAGTACCAAAGGCCATTGGATTTTTTTTTTTAATACACAGGAAAAAATACGTTTCATTATCGATAGACCAAGAATGGAGGTAAGAATAACTCAAAGGAAAAAAAAATCGATTAGTTATTCATAAAAGTTTAATTTGTTTAATGTCAACTAGAGTTAAACATGGATGTATAAGTTGGAGGTGTAGGGAAAAAAGAAATCGTTTATTTGCGTCAAACTTTCGGGGCTCATTCAAGACTTACTCGAAATGTTGTTCAATAGAAGTGATTATATTACAACAGCATTTTTTTGTTTGATTGATAGAAGTTTAGGAGAGGAGTTAGGTAGGAGGGAAACTTTGTCTGCATCTGTGTGGTTCGTGCACTGTATTTGGCTTTCAATCCACTTGGTTACGTAGGTTATGGGATATTTTACAAAAATTATTAGTCCATTGATGCAGGCTTACCGTGATTTATATATAAAAAAAATTTCATTATATCAAATTGTATATATTTTAACAAATTAATAAAAATAATTTTAAAATTATACTTATATATTTTATTAAAAAATAATAAAATATATACTGTATATATAATAATAAATAAATAAAAAGTAGGCTTATCACGCACGGAAGCTCATTCTGTAAAATTGTCCGGCTATTCTTTCTTCCAACTGCAGAGCAGAGAGCAGCCCAAATGGGATTATTTACACCCAATGGGCTCGAACTCGGAACCATTGCCCACCATAATTTATCGAGGAGCCCAACCCTAGAGGGCCGGGTTAGTACTCCTGTTTGTTGGTGGCGCGCTCTGCTTCTATTTTTGATACCTCATAATAATTAATGTTGGGGAAATTTACCAAAGTATGTATGGGAATAGGCTTCCTTATCAGCAGACGTCTCAGGTTCTTCTAGAAATTGTGCGCTTATTGTTTTCATGCGATGATCGTCGTCGTCGTCGATGATGATGATGATTGACAAAACCAGCGGGGATGATTTTATCTTCCGTATATAATTGAGCCTTTTTCAAAGCTTTCGGCCGGCTCAACAAAAGTGGGGGACATGGAGCCCTCTTAACAGAAAACGTTTGATTTTTTATTTTTGGTTTTCCCCCTAAAAGTGAAAAAATTGTACAGAGGGTCATCATAGTGCGTATTAAAAAAATTATTTTATTAATTTATATACTTTTTTAAGAAAATAATAAAATTAATTTTTAAAATTATTTTTATATTCTATATTAAAAAATAAAAAATTATTTAATGTACATATAATTAAAATTATATTTATATTCCAAATTCAAGATAGGAACTTGCCTCCCTTTTCTCTTTTATTCTAACTCTTTTGATCTGGTTTTTATGTGTTGATTTTTGCCGATCTTGATTCTTCTTACGCTCATGGAGGCTTTTAGAGAGTTGTTTTGATAATTAATTCGTCTTATATTATGTTAATTTAGAGCTTATAATATAGGTAAGATTTTTTTGCTTCATATAAGTATGCTTAATTTTGTAAATTTATGTATTAATGGCATGCTTGGTTGGCTTAGGGTTTTAGGTCCAAATTTGTTTTTTGTGGATGCTGTGATTTTGATGGAAATTGCTGATACCATCCGGAATATATTGATTTATAGATGAACTTTGATGTTAAGCGAGCTTTGATTTGAGTATGTTTTGATATTATAAATTATGCTTGAAAAAACAATGACTTTAGGTGTTTGAATGTTCTTGAATATATTCATGTTATTATGGTAATCTTGAGGTTTTTGATAAATTAAATGATAACATGATAATCTTGGTAATTGATAGATAAACTTTGATATATAACATGTTAGCTAAAAAACATGATTAAGAAACTTAATTTTTGTTGAAATTTTAATTAGTTTAGGCATTTCTTCATAATATTTAAAGTGCTCTTAGCTAACAAGACCCAAATTACCCTAAGTAGGGTTTAATCTTGATTAATCATGTGTATGATAAATATTTTTACTAAAATGAATAATAAGCCCAAAAATGACTTTTTACCAAAATTAGGGGTCAATGGTCAAACATTGGCCATTCACTATTAACTTGGACTATATGAATAGTAAATCATGATTAACGGTAATTTTTGATAATAAATTATTTTTTTTGGTTTTAATTTTCAAACTTCTTGATATAAAATGATGTTTTTCATCCTTTATGAATAGTAAAATTTTCCAACTTGATGACAATCCAAGAATATGTCGCCTTCAACGTCACCATCGGCATCAACTCTAGTTTTTCCAAGGAGGAGTTACAATTCCTCCCTCTTTGGTTAACACTCCCTAGATTTTCCCTACCTCTTTGGTCTCCTAATATCATAAGTTGTATATGTAGTTGTGTGGGGAGGAAAATTGGTATGGATTTGGTTACTACATCTAAGGGCCAAATTTGTTTTGCTAGAGTCTCAGTCTAGGTCGATAGCTATAGACCATTACCTAATTTTTTTGAATATTTGAAAGCCATAGGGTTCAGTATTTAGGCAAAGACTGGACGATGAATGGAGCCCATCCTTGTGTTCTATATATAACCAACCAAGTCATCTAGCTAAGAAGTGTCCCTCGACAGTAGCTAAAGGTGCTTATCCTAAGAAAAAGTTGGTGATGGTACATGATGGTAGACATGCCAATCGAAACAATAAACCCAACACTATTGTACCTAAGAATTGAAGGGAGACCCTGTAGGCTTAACAACTATTGATCTAAAACTTCTAGGGACTTCTACATATCAGTTAATGAAGCCACAATAAAAACTCTAGTTGTGATATTACTCGTTCCCTATAGTATAACCAAAGGAACACTCAACTAGCAACTAAGACTTTCAATAAAATAGTAGGAGGACCAATTGCCACAAGATCCATAGTGAATACTCAACAAGTGACTATAATTGACCACTCTACTTCATCATAGATGGAACTTGAAGGTGAGAATGAATGGAGACTAGTAATAGATAGACCTTGGACTAATGTTGTGTACCCTGTCCCTAATTTCCACATCTAAATTTCATGATAGTTGGAATATTAAGGGACTTAATGATCCCTAGAAACAAAGGGTAATAAAAAATCAATGTAAAGTTCAAAAACTAACACTAGTAATCTTGGTTGAAACAAAGGTTAAAATAGATAATGTCAATAAAGTTACTAAGGGAGTTATGTATAATTGGTTGCGGATCCACAATTATGATACTCAATATAATGGCCTGGTCTAGTTGAGATAGAACCCCTAGGATTGGCACATCCAACCCATTAGTTCTCATAGATAGAGTATGCGTTGCAAAGCTTCTCTTCTTATTGGATTATTTCAATTTTATATGACTATTTTTTATGTTGTAAACAATGGAGAATCAAGGAAAGAGTTTGTGGGTTTGGCTGCAATCACTACACACTACCCAACCTTGGTTGATATATGGAGACTGTAATTTAGTACTTAATTGAAATGAAAAATACTAGGGAGAGATATTTGTCTTGGGTCTTGAGAAATTTTTGTTACTACCCGACTCATATATAGCTCAGTGAACTGAGATACACCGTAACATTTTACACTTGGTCAAATAGACAGATAAGTGAAGCTAGATAATGGTGCAAACTTGATAGGGCACTATCTAACCTTTCATGGATGTCACAATTTGACGGAGTTCATGCCCATTTTCATCCACCTCTTATTTTTTTTGCCACTGAGTTTCTACTATCATAGTTAATAAGAGTATTCATTTAGGAAATCTTCATTCCATTTTTATGACATGTGAATTGAAGATGACAATTTTAGATATGTGATTTATTCATATAGGCACCCACCTATGATTGCCAATCGATTGCATGCTATTGTCACTACAATCAAACAACATAAAAATCCTATACAACAACTTAAAGAATCTAAGTTTGGTAGAATAAGTGGTAGAGTTTAGAGAGCTAAAACAACCTTGGACATGATCCAACAAAATTTGATTATAAATTCATTATATCGTGAACTTCAACTCCAAGAACAATCTTACCTTCAACAATATAAGCATTATCTGAATGCAGTTTTGATAAAACGAGACATGAAAAAGTCATATGATTCGATTCGACGGTAATATCTTGAAAACATCCTCTATGCCTTGCATTTTCCCATAAAACTTTGTTAAAATGGTGATGGCATGTGTTGCAATTGTTAGTTATTCCATAAAATTCAATGGGGGTTCTTCACCCCCCATTCCAAGCAAGAAGGGGTTAAAGTTTAGGATATCCACTATCTCTCTATCTTTTTGTCTTGGTAATGAAATTTCTTAATAGGTCTTTGATGCAATTATGGTCTAACACCACTTTCTCCCCTCATCTTAGATGCAATAAATTGAGAATTTTCAACCTTATATTTGAATATGATCTCTTGTTCTTCTGCAAGAGTAATGGAGCTTCAGGGATAACCATCCTCAACTCATTTCTTCACTTTTCTAAAATTTAAGTTATAGTGATGAATGCGGCTAAAAGCAATATCTATTATGGTGTTATTTGTACTTAACAACTTAGAGAAGATTTGTTATCATGATTTCACATCCTAAAGGAGAAACTGCATTTCACGTATTAGGGTGTGCCACTGGATGATAAATATATTAATAGTTACCATTATCAAGTCTTGGTTGATAAATTTACATCTCAATTGAGAACTTGGCAGGTTCATCTACTCATTTATACTGGGTGGGTGCAACTTATCAAATGTGTTCTTTTTAGCCTACAAAACTACTAGTGCATGGTGGTTCCCATCTTAGTGAATATTATATCTTACATTAACACCATCTGCAGGAAGTTCCTCTAGTCAGGAGGCCATGAAAGCACAAAACATGCCTTGGTTACTGTGGAGACTACCCCCTTCCCAAATCAAAGGGGGTTTAGGTCTTATGCACCTTACATGGTGGAATAAAGCTGCTATGTGAAAACTTATTTGGCATTTGGCCTTAAAAAAGGACATTGTGTGGATTAGATGGATCCACACCTACTATATTAAGGGAATGGATTTATGGGAAACCGATGTTAAGCCTTTAGCTTCTTGGATACTTAAGAAAATTTTGGGTCTCAAGAACACTTTCCAGATGGCACTTCAAATAGGCACCTTACAAAAACTTGTATAGTAGGATAGGTTATCTATATTATCTACATAAATATGATATTTCCAGGAGCTCCTAAGGTACCTTGGTATGTAATGGTTTGGTTAAATTACATTAGCCAGAGATTTGCTTTTATTCTTTGGCTGGCTATGCATGACTATATCTAAACTAATGATAAAGTGAAATCTTATGGAGTGAAGATAGATGTTAATTGTGATTTATGTCATACTACCCCAAAAATTAAGCCGATGTTAAGCCTTTATCTTCTTATATACTTAAGAAAATGTTGGGTCTCAAGAACACTTTCCACATGGCACTTCAAACAGGCACCTTTCAAAAACTTGTGTAGTAGGATAGGTTGTCTACATTATCTACATAAATATGATATGTTTAGGAGCTCCAAAGGTACCTTGGTATGCGATGGTTTGGTCAAATTAATCTAGCTAGAGATATGCTTTTATTCTTTAGTTAGCTATGCATAACTATATCTAAACCAATGATAAAGTGAAATCTTATGGAGTGAAGATAGATATTAATTGTGATCTATGTCATACTACCCTAAAAAATAAGCCTCATCTCTTTTTTGATTCTGCATACTTATGAGATGTTTTGTTCCATTTGTTTAATAAGCTAGTCTGGCCTAAACAAATCATAACATGGCATAAAGTTATTAGTTAGGCCATAACAAGAGGAAAGGGCATAAAGTCGGGAAGTAGTTTATTCGTTCCTCTTTAGCTACAACCATTTACCATGTTTAGAGGAAAAAGAATAAGAATTTTTTTTCTAATAAAGTTTAAGAGGCTACTCATGTACAAAAGATTATTACTGCATACTTGGATGGAAGATTCACATGATTCTAATAGTGTAAATCATGCACTAGGTTGATGAATCTTGTTGATACCTTAGCTTAAGACTTCTTTATATTATTCTCTAATAATTTAAAATAGTGATGAAAAAATAATTTTAATAATATTTATTACATTCAAATCTTTATCCAACATGGTAAAATTTACCGAACAGAAGACTTTTGATAACAATTATTGGTGAAAAATCATTATCATATGTAAACTATGATAACGGTTAGTAAAATAAAACAAACAAAAAACTATAAAAATCATTAATGGTTATAAATAAATTCCTGACTATGACCATGTCATCCATCAAGCCTATATTTATAATAGAGAGTGAAGTACAATAACTTAGAGATAACAAAGATTATAGATAAATTTTGATCTACTCCGGATCTTTTGTATATAAAAATAACATTATTTATTTTGAATATTTTATTACATTTTTTTTTATCAACTTGAAAATTTTAGTTTTATTTTTAAAATTTTTTGTTTCTCTTTTTTAAACGGGTTTCTTAAGTTTGTTTTTGTGAGATCTTCAAGCCACCTTTCGCTATCAGATTTCCTTTGAATCATTCTCTTTCGATCACTTATGATCTTTTTACTTATTCAAAATTTACAAAACTTTGGAGATCATTCTATCTTTAATTTCATTGAGCTTAAAATAATTTAAAAATATTATATAAAATTTTTATAATTTTTAGATTTATTTAAATAGTTTTGGACATAATAAGTCATCAAATACTACTTTTTCCCCATCAAATCTTTATCTAATCTTGTGAGGATCAACCCCAACCTTTTATTATTGATTAGTATGGATAATAGCCACTCTTTTTTTTCCAATAATTTCTTGGCTTAGCTATCCCTCTTTGAAGTTATGAAATTGAATTTGATTTTCTTAGCAAATTTACCATTTTTCCTTTAATCATACCAAACTTTCTTCTTTCTTCCTCGACGTTTCATTTCTTTGTGCGGTGGATGATTTGTGGCAACTTATCTTTCCTTTCATAAGGAATCACTTCCTTCACTACTTTCCCTTGATATTATCATCACTTATCTTCACTAAATCTTAATGATTAAGATTTCTACACAAAGTTACTAAACTACCTTTCTTTCCTTTATTAACTTAGCATGAATTTCTTCTTTCTTCTCTTTCTTCCGCATGATTCTTCTATTTTCCCCTATTTTTGTACGCCATTGCTATCTGATTTTCTTCATAATTTCCCACAAAATATCATGTGTTATGATTTTACCTAAAGACCCTTTATACACCTTCTTTCATTTTCTAAAATATCTTCTAATTCCTTCCACATGTTCTTATACATTTACACCTCTCTATCTTCAACCTCTATCTTCTTCCTTTTCTCCCTTGGTTGACGAATATCTATAATCATGGCCACCACCTTTGAGATAACATTAACACCACCAATCTTAACCATATTCCCTCCTCCACTTTTCTTTCTTCTCCTCTCTTCTCTTCTTCTTAACCTATTTCATCACTTTCTCTTCCTATTTATTCACTCCATTTCATGAAAGCGTCTTCCATTTTTCCACCATTGTGGAGCTTCATTTTTATTCCAAATTCAACATAAGAACTTGCCTCCATTTTATCTTTTATTCTAACTCTTTTGATTTAGTTTTTATGTGTTTATATTTGCTAATATTTTCAAGATTCTTCTTAGGTTTATGGAGTCTTTTAGAGAGTTGGTTTGATATTTAATTCTTCTTGTATTTTGTTAATTTAGATTTTATAATGTAGGTAAGATCTTTTTACTTCATATAAGCCTGGTTAATTTTATGATTTTATAAATTAATGGCATGCTTGGTGGGTTTAGGGTTTTAGGTCTAAAACTTAGGTTTTTATGGATGTTGTGATTTTGATGAAATTGATGACACCATGCGGAATATCTTGGTTTATAGATGAACTTTGATGTTAAGCAAGCTTTGATTTGAATATGTTTTCATATTATAAATTATGCTTGAAAAAACAATGAGTTTAAGTGTTTAAATGTTCTTGAATATATTCAAGTTATTATAGTAATCTTGAGGTTTTTGATAAATTAAATGATAACATGATAATCTTGGTAATTAATAGATAAACTTTGATATATAACATATCAGCTAAAAAGCATTATTAAGAAATTTAATTTTGGTTGAAAATTTAATTGGTTTAGGCATATTCTTCATAATATTTTAAGTGCTCTTAGCTAATGAGACCCAAACTACCCTCAGTAGGGTTTAATCTTGATTAATCATATTTATGATAAATATATTTACTAAAATGAATAATAAACCCAAAAATGACTTTTTAGCAAAATTACGGGTCAATGGTCAAACCTTGACTATTCATTACTGACTTGGACCACATAAATAGTAAATTAACATGAATAGTGAATCATGATGAATGGTAATTTTTGATAATAAAATATTTTTTTAATTTTTATTTTTAAGTTTCTCGGTATAAAATGATATTTTTCACCCGTTATAAATAGTAAAATTTTTCAACTTGGTGACAATCCATGAATATATCGCCTTCAACATCACCACTGGCGTCAACTAAATTTGAACAATATGAATAAGAGAACCAAACTATTATTAATGATGATTGACTTAACCCAACATTTAATCCCTTATCATCACCACAAAATCTAAACGATTGTAATTGTTTTGTTGATTTGCATGGAAATGATTATGTGGACGAACCTATGATATCTAATGTGATAGAGTATCTGAATCACGAGGAATCCCTTAAACTAACCCACGATCCACTTATATAGGGTCTTTCATGGAGTTATATTGTTCGTTTCAATAAAAATCCTCACCAAATCCATGCTCTTACGTATGATCCACGTAGTATTCATGAACGCATGATTGTGGCTGAAATCAAATAGGAGGTGTTCAAAGTTGGATCCTTAGTTTAGAAAAACACCCTTGTGGGTATGGTATGCAGATATATGTCTGCATTTTAGAATCAATGGAATCATGTAAATTTTCCTTATATCCAACTCCATGACGATGGTTAATTCTTATTCACATTTGATTCTACTAAATATTGTAACACTATAGGTGAGGTTGGATGTTGGATATTCTTCAATTGACCATCTTTACTAAAAAAATGGCATCCTAATATTAGTTTTTTCCAAGGATGAATTACAATTCCTCCCTATTTGGTTAACACTACCTAGCTTTCCCCAACCTCTTTGGTCTCCTGATATCATAAATTATATATATATTTGCTTGGGGAGGTAAATTGGTATGGATTTGGTTACTATATCTAAGGGAAAAAATTCATTTTGCTAGAGTCTTAGTCTAGGTTGATACCCATAGGCCTTTACCTAATTTTTTTGAATATTTGAAAGTCATAGGGTTTAGTAATTAGGTAAATATTGGATTATGAATGGATTTCATACTTGTGTTCTATATATAGCCAACCAAGTCACCTAGCTACGAAGTGTTCCTCGATAGTAGCTAAAGGTGTTCATCCTAAGAAAAATTTGGTGATGGTACATGATGGTAGATAGGCCAATCGAAACAATAAACCCAACGCTATTGTACCTGAGCATCTGAAGGGAGACCCTGTAGGACTAATAGCTATTGATCTAAAACTTCTAGGGACCTCTACATATCAATTAACGAAACCATAATCAAACTATAGTTGTGATATTGTTCGTTCCCTCTAGTATAACCAAGGGAACACTCAACTAGCAACTAAGACTTTTAATAAAATAGTAGGAGGACCAGTTTCCACAAGATCCATAACTAATACTCAGCAAATGACTATAATTAACCACTCTACTTCCTCATAGCTAGAACTTGAGGATGAGAATGAAGGGAGACTAGTAACAAATAGGCCTTGGACTACTATTGTATACCCTATCCCAAATTTCCAAATCCAACTTTCATGATAGTTGGAATATTAAGGGACTTAATGATCCCCAAAAACAAAGGGTAATAAAAGATTAGTGCAAAGTTCAAAAACTAACTCTAGTAAGATTGGTTGAAATTAAGGTTAAAATATATAAAGTTAATGAAGTTACTAAGGGAGTCATGTATAATTGGTTGTGGATCCACAATTATAATACTCAATATATTGACCGAGTCTTTGTAACACCCCCAAAATTCACTACAGAAAAATTTCGTTTTATTAGAAGAATTTAGCGGAAGCAAATTAATAAACCGTGAAGTTTGGGGACATTACCGCCACACTTAGTACCAGAACAGTTCACTCCTACCGTTCCAGTACCAAGTGCTAAGGCTAAGAGAGTAAAACAGAATTTACGAGAAATTCAAACATATTTAAATCAGAATAGCGCAAGTAAACATTATATAAGAATATAATCCACCAAGTGGTGGTTACAAAACATCAAATACATTTAAACTAGAAGGTAAAAGCAAAGGGAGAACCCTAAAAGTCTGGATAATCCATCCTCTCTTTCCCGTTGCCCACTTGAGTAGCACCTGAAAATACCTGCAGGGGACAATGCCTATTAAATAGGCAGGGGCCCCACAAAGGGAACCCTTCAGTACTACGGTACTGAGTAACCCTTTAAAATCACACTTAAAAGCAGGCCCGCAATGTAACACATGAAACGAAGCTACATACATATATAACAAGATGTGTATATATAACATTCACATAATTAACATTCACATCAGATATCAATAGGTCATTATGAACAATCAATACTTTTGGGCCTTAAGCCATTAGTCCATCATTATTCAATCAATCTCATATTTTATATCCATATGAATGCGAGAACCCCATTATTATAGCCGGTGGATCGATCACTTATAGGGCGGAACGCACCTAACCACTATTATATGCTGGTGGATTGGTCTCCAGGGCAAAACGCTTCTAGCCACTATTATTCGCCGGTGGACCGGTTTGGCCCCGACTCACATGGTGTTCCACTATAAGTGATTAGTATTTTTCATAACTTTATTCACATCCATGACTGATTTTATTGAGCTCGGGACCCCCACTATTATTTCCGGTGGATTGGAAAATATATCAACATCATCCAAGGCCACACGCTCCTGGGCCACTATTATATCCGATGGATCGGTACTCATAATCACTTGCCAGGGCAACACGCTCCTGGGCCACTATTATATCCGATGGATCGATACTCATAATCACTTGCCAGGGCAACACGCTCCTGGGCCACTATTGTAATCGGTGGATCGGTACTCATAATCACTTGCCAGGGCAACACGCTCCTAGGCCACTATTATAATCGGTAGATCGGAACTCAATATCATAATTCATTTGGGCCCAGCTCATTAATCTTTCACTTTCATGATTAGTATTTTTTCTTTCTTTAATCAGCACAACAAATTCCATTTATTTGCCTCGGACGGGAGATCAAGGACCCGGCACACAAAGGTATACTAGTCGTACTGGTGCATACAAGCTCCACAGTACCCTTCAACCAAGAATCCAGGGACGCAAAGGTACCCTTGTCATACTAGTGCATAAAGCTACTCATTACCCTACCGACAAGGACACCTAATCCATAAGTATGCATACCCCCTAAATAGGTTCGTAGAGCTAGTTAGAGTAAGATATAGGGCCTGGCTGGGGCACAAAGGCACACCAGCAAATACCAGAATAATCGTGGCCTAAATCACGTCTTTAGGGTAGCGACCCCTAAAGAGCCACAATTCCCGATCTCGAGGTCTTTCACTGTAAGTATTAGTGTCTTAATTAAAGTGATCACGAAAAGCACAATAATCAGATACTTATTCACTTTCAATCGTTCTGATATCATTATTCGTTTCTTATTCAGACAGTTATCCAAGATAACACAAAGAAATCATTAAGGCCGTCATAATCTCATCTAATTCCGAATTAGGATTCGGTCTCGTGTTACTTACTAATTATTAAATAATCTTACCTTGCTAATCAACGTTATTTGAGTCATATCATAAAATTCTACAATCACAATGACATGTTAGGTACAAGTTACTCATTTACCCCTTACTTATATAATTGCTAAGTCATCTCTTCCTTAATTGACAAATTACCATATTACCCTTAGGGTTGCATAATTATCAAATTACTCATTGCTCGGTTTATGTTACTAAGTTATCTCCTGCGCTTTTTAGATCACCATTCATCCTTCATAATTGTTAACCTTAATGTATGTCCCTTTTGGGTTGGTTAGATTACCAAATTGCCCTTCTCCTTTGTTATAATTACTAAATTGCCCTTGAGTTGGATAAATTACCAAATTACCCTCCTTCATTATCATGATTACTATTTTGCCCCTTTAGTTGGTTAAATAATTACCAATTCACCCTTTAGTCGTTTAAATTACCAAATTGTCCCTTTAGTTGGACAAATTACCAACTTGCCCTTCTCCTTTGTCATAATTACCATTTTACCCCTCTCAATTATTATAATTGCCATTTTACACTTTTTAATTATTATAAACCCAAAATTACCCTTCTTCATAATTACAATTATTAATTTACCCTTCTTCATAATTACAATTATTAATTTACCCTTCTCCATATTTATAATTAATAATTTACCCTTCTCCATAATTATAATCATTAATTTACCCTTCTCCATATTTATATTTATTAATTTACCCTTCTCCATATTTATAATTATTAATTTACCCTTCTCCATAATTATAATCACCAATTTACACCTCTCTATTATTATAATTACTGTATTGCCCTTCTCTATTATTAAAATTACCATAATACCCTTTTGTTAGTTAATTTACCAAATTATCCTTCTCTATTATAATTATCCAATTGCCCCATTTTTTTAATCATAATTTAATTACCAAATTATCATCCGTTGTTATCATAATTACCAAGTTACCTCTTACTCCCAAGTTTGCCATAAATATCCTTTTATTTACAAAATTACCCTTCTACCCCTTACTTCCAAATTACCATAATATCCTTTTATTTACAAAATTACCATGATACCCTATTACTTATAAAATTACCATAATACCCCCTTTTGCTTTACAAATTACTGTTTTTCCCTTTTACATCCAAATTTATCATTTTTATCTTTCCTTACAAAATTACCATTTTTCCCTTCTTTTCCAAAATTACCATATTACCCTTTACTCCCAAAATTACCATAATACCTCTTTACTCATAAAATTTCATTTTCCACTTTACTTCCAAACTTACCATAATACCCCTAACTTCCAAAATTTCCACAATACCCCTTTTTACTTTTAAAATTACCATATTGCCCTTTCGCCTTCAAAATTACTACTTTACCCCCTTTATTACACCACTTTTATTAAATTAACATTACCACATGGAATAATAACATTAATACTCCATTAACAATATCCAACTCCACCAACCATTATATTTTATTATAATACTTATTATCACCCATACATATTAGGCCATAATCTAGCACAAGGAATATTACTAAAATGCCCCTAGGGCTCCCAATAATAATATTCATGCATAAATGGTCACAATAACATAATATGACATGGATAAGTACTTTAACACTTTCATTAATAATCAAGTTCTTCCCTTAGACAACATTTACACGCATAGCACATAAAAGAGCATACTTTCCCTTTTTATTAAACAATACAAGCAAACATATAAATTATATAAACAACCATATCAAACATAATAACATATTAAATATCCTAATGTGCAAACATACGTTTATCCATGCGTTTAAATGGGGTTTAATGATTACCTTAGATCCTGCAAAAATCGAATCTTACTGGTATCCCGGTTAAAGATTCAGGCTTTAAATAGAAAAATCAACACCTAAAAATAATATCAATAATTATTATATTAGAAGTAAGAAAATCAAAGCATAAGACCTTATAAAATTTTCTTAATGAAATAATTAACTTAAATATTATTTTACCTTAAAATTTTTAATAAAAATGGTCCAATAATTGCAGCAACTCATCCTGCTTGTGTAGCATGAGCTGCATGCAAAAATAAAAGGAGGAAAGGCTCGAAGAGGGGGTGGAAAGAAGAATAATGGTTATTTTCGGGTTGGGGTCTTTAGGCTAGAAAAGAAGGTAGATGGGGAAGGATTTAAGGCAAGGGAATGGTGCAGGAGTAAAGAGGGGGTGTAGATGGATGTTGGGGAGGGGTTGTTGGCAGCCAAGGGCGGTGGATGAGGCGGCGAAGTTGGTTGCCGAAGTAGGTCGAGGTGGAGGGGTTGAGAAGGAAGGAAAAGAGGAGGAAAAAATGAAGGGGTTCGGGGACTTGTTTCGGCCAAACAATGTATGGGGATCGTAGAGGAGGTTGCAGGGAGTTGAATGGTGGGTTGGGTGGCGGCAGAGGCGGCCGGAAGGCGGAGATCGATGGCGTTACAGGAGGACCGCCGAGAAGGGGGGAAAATTGGGAGAAAATAAGTGTGGAGGAAGAAGGGCTGCGGGATGGCTGGAGAGGGATATTGTGGTGGCGCAAGGCTGAGGTGGAGGGTGGCAGGGAGCGGTGCAGGGGGTTGGTGAGGCGGCAGGAGCGGCGGAGGGCGGTGGTGCACAAAACAGGGGGGAAAAGTGGAGGGGGAGAAAATGAAAGAGAAGGGGAGATCGGGGGAGTAAGGTGCTCGAAAGAATAGGGCAGGAAATGGCTGAAGGGGAGAAGAAAAAGAAGAGGGAGGAGAGAGGGGGCAGGTGGCTGATCGGGCGACAGTGTCTAGGGTGGCAGGGTGTCATAGGGTGGCAAGGGGAGGTTGACAAAGAGGGGTAAGGGGAGCCATGCTGGACGGGGTACATGGCTGCCTAGTTCCAATTTGGTGAAAAAAAATATAGGGGAGAGAGAGAGAGGGCGAGACAAATGGTGGCAGTGCTTGCAGGCTGCGGTGGTCGGTGGGGTGCTCGGGGTGGCAGTCATGGCCGATGAAGACAGATCGGGCTGCTGTGTCGAGGCAGGTGGATTAGAAAGAAAAGAGGGGGGAGGTGCAGGTCGGCGCATAAGGAAAAAAAATGGGCGGCCGGCCCGGCCTGGGAAAAAAGGAAAAGAAAGAAGTGAAGGAGTTGGGTCAGCTGGTGCAGCTAGGGCAAGGGGGAATGGGCCATCGGCCCAGGCGAAGGGGGGAGGCCTGCCAACCCAAGCCAGGAAAGAAAAAAAAAAGAAAAAGAAAGGAAGGAGGAAAAGGAGAAAAGGAGAAGGAAAAAGAAAAGGAAAGAGAAGGGAAAAGGGAAAATAGGGAAAAATAATTTAATTTAATTTAGAAAATAATAAAATATAATATTTTTGATAAATTATTTAATTAAATAATTTAATTCAACATAAATTAATATATTAGTTCAAAAAGGCTAATTTTGGTAAAATATTAGTTTGAAAAATTATTTAAATACAAATAATGTGATAAAATAACAAAAATTTTATTTTTAATTTATTAAATACTCCTATCCAAATTTATATACTCAAAATCCATAAAATAATTAAACTAAATAATTTTAAAAGCTAATTTATTTCAAATAAAAGCTATTTATTAAATTATAGGTTTTCTAAAATTTTTGGGGATTACATCACTACCCCTTTAAAGAAAAACTTCGTCCCCGAAGTTTACGCCTTAGTGCTTGGGTTACAAGGAGGGATCCTAAGTTACTTGCGGTAACTACCCCCTTAAAGGAAAACTTACTTAACTATGGAAAATAACTTCACACACATTAAACAATAAAAACAAAGACGCGAGATCCGACGGTAAGCTCGAAGAAGTTGTATCCCGATCAATTGCTTGCTCATCTACTTCAATTAACGAGGTTGAACAGGTCGCTCCAAGCGCTTGATTCGGCTGAACCGATAGTTGTTGTGTCCTCTGGATTCTTTCGCGGGGTACACTGTAGCATTTGTAGCTCCTGTGACCAAGCTGTCCACAGTCGTGACATCGAACCAACTTTCCCATGCAATCCTTGCCTGGATGATCTCTTTTGCAATGCCGACAATGGTAATGTCGAACCGGTATCTTATTTACCTTGCCATTGGGAGCACTTTGATTCTTTTTATGCTGAGCTTTAGTTTGAAGTTGAGGCTGGACTCGCAAAACCTTGCTACTGGGGTGATGACTCTTTTCTCCGGACTCGGTCTCTTCACTCTTCCTCTTGCCTAGGATGGACGCTTGTTCTTGGACCAAGGCCTCGGCGTTACATGCCCGCTCGTACACCGTACTTAGATCATGGAAAATGTTGGCGCCCATCATGCTTAGAATGTTGAAGTGAAGTCCTTGCTCGAATTGAAAGATCGTCATTGCCTTACTACCTACTATTCCGAGGGAGAACCTCAGCAACTCTGTGAATCGTGCGTAGTACTCTCGAACCGATAGGCTTCCTTGTGTTAGCTCCATGAATTCCTTGAGTTTGGCCCTCTTGAGACTTTCCGTGTAGAAAAGTGTGCGGATGGCGGTCTTGAACTCTTCCCAAGATACTGGTCGTCCTCCTAGGGTTCGAAGGTCTTCCCACCACATGTAGGCTGGTCCTCGAAGGAAGTATGCCGCGATGTTCCTCCTTCGCTCTTTAGGGCAGTTGAGCACCTCGAAAGTCCTATCAAAATCCCGTATCCAACTTTCTATGACCATAGGGTCTTCCTTCCCATCGTAGGTTGGGGGTCAATGGCGTGAAATTCTATCCAACCAATCCTCTCCGATACCCATCTGAGGTAAAGCGGTTTGCAGTTGGGGTACCGGGGATCAGTGGGCTAAACCCACGAGCACTTCAAACGCTCTCTCTAGGTTGTTGATCCGTTCATCTTGGTCCATGTTAATTTAGCTGTAAAACAGAAGTTTGTTAGGTAAGATGCTATTTTCTCAAGCTAGGTGATCTAACCCTAGGCCACTTAATCTACCCATACCGAACTCTCACGACTAATCCGAGTTTTCGAACAAAGGAGAGATATGATGGGAAGTCCTTTTAAGAATCATTTAAACTTGAACCACTTACGTGAAATACTTTGATACTAACTTGTAGTATCAGCTTAAAATACTTAAAAACCGAGGAGGGGTTTCAGAAAATACCTGATACCAACTTGTGGTGCCAGCTTAAAATGATTGAAATTATAAGAGCGATTGAAACCAGGTCAGATACCAACTTGTGGTATCGGCTAAAACATTTGAAATGGAAAAAGGTTTTTGAAACCACCTCTAAGTGTAAATGTTTTAAAACAAGAAAAACTTCATTAAATTAAAAACTTTCAAACTAAAGCGTGGTGATTGGAACCAACAATTTGATACCAACTTGTGGTATCAACTAAAAGAATAAAAATTGGAGGAGCAGTCAAAACATGCTTAAGAATCAAATACAAATTTTGAAAACCAAATTTATTTTCGAAAACGAACGTGGTCAAAAGGACCAACCGCTCTGATACCACCTTGTGGTATCGGCTTAAAAAGATTAAAATCAAGAACATGGTCAAAACCAGCTCTGATACCAACCTGTGGTATCAGCTTAAAAAGATTAAAATCAAGAGCGTGGTCGAAACCAACTCTGATACCATATTGTAACACCCCCAAAATTCACTACTGAAAAATTTCGTTTTATTAGAAGAATTTAACGGAAGCAAATTAATAAACCGTGAAGTTTGGGGACATTACCGCCACACTTAGTACCAGACCAGTTCAGTCCTACCATTCCAGTACCAAGTGCTAAGGTTAATAGAGTAAAACAGAATTTACGAGAAATTTAAACATATTTAAATCAGAGTAGCGCAAGTAAACATTATATAAGAATATAATCCACCAAGTGGTGGTTACAAAACATCAAATACATTTAAACTAGAAGGTAAAAGCAAAGGGAGAACCCTAAAAGTCCGGATAATCCTTCCTCTCTTTCCCGTTACCCACTTGAGTAGCACCTGAAAAGACCTACAGGGGACATTGCCCATTGAATAGGTAGGGGCCCCACAAAGGGAACCCTTCAATACTACGGTACTGAGTAACCCTTTAAAATCACACTTAAAAGCAGGCCCGCAATGTAACACATGAAACGAAGCTACATACATATATAACAAGATGTGTATATATAACATTCATATAATTAACATTCACATCGGATATCAATAGGTCATTATGAACAATCAATACTTTTAGGCCTTAAGCCATTAGTCCATCATTATTCAATCAATCTCATATTTTATATCCATGTGAATGCGAGAATCCCACTATTATAGCCGGTGGATCGATCACTTATAGGGCAGAATGCACCTAGCCACTATTATATGCCGGTGGATAGGTCTCTAGGGCAAAACGCTCCTGGCCACTATTATTCGCCGGTAGACCGGTCTGGCCCCGACTCACATGGTATTCCACTATAAGTGATTAGTATTTTTTCATAACTTTACTCACATCCATGACTGATTTTATTGAGCTCGGGACTCCCACTATTATTGCCGGTGGATCGGAATATATATCAACATCATCCTGGGCAACACGTTCCTTGGCCACTATTATGTCCAGTGGATCGATACTCATAATCACTTACCAGGGCAACACGCTCTTGGGCCACTATTATATCCGGTGGATCGGTACTCATAATCACTTGCCAAGGCAACACACTCCTGGGCCACTATTGTAATCGGTGGATCTGTACTCATAATCACTTGCTAGGGCAACACGCACCTAGGCCAGTATTATAACTGGTGGATCGGCACTCAATATCATAATTCATCTGGGCCTGGCTCATTAATCTTTCATTTTCATGATTAGTATTTTTCCTTTCTTTAATCAGCACAACAAAATCCATTTATTTGCCTCGGACGGGAGATCAAGGATCCGGGATACAAAGGTACACCAGTCGTACCGGTGCATACAAGCTACATAGTACACTTCAACCAAGAACCTAGGGACGCAAAGGTACCCTGGTCGTACTGGTGCATAAAGCTACTCAGTACCCTATCGACAAGGACACCTAATCCGTAAATATGCATACCCCCTAAATAGGTCCGTAGAGCTAGATAGAGCAAGATATAGGGCCTGGTTGGGGCACAAAGGCACACAAGCAAATACCAGAATAATCGTGGGCTAAACCACGTCTTTAGGGTAGCGACCCCTAAAGAGCCACCATTCCCGATCTCGAGGTCTTTCACTGCAAGTATTAGTGTCTTAATTAAAGTGATCACGAAAAGCACAATAATTAGATACTTATTCACTTTCAATCGTTCTGATATCATTATTCGTTTCTTATTCAGACGGTTATCCAAGATAACACAAATAAATCATTAAGGCCATCATAATCTCATCTAATTCCGAATTAGGATTCGGTCTCGTGTTACTTACTAATTATCAAATAATCTTACCTTGCTAATCAACGTTATTTGAGTCATATCATAAAATTCCAGAATCACAATGACATGTTATGTACAAGTTACTCATTTACCTCTTACTTATATAATTGATAAGTCATCCCTTCCTTACTTGACTAATTACCATATTACCCTTAGGGTTACATAATTATCAAATTACCCACTGCTCGGTTTATGTTACTAAGTTATCTCCTCCACTTTTTAGATCACCATTCACCCTTCATAATTGTTAACCTTAACGTATGTCCCTTTTGGGTTGGTTAGATTACCAAATTGCCCTTCTCCTTTGTTATAATTACTAAATTGCCCTTGAGTTGGATAAATTACCAAATTACCCTCCTTCATTATCATGATTACAATTTTGCCCCTTTAGTTGGTTAAATAATTACCAATTCACCCTTTAGTCGTTTAAATTACCAAATTATCCCTTTAGGTTGACAAATTACCAAATTGCCCTTCTCCTTTGTCATAATTACCATTTTACCCCTCTCAATTATTATAATTGTCATTTTACCTTTTTCAATTATTATAAAGCCAAAATTACCCTTCTTCATAATTACAATTATTAATTTACCCTTCTCCATATTTATAATTAATAATTTACCCTTCTCCATAATTATAATCATTAATTTACCCTTCTCCATATTTATATTTATTAATTTACCCTTCTCCATATTTATAATTATTAATTTACCCTTCTCCATAATTATAATCACCAATTTACACCTCTCTATTATTATAATTACTGTATTGCCCTTCTCTATTATTAAAATTACCATAATACCCTTTTGTTAGTTAATTTACCAAATTACCCTTCTCTATTATAATTATCCAATTGCCCCATTTTTTTAATCATAATTTAATTACCAAATTATCATTTGTTGTTATCATAATTACCAAGTTACCTCTTACTCCCAAGTTTGCCATAAATATCCTTTTATTTATAAAATTACCCTTCTACCCCTTACTTCCAAATTACCATAATATCCTTTTATTTACAAAATTACCATGATACCCTATTACTTATAAAATTACCATAATACCCCCTTTTGCTTTACAAATTACTGTTTTGCCCTTTTACATCCAAATTTATCATTTTTATCTTTCCTTACAAAATTACCATTTTGCCCTTCTTTTCCAAAATTACCATTTTACCCTTTACTCCCAAAATTACCATAATACCTCTTTACTCATAAAATTTCATTTTCCACTTTACTTCCAAACTTACCATAATACCCCTAACTTCCAAAATTTCCACAATACCCCTTTTTACTTGTAAAATTACCATATTGCCCTTTCGCCTTCAAAATTACTACTTTACCCCCTTTATTACATCACTTTTATTAAATTAACATTACCACATGGAATAATAACATTAATACTCCATTAACAATATCCAACTCCACCAACCATTACATTTTATTATAATACTTATTATCACCCACACATATTAGGCCATAATCTAGCACAAGGAATATTACTAAAATGCCCCTAGGACTCCCAATAATAATATTCATGCATAAATGGTCACAATAACATAATATGACATGGACAAGTACTTTAACACTTTTATTAATAATCAAGTTCTTCCCTTAGACAACATTTACAAGCATAGCACATATTGAAATCAAGTTTCTACTGTCATAGTTAAGAAGAATATTCATTTGGGAAATCTCCATTCTATTTTTGTGACATGTGAGCTGAAGAGGAAAATTTTAGATATGTGATTTCTTCACATAGGCACCCACATATGATTGTAAATTTGTTGTATGCGATTGTCACTACTATCAAGCAACATAAAACTCCCATAAAACAATTAAAAAAAATCCAAGTTTGGTTGAATAAGTGGTAGAGTTCAGAGAGCTAAAACAACCTTGGAGAAGATCCAACAAAATTTGATTTTAAATCCATCATATTTTGAACTTCAACTCAAAGAACAAGCTTACCACCAACAATATAATCATTTATCTGAATGTAGTTATGATAAAACTAGACATGAAAAAGTCATATGATTCGATTTGATGGTAATATCGTGAAAACATCATCTATGCCTTGCATTTTCCCATAAATTTTGTGGAAATGGTGAAGGCATGTGTTGCAATTGTTAGTTATTCCATAAAATTCAATTGGGGTTTGTAACACCCCCAAATTTACTACTGAAAAATTTCGTTTAATTTAAAAGAGTTTAACGAAAATGAAAGTATAAAACTATAAACTCGGGGGCATTACCGCCATACTTAGTATCAGATCGGTTCACTCCTACCGTCTCGGTACTAAGTGCTAAGGCTAAACAAAATTAATCCTCAATACGAGAGGTTAATAAATCACCAGTCATTAATAGAACATAAGTCAGACTGAATCAGAGTGCGGAAGTCAAAAGTTACAATCCAAAAGTACAGTTTCAAGGTTCCAAATGTCTGAAACATCGTACACCAAAAATAAATTAGATATAAAGACATAGGAAATAGAAGGTGGGCGATAGACTCCGGCCACATCACTCTCGACCCCTAAGCTAGGTCCGGACTCAACTCTCGGTCCCGCCCGATACCTTGTAAGTGTTGTAGGCATCGAATATAGAATCACCAACCCACACTAAATTAGAGGGGCCTTCTGCTCGTGGGAATGAGTAGCACCCATGAAATGGGTGGTCAGCACACTATGTACTCAGTAAGGTAACCGTATAACTAAGGCCAAACATACAAGGTACACAACACATGCATGATCATATAGGCAACATAAAACAATACAGGTAGTGAGGCCGATTATGCTCCAGTTAGATTTGTTCTTTAAATCTCTTAACGACGTACTCAATTCCACACATACTCTTTATTAATCCATGTGAGTGCGAGAGCCCCACTATTATAGCCGGTGGACCGGAGATACGTACAGGGCAGAACGCTCCTGACCACTATTATTCGCCGGTGGATCAGTCTCCAAGGAAAAATGCTCCTGGCCACTATTATTTGCCGGTGGACCAGTCTGGCCCCGACTCACATGGTGTTCCACTGTAAGTATTAGTACATTTACCATGTCTTAGTTTTATCACGTTTGGTTTGTTGAGCATGGAATTCCCCACTATTATAGCTGGTAGACTGGAATCATATAGGGCAACACACTCCTGGCCACTATTATTCACCGGTGGACCGGTCTGGGCCCGGCTCAACAATCTTTCTCTTTAAGTGATTAATGTTTTATTTTTATCTTTTTCAACAATTTCCGCCCTAGATATGCATGGATAACTCCAGCTATACTTATCCTCCCAAGAGAGTCTGTCTCATATCTTGAGACCTCTACGCCTCCTAACTCGCCCAACATCCTTCCCTTAATCTGCTTGCTCACACCGGGAACCCGTCTCCTAAGTGTGTGGGTCTAGGCCCACCACCTTATTCCCCAAAGTCCACTCACAGCTTTCCCTTAGGGTTTTCTCCAAAAACCCTAACTTGGGCTTATGTGGCCCATCCCTTTTCTGCCTCGTACAACCCAGACTTATTCTAGCACCCCTACACATCACGACCCTTTGGTTCAACCCTCACTTCATGTCCCACTCATTTTCACTTATTTTATTATTCTCTTTTTCATCTTTCCCCTACTCAAATTAGGGTTCCCTCTAAACTCTAGCCTAGTTTCCTGCGCACCCTTGTTCTGGTCCACGTACTATTTTTTGTCCAAAGCCCCCAAACACCCAAACAATACTTCTTTTACCTTCCACAAGCCCCGACGCATCTTTCCGTACGTAAGGTTCGCCCCTATGCGGACCTTACCCACTCCATGCAAACCTTAGTTCCTCATATTTCTCCCACTAGCTAACTTACTTCCTCATGGTTATCTTTCTTTCCCAATTTTCTTTTTCATGCTCCCAAACCACATCACCACATCAAATACTCTAGCATGCATGTCCTAAGGCCACATTATATCACAACTTGTAGCACATCCACATTAATACATAACAAAAGTGATCACATGGACATACCTCGGATTCTAAGCTGCGCTACACATAAAACAGGTAAGATAATATCATGTAAAACACAACGTATAATCATACGAGGCATCCAAGGCAAGTAGATCACATATCACACAAGTGGCCTTAACTATACCCTTACCTAAATCGGCACCGGGCTTGGAGTACGCTCCTACGCTTCTTGGAAGTTTTGACTCGATTCACCTATAAGAGGGAAATACTATAGTAAATCTCCCTATATCGGAATTACCAAAATTCCTATCTTACCCCTATCATGGCCTAGTACTAAGGCTAATATTAATAATAGTAGTTTGTAATCAAAAGGTAGGGTTGTCATCATTCTCAAGATAGTTAATCGAATCACTACTAATCAAGCGAGTTTTAGTAATACTCATAGTATTAAAGTAAGGGTTTCAGTTTTACTAACAACAATATTATTAATAATATTATTAAGAATATTAATAAAAATAAGAATACTACTACTAATAATAATAATGGCAATAATACTAAAAATTATAAGAATACTACTACTACTAATAATAATAGAGATAATAATAATGATAATAATAGTTAGAGTAGTAAACATAGTAATGATAATACTAATAATTATAATAATAACAATAATAATGGTAATGATAATAATAATGATAATGATAATAATAATAATAATAACAACAACAACAACAATAATAATAATAATAATAACAATAGAGACAATAGTAGTAGTAATAATAATAGTAATAATAATAACGATAACAATAACAATAATAATAGAAATAATAATAATAATAATAATAATAACAATAATGATAATAATAATATTAATAATAATAATAACAATGATAATAATGATGATGATAATAGTAGTGGAAATAATAATAATAATAATAATAATAATAATAATAATAATAATAATAATAATACTAATACTAAGAGTAAGACAATAATAATAATAATAATAATAATAATAATAACACCCATACTCATGATAGTAATACTAATAATAACGATAATGATAATAACGATAGTAATAACACCCTTAGTAATAAGAATACTAAAATTAATATTAATAGTATAGGTAATGACAATGATAATAACGGTTAGAATAATAAACATAATAATAATAATACTAATAATAATAATAATTATAATAATAGTAATAATAGTGATAATGATGATAATAATAAGGATGATAATAATAATAATATTATTATTAATAATAACAACAACAACAACAATAATAACACAACCAGGTTTTAGTCTTAATTAATACCATTAATTAGAAACTCTCCGAAATTAAGGTTAGGACATATTAGTAATAATAGTAGTAGTAGTAATAATAATAGTAGAAATAATCATAATAATGATAATAATAATCATAATACTACTAATAATAATAGTTAATAATATTAAAATCATTAAAACTTTTATTATTCAGGGTTTAGGGTTCCAAGAGGTGGGAGGCAACTTGGCTGGGTGGTGGTGCCGGCGGCGGCGCGGCGGCGATGGCGGCGGTGGAGGGAGGAAGAAGTGGAGAGGTAGATGTGGAGGCTAGGGGAGAGGGAAGTAGGGGAAAATGGAGGTGTGGGGTGGTAGGGAAGGATTCCCTAGTTGTTTTGGGGGTAGAGGTGGCGTTGTAGGCGGCGAAACCAGCGGCAACCGCCGACGCGAAGGGCGGCACAGGTCGAATGGGGCTGTTTGGGGAGGCAGTTTTGCACGGCCGGGGCGGCTTGTGTAGGGCAAGGCAGGGGAGGCTGGTGGTTGGGTTGTGTAGAGGGTGATGTAGGGAGAATTTAGGTGGCTGGATCGGGCGGCAAAGGCGGCCGACGGCGGCGGAACAGGTGGCTAAACAGGCGGTGGTCGCTGGATTAGTTTTCTGGGCTGCCAAAATCTAAACTCGATTATGGTGGCCTTTAGGGCTATTTATAAGCCAATCGAGGGGTAAAACGACAAAGGAGGGTTGGAGAGTAGGGGGTAAGGGGTATGGTGCTCTGGCCGGCGAGGATGGGCCGGCGCAGGTCTACGGGTGTAGGCCATGCTTGTCGAGAAAGGGGAATGGCGCGAGCAGGGGAGGGAATGGTCGACCGAGATAAAATGATAGGGAAGACGACGGGAAAGAGAGGAGGAGAACAGCGGGTCAAACGGCATAATCGGAGGTAGAAAATCTGGCTCCGATTTGGGAGTTGCAGGCATGTCGGGGGAAAGAAGATGACATAGAGGGGGAAGACAATGGTTGGATCGGTGGTACAGGGAGAAAGAAGGAAGAAAGAAAAAAAAACCAGCTGAACCGGCTAGGAGAGGGGAAGAGAGGTGCAGGGAAGCTGGGCCGTGCAGGGGGAGGGGAACTGGGCCAGTGGGCCGGCCCAAGTCGGGGGAAAAGATAAACAGAAGAGAAGGAAAGGAAAGAAAAGGAAAAAGAGGGGAAAAAGGAGAAAAAGAAAAAAAGAAAAAGAGGGGAAAATGGTGGTTGGCTTAATTAGTATATATTGGGTAATTTGGGGTGTTTAATAAAATATAAATATTAAAATAATAATTAAATTCTCTTTTTAGGTTAATTTATGGATTTTTGAAAGAATTTTCTTAAATTCCATTTTAATTAGATAAATACTCAAAATTTCCTATTTAAAATTATTTATAAATTTCTCCTAGATTTACCTTAATTAATTCCCTCTTATTTTAATAAAAGTAGTTTATTTAATTAATTTCCTAACAATTCCCTATTCGGCCATGATATCCTAAATTAGGGGTTTGGGGTATTTTAGGGTTCTTCATCCCCCATTCCAAGTAAGAAGGGGTTTAAGTTTAGGAGATCCTCTTTCTCTCTACCTTTGTGTTTTGGTAATGAAATTCTTTAATAGGTCTTTGATGCAATTATGTTCCAACTCTGCTTTCTTCCCTCATATTAGATGCAAGAAATTGAGGATTGTCAACTTTTCATTTGCATATGATCTCTTGTTCTTCTACAAGAGCAATGAAGCTTCAGGGATAGCCATCTTCAACTCATTTCTTCACTTTTCTAAAATTTTAGGTATAGTGTTGAATGCGGCTAAAAGTAATATCTATTATGGTGGTCTTTGTACTTAACAACTTAGGGAAGATTTGTTATCATGATTTCACATCCCAAAGGGGAAATTGCATTTCACATATTTGGGTGTGCCACTAGATGCTAAATATATTAATAATTACCGTTATCAAGTATTGGTTGATAAATTTACATCTCAATTGAGAACTTTGCAGGTTCATCTACTCATTTATACTAGGTGGGTGCAACTTATCAAATGTGTTCTTTTTAGCCTACAAAACTACTAGTGCGTGGTGGTTCCCATCTTAGTGAATATTATATCTTACATTAACACCATCTGCAGGAAGTTCCTCTTGTCAAGAGCCCATGAAAGCACAAAACATGCCTTGGTTACTGTGGAGACTAACCCCCTCCCAAATCAAAGGGGGTTTAGGTCTTATGCACCTTACATGGTGGAATAAAGCTGCTATGTGAAAACTTATTTGGCATTTGGCCTTAAAAAAGGACATTATGTGGATTAGATGGATCCACACCTACTATATTAAGGGAATGGATATATGGGAAGCCGATGTTAAGCCTTTAGCTTCTTGGATACTGAAGAAAATGTTGGGTCTCAAGAACACTTTCCACATGGCACTTCGAATAGGCACCTTAAAAAAACTTGTATAGTAGGATAGGTTATCTATATTATCTACATAAATATGATATTTCCATGAGCTCCTAAGGTACCTTGGTATGTAATGGTTTGGTTAAATTACACTAGCTAGAGATTTGCTTTTATTCTTTGGTTGGCTATGCATGATTATATCTAAACCAATGATAAAGTGAAATCTTATGGAGTGAAGATAGATGTTAATTTTGATTTATGTCATACTACCCCATAAAATAGGCCTCATCTCTTTTTTGATTGTGCATACTCATGAGATTTTTGGTTCCATCTGTTTAATAAGCTAGTCTGCCCTGAACAAATCATAACATGGCATAAAGTTATTAGTTAGGCCATAACAAGAGGAAGAGGACCTAAAGTCTAGAAGCATTTTATTCTTTCCTCTTTAGTTACAACCATTTACCATATTTGGAGGAAAAATAATAAGAGTTTTTTTTCTAATAATGTTTAAGAGGCTACTCGTGTACAAAAGATTATTCTTGCATACTTGGATGGAATATTCACACGATTCTAATACTGCAAATCATGCACTACGTTAATGAATCTTGTTGATACCTTTGCTTAAGAATTCTTTATCTTATTCTTTAGACTATTTTATCTCATATTATGTACTCCTCATGTTCTAATTGAAAGTAATGAAATTACATTACATATCCAAAAACAAATCAAATTTGATGTGGGACCTTATTTTGGCTTGATTAAGCTAAATTTATCTACATATTCGATGATTTTGCTCCTAACAAAAAAAAGTGGGTTTTAGCATTTTTACCCTTGTTTGTGGTTATATGAATGTGTTAATTGGGTTTCAAATCTTAAAAGTGTATTTTGGTCCTTTAATGACTAAACAGATGAATAATATGGTAGGTTGGACTTGAGGGCCTTATTAACCTAAGTTTGACTTTTAGTTGTTTTCAAAACTTTTACTTAGTAAGCGGGATTTTACTTTTAGAAGAATATTTCTTGTGTCTTCTAGTCTCTTATATTAGATTTTATACTATTGTAACACCCTCATTTTTAGGACTTGAAAATTTGTTATAAAAAGTTAATCGAAGAGCTAAAATAATAAAAGTGAAGGGTGTTACTGCCATACTTGGTACAAGTCAGATTTTCTCTACCATTTTCATGCCAAGTGTTAAGGCTAAAATCATTACTCCATTTAAATTAATAACATAATTATAAGAATTAGGATAGAGAGGTCAATCATATTAATCATTACTACAGCTGCTACGAAAACTCTAGGGAAAAATTATAGGAGGATAAAAGAGTCTAAGTACAACTAAAATTAAAGATACCAAAAATACACCGGATAGTCCTAGGCTCTCAATTCGAACTAATATATTTTAATTGAACGCATAAGCTTATCTGCAAAGATCACTATCCATTTAATAGGCAGGGACCACAAAAGGAACCCTTTAGTATAACAATACCGAGCAACCCATTATACAGAACTAATGTGAGAAACCAACATGGAACTTATATAAGGCATAATAACAATACATGGTATAAAAAATTTAAGTATACATGTAGGGATGTAAATGAGCTGAGCCAGTTCGGTATTCGGCTCGGCTCGGCTCGTTAAAAGCTCGGTTCGACTTGTTCGTTTAATTAAATGAGCCTCAAAATGAGGCTCGGGCTCGACTCGTTTATTAAACGAGCCGAGCTCAAACAAGAAAAAGCTCGGCTCGGTTCATTTTTTGGCTTTGGCTCGTGAGCTCGACTCGGTTCAGCTCGTTAAAAGCTCGGTTCGGCTCGTTCGTTTAGTTAAACGAGCCGAGCCCAAACAGCATTTTAGGCTCGTTTAGTTAAATGAGCCGAACCCAAACCTGGGGGTATTCAGCTCGGCTCGACTCGTTTACAGCCCTATATACATGCATTAATTGGATACAATAATCATTCATATAACCAAATACCACCAAGGACATATGTTCTACGAACTTGCACATTTGAAACAGCTAAAAATTACCAATTGAACATCTAAGGGATGCTCTTTGAAGTATTATTGGAAATAACATCAACCCAAACCATAATAATACCAACAATCACATATCTCATTATCAACTCCAATAAAAACCCATAACATCACAGGGAAGACCAATGAAAATTCACAATATTATAGGTAAGCACAAAGGTTGCTATCAAAAAACAGGTAGGTATGAAGGCTGCTACCGAACCACAAGTAGGTATGAAGACTTCTACCGAACCACAAGTAGGTATGGAGTCTTATACCAAACCACAGGTTGGTACGAAGTCTTCTACCGAACCACAAGTAGGCACAATGCCTTTTACTGAACCATAGATAGGCACGAAGGTTGTTATAGAACCACAAGTAGGCACAAATGTTTCTACCGAATCATATGTAGACCCAAAGGCTACTATCGACCAATCCAATAATCCATTAATCATTTTCATTTTTTTATTTACTCGAGGGAAGATCAAATCAACCTGAAGACACTAAGGTACTCCAATCATACTGGCTCTAAGGCAATACAATATCCTATCGGCTATCAACCTTAGGACGCAAAGATACCCTAGTCATACTAGTATATGAAGGCAACGTAGTATCCTACCAACAAGGAAACCTAATCTATAAGTATGCATACCCTTCATAAGTGTGCAAAGTTAAATAGAGTAAGATATAGGGTTTGGTTAGAGCACTAAGGCACACCGGCGAAAATCAATATTTAACCATGGGCTAAACTATATCTTTAGGGTAGCGACCCCTAAAGAGCCACTATTTTCGATCTTGAGGTCTTTTACTTTAAACATTAGTATTTTATAGTGACCACGAAATCACAATCAATCACATAGATCTGGTTTCTATATTTAAGCATTTTACTCGTTTTTCCATTTCTTCAAGATAACCATAAACAAGATTATTACCAAGGTCCATCATAAAAATATATTAAGGCCATCCTAGGTTTAATTATCCACATTTGGACACATTAGGCCAAAAATGATCAAAATACCCTTGAGACTAAAATTAACACATTATCATCCTTTTTAATTACTAAATTCATTTTATTTGTTCATTTGTCATGAAAAGGCTAAAATCTATTAATTAAATTATTTAATTTTTTTATCATGCAATTAAATTATTAGATAAGCTAAATGATTATTTTTTCCTTAATCATGATTTAGCACATAAACCATAGCATGTGTATCTAATACATCCAGAAATACACAATCTCATGCTCAATGATATATAATACACATTTGACATGCTTATGGGGATAAATATCATATCACACTCAAAATGACCAAATTACCCCTAAGGCACACATCAATAATATTTATTCTACAAATTTATTTATGCATACTCAACCTATCATTTTACATGTACATGACATACATAATCTTTGCTTGATATTAAAATCATTTTAGTCATACTTTGTACTCAAAATATTTTACATAAGATAACATACTCTTTTCTACCAAGTTTCATGGTAATATAATTATAGCATAAAGAATCATGTTTAAAATATTTCATACACAAAAATCCTAATATGCTATCATGAGATATTTACTATTTTAGTAGAGTATAACATACTTAAAATTGTTTGCATTTCAAAAGCATAATGTACTATCATGTGATATTGATGATTTTAGTAAAGTATACAAGTTACCATAACAAACATACTTAACATGGTTTGAAATTCAAAACCCTAATGTGATATCATGTGATATTTACCATTTTAGTAAAGTATAAAAGTTACATGTTTTCCAGCAAAATACAAATTATTAGTATCCTACCAAAAATTATAAGTCCCCGTTAATCAAACTTTTGTACCTAAACATAATACCACATTAACAAATTAATATTCACCAAATAAAATAATAATTATAAATTTAAAATATTTATTTTATAAAATTACCATAATACCCTTACTATTAATAATTGGGCACAAATAATTTTTAAACGAAAAACCTTCTTAGTTGGTTGCACAGCGTGAGCTTGGGGCACACGAGGGGGTTGACAATTAGCTGTAAGGTAAGAGGGCTAGTTGGCAGTGATGTGAGTGATGGTAGTGGTAGTGGTGGTGAGGTTGAGGGTGGCATAACTAGTGGTGGGTATCTCGAGGTGGCACTACCGTAGAGGGTGGCTTGGTTGGGAGGGGATACGAAGAAGGTGGTGCAAGGGGTTGGAGTTGGCTATGGTAGAGGGCGGTGTAGGGGCTGGAGGCTACGAAGAATGGTGGCATAGGCTAGGAGGTGTTTGTAGAGGGAGGTGCTGAAACAAGAGATAGAGCAACGATAATTTCTACCTTTATCTAGGGGTGTGCAATGGACGGTGGCACTGAAAGTGGGCAGTGACCGGTGAGCTATGGAAGAAATGGATCGAGGAAGGGTAGGTTGGGAATGATAGAAATGGTTCAAGGGTGATGGGTGATGGCCGGGGTGATTGGGCAAAGGTGAAGGCTGCGATCATGACCCTCAGGTAGCAAGAAACTAGGGTAAGGAGATGGTAAAGGAGATTTAGGATGATGTAGAAGGAGAAGAGTGGTGGTGGAGGAGTTGGTATGGTGGTTGGGTTTTAAACAAGGAAAAGAGAGGGGAAAGGAGGGTTGTGTCCGGTTAAGGAGAAGTAGAGGGGTTGTGAGGTTGGGTTGAGGAAGTGGAACCAAACAAAGCCGAGAGAGAGAGATCAGAGGAAGGGTTGCGAGGGTTATGTGTATGTATATATCCAGATGAGAAAAATGGAGTGGTGAGGTGATGGTGATAGAGTATGGCTCGGTAGAGGGTAAGGGAGCTTGGTTCGATAAAGTGTGAAGTGATGATGATAAGGGTATAGGTTTGATAGGGAGGTAAGGTAAGGGGAGATAGGGAAAGTGATTGGGGAAGGAAAAATAGGCACAAAAACAAATTTGTATGAGAGATGGGGTTGACAAGGATAAGGTATAAATATTTTATTTTTAGTTTTAGGTTTAGTTTGGTTAGGTTAGGGTACTGGATAGAAAAATAATGTAGGAAAACAATTCAGTTTAGGATAGTTTTAGCAGGAAGGAAAAAGGTAAAATAATTTGGGGAAATATTTAGGAAATTATTTAGCTTACGAGTCAAATGTTATTAATAAAATAATTGGGATAAGAATTAAGGGTTAATTTTGAATACAAAGACTAAACACCTGAAAGTAAAGGTTACAAAATTTTGGAGTGCTACAATTGTGACCTCTAGCCTTTAATTTTGTGATTTTCCTTAAAAGTTTGAGGGATCTTTTGATCCGTGGTGATATTTTAGATCAAATGTTTTCATTATTTGACCGATCTTTGATCATTTTGTGTTATCTTTAATACTTATATGTTATGTGATATTTTTGCTCTTGGTGCTTTCACTTTGTGGAATATGCTTTGTGTTGGCATTATAAGAAAATAAAATCTCTTGGCACTCATAAAATACTAGGGGTAGCTAGTTGTATGGTGGCTTAGTACATTTTCTACTCTATATGATCCTTTGAACTCTATAGATGTTATGCATAATGAAGGATTATGATACTTTTGGTGAAACTAATTTGATTATATTTCATTGATAGTGGAAAGAGATGTCTAAAATGCAGTGGGATTTATGATTATGGGCTAGGCAATCATTGGAGTCATCTTACAAACCCCCTAGAAATAGTATGCTCACTTGTAGTGGAGTGGGATGCTCATTTGGCTTTTATTCCTTTATTATTTGTAACATTGAATTTGTTTATTGTGGTAGGATAGATACCTTATATGCCTTGGTCTTTATACCTTGCTGTTATTATTTTACCTACGAGTAATATCCATTGGTGGTAGGCTAAATTTCTAGGCTTGTGCCTCGGAGTTCGAATCAATACACTTATGGCCTATGTGGTTTCTTTGATTATGCCTTTTGCCTGTATGTCTAATAGCCTAAATTCGCAAGCGTACAAACCCGTTATACCATGTCAAGGTCGTATCCCTTAGAGACTTTGATGTTGAGTACTAAATCATGTTAACGGTAGTAAATATCTAATTGGATTGTCATCGTAAATTTGTAAGTAATGAATAATTAATTTAATTGCCAAATAATTGCTTAAATACGATAGGGTGAAATAGCCTAAATTAAGTAATAGCCTCTTTCAAGGTGTAATAGTCATACCTAATCCAATTGAATAACCTATTTTCATGGTATTAAATCAAATTAAATCCATTACATTCTATGATAAATCAATAAATCCCCAAGAGACTCTATCCTACTTTCGTGATTTGATTCTCCTGTTCAATTATTAGATTTTTGATTATTAATCTTCACCTTCTAGTTCATGAATTAAAAACCTATGTCGATAAAAGTTGGAAATCTATCAACTCAACCATAAATGAAGAAATAACAATTGAATTCAACAATTCAATCAATCAGAATGGAAATTAAACTAATCTATCATTAATTAACAACTTATACTAGATCCAATCTTAGAAAAGAAATCTACTCACTCATAATTGTAGTAAATTGTAAAAAATAAAATATAGGAATATAAATAACATTAAACATAATGAATAACAAAATAAAGATAAAAAGTTAGAACTCATAGATAAACGTTGGAATCCATTGCCAAGAATGCTTACAAGATGTAAAACTATAAATAAATCTAATAATTAATAAGGAAATTTTGAGTTATATCCATGGAGAAGGTTTTTAGAAAAAAAGAGAGAAAAGAAAATTACAAAATCAACCCCCTTCTGCCTCTGTTCCTTTTCATCCTTTTCATTCAAATGTTTTTGGGTCCATCACTGAAATGGGATGGGTTGTGTAAACGTGGAGTAACCTTCACATGGTTGTACTTTTCTTACATGACCAAATGGGGTGACACTCTTTCTCTCAATCTCTATCGTTGAGTGCACGATTATGCCAACCTATGTGGCATTTTTGTTCTTAGCATTGTTCCGTGCGTTTGTGCTATTCTTACATAGCCAAACCATGCAACTTCTTTTCACTAGCTGAAAATTTATGCACGGTTTTGCATTGGTCGGCATGGTTGTGATGCACCAGTGTACACAGTTGTGCCTTTGCTAAATATATGGTTATTTTTTTCCTCTTTTTGACTCCTTAGATTTTATCTTCTTTTTGTTTGCATGCAAGATTTGTTTCTCTTCCTTTAATGCCTTCCATAACGAATATGTGTTCCTCTTCCTTGGTTTTGTACACTTTTGTACAAATCCTTACAAAATAAATACCAAGAGAATAGTAGCCAGAGCAAGATATAAAGTTGACCAAAAAGTTCAAGAATTATATGACACAAGGTCATGAACTGGATGCAAAGCAAGGTGGAAAAGTAGAAAATGATAAATTCATCAATGTCATTATGTGATACTTGTTGAAATGCATGCTAGAGAAGCTATAGGCCTATCCTTATTCCTCCATGATTTTAATCCCTTTATGATTCCATGTTTTATTTGGAATACCTTGTGGTATAACTGATTGTTTATTATGCTACCTAGATTTCTAGCTTGAAGCTTCCCTACATGATTAATTATGAATATGTTTTAATATTTATAGGAATTTATTTCCTAGAGTTTCCTTAAGGCTTTGCTATCTTTGCTTATGCATGATCAAATTCCATTATTAGCATGACGTATTATAATGTGATATATGTTTTGTGTGAAGCATGCTTATGTGTGATAATTAATTCTTACTAAGTATGATTTCCATACTAATATCACACCATTTTAGTCTTGTGCGAGTTTCTTGTGCTTGGATATGTGGGGTTGAGAGTGTTGAGCTCTTTGTTGGCTCATTAAGTGTTTTAGTTAGGATCATTGTGATCCCATATTCTATTTCATTGCGGCTCTTGTAGACCTTTGATAGATCTTCTTGATCTTCTATTTATTTTTTATATAAATTTTCTAAGTCTTGTATCATATTTGAGTTAGGTGGCAATCACACTTGACTTATGGGTTATGAGCTTACTTTTTAGTTTTGCACTCGATATAGGTTAGATAATGAGTGTGTCTCTTTTATGTTGGATGTGGTGGTAGCACCAAATAATTCTTTTTTAGCTTTCGCAAAATGTATTGTGAAACAAAACTATTCTTGTTATGAAGGGGGGTGTTATAATATATCTTATCGATATTATTGTCTGCCTTAAAAGTGATTACAACACTACCTCCTATGCAATCATTCTTAGCTGATCACTCCTCAAGGTTAACATAACCACTTCTTACAAGTGCACTACTCTTGAAGGTGATGAAGACTTACACAACTACTATTGCCCAGAATATTTATATTTTGGATGTGACGAGAATGGGGTGATCCCCACTAGCAATCAGATATGAATTAATTCCTTTGTATAAAAAAAATATTTTAACAATTTACATATTTTTTCAAGACATTATTAAGAATAGTTTTAATATTCCACTTAAATCCTTTATTTAAATATAAAAAATAATTTAATATATAGACAATGAAGAAAAAATATGGGGATAAAAGTGGAAAATATGTTTTGACTTTTCTAAAGTGACTCTTTGTATACAAAAATTTGGTGTTAGAATGGTTTATTTTCTGATATGGAGGGATTAACATGTATGAGCCTTAATTAGTTTCTAAAAAATATCGATCTAGAGTTAATAGGAATAATAAGGTTAAAACGAGTGTGACAAAAATGCTTGTAAAAAGAGGCTAATGTTGCGGATTTGGGGTTCATGAATAGTAATTGTAACAATCAACACGAGATTGATGGTGATGAACCGTTACAATTTACAACATTTGAGTTTACCAAAGAGTGAAAACGACAGAAGCTAAAATGTGGATGGCTCTTGCTTGTCATTGTTCCATTAGTTACAATGTCTCACATTTCATAAGAAAAATAGAAAAAAGAAACTAGGTAAAAAATTAACTTAAAAGTAGTTAATTTAATTAATTTACATGTCTTAAATGGTGCAACTTTTCTCTTATTGAAAATATTATCTTCATTAGGTTGAGCTTCGGATACAGTCATTCTCATCTAACTAAGAATGACTTATTATGTTTTGATAGACCACACAAAATGATACTCTATCTGTGTTAAAGGATTATCACTTTCAAACTTTTTACACTTTTTACGGAGTACATTAAATAAAATATATTCTTTTAATTTTGTCCTCAACATTTTTTATTTTCCCAAATAGAAAGAGAGTAATGTAAAATTTATTATGGTTTGGAAAAATGAAATATTTAAGGTTAAAGATGAGAATTAGTCTTGAACTTTTTAAAGGTGACATTTTTTTAAATACGAAGAGAGTATAATATTGTAATTTTTTTAATGATAGACTAGATGGATCACCCCTCACCCAACAATATTTAAAAAATTTTTAAAACGGATCACCATTTACTAAATAATATTTTAAAACATCCGTCTTGATTGACATTCATTCTCTTTTACTTAAGTAAATTTTTAAAATTTATATTTATTATGGTTCACCTCAATCCAAACAAACTATAAATGATATTTATAAACTAATACAGTATTTATTGAAAAATGTTTAAAAATAATAAATTTTAATTATTATATGTCATGACATTTGATTTAATTTTATCATGTATTGTATTTTGAAGGAATTCAAAAATTATACCATTTTGTTCAATTTTTTTTAAACAAGGGTCTAAGACTACGATTGCTCGTTAGAAAGCTTTCCGGAAATACCAAATAAATTTGCACTCCGCGACTGATAAAACACAAGATATATTGGATCCTCCACAATGCTTGCAAGCTGCTGAGAAAAGAAGATTCAAACGAAGAACCAACATTGAAAAAAAAATACCATTATTTATTGAAACGTTAGGTACAATTTCAGCAATTATTCACTTTTATGAAAAGATTGTTGAAGGCATTACGACAACAAAGATCAATACAAAGGGAAAAGAAACAGAAAGATCAGGTTCATGGGTCACCAATGCGCTGTGAGTAGATGTAATCCTCATGATAAACCATAGGGCTATCAGTCAAACAGTCTTCACTTTCCCATCTCGTGCATTCCTCACGACTCGCACTCATTTCGTCGACCTATCAAAAGAAAAACAATTGCAAATTCAAAACCAAGAAAGACGATCGATGTATATCTATATCTATATCTATCTATCTATATATATATATATATATATTCTATTAAATTTATGCATAAACCCAGGTTTTGTGTTTAAGACAGCCGGAAGAATTTCTTACGGTGGGTGCGGAGGGCTCACGGACGAGCCTAGCATCGAGCTCAACGGAGCACGAGAGCAGTAGAATAAGAGCAACCACGAGGAAAGTAAAACTTCTGATAATCTCCATGCTTAATTAATCCAACATCTGGGTACGTGAAAAAAAAATTGTGATGAGCCGACTCGGTTCAGTATTCAGATTAACGAGTTGACTTTCAAGCAGACGGGATGGTGAGGAAGAAGAACGAAAGAGCAGAGTAGGTATGGCAGACATTTTTATAGAGATACGGTGCAGTACACATGCAGTGAGAGACCAGCTGCCTGCCGAGGGAGGGGGGGGGGGTATTCAAGTATTACTAACATTTGTTTATCTAAAGACACGCTCCAGACCATATGGTGTTTTAAATTACTAGTATCTTTAAATGAATCTCGAACTCATACCGCCATGCGATTAGAAAAGTCAGGGTTTGCTACTACCCGACAAAGCCAGACCTATCCAACCCTTTTTAAATTTCTTGGAAACACCATCCCTGTGAAGACGTCATTGACAAGTGTTTTTCTGATCACGGTGCGGTTCGCCGGTTTTTTATGTGGTGGTGAGTGGTGATTACTGATTATTATTCATGAAAAGGTTGCTCGAACAGCTGTACTTAAGCGCGGCACGCTGCACTGTCAAGATGGTAATTACTTATTCTAGTTGGTGAAGCTATTATTGTATAGTATTAATAGTACAATATATAAGGATTAAGGTACCCCCTCCGTTCTATATTAATTATTATTTTAGTTTTTTTGTATTTTTATTAAAAAATATATTTTTAATGAATAGAGATAATTTAGAAGAAATAAATTAGGTTTATTTATTTATTTTTATTTTGACACTTCTAATTAAAATGATATTTATTTTCGATAAAAAAATATATTACTAGAAGTTAACACTTACTATAGAACCTGGTGTGAGCATTTGTTTTATTTTGGCATGACAGTATCATAAGACTTTGAAATATGATGTTTTGATATCGTAGATTGGTCGTGGCTGACATATATTTGATGTTCTTTGTACGAGCGTTATGCGTTTCAATATATTTGTTTGGGAGAGGTTGATGTATGAACGTGGTAAAGGAATGTGGCCTACGCTATACTCTGATCGTTTGCATGAAGTACGAGCGAGTCGTGTAATTGGGTGCAATTCGACCTACTGAGCTAGGGGATTGGAGTAGGAGGGCTTACACAACTAAGGGAGTTTAAAAATGAATCCGGACTAAAATTTTAGATCAAATCCGTTGGTTATTTTGGGTTTTGGTCTAACATTAGATTGGTATTCTGGTCTTCAATCCAAGTTTTGAAACTACAGTAAAAATAATTTCGGTTCTTAACCAATTTCAATATATCTGTTCCATCTGAAATTTTATTAATATTTTACATTAAAAATACATATTTTTAATATAAAAAATATATAATTTATTGATTTCGATTCTAACTAATCTTAAATCAGTCTTTTGTCCTAACATTATAAAATTTTGATCCTTAACCCAATTTTGATATGAATCTATCTAGTTCGGTCTGATTTTAGATTGGTGTACGTCCATTAATACGACATGATCATGCAGTTTGCTTGATACGCTGTGTCGAGTATTTTCCCATCTAATTTATATAAATTTGCGATCCGAAGACATATGTCCACTTCTCGCTGAAGATTCTTCACTCTCTCTCCCTCCCTCGTCTCTAATTTGAATCTCCTCTGCAATTTCGTTTGATCTCCCTCGACGATCTTACATTAATTATCATCATTCATTGGCAACGACCATCGCTTGAATCGAACACTAAGACAGGACTATACAGAGATTGGTGTTGAAAATGCTGGGTTTTTTTTAGTGCACAAGGGATAATGGATTTAGTAGCAGCAGGATTTTCGTTGGTAATAGGGTTGGGGTTTTTCGCTTTCGTTGCTTCAGTTCTGTGTTGGGCTGCTTTCTTGCACCATGCGTGGGATTAACTCAATCCGACTTTTCTGCTGTCGTTGACATGAGGTACGCAAAATCTTGTTCCGGCTGTTTCGTTACCACTTGAATTGTTAGCTTTCTTATGCTGTTTTGAAATTATTACCTTGGACTCAGTGATTTGTGAAGGTTTTGCTGTTGTAATTTGCTGTCTCTTAGTTGTTCTATTTGACCTTCTCTGGAATCGATTCAATTCTCATAGTATTATTTTCATTCGGACTAATTGATCTCTACGTCATTGAATATGTTGTTCTTCGGTATGCTCCACGTTCAATCTATTTCCATTTCGTCTTCCTTTCAGGATGGTCAAACATGTTTCTGGTTTCCCTTTGGAGTTCCGGTTTATATTCACTGATTTAATTTATTGCTCTGTTCTACATTGGTTTCTAGTACTGCTATCATATAAATAAGAGAAGACGTATTTTTTATAACGGTTGACCCAACCATCGTAAAAACTATTACTAATTGAGAAAAATTGTACCAAGTGCTACTAGGTCACTGTAGTTTCCTAACATGGTGCGGGATAAACTTAAACGTAGGTTATAAAAGGCCTTCCCCTCCCCCCTTCTCCTTCATCTCCAAATTCGTAATATGGTATCTCAGGCTGAAGCCGATCATAAAAATTTGGCAGCGATGGGAAATTAATTTGCGAATGTATTATGGTTTTGTCTAGATAATTATTAAGTTAACTTAAGTGAGAAGGTATCGTTAACTTATTTGAATAAGATGTCAAAACATATATGAGATAATGTCATTATCCTTATTTGTTAAGGTAATCAAGAATAGTCATGAATTAATACAAAATAGTCATGTTGGACAAAGTTTCCTTAAAACATTCACCTTCACTTAATTAGTTTCACCATCCAATTGGTGGTTCAAAAATATTATATTAGTTTAGTGAAGGTTAAAGTAGGTTATGTTAACCTCCCTAAAACAAAAGTGAAATCAATTGTTAAGCTATAATATTACCTGCAATCCAGGAAAGACTTTGAGCCTAAAAGGTTGATGCAATACACTTATGAAGAACAATTCAAGGATAACCATCGAGAACACTAATGAAAGCACTGAGTAATTGAGATACATACACGCGCAGATGAAGTGGTTCGGTAGGGTTGCATCATCATTTTCATCACTAGAATCTCCTAATGATCTACAATATGGGATTCTTTACTAGTTTTCTTATAAATTAGAATGTGCACATTAAGCTTTGCACATATTCTTTGGGGACATGATTCAATTTGTCAATCATCATGAGGTGTTGTAGCCGATTTCAAAAGACTATAAATCAAGCATGTGGAACAAATCCTAGTGATTGAAGTCGCTCCACCTTAGGCTTTTTGTATATTTGATTATTTGGTGAAACATGCGTCAGCTGTTGGAACCTACTTTTTCTTCATCCAGCTAAATAGGTGTGATTGACTATCTAAAACCATTTAAGAAGTTTATTCATAAAAATTTCTCCATCAAACTCTAAAAAGATAATCCTCACACCATAATTAAGAGAGTGAAGTTTGCTACGGTGGTGGAGTTGGAGTGATATGGGCCTTTTCCAAACTAATATTATTGGATCTAATGGCCGCTGACCCAAACAGTGAAGGTCAACCCAAGAGGTTTTCTGGATACTTTTTCGACCGATTCCACACAGGGCTAGTCAAGTATGAGATGGAGGGCAGGTGACTAACCTTTACTATATTGTATCTTCCCCTTCTCCATTCTCTCCTAGTTCCACCTTTATATGTATAGGGTCTTATACTCATTTTAGGGGATCTAAAATTATCAATACACATTCTCACTTTTGTTATCTCCTCTCTCTTCCTAACTTTTCCCTTGGTAACCTTTAATCATTTGAAACTCCCTTTAATTACCTAAGAATCCCTCAATTCACAAATCTACCAACAACAATAGGCATTGTTTGTGGAGACCTAAATAAAAAGTTGTCTCACATCCAACCTTCAGATATATTTGATTCTAGAACTAGTGACCTCTCTAAAGAAGAGAATCTAGTCACTATCTCTCAACTTCAAGCTATAAATGCTAAACTCTTAGCATCTATCTAGGAAATTGGCTTAGACATGCTAGCTCCTCAAAGACACACCATTGGCTAGCTGCCAAACCTCTGAGATTAGCACCACCATGATATGCCCCAATAACTTATGCTACAAGAGATTATGTTGGAGGCTATGGACTTCCTGAGAGATAACAAAGGATTAGGCTACGTAGTGCCGTCATCCAAGAAGATGAAGCTGAGTTAATGGAAGACACACACCTAAAAAGGACTAGAAGTGAGATATATAATGACTCTCTTTAACCCTTCCTAGGCAGCATAGGAGAGAAAGGCATCTAAGTCCAAGAAGAGGCAACAATGGCCACCGAACTAATTGAGATGACGAAGAATATCATGCACATGATGACCGCTAGACTAATAAAGGGGAGGGGATTTTATTAGCAAACTAATAGATCAAAAGGTACAAGAAGATTTAGAGGATAAAGGGAAGAATAGAGGTGCCACAAATGGTTACACTTAGCTAACAAACTTCATAAAGAGCATATATAAAGTGCTCACGCATAGAATAAAAGTTCCAACACTCAAATCTTTTGATGCTTTTAGAGAGCTTGAGATTGGCACGACAATGCTATGTAAGAGAAACATAGGGTGTTTTGGAGAGGTTAGATCTCAAAAATCCAAAGAGAGATTTTGTGTATTGAATTTTGAAGATTTATATTTTAGTGTTGTGTGTGTGTGTCTAAATCTTACAACTAGACATAAGCCCTCTTGCGAAGAATTCATTGGCAATAGTAAGCCCTTTCTCAAAGATGTAGTGGAAAATTTTGTGAAAGATGTAAGCCTTCTCATAAAGAGGCGGTTGTTAAAATTATGAAAGTTGTAGTTCCACTCACAAAGAAGTAGGCTTTAAAGATATATAAGATGTAAGCCCTCTCACAAAGAAGTTGTTGTCAAAGCTAGCAAAGTTGTAAGCCCTCTCTTTAAGAGGTTGTTAACAAATATAATTCTTTAATCCCTCATCGAGGAATTAAAGTATTGAATACAACCATATATAGTGAGATGAAAGTACCCTAAAAACCTTTCATCATTAATTCTGAGTCTTAATACGTAATCTCCATTGGAGGCTATTGAGCAATGAACATGGGCACACCTAGTGAATTTTGCTAACCCAAGATCAATATGTAAGCCCTCAAAGATGTTAGAACTAATGATAAGAACACTTGGTGAGTTGAAAGACAAATTTATTTTCACTCACTCATTAAGCCCAAGGACCACAGATGATGAGATGAAAGATCAATTCTCTTTCACTCACTAAGTCCAAACTCTTAGAATGAGTCCTTGGTTGAGTTACCTAGGCCACTAAGTCCCTAAGGTACACCTGACAGCATTTTAACTTAGCTAATCATCCACCTCCCATGGTGCATTCCTAAATGGTGGTGCTAAGCCATTAAGCCAATACTCATGGGTCTGGTTGGTCAATCTAGCCTGATCAACCAATGGTCATTAGATCATACCCTAATTTTGTTTGCCACCATCAAAGCATAATAAAGATTCAAAGTATGCGCATTTTGGCTATTATGATTTTCTTAAACTATGGTATTCTAATTTCCTTATTATCAATAATATTTTTACCTCAACATCAATAAAGGATTAAAGGTGAAAAAAGATATGAGAAAAGGGGGATAAATCATTCTATACTAATAAAAAAAATATGAAGGAAGGGGGCTTCCTAATAACCATCTTACTCTTCACCGTTGCCTCGAACCTCCTTAGACCCTTCAAGATCAATAATAACTTTTAACTATTCACGAACATATGAACGCATGCTGGGTTTTTGTACTTGATCCCACCCAACCAAGATTTTAAACTAGATATGTGCAATGGAAGCACCATATTCATATTAGTGAGACTAAATCTACTTCTCATAATGAACGAACTCTTTACTGGCCATATACTTATCTATAGCTTCATTGATGTGTCTCCGTTTGACATCGACTATCGCTTTGTCTATATGATCTTCCGCATCCTTTTGGCATGCCTCAACTGCTTGTTTGACCTTGGACAATTGTTCTTGAAGATTCTTTATTTCTTTATTATTTACTGAGTCATTTTTAATAATCTCTTAATCATTTGTCCATAACACAACACTCCTCTAACATTTTCTCCATGTCTAAGAACTTAGCCTTGCATTTTCCACCTTGGTAGTAAGGATTTTGTTCTCTTCCTAGGGTGCTTTAAGTTCGTTATCATATTGCCAGACCTTCCCAACATTTGCAACCCACCTTTTCTTCTATTTCTCAAGACATTCACCTTTACCAAGTTTCACCATGAAATTGGTGGTTCAAAAATATATTATTTTAGTGAAGGTTAAAATGGGTTATGTTAATCTCCCCAAACAAAGTGAAATCAATCATTAAGCTACAAAGTTACCTACAACTTAGGAAAGAGTCCTAACCTAAATATTTGATGCGATACACTTATGAAGAACAAGTCCAAGATGACTACAGAGAGTAATAATGAAAGTAGTGATTAATTGAGATAGATACAAGCTAGATAAAGTTGCTAGGTAGGGTTGCATCATCATTTTATTCACTAGAATCTCCTAATGATCCACAATATGAGATTCTTCACTAGTTTGCTTGCCTATTAGAATGTTCACATTAGGCTTTGCACATATTCTTTTGGGACATGAGTTAATTTTTTGATCATCATGAGGTGTCTTAGTCGATGTCAAATGATTACATATCAAGCATGTGGAAAAAACCCCTAGTTATTGAAGCCACTCCATCTTAGGCTTTTGTATATCTGATTATTTGACGAAACATGCGGAAGCTATTGGATCCCACTTTTTCTTCATCCAGCTAGATAAATGTGATTCACCCTCTAAAATCATATGAAAAGTTTATTCGAAAAATTTTCTCCATGAAACTCTAAAAAGATAATCCTTGAATCGTAATCAGGAGAGTGAATTTTGCTAAGGTGGTGGAGCTGGAGTGATATGGGTCTTTCCCAACCTAATACTATTATATTTAATGGGAACCAACTGAAAAAGTGATGGTTAGCACAAGAGGTTCTCTTGATACTCTTCCTCCCGATTCCATATTAGGTCAATGAAGTATGCAGTGTTGGATACTCTGGCTAACCTTTATTGCAATGTATGTTTCTCTTTTCCCCTCATTCTACCTCTATATATATGGGGTCTTATACTAATTTTAGGGGACCTAAAATCATTAAAATACATTCTTCCTTTTTCTCTCTTCTCTCTCTTCCTAATTTTCCTCTCTATGGCATTTAATCATTTGACACCCCTATTAGTTACCTAAAATCCCTCATTTAAAAAGCATATACAACAATAGGCACCATTTGTAGGTACCTAAATAAAAAGCTATGTCTCCCATCCAACTTGTAGATAGATTTGATTCTATCACTACAGAACCATGAAGAGAGGAGAATATTGTCACTATCTCTCAACTTCAAGCTTTTAACTCCAAGCATCCATCCAAGAAATTGTCTTGAACATGCTAGTTCCACTAACACACACCATTGGCCAGCTGCCACAACTCCTAGATTAGGATGGTTGCAATATGCCCCAACAGCCTACCCCAAAAGAGACTCTATTTCAGGCTCTAGACTTTTTGAGAGATAACAAAGGAATATGCTATGTAATGTCATCGTCCAAGAAGATGAAGTCGAATTTATGGAATAAACATAGCTAAAGAAAACTATAAGTGATTGAAAATGACTATCTTTAAGCCCTCCTAGGCAAGATTGGAGAGGAAGATATCTAAGTCTAAGAAGAGCACATGATGGCATCCAAACTAATAGAGACGATGAATAATTTCATGCACATGATGGCCACCTGCCTAATAGAGGGGAGGAGGATTTTATTAACATATCGATAGATCAAAAGGTACAAGAAACTTTAGATGCTAGAGGGAAGAAAAGAGGTGGCACAGATGGTTATAATTGGAAAACACCTTTCATAAAAGATCATATTTGAAGCATTCATGCATAGAGTAAGAGTTTCAACATTAAAATCTTTTTATGGTTTTACAGATCAGGAATACCATTTGAATGTGATTAGAAATACAAGGCTATTAGCAAAAAAATGTGAAGATATCCTATATAAGGCATTCTTGGGTACACTAAAGGGATCGGCTTTGAGGTGGTTTAGAAAGCTAAAGGTTGAGTGAATAAGCTCCTTTTTCTAGCTACCTATGGATTTTGTGTAGCACTTTGATACTTGATGATTGTCGAATAAATACTCTTCCTCCTTGATGAGTTTTTTTTTCAAAGGCAGTGTATTAGGTCCTTTCCTTTCTGAATATATTTGATAAGGAAGTATGATAGTTCTTTCCTTTTATTGTTTTTATTGATTGTTGTTGTATTTTGAAGAGTTTTGACAAGGTTTTGTTGATTTTTTTATAACAAGTTCAGAATAAAAATTGGAAGAGGAGGCTTATAGGTAAACATGACTAAACCTTTAGTAGATAAGATTTTATATGTTGATTTGAGTTGTGGCAAAATGTGTGTTTTTGGCTCATTATGGGTTGCCACGGCTTTAGGGCCCTTGTCTATTATTTTATTATTTTTTATTTTTTGAGGGCATTATTGGATTCATTGATATGTTTCGATAAAATTTGATATATAATATGTTAAGTTTTATCCATGGTAGGTTTGGGAATCTCACTAATGTGTTGTAATTTTAGGGTGTTTTTATGAGTTTCATGTTGTTCATCCTGCTAAAATTGACAAGTGCCTAACTTTTCACGAATTAATTCCAAGCAAGTTGAAATTTACTAATAAAATATATTTTTAAGCGAAAACATTAATATAATATAGTGGAAGTAACCGCCACACTTAGCATGAGTCATGTCCATACCTTTTCCGTACTAAATGTAAGGCTAAAACGTTACGATAAATAAATCAAAACTTACAAAAACATATATAATTGGCAAAAGATTTTAATAAATTAAACTTAAGAATAGAGTACGGAATACATGCTTCATATAATATAATAAATAAAAAGATAGAAGAGGGAAGAGTCCAAAAAAAGATATCCAGAATCTATGGCACATAATATATATGACATCAGATATATATAACTCTACACCTTAACTTCTAAGGTATAAACCTGCATCACCCCACTTAATGAGCTTCCTTGAAGTTAGCATGATCATTATCAAATACTTGTGACACAACGTCTATAAATTTGTAATATCAGTACATATCTTGTACTAAGTAATATAACTATCCTAAAGAGAAAGCATTATGCACAAGGCCCATTTAAAGAAAATAATAGAACATGAAATAAAAAGATGATGGCATGCTTACATATATTTGTTAATTGAGAAGAAGAAAACTCAACCGTTAAGCATAAAATAATGTAATGCCAATGTACGGATAGATGAGATTCATTGATTATTATATTGTATCATCCTGATCACAACTAATATATTATATTAACTTGATAACATAGATTCAAAGAAACTATAACAACTAATCTAGTACACAAACAGTACTCGACCTATTTGGCATGTTGAGAAATGTAATCGTACCTCTAAATAATGGGACACTTAATCACTTAAGTATGCATACCCTATATAGGGCCGAAATATATCGAGACACCCATAGAGTAGAATAGGGCCTCCTAAACCATATAAGACATTCGGGATCGAAGAATAGAAAACACCAAAATGGTACCAAGTGAATAACAAAATTAACTCAGATAGCTACCCCGAGTGGTACAAGTCTTGCCTCAAGATCTTTTACTTTAAGTGATTAATATTTTATCAAAAATTTAGGTCAAACTAGAACAAATGCCCATAGAATATCACTTAATCACTTCTTTGAACATAAATCAATTCTTTTATTAAATTTTTATATTATCCATGCACTTTACCCACTAAGGAATTAAGGCCTATAAATATTCCATGATGGCCTAATTGAATATATAAGGTATTAAAGCCCAAGGAAGATTATTGAGACATTAAATCCAAGCACGCTTATCGAGGTATTCAAGCCCAAATTCCTTGCCATGAAAGAACCAATAAATTTATATCTCAATGTACATTAACTCTAATTTTCAAAACAAGGTTCAATAACCAACCAAGGGTTCATATATAAGGTCAAATCAAATAACTAGTGTAAAAGCATATAAAATGACTAAAATATTTTTTACGCTAACAATTTTACCTTCATATTAAGAGATGTGAATTTCATGCTAAATGGGTTATAACTAAATTATAATTTTCTTATGATGAAATATAAATATGGACACCAAGTATTAAATGCTAAAATTACTCAATTTACCTAAAGTATCTCTTTCTCTTTTCTTTTTCTTTCTTAATTAATTATTTAATTAAAATCTCCAAGTTAACTCATCAAATATTACCTAAGTATCAAAATTATCAATTTTAACTTATTTTATTAACATAATATTCACTTAGGTCTTAATTTTTTTGAATTTAATGTAATGGCCAAAATGCCTGTATTCACCTAAAATTACCTTAAACTTCTAAAATTCATAACTTACTATAAAAAACATCAAACCCAAAGATATCATATATGCAGTGTTATGTAAAAGACACAATTAAAACAATGGTACTCTTAAAAATTCCAAAAACAATATGTAAAGCCTCACATAACCATGGACAAATTGTCCAAGACCTTAAAATTTTTTTATTTAAACTCTAAATGATTCAAATTTCATAACCTAGCTTTTATACCCTATTATACATATGGTGTAATACTTAGATAAATTTAAAACAACCAAAAATCACATTAAATAACAACGACAAAAGCTAAACAACTCGAATATAGGTATATTTATCACAACTATATTAAAAATGTAGCACGACTATACTGAAAATTCATCATGATTCTACTAAATATTCATTATATTTCCAACAGACATAAGAACAAAAAAAAATGTTACACAAATAATTCTCTCATCACACTTTCATGATTTATATACATAAAATAAAAACATTAAAAATAGTATATAAGATTTTACAATATATTATTTCATACTTATAATTAAAATAAAGCTAATTATGTATAAACTAACATATAAAATACCTAGTACAAAATCCTATTTCTAAAGGTCAGTTTAGTTACCAAAATTTCTAAACTCCTTAGCAAAGATACAATAAGGAATATGGAAACTCCTTATCTAAACCACTTGGTTACCTTTAAGAATGTAAGATAAAATAGTTAGTTAAATAAAAATTAAGAAATAAGAAAATATGAAAGAAAGGAATTGAAATGGAGGAACTTGGGAGAGTAAAATAACAAACAATAAGAGGATGGAAAAGTTTGGCTCAAGATGTTATAAGGAAATAAGACTATGAGAGAAAGAGGGAGGAAGATGGTGGAATAATTAATTTGTCATGCAATTTAACCACAAAAAAAAAAGATACAACATGAGTGTATTGTAAGGTTGGTTGGCTAGAAAAAAGGAGAAGAAAAAATAAGATGATGAAACAACTGTAAAGGGGGGAATGATCATAACATAGAGAAAAAAATGCAAGGAAAAAATCCTAATAGAAATAAAATTAATAATCACAGAGGAATCAGGCCAAACAGAGGCTCGAAAGTGGCTGAAAGTCATAAAAAGAACCAGCTATTACAGATGGAATTTGGTCGGGAGTGAAAATTAGGGGGAAATATATGGGTGATGAGGCTTCATTTTAGGAAATAAAATGGTATGGAATTATATTATGAAATAAAATATTTACAAAGAATAAAAAATGAAGGTAAGAGGACAACCAGAGAGAGAACGAGTTTTTCAAAGTTAGAAAGAAATTAGCTTTACACTTGACTGAAATTTTGTGATTTTACATGCCTTTTGTAATAGAATGTGCAATTTAAAAGAAAAATAAAGTGAGATATGATAAAGGAAATATGGAGTGACTTTTTGGTTTGAATTTAGCCTCACTTGAGTGCTAGGATTAGGGGTGTAACAGAGAAGTTAGGGTATGATTGAGTGCATAAGAGAAGTGTCATAAATTCATAATTATGGTACTTGATGCACATTTTGGTTAGGTGAAGTGTAACCAAGTTACATGTATAATTTGGTTTGATTAAGAGACAAACTAGGATTTAAAAAAAGTTTGAAGATTGGTTACAAATTTTTTTCGATTAAATAAATTACAAGAAAGTCCAGTAATGGGTATTTATTGAGAAAATATCAGCTGAATTTCAAAATTCATAAAAAATTTGTGGAAAGGTGTTGAATAGTTTTAGAAACTCAAATATATACAAATATTGGGTTTTAGAGCTGGTTTGAAGCTCGACGGATGGAAATTAAGCAAAAATAGATAAGTTGCGAAAATGCGTTTTTTTTACAAATATACAAAATAATTAACAGACGGTTCAATTTGACATAGATTGGTGCAATATATTTTTATAAAGTCAAATATATATAAATATTTGGCATCAGAACTTATTTGTTGACTAATTGATTAAAAATATTAAAAACGGCTAAAATCGTCCAATACCGTAAACAACTTTTTCCTTGATTTAATGATTTAGAAGGAATGGGTCGAGACATGAATGAATAAAATGGATGGGTTAACTCAAAAATATTTTTGTGTCAATTTAGAAATTCAAATGGGTTGAAAAGAGTGAAAACAGAAAAACCAAAATAATTACAATAAAATGTGTTTTCTACACATGAAAGAAATGATGGAAGAAATGTTTAAAATAAACATGAATGGAATGGGATTAGATAATAGAATGTATATGTTTTAAGAGACTTGTTACTAGCCCAATCATGTATGGTAATTAGGGTATGAGAGAAATGGATATTGCAATTATAGTATTTTTATGATTTTTGGGCTTTAAGAACAAAATGGTTTTTTTCACTTGTGTTTAGATTTTTTCAGAGTTGAAGATCTACTTGTAATGTGTTATTTATTGTATAAGTACGCTTGTATTACAATTTTATGAGGGTTTGCTATTTTATTTGAATTTTTTAAGTTTATGTGTAACTAAAAGTAAAATTGATATTTCACTAAAAGGCCTAATTACTATGATCTTAAGGGTCATGGGTGGGCATCGATCATTGAACATTGAATTTCTTGGGCATACTAATATAACATAAATAGTAAATGACATGAATAGTAATTATCGATATAAATTAACTATTTATTTTTTGCATAATGAGTCTCGATATATTTCTATGTTTTCATACTTTTATGAATAGTTTCTCTTATGAATAGTAAAAATATAAAATGGTGAATTATCGTTATTTGTGGTTGTAATATTATAAATATATTATATATGTGAGAAATCAAAGTGTGATATTGAATATGGTTTAGCTGAGTAAACTCGGTTTGACCTTGAAGGTAAGGTCATATAATTCCCTTATTTTGTTGTTTTGGTATAGGTTATCTACCTTTGTGTATTTACTAAACACCTTGATCTTCCTAGGATCACTAGTATTTACCTCTACCACTTTTCAGGATTGATGATTGGTCTTACATATCAACATGAATCTTTTTTTGAATATGGTTTTCTTATCAACTTACACGCATCATAGAAAAATTCTCAAGGATTCACTTATCCTTAAATTGTTCCAAATCAATAACACTTAATTGTTAAAATATTTAATGATAAGTTTTCTAAAAAGAATGTATATTTTGTTAATATAGATAGTAATATCTATCTTTTTAATCATCCATCATCCACTACCAAATTGGGGCAATACGTACACCCCACTCAAATATGATTAGCCTTATATATCAACATGAGTCTTTTTTAGAATTTTTTTTTTTATCAAATTATAGCCATCATGGAAAACTTTCCAAGAGTTCACCCATCCTCAAATTGTTTCAAATCAAGAACACTTAACTGTTAAAATGTTTAAGGATAATTTTTCTAAAAAGAATGCATATTTTGTTAGTATAGATAGTCATATCAATCTTTTTAATCATCCATCATCCACTACCAAATTGAGGTATTACATAGGGATGTGCAAAAAATTTGGGATTCAAAAATTTGATTCGATATTCAAAAAATCTGATCGGGTATTTCGAATATCTGAACCAATTTTAGTCTAAAAGGATATCCAACATTCGGATATCCAGTTTTTTAAAGGATTATCTGATCCATAAAAATATACGATATTTTGTTGATTATTTCAACAATACATCATATTATTGTATTTTTTATAGTTTTAAGTTTTAAAATTTTATTTATTTTTGTATTTTAAATATTTATAATAATATTTTAATAATTTTTTAGATAAAATAAGAATTTATATGAATATAGATATGAATATTAATTGATATACGATCTTTATTTTTTTAAATATTCTAGCAAAAATTATTAAAATTGATAAAATAGTATTTTCATGTGGATATTGGATCTAACCGAATCCAATCTATATCCGGTCAATATTTTTCGGATATCTGCATCTCGAATATCCGGTCTAAAAAATGTGAAGCAAATATCTGAAAAAAATTATATCCAAAAGGATACAGATATCTGATTTTGCACACCCCTAGTATTACATACAACCCCACTCAACGATAATTGGCCTTACATATCAACATAAGTCATTTTTTGAATTTTTTTCTTTTATCAAATTACAGGCATCATGGAAAACTTTCTAGGAGTTTACCCATCCTCAAATTGTTCCAAATCAATAACACTTAATTGTTAAAATATTTAAGGATAAGTTTTCTAAAAAGAATGCACACTTTGTTAATATAGGTCGTCATATCAATCTTTTAACCATCCATCATCCACTACCAAATTAGGGTATTACATACACCCCCACTCAAAGAATATAACACCCTTGTTACACCTCGACTATTAACTACCTCATTATAGTCTATTTTAAGAATCGTCCTTCTAGGCAACTAACTGAATCGTTTGAGTTAAACTTAGGGTCTTGGTATTACTTTGATACCATTTGTAATACCTTAACCCTACTAGAGTTGTGGTTAGTTATATGAAGTGCTTTTAAAGTTGATGGTTGGCCACATGGATCAATATGAGTCTTTCTAAACGTGTTCTTTTTATCAATTCACATGTATTTTTCGGAAACTTCTCATGATGTCATCCATTTTTAAGTTACTTCAAGTCAAACACGCTTAATTGTAAAGTTATTTAATGATAAATATCTCAAAAGGAAGGTATTCCTTGTTAATATATACAATCATATCAATCTTTTTGAACATCAATCATTCACTACCAAATATGATTATTACAATTCAATGAGGTTCTTCTCTACTCCATATGTAGTCTATGAGATATATAGAGGGGATCAATACTTGCAGATGGAATGGCTTATGGTTATCCATTTTGAACACCCCTAATTAGCAACATGTTATTGATTATACATCTCACATTAGTTCTAGTTATAATGATCCAATTGTTCATGCTCTTCATGTTTATTTACTTGTTAGTGAATATTGTTTTTGAGGTGAAAAAATATGTTGAGATGTTTCACTCTTTTATGAAAAGAAATTGGTTGTTCTAATTATGGCAAATAAGTAGATGGACCAGCATAATTACACTATGATTAACTTCTTTATTTATTGTCTAAGGGTAATATATTTTTAAAGCATGTTGGTGCTTCTATTACTTAAAAAATTGTTGAGTTGTTGCATAATTTATTTATAGTTTATTTGGATGGGAGTAAATTTAGACGAGGGTAAACATTAAAAATTAACATAGATGAAATGACTAAAGGTGAACCAAGAAGAATGTTTAAAAATATTTTTGGATAATATTTATCTAACTTAGGTGAATCGGAATAAATAATTTTTAAATTTTAATTGGAATGAGATAAATGAAAGTTAAAAATTTAAAATAAATAACAATTATATTTGAAGTTCCTGCTACAATACATATTATGGTGATGATATTTTTATTCAATTAGGTAAAACTTTATTTTTTTTTTCATTTACCCTCATTATTCCTTAGATTAGAGGTTAATAAATATAATAAGAATTAAGGTTAATGAAGGAAGTTTTTAACCCTCATTAACTTAGATGGGCTTTTTTACTTTTGTATTTAAAAATAGATGAATGAGGATAAATTAGATAAATTCATTCTATTTTATCCCAAACCAAAAATATTCTTACAGAGATTATTATATATGGTGGCCGGCAATGTGACAAATTATAGTGCCACCGGAAGGTTGTTGGAACGTGAGTAGAAGACACTTTATTCTTCTCCTTTTGCCTTGAGTTAATCTGATGATTTGTCGTAGTACGAAAAGGTGCTTGTGTTGCTTTATATTCGGCCATGGTCAATTACTATGAACTCTGTCGTGCTTCGACGATACAAGTCTGGCTTATCATGGCCGAATCTAGCCCACTGATTGAGCTCAGGCATGACCATACATATACACACACAAGACACACAAAGGACTATCGTACTGGGCTATGTGTTCGAGGGGAGCTTCGACGATACAAGTCTGGCTTTTCATGGCCGAATCTAGCCCACTGATTGAGCTCAGGCATGACCATACATACACACACAAGACACACAAAGGACTATGGTACTGGGCTATGTGTTCGGGGGGAGGCTCTCTGCGGTAGTCTCTAATATAGCCTCCTGCCTTTTCCCCAACACACACGAGGGGGTCTGCCAGCGGTCCAACATTCTACGGCCCGACGAGAAAACTATTATTATTATTTTTTTCATTCAGAATGTCCACCAAGTGGAAAATTTTGTTTTGAGAGACCGGGGAGGGAGGAATAATTAGAACAAGCAAAAGTTCTTTAATCTGATTGGATTCGTATAAAATCTGACCTAATTTAATTAAATAAATTTATTAATTTAATTCAATCTAAGTTAGATATAAAATTAATTTGATCCGACATTGATTAAAATATAAATAATCCAATTCGACCTCAATTAGATCCGACTCTAATCTATAATTCACTATCAATCCGATCCGCTATTAATTCGACCCAAATCAATAAAACCAAATTCGATATTAATAAATTATGATAATAATAAAAATGCGCATGCCTTATTATTTATTTAAAGCTTTTAAAAAAAATTGTTATTTAAATTTTACTTATTTTTCTTACTTTTATTGTAAACTTATATATTCACCAATGATATTTTAATTTTATATATTTTTTCGTGTAAAAATACAACATTAAAATGTCATAATAATAAACAAATATCAATTATTAACATATTATTAATCACGTACTTATATGAAGTTAAACTTAATGATAGCCTACTAAGGTTAATGAATTAGATTAATTTTGATGGTCAATATCCAATTTGACCCAAGTCTAAGATTTAGGATTAACTCGGTCTAAATTTGATCTGACCCATCAAAATCTAAAAAATACGATTTTGTTAAGGTAATACAAACTTGATCATTCAAATTAACTTGAACATGAAATTATCCTAATACTAGCTTGCTCGGTCAAAACTCAACTCAATAGGGATGTAAACTAAGTGGGTTTAAGGCGGTTAAGCCGATGCCTATACCTATACTCCTACCTTTACCCGATAAAAAATCTGTACCCAAGTTTATAATGGGTATCTACTAACACATCTACATTAATATCTGTTAGATATTTGGTATTCGACGGATACTCCATTTACCTATTAAAGGATATTATCCAACTGATAAATCCATTATCCGACAGATTAACCCATTCAGAGTTAATCCAAATAATAATTTTAACCTTACATTATAATATATTTATTTTAAAATTAAGGGTAAAAGGGTAATTATAGATCTGATAAACGAGTACAAATATGGATATCCTATACCGGTATCCGTACTCGAACCAAATGGATATTTTTTTCATCCTCAATTTTTATTTATTCATATCCATTTAAGTATTCGACGAATAAAATTTATTAAGTTTCGAGTAAAATTCACTCCATTTACATCACTGTACCTTATCCGACTTGACAAGTTAACCCGAAATAATCTGAACCCAATTCAATTAGAATATGACCTATCTCAACCCAAATCCAAACTGATCTGATGAATTAACCCAATATGATCCATATTTGTAATGACTTGAATCCGACCCAACCCGAACAATAAGATGATCCAAAATAACCCAAACTCAAAATTATCCAATCTAACCTACAATCAATCCATAAAGAAAAATAACTCATAAATAATCCGACTAAAAAATGATCCAACTTACTATAACCCAACTTGATTGCCACCTATAGAAATAATACAAACATATCACCCTTTTTCATTTTTTTTTGTTTTTTCCATAAAGACCTTCCCTTTATCCTTAAACTCGTGCAGAATTGTTTTCTTCTGTTGTTTATACGAGGAAGTAAATAATAATATCCTTTGCTGATAGTGATGATAAAATTTTAATTTAGGTTTTGTTTAGATAAAATAATTTTTTCACATAAATTCTTTTAAATTCATATTTAATAAGTCTTCTAATCTAAAAAATTTATTTAGATAATTTAAAATAGAATTTAAATATTTTTAAAAATTTGAAAAATTAAGATTCAAATTCCATCGAATAAAATTTCAAAATAAATTTATGATCTATTTATATAGGTTCATGAATAAAAATATAAAAAATATTGTGATTGCTAAATAGAAATTTCATGTATTAAAATATTTAAACAAACAAAATTAAAATGTTTAATTTAGGGAAAAATATTCTCATAAAAAGTTAAAAATAAATCATTTTAAAAAATTCATTATTTATAAACAGAAAAAGTATCCAAGGAGCATTAGTTCCTTTTTGAAAGTGGAGATGAAAATTTTCGTGAATAAATTTGAAATATCTTATATTGTACAAATAACAACTCATTTCTAAACTTGTCTCAAAAGTTGTATTAGAACTAGTCTTAACTATTAGATTAGTATTTATTTAGTGGTCAAGATTTAATAAATACCTAACCTAAATTTTAATCCAAACCTATCTCTAAGCCTAAGTTAAAACGTATACCTAACTTTAAGTTCACATCCTAAACCCTAAATCCAGTTAAAACTAAATATCTTAAATAAAAGGAATAAACCCTAAACCTTAAAACCATATTAAACCTTAAACCATAAATATGAACCCTAAATCATAAACCTGAGCCCTAAACTCTAAATCCTAAACCTTAACCCCAAACCCTTAACCATAAACCTAGTTAAAACTAAAAACCTTAAATAAAAGGAATAAACCCTAAACCATAAACCTTAAAACTATATTAAACCTTGAACCATAACCCTGTGCCCTAAACTCTAAATCCTAAACCTTAACTCGTGACTATAAGCCTTATCACTAAACCATAAATATGAAACCTAAATCCAAAACCCTAAACCTTAAACTCTAACCCAAAACCACAAACCCTAAACATACCATAAACACTAACTCTAAACCCTAAAAATAACATAATACCCTAAATAACAAAGTTAAAGATGAGCTATAAACCTTAACTACTAAACCCTAAGCCATAGACCTAAATCATAGACCCGAACCCTAAACCCTAAATCTAAACACCAAACTCCAAACTATAAACCCTAACTGCTAAAGCATAAACCCTAACCATTTATCATTAAGCCTAATCCCTAAAGTTGGGCTTAAACCCAGAACCTAAATCTTTAATCATAAAGCACTATACCCTAACCCTTACCCTAAATCCAAAGTCCTACCACTTAATCCTAAACCCTTATTTGTGTCACCCATTACCACCACAACCAATATCCCACTAATCCCTAAAACTACTTATTATTGCCATCAGGCTACCTTCTCTAATACAAACATAGAAAAATATATAAAACCATAACTAAATAAATAAAATCCATACACAACATAAATATTTGAATAGATAATAATATCATCAAATTAGAAACTAATCACCATAACTCATAGATATAGAGTGGAGGAATCAAGAGTTAGAAGAGAAACACAAATCAATCAAGTTTGAACTTTCTAATCATTTTAGAGTAATATATATATATATATATATATATGGCGGCAAATCCTTGAGGGAAAGGTAGATAAGACTAGTTATTTCCTAATTTCTATAAATCTATTCTTGGACATAATTTTGAGTTTTTTCCAAAGTAAAATACTTAGTCATAAGTTACGTGTTAGGTAGTCAATCCAACCCTCTTTCTTCCATAGGTTTATATGAAATGTCCCAAAAATTCTAATTTTATTATTTATTATTAAATAAGATTTTATTATAAAAATTAATTAAATAATTTATTTTTTTTAAAACAAAAGGAAATTAATTAGGGCAAATTAATAAGAAATTTATAAGTATTTTAATTAGAGAAAATTTGAGTATTTTAACTAATTAAGGATTTTATTTTAAAAAGTAATTAAATAAATTATTTTATTTAAAATAAGAGGGAGAAAATAGTTTCAAATTAATAGGAATTTTATAAATATTTTAATTTATTAAATTTAGGGTGATTTGCTAATTAAAATGGAATTTATGGAAAATCTTTTAAAAATCCTAATTTAGCCTAAAAAGGGATTTAAATGTTATTTTATTTAAATATTATTATTTTTAAATATACCAAATATTTTAATTAATTTAAATACCCAATCTAATTATTTTTCCTTTTTCCCTTTTCCTTTTTCTTTTTCTTCGTCCTTTTTCCTTTCTTTTTCTTCTTTTCTTTTTTTTCCCTCCCCCGAACTGAGCCTGGCTCGCGACCCAGTCTCCCTTTCCTTGTTTCCTTTCCTTTGGCACGGCCTAGCCCACGTGAATCCTTCCTTTCTCCTCTGCTAAGCGTTTTAACTTTTTCCTCCTCTAAATGTTGCGTCTTGGTCCCGTTTTAATGATCGCACTCGACCGACCGACTCCCCTTCTTTTCTTTCTTTCTTTTTTTTCCCCGAACCACCTGGTCCAACCCACCTTTCTTCTTCTTCCTCTTTCTCTTTCCCCATTGACGCCACCAACCCGTAACTCGCCACCGCTTGTCCGAGAAATCCGCCGCCAATCTCGTCCCTTTGATCGGCCTTTTCTGTCCTATTTTTCCCTGCTGACAGTCGACCTTTTTAACCCAATCAACTCCCCATTCCTTGCACGGTCTCCCACTCCCCTAGCCACTTGCTAACCACGATCGGGGAGTGCGTCGGCTGTCCTCATCGGCCGGTGCCCACTCCTGCCTACCACTCCCCCACCTTTCCTTCAACCCTAACTTTCCCTTGAGTTTATAAATACCCCCAGATTGATCCTTGTGTCGAGTTTTTGACCGCTTACCCATAATTCCCCAACATTGCCACCTCTACCCCTTTAGATGACATTTCTGCAGCCTCCGGCCAACATCGTCGCCTATTCTAGCCACCCGTGCACTCCTTACACCGCCCCCTAAATAACTATGCCTTCCTCCTCCCTCAATTCTTCCTACACGACCACCCCGGCTGTGCAAAGTTCTCTCCTCATCCAAACTATTTTCTGCCACCGCCGCCCTTCGAACCACCATTAGCCACCTCCTCTGCCGCTCCCTACCCTTCTCTTCCTCTTCCTCCCTCTCCTCCCCTCTTTCTCTCCTTCTTCTACATTCAGCCACCACCGTGTGCTGCCACCTTTGGCTGCACCGTCACCTCCATTCTGCTCCTCTCCCTCTAGGCATTCTTAAACAACCCAACTTCCACCTCCATTCTCCCTATCTTTTTCCCAGTATTCAACTTTTTCCTTTTTCTTCTCTTTTCCCAGCCGCCGTTGCCGCCTCCGTGCACCACCGCCGGTGCAGCCTATCCCCACCAGCCTAAGGTTGAACCCTAGACCCTCTCAACCCTTCTCCCTATTTTTACAAGCCTTAAATTATTTTATTTCATTTATTTTAATATAAATCCTATTATTATTATTATTATTATTATTATTATTATTATTATTATTTCCATTATTAATATGTATTAGTAGTATTATTATTAATATTAAAGTTCTTATTATTATTTTGTTGAGGGCCGAAGCCCTATTATACTTTCAATTTGATTTATTATTATTATTATTATTATTGATATTATATTTAATTTTTATTTGAATATGTTATTATTATTATTATTATTCCTATTTTGAATTACTATTATTATTATTCCATTATTAATATTACAACTACTTTACTATTAGTTTTGTTGTTGTTGTTGTTGTTGTTATTATTATTATTATTATTATTATTATTATTATTACTATCATTATTATTATTTTTAAGTGTTAGTATTATTATTTTATATAGGGCCGAAACCCTATTGTGTTTATTTTAAATTTTAGTAGTAGTATTATACATATCATGTCTTATTATTATTAGGGTTATTAGTATTTTTAATATTATTAGTATTTATTCTTACTAGTGTTATTATAATTATTTATTAATGTAACACCCCCAAATTTACTACTGAAAAATTTCGTTTAATTTCAAAAAGTTTAACGGAAACAAAAGATAACACTTGTAAATTTGGGAGCATTACCGCCACACTTAATAGCAGATCGGTTCACTCCTACCTTCCCGGTACCAAGTGCTAAGGCTAGACTAGATTAACCATCAAATACAAGTTGATAACAAAACACAAGTCATACAGAATCGGAGTGCGGAAAGTTAAAGTATATTCCAAAGGTACAGTTTTAAGGTTCCAAAATTTGAAACGTCGTACATCAGAAATAGACTAACTTAAAGGTATAAGAAAGATAAAGTGAACAATAGACTCCGGCCACGTCACTCTCGACCCCCAAGCTGGGTGCGGACTCAACTCTCGGTCCTTCCCGATGCCTCACAAGCGTCGTAGGCATCGAATATAGAGTCACCTACCTGCACTAAATCAGAGGGGCCTTCTACTCGTGGGAATGAGCAACACCCATGAAACGGGCAGTCAGTACGCTTCGTATCAAGCAAGGTAGCCGAATAACTAAGGCCAAACAAACAAGGTACACAATACATGCATGATCATATAGGCACATAAAACAATACAGATAGTGAGGCCGATTATGCTCCAATTAGAATTATCCTTTTAATCTCTTAATATCGTACTTAATTTCACATACTCTTTATTAATCCATGTAAGTGCGGGAACCCCACTATTATAGCTGGTGGACCGGAGATACGTATAGGGAAAAACACTCCTGACCACTATTATTTACCGGTGGTTCGATCTCCAGAGCAAAATGCTCCTGGCCACTATTATTTGCCGGTGGACTGGTCTGGCCCCAACTCGCATGGTATTCCACTGTAAGTATTTAGCATCTTCCTCATGTCTTATCTATTTTACATTTGGTTTTCTGAACATGGAATCACTCACTATTATAGCCGGTGGACCGGAAATATATACAGGGAAAAACGCTCCTGGCCACTATTATTCACCGGTGGATTGGTCTCTAGGGCACCCCAGCTCTTGGCCACTATTATTCGCCGATGGACCGGTCTGGGCCTGACTCAGCATCTTCCTCTTTAAGTGATTACTATTTTATTGTATCTTTTTCAACGAATTCTACCCTAGACATGCATGGCTAACTTTAGCTATACTTATCCTCCCAAGAGGGCCTGTCTCATATCTTGAGACCTTTACGCCTCCTAACTCACCCGAAATCCTTCCCTTAATCAGCTTACTCACTCCGAAAACTTGTCTCCTAAATTTGTGGGTCTAGGCCCACCACCTTATACCCCAAAGTCCACTCACCACCTTCCCTTAGGGTTTTCTCCAGAAACCCTAACTTGGGCCTATGTGGCCCACCCTTTTCTGCCTCGTACATCCAGAACCATTCTAGCACCCCTATACATCACGACCCTTCGGTTCAACCCTCACTTCATGTCACCCTCATCCTCACTTATTATTTTAATTCTTCCCTTTTTCTTCCTTCCCCCATACCAAATCAGGGTTCCCTCTAAACTCTAGCCTAGTCTCCTACGCACCCTTATTTTGGTCTACGTACTATTTTTTGCTCGAAGCCCCCAAACACCCAAAAGACACTTCTCTTACCTTCCACACACCCCGAGGCATCTTTTTGTATGTAAGGTTCGCCCCCATGCGGACCTTAACCACCCCATGCAAACCCTAGTTTCTCCTATTCCCTTCACTAGCCAACTTACTTCCCCTTGGTTATCTTTCTTTCCAAATTTTCTTTTTCATGTCCCCAAACTACATCACCACATCAAATACCCTAGCATGCATTTCCTAAGGCCACATCATATCACAACTTGTAGCATATCCACGTTAATACATAACAAAAGCGATCACATAGACGTACCTTGAATCCAAGCTGCACTACACGTAAAACAGGTAAGATAATAACATTTAAAACATGGCACATAATCATGCGAGGCATTCAAGGCAAGTAGTTCACATATCACACAAGCGGCCTTAGTTAGACCCTTACCTAAATCGGCGCCGGGCTTGGAGCACACTCCTACGCCTCCCGGAAGTTTTCACTCGATTCACCTATAAGAGGGAAATACTATAGGTTAATCTCCCTCTATCGGAATTATCAAAATCCCTATCTTACCTGTATCATGGCCTAATACTAAGGCTAATATTAATAATTAATAGTTTATCAATAAAAGGTAGGGTTATTATTATTCTTAAGATAGTTAATCAATTTTCCCACTAATCGAAGTAAGTCTTGGTATATTAACTATATTATGGTAAGGGTTCCAATAATGTTATTAATCGCACTAATAATAATAGGAATACTAATAATAATGATAGTAGTAATGGTAATAATGATGATAATAGTAATCAAAATCATAGTAGTAATAGTAGTAACAATAATAATAATACTAATGCTAATATTAACAACGATAATAAGATTAATAATACCAATAATAGTAATAATGAAAATAGTGATAATAGTAATAGTAATAATAATAATGATAATAATAGTAATAGTAATAATAATAGTAATAATAATAATAGTGACAGTACAAATCATAATAAGAATACTAAAGTAATAATGTTAAAGAATAATAATAATAATAATAATAATAAGGATAATACCGATGGTAGTAATGGTTAAAGTAATAAATATGGTAAATATAACGATAATAGTAATAATAATTATAATGATGATGATGATGATACTACTACTACTACTACTACTACTACTACTACTACTACTACTACTACTACTACTACTACTAGTAATACTAATACTAATAATAATAATAGTAACAATAATAATAAGAGTAAGAACAACAATAGTAATAATAATAACTGCCATACCCATGATAATAATAATAATAACAATAATGATAATAATAATAATAGTAATAATACTAATAGTAGTAGGAATACTAAAAAAATCGTAATAATAGAGGTAATAATGACATTAGTCATAGTTAGAGTAATAAACATGGTCATAATAATAATAATAATAATAATAATAATAATAATAATAATAATAATAATAATAATGATAATAATAATAATAATAGTAGTAGTAATAGTAATAATAATAATAACTTAACAAGGTTTTAGTATTAATTAATACCATTAATTAGAAGTTCTTAGGGGTAATGTTAGGACCTAATAATAATAATAGGGGTAGTAATAATAGTAATTATAGTAATAGTATTAATAATAATGATCATAATAAAATTAATAATAATAGTTAATAGTATTAAAAATCATTAATACTTTTATTATTCAGGATCTAGGGTTCAAGGAGTTGTGCAACCTAGCTAGGGTGGTGGTGGCGGTGGAGGGAGGAAGAATTGGGGAAGGTGGATGTGGAGGCTAGGGGAGAGGAAAGCAGGGGAAAATGGAGGTGTAGGGTGGTAGAGCAGGATCCCCTGGTTGTTTTAGGGGGTAGGGGTGGTGCTGTAGGCGGCAGTATGGGCGGCGCTGGCTACGCGAAGGTAGCGCAAGGGGGTCTAATGGGTTGTTCGGGGAGGCAATTTCGCACGGGCGGGGCGGCTCGTGCAGGGCAAAGTAGGGAAAGCTAGTGGCTTGGTTGTGTAGAGGGCGGTGCAGGGGAAATTTTGGTGGCAAGGGCAGGCGGCAGAGGCGACCGATGGTGGAGGAAAGGCTGGCTGAAGGTGGGGTGGTGCACGGTTTTGATTTTTCTGGGTTCCAAATTTTGAACCCGATTAAGGTGGCCTTCGAGGCTATTTATAAGCTAATCGGGACGGGAAACGACAAGGGTGCGAGGGAGAGTAGGGGGTTAGGGTTATGGGCATTGTCCGACGAGAGTGGTCGGCGCAGGGGTCTGCAGTTGCAGACCATGATCTGTCAAGGAGGGAGAGGGGTTGCATGCGAGAGGGGGGGGTTGAATTGTTTGTCAAATACACAAGGGAGACAACAAGGAGAAGAGGGGAGAAATGATCGGTGCAGGCTCTCTTTTTCGGTGAAAATCTCAGTGGCAGGGCTTTAATCTCGAGGTTGAAGACGATGGGTTGGACTGGCGGTCCAGGGGAAAAGAAAAAAAGGGAGAGAAGGAGGCCAAACCAGCCGGGAGAAAGGGGAGAGGAGATGCGCGAGGGAGCTGGGCCGCGCAGGGGGATGCTGGGCCAGTAGGCCGACCCAAGCCGGGGGAAATAGGAAAAAAAGAAGAGAAGGAAATGAAAGAAAAGGAAAAAAGAGGGGGAAAAAGGAGAAAAGGAAAAAGAAGGAAAATTAGTGGTTGGCTTAATTAGTATAATTTGGGTAATTTGGGATGTTTAATAAAATATAAATATTAAAATAATAATTAAATTCTCTTTTTAGGTTAATTTAGAGATTTTTGAAGGAATTTTCTTAAATTCCATTTTAATTAACAAAACACTCTAATTTTCTCCAATTAAATTATTTATAAAGTTTATATTAATTTGAAACTATTTTATCCTCCTTAATTTAAGCAAAGTAATTTATTTAATTAATTTCCACAATAAAATCCTTAATTAGCTCAAAGTACCAAAATTCCTCCTATTTAAAACAATTATAAATTTCTTCTTAATTCACCCTAATTAATTTCCTTTTATTTAATAAAAGTAGTTTATTTAATTAATTTCCTAATAATCCCTTATTTGGCCATGATTTCCTAAATTAGGGTTTTGGGGTATTTCAATTAAGTTATTATTATTTAATGTAGGGTGGAAACCCTACTTCTTTTTATCTTCGATCATTACCTTTACTATTATTACAATTATAGTTATTATTATTTTGTAATATTATTATGGCTTTTATCATTGTCAGTATTATTATTTCATCATTATTATTATAACTAAAATTGGTTATTATTTTATTAATATTATTATAATAATTGTTATTATTTTAGTAAAGGGGCCGAAGCCCTTATTTCACTATGTTTTTGAGTAATTCCCTTTTTATTATTATTGTTAATATTTTTATTATTTTAGTTAATATTAATATTGATAGTATTGTTGGTATTTTTTCTATTATTATTTTAATATTTTATAAAAAACCTAGTCTTAGAATAAATTAGTAATTAATAGTATTTTTGGTAGGAGGGAATCTAATTTTAGCTTTTCCCTCATAATAGGTAAAACCAGTCAAAGCCCTAAGGAGGCGTAGGAGCGTGCTCCAAGACCGGTGTCATTTTAGGTTAGGGGTGCTAAGGCGTTTTGTGTGCTTATATGCATTATGTGCTTCGCATGCTATGTATCCTATGTTTAACATTATTAACTATTTTGTATGTGGTATAACATGGAGTTGAAGTATGTTTTTGTATGACATGTGTACTATATGTGGTGAAATATTATATATATATGTGATGATATGTTTTATGACCTTGTAATACATGCATGTGATGATGTTGATGTGGTTTGTGTGGGAGAAAGGATGAAAAAAGAGAATGGGGGAAAGAAGTTGACCAAGGGATGTGAGTTGACCTAAGTATTTTAATGATCCATGAGTGGAGGAATAAAATGGGAAATTTATGGGTTTGTGAAGGAGAATCTAATTTATGGTTTGTGTGGGAGAACATAATTTGTGGTTTTATATGGGATAATCTAATTTATGATGTTGTATGGGAGATTGTAATTTATGATATTGTATTGGAGAATCTAATTTATTGTTTCATGTGGGAGGATCTAATTTAAGGTTTTGCATGGTTTTGTGTGAGAGGAATTAATTTATGGTGTTATATGGGAGAATCTAACTTATTATATTATAAGAGAGAATCGAAATTATGATGTTGTATGGGAGAATGTAATTTATGATGTTATATGGGAGAATCTAATTTATGGTTTATATAGGAGATTCTAATTTATGGTTTTATATGGAAGAATCTAACTTATGGTCTTGTATGGGAGAATCCAATCAATTGTATTATATAGATGAATCTTTAGGTTTTATATGGTTTGAATCTAGGGTTTGATATGGATGGATCTTTGGTTTTGTGTGGATTGAATTTAGGGTTTTGTATGATGGAATCTAGGGTTTGCATGGTGGTATTAATGGTTTCATGGTGGTATTAGGGTTGGCATGGTGGAGTTAATGGTTGTATAGTGGTATTAGGTTTTGTATGGTAGTATTAATGGTTTTATGGTGGTATTAGGGTTTGCATGGTGGTATTAATGGTTACACGGTGGTATTAATGGTGGTATGGTGGTATTAGGGTTTGCATGGTGGAGTTAGGGTTTTGCATGGGAGTTAATGATTGCATAGGATTTAGGGTTTGTATGAAAGGTTCGATAGGTTACATGGGATGTGTAAAGTTTGTATGGGAGTAAAATGTACATATGAAAGGTTGATTTGGGGTATAAGGAAGGTAATGTAAGTGTTATTTGGGTGTTTGAACATTTTGGATAAGAAATAGTATGTGGAAATTATATAAGGGTCAATAGGATACCGAACTAGGATTTGCATGGACAATTAGGGTTTGGTGTGGTTGCTTAGAATTTTTGTATTATCATGTGTATTTGGTGATTAAAGTGTAATTATGATGGTGGAATTTTATGATTTGTGACGTATAAATTATAAAGAGAATGATTCGTTCAGGTCTATGGTGAAAGCTTTTGAATAAGATACTTAAAACATTAATTACGTAAAGTGAAAGATGCTGAACCGGACCTAGACCGATCCACTGGTATAATAGTGGAAGGGAATGTTTCCCTCGCGATCAATCCACCGGCTAAAATAGTGGCAAGGCATGTACCCTCGTGACCGATCCACCAGCTATAATAGTAGGGGATCAAGAGCTCAACAAACCAAACTATATATGCTATTAAGATGTGGGAAGACACTAATTACTTACAATGGAACACTGTACGATAAGGGGCTAGACCGATCCACCGGCATATAATAGTGGTAGGGTATGTTACCCTCGCGACCAATCCACAAGCTAAAATAGTGGTAGGGCATATACTGTAATCCCCCAAAAATTTTGAAAACCTATATTTTAATAAATAACTTTTATTTGAAATAAAATTAGCTTTTAAAATTATTTATTTTAATTATTTTATGGATTTTAGAGTATGTACATTTGGATAAGAGTATTTAATAAATTAAAAATAAATATTTTGCTATTTATCATATTATTTTATTTACATAAATTTCCAAACTAGTATTTTACTATAATTATCCTTTTTAAGCCCACATATTTAATTATATTAAATTAAATTATTAAATAAAATTATTATCAAAAATATTACATCCTATTATTTTATAAATTTAATTATTTTAAAATTTTCCATTTTTCCACTTTCCTTTTTCTTCCTTTTTCTTTTCTTTCTCCTTTCCCCTATTTATTTTTTTCTCCTTCTTCCTAGCTTTGGGCTGCCAGGCTGCTCGTCTACATTCCCCCTGTGCACTGGGCCTCGGCCCATCACTCCTTTCCCCTTCCCCGTTTCGTGCTGCCCAAGCCGCCCATCCTACCTTCTTCACCCGAACTGCCCTCTCTCTTTTTCTTTTTCCTCCCTGGACCGCAGGTCCAACCTGTCACTCATCTTCCTCCCCCGCTCCCGACTGCAACAGCTGGAACTTGTAGCTCCTACCGCCGACAGCCACCAACATCGTCCGGCCTGCCCTCTCTCTTCCCTCCCCCGTCATTTTCTTTCCTTTTTCGAGCCAAACCTGCTCCTGTACCACAACCCACGTGCCTCTCTCCCTTTCCTTTTCTTCCCTCCCTTTCCCCTACCAACCGACCACCACTTGCCACCTGCGTACCCTCGCCGGCCAGCCACCTGCCCCCTCTCTTCTTCCTCTTCTTTTTCTTCATCTCCCCAGCCCTTCATTCCCCATAATTTTGAGCCTCTTCTCATTTTCCTGATCCTCTTCTCTCACTTTCTCCTCCTCCCATTCTTTTCCCCGGTTTTTTATCATCGCCGCCCACCGTTGCTTGCACCACCGCACCCAGCCCTTGCGCCGCCTTCTGCAACCACCTACTACCACCCTGCGCCACCACGAGGCCCCCAAGACACCTTTGAGCCCATTCACTTCCTCCCTTCTCCATCTCTTCCTTTTTCTCCCCATTTTTCCCCTTATAGCTGAGCCACCTGCAACCGCCCCGTCCGCCGCCGTCCGGCCACCTCTGCCGCCACCCAACCCACCGTTCGACACCCTACAACCCCCTCTACCACCCCATACCTTACTTTCCCGAAAATAGCCCTTGAACCCCTTCATTTTTCCCTCCCCTTTTCCTTCCTTCTCAACCCCTCCACCTCGACCCATCTTGGTAGCCAACTTAGCCGCCTTGCCTCCGCCGCCCTCTGCCGCTGTGAAACCATCCCCAGCCACCACCTACACCCCCTCTTCACTCCTACACCATTCCTTTGCCTTGAAACCTCCCCCACCCACCTTCTTTTCTAGCCTAAAGTCCCTAAACCGAGCCACCTCTCCTCTCTTCTATGTCACCCCTTCGTACCCTTTCTCCTCCCATTTTGCATGAGACTCACGCTGTTCATGCAGCGTGAGCTCCCCCTTTATTTTGGAATTCATTTGGCTAATTTTTGAGGTATATTAATGGTCAACTAAAGTGTTTTATTATTAAATAAATTTTTATAAAGTCTTATCCTTTTAATTTCCTATTTCTAACATAATTATGATTGATATTATTTTTAGGTGTTGAATTGCTAATTAAAGCTTGAATCTTTAATCGGGATACCGGTAAGATTTGATATTTGCGGGATTAAGGTAATCGTTAATCCTCACTTAAATACATGAAAAAACGTATGCTAGCACATTAGGGATTTTGGTATGACTTTATGCATGTTTTGTGTGCCTAGCATGATATATAAATGGTTGTTTATATTGATTGAAAGAGAAAGGAAAAGTATAATAGCCTTTGTGCCATGTGCAAGTATGATAACTAAGGAAGGAGTTTGATTATTGATGGAAATGTTAAACGCTTGTTTATGAAGTATTATGTTGCTAATACATGAATAATATTATTGTCTAAAGGTATTTTAATGATATGCTTGTGAAGTATGTCATCTAATATATGTAGTTGCTAATGAGTATTATGTTGAATAATGACAAGTTGGTGGACTTTAATGTTAAGAATGAAGTACGAATATCATTATTTTATGTAGTGGTGGTAAATTCATAAAAGTTGTGTAATAAAGGGGTTAAGTGGAAATTGTATAAGTGAAAGGGGTATTTTGGGAATTTTGGAGTAAAAAGGGTAAAATGGTAATTTTTGTATGTAAAATGGCATTATGGAAATTCTAAAAGGAAAGGGGAAAAACAGTAATTTTATAAGTAAAAGGGTATTTTGGTAATTTCAAAAGAAAGGGGTGGAATGATAATTTTATAAGTAAATGGATAAAATTGTAAGTTGTGAGAAAGAAGGGTATTATGGTAATTTTTGAGGTAAAAGAATAATATGGTAATTTTATGATTAAAAGGAAAAATGATAATTTTATAATTAAAGGGGTATTATGGTAATTTTTGGAGAAAAGGGTAAAGCGGTAATTTTGGAGTCAAAGGGCAATATAGTAATTTTATAAGTAAGTGGTAAGAATGGTAATTTTGGAAGTAGGGGTAAAATAGTAATTTTGGATCAAGTAGGGCATTATGGTAATTTTTCAAGTCAATGGGCATTATGATAATTTTGGAAGTAGAGGGGAAAATTAGTAATTTCATAACTAAATGGTAATATGGTAATTTTATAAGTGAATGGTGAAAAGGGTAATTTTATAAGTAAGGGGTATTATGGTAATTAGGGAGTAAAGGGGTAATATGGTAATTTTGGAAAAGAAGAACAAAATAGTAATTTTGTAAGGAAAGATAAAAATAGTAATTTTGGATGTAAAGGAGTAAATTAGTAATTTGTAAAGTAAAAGGAGTGTCATGGTAATTTTATGAGAAAAGGGTGTTGTGGTAATTTTGTAAATAAAGGATATTATGGTAATTTGGAAGTAAGGGGTAGAAGGGTAATTTTGTAAATTAAAAAGGGTATTTATGACACACTTGGGAGTAAGGGGTAACTTGGTAATAATGATAACGACGAAGGATAAATTGGTAATTGAATCACGATTATAAAAGGGTAGTTGGATAATTATGATAACAGAGAAGGATAATTTGGCAAATTAATCAATAAAAGGGCATTATGGTAATTTTAATAAAGGAGAAGGGTAGATTAATAATTATAAATATGGAGAAGGGTAAAATTGGTAATTATAATTATGAAGAAGGGTAAATTAATAATTGTAATTATGAAGAAGGGTAATTCGGGATTTATGCTAATTGAAAAGGGTAAAACGGTAATTATAATAATTAAGAAGGGTAAAATGGCAATGATCATAATTGAGAAGGGTAATTTGGTAATTTTGATAATGTATAAGGACGGTTTGGTAATTCATCCAACTAAAGGGGTAACTCGGTAATTATGACAATGGAAAAGGGTAGTTCGGTAATTCAACCAACTAAGGGGCAATTCGGTAACTATGATGATGGAGAAGGGAAATTTGGTAATTAATCGACTAAAGGGTGAGTTAGTAATTATTTAACCTACTAAAGGGGGAAATTGGTGATCATAATAGCGAAGAGGGGTAACTTAGTAATTTACCCAGTTGAAGGGCAAGTTGTTAATTGTAATAAAAGAAAAGGGCAAAATAGTAATCTAAACAACTAAATGGGACATATGTTAAGTGTAGCAATTATGAGGGGTGAATGATGATCTAAAAAGTGTAGGAGATAACTTGGTAACCTAAATTGGATAAGGAGTAATTTGGTAATTATGCAACCTAAAGGGTAATATGGTAATTTGTCAAGTAAGGAAGGGATGACTTAGCAATTATATAAGTAAGGGGTAAATGAGTAATTTGTACCTAACATGTCGTTGTGATTGTGGACCATTATAATATGATTTAAATAATGCTGACTAGCCAAGTAAGAGTATTTGATAATTAGTATGGCCTTAATGGTTTTCTCTATGACATCCTGGATAATCATCTGAATAAGAACGATTAATGATATCAGAACGATTGAAAGTGAATAAGTATCTGATTATTGTGCTTTTAGTAATCACTTTAATTAAGACACTACTACTTAAAGTGAAAGATCTCGAGATCGGGAATGGTGACTCCTTAGGGGTCGCTACCCTAAGGACGTGGTTTAGTCCACGATTATTCTGGTATTTGCTAGTGTGCCTTTGTGCCCCAGCCAGGCCCTATATCTTACTCTTTCTAGCTCTACAGACCTAGTTAGGGGGTATGCATACTTATGGATTAGGTGTCCTTGTCGGTAGGGTACTGAGTAGCTTTATGCACCAGTACGACCAGGGTACCTTTGCGTCCTTGGGTTCGTGGTTAAAGGGTACTGAGTAGCTTGTATGCGCCGGTACGATCGGTGTACCTTTGTGTCCCGGGTTCTTGATCTCCCGTCTAAGGCAAATAAATATGATTGTTGTGCTGATTAAAGAATGGGAAAATACTAATTACGAAAGTGAAAGATTAATAAGCCGGGGCCCAGATGACTTATGATATTGAGTACCGATCCACCGGTTATAATAGTGACCCAAGAGCGTCTTGCCCTGGCAAGTGATTATGAGTACCGATCCACCGGACATAATAATGGCCCAGGAGCGTGTGGCCTTGGATGATGTTGATATATATTCCAATCCACCGGCAATAATAGTGGGGGTCCCGAGCTCAATAAAATCAGTCATGGATGTGAATAAAGTTATGAAAAATACTAATCACTTATAGTGGAACACCATGTGAGTCGGGGCCAGACCGGTCCACTGGCAAATAATAGTGGTTAGGAGTGTTCTGCCCTGAGTGTATACTTTCCGGTCCACCGACTATAATAGTGGGGTTCTCGCACTCACATGGATATAAAATATGAGATTGATTGAATGGTGGTGGAATAATGGCTGAAGGCCCGAATGTATTGATTTTACACTATGACATGACTTAAGGCCCATAGGTATCGATCGTGACTTATAACTTGTTATATATATGATTGTTATGTGTGCACCTCTTATTACATATGTATATAGTTACACTATGTATTGCATTACAGGCATGTTTTTAAGTGTGGTATTAAAGGGTTACTCAGTACCGTAGTACTGAAGGGATTCCCTTTGTGGGGCCCCTGCCTATTTAATGGGCAGTGCCCTTGCAGGTCTTTTCAGGTGCTACTCAAGTGGGCTATGGGAAAGAGAGTAAGGATTTATCCAGTATCTTTAGGGTTTTCTCTTTCTCTTTAAATTCCTGGTTTTAATGTTATGTTGTTATTGCAACCACCTCTAGGGGATTTTATTCTTGTAAAAGATTTGATGCGCTACTCAGATTTATGTATGTTGAACTTCTTTCAAATTATATTTTATTTCTCTTAGCCTTAGCACTTGGTACTGGAACGGTATGAGTGAACCGGTCTGGTACTAAGTGTGGCGGTAATACTCCCAAAGTTCACGTTTTATTAATTTGCTTCCGCTAATTTCCTTTTAATTATCAAAATTTTTCAGTAGTGAATTTTGGGGGTGTTACATATACCCTCACGACCGATCCACCGGCTAAAATAGTGGGGCTCCCGTAATCGTATGGACTTGATACCGAGCATGGTATGAAAATATTTCGATAAAGGATTAATTAAGCAATTAATCTAAACTATATTGGATATTGGCATTTTCACCTGATCGTTCAGTTGCCTTTATGTTATTGTGTGGGTGATTATGCCCCGTTATTATTCTGCATGGATTATGTGCTTATGTGTTAGCCTTAGTGCTCGGTTACTTTACTCAGTACGTAGCGTAGTGATCACCCACTTCATGGGTGCTGCTCATTCCCATGAGTAGTATATCCTTCTGGCTTTATGCAGGTGGGTGAGATATCAGTCAGGACTGAGTGTTGATCGTGTTAACTCAAGGTTGTGGCCATATTATTTATTTATGTGATTTATGTCCGTTTTTTATTTCATTTGTATCAAATTTATCGTTTTTGATTTATTATCTTGTATTGAGTATTTCAAATAAACCTTTTATCGGTTGTAGGCTCATTTTCTTTTGGATATGAATTATAATTCTTTACGCATACTCTGATTTTTAATGTATGATTCTTTCTAATTCTTTATGAATTGCGGGTTTGAGTTTAAACGTTAATATTTTCTCTTTAGCCTTAGCATTTGGTACTGAAATAGTCGAAGAGAACCGGTTTGGTACTATGTGTGTCAGTAACATCCCCAGAATTCACGGGTTTAAATTAAGTATTTTAATTACTTCCGCGTTAAAAAAAGTAGTGAATTTTGGGGTATTACATTACACTATGTCATTTTATACACGCATGGATTTATTTTCCTATTCTACCTCTTTTAAGAGTTCTTTTATAGTCTCTAGAGAAAATATTGTTAATAATTAGAAATATGTTCTTATAGATTTCCAATGATCAGTTGATAATTGAAAACTTCCCACAATCCATTATGAACTTATCTACATAACTTCCCAATGGTATCCCTTCCAAACATACTGCATTATCAAAACTGAGGAACAATATATATAAATTTTCAAACCTTTTAAAATTATCCAACTCCTTACAAAAAAATTCTATAAAATATCACATAAAAAATGGCTTCAAAACATAGACTTTGTTCAAGTTGGGTTCAAACCTCTTACAAGAGAAGGATTAAATATATCAATCCTTACTATCCTATATGGTGGGATACTTAAAAATCTGATGATTCAATTCTCAACATCATTGAGTCCAACCTCTATAATGGTCCCATATTCTTTAATAGTTATCCCAATGTACTTGTTGCCTTAAACAATCCAAACCTCCTCCAATTCCTTACTCTCCAAGTAAAAACTCATGGTTACGAAATTCTTGAAGGATCGTTACCAGTATTTACGATCTATTGGGTTCACTATAAAACCATGCAAACATCTTTTAAAATAAAAGCTAAAATCCAAAGCAACAAAGGTAAAACTCTCCTACTCCAAATGGATTCAACCAGAGCCAACACGGTTGTTCCATGCTCAATAAGATGGAAGGATGTCATCCTTCTCAAAGATTAGCTCCTAAAATAGCTTGCATCACCATAGATAAACCAACCTCAACTTCCCACTAAACTAAATACTAAGTTATGGCAGATAACCCAATTCCAAGATATGATTGTAAAACTTAGTTTCAAAAGATCTCTTCGCCACCACCTTTCAGATACGGTCTCAACTTCCTCTTCTATTGAGACAGGGAGGGTATCAAAAAGCTATATGAACAACATAGATACTTCGTATTATATGTGCCAAACACATCATTTCAAACAACCACATATAACTCAAGAATTCCCCATTATATTTACTCCAGAAAAAACAACCACAAAATCTTGAAACTCCACAAAAGGTAGAATCATCCCACATTTCCCTACAAAATCTATGACAGATAAAATAATATTGATTTTCCTTTCCAAAAGATTAATCTAGTTACCACTCACAACAAAGCTAAAACATGGCAGATTAATAGAGATACCATTGAGTCTGACCATCCCCCTCTACAAAATATTAAAATGACCTTATGTGATAACTCATTTGAGTTAAAAACCCCTTTACATGCCTAATGAAGATGATAAAGATAATATTAAAAATGTCCATTTCTAAAATAACTTTACAAACAACCACCTTAACAAAATTAGCAACCAACTTTCAAAGCTTGATAAACAAATCCATAAAACCATCCTTCCAACCCTTTAAGCTACATTTTCATCATAAACCCTTTCACGTTTCAAAGTTTAACTAGTAGAATATCCAAATTGACTAAAATGAATTCCTCCAAACCATCAAATCTCAACTTAATTAAATTAATCACACTTGCTCTACATCAAACCAAATCCAAATACCAAGCACCCCTAACCAATCCTCTCAGATAAATACCTTGAAATTCTCATCCTTGTCCCATAAAATAGAAGATGAGCTCAATAGAGAACCAATACTCTCTCACCTCTATTAGAAGAATACCCAACCTTCCTCATATAGGGTTATTATTCCCAGATATAAAACCCCTAACCTTAGTCTTAAAAATGAGTCAAACAAGCCTATTCAACCAAATTATAAAGCCTCATCCCTGTAAGAATGGAATATTGATGAAATATTCAAATATAATATTCTAAACTTCCTTTAACAAATGACTATGGCTACTAATGTTTAAAAAACCCAAATGGATACATCCAATTAAATCATTACAAAACATCTAATGATAGGGTTCGTTGGTTAACTTAAATGATGGCGAGATTTCCATCTCTCACTAGAAGAGCAAAGCTTTATCCTTGAGGCAGTACAAATTAATGAAGAAGGAAACATCATCATTGAAAATGACGATGTCTATCTCGACGCCGATGACTCACTCATCCTTGCTATATCTCTTCACTTTGTCCATGACCCTCATACCTCAAAGAAAAAAAATCAGCTTCTCTCAAACCTCTACTGTAAAAAACTAAGCATATTTTAGTGGTACAAGAGCACTTTCCTTACTCGAATTATGCTTTGGGATGATTCAAACCAACCCTTTTGGAAAGAAAAGTTTCTTACAGATCATCCGACTCTTCTTGGAGAAAGAGTTTGAAATATAATAAAAGAGGCTCATGGAAACAAAATCCTATATTCCCAATTTACCTATCGTGAACTCATTATCCTTATGAAGAAAGAAGCTCTGAAAATCTATTAAGACCTCAAACTCCAACGACATCTCAAATGGAAAATGCAAAAAAATAAGTAGGAACTTGGCTCTTCTTGCCAATTATATGATATCCTTGGCATAAATACTAAACACAAACCATTTAATGGATCCTGCAAACCAAACAATTACTTAAAGAAATACTCTAAAAGTATTTCTAGAAAACCAATACCACCTCAACCCCCACGTCCATACTACAAAAGGTCCCAACCTCATAGATAAAACCTCAATCTTCTTTCCAACTTACTTCCAAAAGAGATATTACTTGTTATAAATGTGGAAGAAAGGACTGTATATCCAAATATTGTTGATTGTATAGATAAATTTGTGAACTTCATCTTAATGAACAAATATTGGGAAAAATCCAAAACCTCCTCATTGAATCCCTTAAAAATGATGAGTTTACTTTTCCTTAATCTCAAATCCCTTCTAAGACAAAAAAAACACCTACAGCCTAACCTCAATCATCAAGCAACAAAAAAAATCAAAACATTCCATTCGAACAATTTCCAAACTCCAACAAGAAATCAAAAGGGTCAGAAGTGAGTTAAAAGACTTCAACAAAAATAAGTAAATAGCAGCAACATCATCCAATTTATCATTTGTAAATATATGGAGTTCTCTTCTCTAGTCCTTAGTGATGAAAATTATGAAGATCAATCCTTCCAAGATCTCCTTACTCCTATAGATTTCTTAGTATTTTAAAAGAAATTACCACGTAGAAATATATCATAAACATTACTCTCAAAATTTATGATTATTTTCAAATCAATATTGTTGCCCTTTTTAATATAGGTGCTTATCTTAATTATATAGAGTATTGTATTATTCCAAAGTGGTTCATTTCCCCTACTATGGATAGACTTTCTATAACAAATAGTTCCAAACTCAAGATAAAAAAAATGAATCTAAATTTTGCATCATTTACAACAATCTCTAAATTAGATCAACGTATCTCATACCACTTGACATAAGCTATAGGGTTATTTTACCTATTATAAACCTAATCACCCCCTACTTGGTTAACCATACTGGTATAGCCTTCAAAATAAAAGGATAAAAAAATTTCACTATCCTTCATAGAAACTTCCAAAATTAGAAACCTCAACCTCTTTAAAGTCAACTCCTTTTATCATATCTAACTCAATCTTCTTGTCCAAAGTAAGCCAAGTTACCTTCAATTTCTCAAACAACGAGTATCCCTTTCAAAGATTCAAGACCATTTATAATGTAGCAATATCAACAACAAAACCACTAGCCTTCAAAAATAAATTGAACAAGAAGTCTGGTTAAACCTTCCAAATGCCTTTTAGTCTAGAAAATAATACATCGTTGATCTCCCTTATAAAGAATATTTCCTTGAAAAGAATATCCCTAATGCGGCCAGGACAATCCAAAATAACGCTATTCTAGAAACTCATTATCAATCTAAAATAGCTAATTTAGAGAATAAACACCCTATATCCAAATCTCATTCTTCATGGTCTTATGACTCATTCTATGTGAATAAACAAAATTAAATAAAATGGGTCCACTTCTAGGCTTGTCATAAATTGCAAACCCCTTAAAACATCCCCCAAATGGGTTTGGTACCCTATTCCTAAAAAACACGATCTCCTTTAAATGCTTCATTTTCCCTCATTTTTTTCAAAATTTGACCTAAAGTTCAGGTTTTGGAAAATTCAAATCTCACCAAAAGGCCAATATAAAACTACTTTATAGTCCCCTTTGGATAATATTAATGGAATGCTCTGCTTTTTGGGTTGAAAAATGCTGTCTCTGAGTTCCAAAGGATCAAGAATGACATTTTTAATCCTTACATAGATTTTTGCATTATCTGCACAGATGATGTCCTCATTTTCTCCAATTCGATTTATCAAAATTTTAAACATCTTAAAACGTTTATTTCAAATATTAAAAGAAATGGTCTTGTTGTCTTCAAATAAAAAATCTCTTTATTTCAAAGCTGTATAAGGTTTCTTGGTCATTACTTGCCATAGAGGACTATCACCCCCACTAAGAGATCTCTAACTTTTACATCCAAAATTCCTGATAAAATATTATATAAAAATCAATTACAACAATTCATAAGCAGACTTAACTATATCTTAGATTTTTTTCCAAATGTCAACCGGCTCGACAAACCACTCTATGATTTATTAAATAATAATGTTGTTCCTTGGACTCAAGATCACATAAAAATAATCAAAGACATCAAAAGCCAAATCTAAAACATCCCCTGTATCCACCTTGCTGATCTAAAACTTATAAAGTTGAAACATATGCCTCTAATATTAGATACGGTGCTATTCTCAAATAGGTCCACAACCAACGGGAATAGATAGTTCATTTCACCTGAGCCCACTAGAATGGCACCTAAAAGAATTATTATATCATTAACAAATAAATAATCTCCATAGTTCTTTGTATCCATAAAATTTAGTCTAACCTTCTAAACACAAATCCTTTCTTAAGATAGATGTAATTCTACAAAAAAATACTATAAAAAGATGTCTAAAATATTGCCTCAAAAAAAATATTTACAACATGGTAAGCCATTTTGCTAGTTTTTGACTACGATATAAAATTTATCAAAGAAGACCAAAATTCTATCTCAGATTTCCTAACTAGAAATTCTTCAGGAAAGGACCTAATATGCCATAAAAAAGAAAGGTAAACAACCTACCTATCAAAACCTTTCTACACAAACTCCTATCAAATCATGTTACGAGGCCACCAATGAAGATGAAGAACAAGCTTCGTTGTCACAAATATTTCCTAAGTAAAAACAATAGGATATACAAAATTAGGTTGCCACGCTATCAAAGTATCTTGAAGTGCTAATGGCACTTCAACGAATTATTTAGAGTGTGTTGTCTTGACGATAGGTAAAATCCCTAGTTTTAAAAGTAGAGGAGGGATCTTTCTTCTCAAAAGCCCCTTCTCAAAGTTTGATTTCAAAATTATGTTCTTCAAATCTTGCAATTTTTGAAAATCCTTCTTTAAAATGAATTATTTAAAAACAATAGGATTTTAAAAAGTCTTATGATTATTTACAGGAAACTCATTTTCAAATTATTACAAATATTGAGGTTGTTTAATTTCATTCCAACCCTTTTCATGCTTTACAAAACTTGTTTTACGATAGTTTTACAAACCTTGGGATTTGCAAAAACCTCGGCCATATTATATGGCAATTTTATAAAGTAATAGTTTAGTTTCCTCCAAAAATTTCTCACACAATGATACTTCTCATGAACCAACATATTCAACCTATAAAATTCACTAAATTATCGATCCTAAATATTGGAACATAGCCCTTGAAATTCTAATATGACTCCCTAAATCTTATAAAACTTCAAAAAAAGAAAAAGAAAAAAAAACTCTCTATCTTTCAATTACTAGGACTATCAGAAATCATGGTATAACACTATTTTCACTCAAAACAACAGAAAAAACCATTCTTGGCTTTTCTCCATCCACAACTTTACAACAAATGATCTCCCTATTTGGTTTATCAAATGGTTTAAAGACTTCATCTATATACCTAAAACATTTCCTTCATAAGTTAAAGAAGCCCTTTATTCCTTAAGAAACCATTTTTTTTATCTAACCTTAAAAGATAAACTCCAATCTCTATTCCATTTATGTTCTAAGTTCTTTTATCCATGGATTTTCTCTTGGGAAGTAAACCATCAAACTATTTAAGGTATTCCTACCATTGCTAGACATTTTAAAGTTAAATGGTGGAATAAATTCTAAGCCTTCAAAAAAATCTCCAAACAACATATCCAAGCCTAGGTAAAAATAAAAAACCTAATTCAACCAATCTTCCAGGTGCCTTTTCAAACTACCTAAGCTCATATCCTAGCACAAAAGTCTCATATAGTAGCACAACTTGCTAGAACTAAAACACATGTTGAATATATTTCTATTCTCAGCCAAATTTTATCTTGCCTAACTAAAACCTTGTCTATATCATCATTATGTTCATAACCCCTTATCGATTATGACGATAAAAATGAAGATGAAAGTTATGGAATTCTTCCTGTATCATAACAAAACAAAGGTAGCTCAAAAGATGTTATCATGGCACTTACCAATCAACAAGGCATAAAAAAGTCATTGTGGCGGCTGAAAGAAAAAGAGAAAAGGACAAAGCATCTTTCATTTTTTCAATTAAAAATGACAAGCTTACAATTTTTTATCTACATCGTCCTAAATTTTGATGGAAAGTAAGAGAATAGACACTAATTTTGATGGATTCTTAAAGATTTTCCACCAAAATTATCAAAAGAAGTAATGATGATGTCTTAAATGTGTTGAAGTGTAACACCTCGAGCTGATATGACCATGCGGGGGACATCTCGGAGTACTTTTGAATTGATTGGATGTCCCCATTGATTGACACGAGCCCTTTTAGAGCCCTTTTTCCTCACTCACACACTTTTGGAGAAATTTTAATAAAATTTATAAAACCTCCTAGGAGGGTTATCTATCCTAAAAATTACTCTACTGCTAGCATGCTTAACTATGAAGTTCTTGCGATAGAAGCACTAAAAGAATGGTATACCTTGTTGATATAAGTAGCTATATCAATCTATATAATACTCCCATAAAATTGGGGGTATTATATGAAGCCTCTAGCTTATAAATAGAGGACTTCAATATATATGAGATGCATTAGAATTTGTTCACAAACATTCCATATAGTTCTCTTCTCTCGTAAATTTCATGTGTTGAGTAATGTATGTATGTATGTATGTATGTATGTATAGGTAGTGTAATTAATGTGATTTATAAATTAAAATTAACAACTCTTCAGAAAATATCATATAAGACTATTAGAAAAGAGGTATGCCCTGTGGTTGCAGTTACTGCCTAATATATCGTTGCATATATTATACATGACAGTTCAAAAACCATAATATAATTTATTAAATTTGGATAAAAAATTTATGATTCCATAATATATACAATGGTTTAGATAATAAAAAAAATACCTTGTAACATCAATATATATGCTAGATCTAATCAATAAATGACGTATATACACATACTACAAACCATGATAGAGTTTAGTGGAAGGGAATAAGCAATGGTTTTATCTAATATTGCCGTATTTATTCATAATACACAAGGGTTATTAGATAAAACTGCCACATATTCCCTTCGACTAAAGTTTGTCATGGTTTGTGTTACAAGTATATATAGTTATTTTATTTAATAACCGCTGCATATATTTGTAATATATATAGCCTATTCCCTTCCACTAAACTATATCATGGTTTGTGTTACGAGTATATACAATGATTTTATAAAATAACCACCACGTCTACTTATAATACATGACATTTATTAGATAAAAATGTTGCATATTTTTTTTTTAAATTTTAAGCTCCATGAACCATACCACACTGTTTCTTGCAAAAAAAAAAAATTACACATGATTTTTAAAATGCTTTCACCGGCAACAACACTTGCTGTTTGGGAGGAGGTAGAAGAATAAAGAAAGAAAGAGGGGAGGAAGCCGCCCAGGCGAGGAGAAAAGAGAGAATGGGCTGGCCCATGACTGAGGGAGAGGGGCGGCAAAAAAAGAAAGGATATGGGCTGGCCCAGTCAGCGAGAAAGGGAAGAGAAGAAAACGAAATAAAAGAAGGATGGGGGAGACCGGGCTTGGTTGTCGCGTGAGAGTGGGAGAAGGAAAGGGAAGTGGGCCGGCGGCCCAGTGCAGGGGGAGGGGATCACGACCTGGTGGCCCAAAGGGAAAGAAATAGGAAAAAGAAGGAAAATTAAATATAAATTAAATTATATTATTAGTTTCGTACTAAATACTTAAATTAAATGATAATGATTTTTAAATGACATAACTACTACAAGCTTTAATTTTTTTTCCCTAAGTCATACTAGTAGTGGTACCCTTCCCTTCTCTTATGGATCAAAATATGTCTTGAATGATGTGATACATGTAGTATCCATATATTAAAAAAATAATTGTTTGTGTGTGTGCATGCGTGGTTATAACTAATATCATTATATAGATAAATATTTACCATTCACCAATTAATTTTGGATCAAATCAAGGATTTCAGTTAGTTAAATCCAATCAATATATGGTCCATAGAGATGTTTACAATATCACTAGTACCCAATGCATGTTAAATAAAAATGGAGCAAAAAAGAGTAAATGTGGAGTCATCTTCATCACGTTGACCACATTGGAACACATTAAATATTATCCTTTTTATTTAATATCGTGTCTTAGCAAAAAATTCTATATTCATCAAACTCGTTTAATATATCAACCAAGAATTTCTTTTTTCAAGAACATATGATCATGAGAGAATAAATAACATAGTTAGTATCAAAATATTACTTCCTACTAGAAATTAAAATATAGTTGATCATGAAAGAATTTAAATTACCTTGTATATGCTAGTATATGTTGATATTTTAACATGCTGACTTATAACAAGTGTAGGACATCCTATGCCCCAATCTAAATAGTCACATCCTTATATTTCATTTGAAAATCTACTAGAAGAGGAATCCTAATAGAGTTTTTATCCAAATATAGTACAATGTCCAAATACAACCTAAACTGAGGTGTCAGATCTCGATGCTTGATTACTATTTCCATGCCTAAACCTTTTGGGCTTCTGCATATTCCATCTCCTTTATTTCCCTCTTGCTAATAATTCTTATGAAAATGTTACTACCCTAAGTAAGAAAGAGTAAAAAATATAATAATTAGAATGTATATGTAACACCCCCAAAATTTACTACTGAAATTTTTTTATTGAAAGAAATAGCATAAGCAAAGAAAAAAAACCATGAATTTCAAAAAAATTACTACCACACTTAGTACCAGACCAATTTACTCCTACCATTCCAGTACCAAGTGCTAAGGCTAAAAGAGTAAAATACAATTTTCTTGAAACTCAAATCATATTTAAATCAGAGTAGTGTAATAAAACATTTTACAAGAATAGAATCCACTAATGGTGGTTACAAGAACAAATATTAAATTTAAAACGGACCCTAGAAATTATTAGCAAGAGTGAAACCCTAGAAATTTTTGGACACTCCTTATACTCTTTCTGGTTGCCCACTTGAATAACACCTTAAATGGACATGCAAGGAATATTGCCCATTGAATAAGCAGGGGCCCACGAATGGAACCCTTCAGTACTATAGTGTTGAGTAACCCTTTAAAACAAACTGAAAGGTAAGCCCGCATGCAATACATCATACAAAAACTATATAGGGAGATAATCATGCGGACTAATACGCAAGGCGATACCACATATAATGAGAGATGCATAACATGAATTCCATGTACTTATAAAGCCATCATGTATCCAAGGATGGACAAGCATTGAAGCCAACTCATGTTGTATCAATAGATTAAAATGTGATATTGATACTTTTGGGTCTTAAGCCATTAATCAATCTTTATTCAATCATCATCTCTCGAATTGTATCTATATGAGTGTGAGAACCCCACTATTATAGTCGGTGGATCGAAAACTTACAGAGTAGAACACTCCTGGCCACTATTATAGCCGGTGGATCAGTCTGGCCCCAATTCACATAGTGTTCCGCTATAAGTGATTAATATTTTCATTATTTATTCACATTCCATATTTGGTTTATTGAGTTCGGGACCCCCTCTATTATAGCCTACCCCAACTCACATGGTGTTCTATTATAAGTGATTAATTTTTTCCATTATTTATTCACATCCCAAATTTGGTTTATTGAGCTTGGGACCCCATCTATTATAGCTGGTGGACTAAAATACATATGTGCATCTTCCTTGGCAAAGCACTCCTAATCCACTATTATAACTGGTGAACCGATACACATATACATCTTCCAAGGCAAACTGCTCCTGGGCCACTATTATATTCGGTGGATTGGTATGCATAATATAATCCATCTAGGCCTAGTTCAATTGTCTTTCACTTTTATGATTAGTGTTTTCCCTTTTTAATTAGCACAAGAGTTATATTTATTTTCCTCAAGGGGGATATCAGGAACTCGAAGATGTAAAGGTACACCGGTCATACTGTCACATACAAGCAGCTAAGTATCCTTCAACCATCAACCTAGAGAAGCAAAGGTACCTTGGTTGTACTGGAGCATACAAGCTACACAATACCCTATCGATAAGGACACCTAATCCATAAGTATGTGTACCTCCTAAATAAGTCCGTAGATCTAGATAGAGTAAAATGTAGGGCCTGGTAGAGGCACTAAGGCATACCAGCAAATACCAGAATAATCATGGGCTAAAATACATCTTTAGGGTAGCGACTCCTAAAGAGCCACCATTCCCGATATCAAGGCCTTCCACTTTAATTATTAGTGTCTTAATTAAGGTGATCATGAAAAGTACAACAACCACATACTTATTCACTTTCATTTTTTTTGATATCATTAGATAATCCTTATTCATATAATTATCCAAGATAACCTAGAGGAATCACTAATTCCATCATTATCTCATCCAATTGCAATTTAGGATTCATTTCCATTTGTTCACATGCCATAAGGGTTATCATATCATAATCACATTATAACCTTAAAGTCTGGTTAGTTTACATTGAAGGATCATGACACATCTAACTCTAACATGCCCTTAATTTACACCCAACACACAATACCGTGCATGATTAATGATTAAGACAACACCATCCCACAACCTTTATTATCCATCCAATCCCAGGTCAAACCATGTTCTTGTGATACTTACTGATTGTCAAATACCCTTAACTTGCTATTCAATGTTACTTGAGTCTTATTCCGTTAACCCATAAACATGTTAGATATGAGTTACCAATATACCCCTATCATCTCTATAAAATTACCAAAATACCCTTTGCTTGTATAATTATTAAGTCATCCCTCTTCACTTGCCAAATTACCATATTACCCTCCATATTGGATAATTACTAAATTGCCCCTTACTTGTGTTAGATTATAAAACTATCCTCCATACTTCTTAAATCACCAACTTTACCCTTTATACTTGTTAAGTTACCAATTTACCCTTCTAGTAGGTTAAGATACCATATTACCCTTTTACTTATCTAAATTACCAAATTGCCCTTAGGTTTATTAAGTTACCACTCACCTTTTATATTTGTTACACTTGTCAGATTTCTCATTTGGTTGGTTAGATTACCAAATTGCCCTTCTTCATTATTATAATTACTAAATTACCCTTTTAGTTAATTAAATTACTAAATTGCCCTTCTCCATTATTATAATTATCAAATTACCCTTTTCTATTATTATAATTGCCAAATTGCCCTTTTAGTTGGTTAAGTTACCAAATTGCCATTCTTTATTATTATTATTATTATTATTATTATTATTATTATTATTATTATTGTTATTGTTATTATTATTTTTATTATTATTATTACCATTTTTCCTTTTTAATTGGCTAAATTACCAAATTGCCCTTCTCCATTATTATAATTACCACCTTGCCCTTTTAAATGGTTAAATTACCAATTTACCCTTCTTCATTATTATAATTACCATTCTTCCCCTCTTCATTATTATATTTACCATTTTGCCCCTCTTTCTACAAATTACTAAAATACCCTTCCTTTACACCATTTTACCATTTAACCCCTTTACTGCCAAAATTACTATTTTACCCCTTCACTTAGAAAATTATCATTTTTAGTAAAATACCCTCACTACATAAAATATTAATATTAATGCTCTATACCCATCATTCAAACTCTTCCAACTATTATTTAATTATTATCATACTCATTAGCACCTACATTTATTTAGGCCACACACTTATATAAGAAATATTACCAAAATACCCCTAAGGCCCATAATCACAATATTTGTGAAACCAATGGCCACATTAATTAACAACAAACCTTCTTCCTTAAGTATTATTTCCACACATGGCACATAAATTAACATGCTTTCCTTTTTATCAATCAATCACATACAACTAAAATCATTAGTCTTAGCAACATATATGATGCATATAAACATATTAAAAATCCTAATATGCTAGCATACGTATATCCATACATTTAAATAAGGTTTTATGATTACCTTATTTCCCGCAAAAATCAAACTTTACTAGTACCTCGGTTAAAGATTCAAGCTTTGATTAGCAAAATCAATACCTACAAATAATACCCATAATCATCATGTTAGAAATAGGAAAATCCAAAAAGCATAAAACTTGATCAAAACTTAATTAATGATATACTTTATTTAACCATTAATATACCTTAAAATCTAGCCAAAACCATGAAATGGTAGCAGCAAACTCATGCTGCATGAGTAGAATGAGCTACATGTAGAAGTAGGGAAGAAGAGGGGTCAAAGAGAAGAAATGGGAAAAGGGAATGGGTGGCTCGGGTTGGAGTTTTGGGGGTGAAGTGGAGAGCAATTGGGGGAGAGTTAGGGAAAGTGATGGGTGTAGGGTTGGAGTAGGGGTATAGGAGGTTGTCGGGGATGGGTGATCGGCAGCCAAGGGCAGCAGATGTGGTGGCTATAGGCCTTTGAAGTGGGCTGCAGGAGTGGTAGAGGAGAAGAAGGAAGGAAGAAGGAGGAGGAAAAGGAGAGGCTGTAGGGCTGGGTTTGGGCCAAATGAGATAAGGGTGGTGGGGGAGGTTTCAAGGAGTGGGTTGGTGGCTTAGGAGGCGGCTGAGTTGGCAAAACGACGGCGGGTGGAGGAGTAGTAGGGTGGAAGCTAAGAAGGGAGAAAAAGAAGAGAACATGAAGAAGGGGGATGCAGGGGCCCGAGGGGGTGGCTTGGTGGTGTAGGGTGGAAGTAGGAGGTGGTGTAGGCTATTGGCAGGGCTGTGGCGGCGGCAGAATGGGGTGGCAGAGCAAAATAGGGTAAGGGAAATGAAAGGAGAAGGAAGGGAGAAGAAAGGGTTAAGAGAGGGAAAGAAGGGGCTCGAATGGGGCAGGATGAAGTAGGAGGGGAAGAAGAAAAAGAAGAGGGAGAAGAAAGGAGTTAGTTATGGCAAGTCAAGGTAGGTTGCAGGTGGTTGGGGTGTCGGGGTTGTAGGTAGAGGAAAGGGAAGAAGAGGAGAAAGAAGGCATGTGGGGAGGATTTTTTGGGGTTGGTTGGTCTGAAAATGTGAAAAAAAAGGACAGGGGAAAGAGAGGGAGAGAGGGCAGAGTTATAGGGAGGCATGTGGTAGCAGTTGCAGGTGGCGAGGGGTGGCAGGCATGGCGTCCTCGCTTGTCGTGGCAGGAGGTAGAAGAATAAAGAAAGGAAGAAGGGAGGAAGCTGGTCGGACAAGGAGAGACGAGAGAATGGGTTGGCCCATGATCGAGGGAGAGGGGAGAAAAAAGAAGAAGGGAGACCAGGTTGTGTTGTCGCGTGAGAGTGGGAGAAGGAAAGGGAAGTGGGCCGAAAACCCAGCATGCAGGGGAGGGGGTCATGGCCTGGTGGCCCAAAGGGAAAGAAAAAGGAAAACTAATTAGAAAAGGAGAAAAAGAAGAAAAAGGAGAAAAAAAGGAAAAAGGGAAAAATAAAAAGCAAAAATGGGGAGAAATAAGATAAAATAATTCATGGAATAACATAATTTAATAATTTTTATAGATCAATTAATTTAGTATAAATTTAATATATTGGTTTAAAAAAAGGATAATTTTAGTAAAATATTGGTTTGAAAAATTATTTAAATAAAGTGAGTATGATAAAATAACAAAATATTTATTTTAATTTATTAAATATTCATGTCTAATTTTATATACTCAAGAATCCACAAAATAATTAAATTAAACAAATTTAAAGGTTAATTTATCCCAAATAAAATCTATTTATTAAATTATAGGTTTTTAAAATTTTGGGGTATTATAGTATATTACCACACTAAGGGCTTGTTTGGTATGAAAGTAATAGGGGCAGAAAAAATTCATTCATATTTTATTTTTTATATTAAGTATTTAATAATAATAAATATATTTTTTTATAAAATACCCATTTTAGATTAAATTAAGATCTAAAATGGGTATTCGTTAGAATAAGAATATTTTACTTTAAATAAATTATATGAGATATATAAAATATAGGGGTAATTTTTCCACTTATATTACCCCATATCAAACGAGTACTAAGTAACAATAACGTAATCTAGAACTAAAAATTTTTGATTACCTCATCCTTGATAATAAAAAGGTCACTTGTCTATCCAACTAATTATCTTGATCGTAAGCAAAGTATGCGCATATTCTCTTCTTCGCAATTATACACTACATCAACCAGCAGTGACTCCATTAAGTGTACCTCAAAGACATTGTGAATTGAGACCCAAACTTTATCAACCCCAAATGGCCGAGTATAAAGGGTTGAATTGAACTAAATGAAGGCAACATCATTTTCCATAATAAGCTCATCCTTTATAACTTACAAGTCACAAAGATACTAACCCTATAATAGTAAAAAAAAAAAATTATGTTATGGCCACAAAGTCAAATGTAGATTATATTTTATTCAAAAATACATATTCAAAGTAAAGTTTAGTGTTGTATATTAACTCATTAATTTCTATAAAAGTTCTCAAGAAACTAGATGTTGCACCTTTAAGTGGACATTGTGAATAAGATGAAATATTATAGTAACCCAAATTTTAACCTAACCCTACTCCTTAGTAATTAATATTTTGACCTAATTCAAATCCTAGGTAATTAATATTTTTATATTAACATGTTCTTTTAAACCTAAATCTACATCTAATCCTAACTATAATTTCGAGTAAATGATATATTAACCTGATCCTAACCCTAGATGATTGATGAATTAATATTACCCTAATTCCCTTTAAATTTTCTAGCTATTGCATTACCCCTTGCACATGCACTGCACTGCCCTTAAGCCATAGCTATAGCACCACTAATCACGCCATGCCCTTTTCCCTCTTAGCTCGCATCGACTACCCACAACCAACTCCCCCAACCTTACACCATTCTATCATTCCTCACTTCCACCCTCAGCTTATATATATAGATACCCCTCATCTCCTTTCTTAATACATTTTACAACTCACACAAACTCTCCCCATACTCCCCCGTCCTTCCCTCAAATCCTTTAAGTTTCATTTGTCCTTTGGCCATTATTTTTCATCCAATAAAGCAATGCACGGTTCATATAACCTCACATAACTCTACCCTTTCTAGCATCAATAACTCAAACATTTCACCCTGAGCTACATCAACACTTGTAACACCCCTTATTTTTTAATTTTAGTTTTCTTAAGCTTAATGATTTTATTAGCGTAATTTGATAAAAATATTTAACTATTTAAGTTTTGATTCATTTTATGGATTTATCGATGCTTTTGAATTCATATTAGAATTTAATTAATCATTATCATTAATTCAAAATGAATTCATTTATGAATATGATTTTTTTATATATTCATATGCTTTTAATTTTTGTTTAAAAAATATATTTTTACTCTTTCTCATATTTTATTTTCAATATTTTAGATTTATTTTAGATTATGACTTAGTCGTATAATTACGACTTTGTTTTGGAGTTATATTTTATTCATGAAGTATATTATTTAAATTATAAATATTCCCATTATAATAGTATAATAATTTTAATAATTTTTATCCATAGAAAATATTTTTGACCTTGAATTTATCTATTTTTTTAGGTTGTTAAGATCTTTATAAAGTTTTAAATTAAAAATATTTCCATAATTTATTTATCATTTTCTTTTCGTAATTAATTTTCTTCCATTTTTAGAAATTAATTAAATTAATCAAATGCCTCTTATAATTTGATTTAAATATTTTCTTATATGGTTTTAAATATTTTTCAAGGTCTTATTATATATTTTTGTAAATAATACGAAATCTTGTGTTCATTGGTATTTTCTTATAAAATTTTCTAAATTTTTTTTAATAACTTTTACATTGGTTTTATACCTTTCATCTTTTACAAAGTGATTTTCATTTGATGGGTTTTAGATAAAATCATCTATTAATATTTTTAGATTTTTAATATTCTCATTTTTGTATTTGTATCTATAAAAAAATCTCTATCATTTCCCTTATTTTCCTTTTCTTCTCTCTCCCTCTTTTCTTTATCTTTACTCTCTCTTCCCTTTGTGTTTTCTTTTCCTACAAAACCAAACCAGACATCAAGATCCCTAGATTCGTGATCCCATTTCTTTTTCCTTGCTTCATTCTCCACACCACTACTCTAGCCACTTGCTGCATGACCACCACCACTGACGATGCACAACAACAACACCCACAACAAAGAGTAGCGATAGGAGTAGGAGCACCACAACATCGAGGACTAGAGTTGTAGCACGAGAGTAGGTTGTACCACCACCATTCAACCATCATAAGCCAATCTGGTCACTAGCAATGGCCTTCGACCACCGGTGAAGCTACAACAATCCTTATCCCCTCCAATTCCACATTAATTAATTTGGTATAAATTACCCCAAACCCTAAATTTTATTTTGAGTAACTTTAAATGAATTAGCTTATGATTAGCTAAATTGGTTGTTTAATTGTGTGTGTGTGTGTGTATGTTGTATGATTAGTTTAGCGTGGTTAATTGTACTTTATGTGATTGATTTGTAAAAATAATAAAATATTTTGTCCTGTTATGTCCGAATTTCTCGCATTCATCCAATTAGGCTATTTTAGATAAATTAATTTATAATGTGCTTTTTAATGTATCTAATTTTATATTGAAAATGTTAATATGAAAATTTTATTTGAAATTAATTATAGTTCAATTTCTAGGTCAAAATTCATGTGGAACAAAATTAAATTGCAAAATTTAGTTTTTCTAATGTGCTGTTAAATGTATTTACTTTAATTTTCAATGTGTCAATTTGGGAAAATTATGTGAAATCGATCTGAATTGGATGTTTAGGAAAAAATTCTTACATATCTAGATTGGATTATATAATTGAGTTATTTTATTTAGTTGATTACACAATTTACAATAGAATATATTTAATTGCAAATCCAAATCGTCAATTTAAATATTTTAATGAAAGTTGACGGAATTAGCATATTAGTCTCAAAAACCCTAATTGTGTCTAATTAAGTATTTCTTTTAATTTTTTAATCAATTAATTATATAATATGTTATAAAATATGTATAATTATATTTCTAAACATTCAATTTAAATAAATTAATAAAATTTAATTGAATTACATTTTTGGGCCTAAAACCCTATATTTTAAATGAAATTATAAAATTGGTCATGTGTAGTTATTTTTCTAAAATTGAAGTTATAGAAATAGTTGAAATGACCTTATTTGCATTGTAACACCTTCAATTGAAATTAATTGATTTGAACTGTCCATGTTTGTGTCTTGGAATTTAAAACACTAATTTTTGGGAAACAATTATCTTAAATTTGCTACTTATAATATTATTTTGTTGAAATCAATTATCTAAAATTATTTTAATATTTTTTTAAGCTATAAGTTTGAGGTAATCAAAGTTAATTAGTAATTTTTAGTTCAGGCTTAGAAATCCTAATTTTCAGAAATAGTTTTATGAAAATGACATGCTTATGCTTCTTACACCTATTATATTACTAGCTTTGATTTAAAATGATTTGAATTTTATTTTTTATCTTATTGGATTGGATTGGTTCTCTAAAAACGGTTGGTTTGTCTCTTTGGTCATAAAACCTAATCAGTAATTCATTTTCAAAAAAATTGACTTATACTCTATTGTCCTTTCCCTGATTTTTCAAATCAATTTGAAATGCCCTAAGTGATATGCGTTTAATTGAATTTGGTTAATGTTTAATTTTAATTCTTAATTTTGGGCATGTTTTCTATGAAAGACTATAAGTGTCTCTCTTTGTTGATTAAATTGTAATACATGAATTATTAATCGATAAGGGAGTTTCTAACCTAGTCTTGCAATTCCCATCGGTGATTTAGGAATGAATTATCGAGCTCTCAATCTCTCTCTCTCGCTCTCTCAATTTGCTTAGCTAGGTTCGGACTTAAGTAAGTATACCTTTTCTTATGGGTGAATCATAGGTTGTATGCCTTCTTGAAGTGGAAGGTGATGAGTACGTGCTTTATATTATTTAATTATTTTAAGTTTATACTATGATTTTGTGTGGTAATTCTATGTATGTATGAGTTTATAACTTTAATATGTGCGCATACTAGTATGCCCACTACCCTAGAAAAGGTTATTAATAATGATTTTTTAATAGATTTAATAACGGTTTCCAATCATTATTGAATCGCATGTTATTACATCTTTACTAACAGTTATAGAATTGTCATTAAAAATTAAAATTTATGCTAAATTTAGGAAACTTCACATTTTTTAATAATGGTTATAAAAAAATTATTAATAAAAAACCTTTGTTGTGTTAATGATTATCAAACCGTCATAAAAAAAATAAAAATTGCACCAAAATTTGGCGAAATGTGCATGTTTTAATAATGATTATAAGATAAACTATTAGTAAAATGCATTGTTTTAGCAACGGTTATACACTATAACCGTTATTAAAGCATATGGTTTTGTCAATAGTTATTTGATATAACCATTATTTTAAAGAAGGTTTTAACAATGATTATTCATTATGACTGTTGCTAAATCTTGTTTTAATAACAGTTTTCACTAAAACAATTATTAAAACTATAATTTTTTTAATATATATTGCGCGTTTGTTCTAGCCCATATACACATATATTTGCTTGATGTATACCAAATTTGGAATCTATAAAACACTACCAATAAATCTGGAATTTTATAGGTATACTACAAGGTTTGGTAGCTCTACACACTCCAAAATTCAAAGTTCATGAATCTACATTCCCAAACTCTATAATATACAAAGTCTTGCATATGTATATACAGGTGCAACTTAGTCTTTGCATATACTTTTATAGGAGAAAATAAGATATAACAGATACAAACCTAAAATGCATGCATAAATATCTAATACTGAGTATGTGAGTGCACGAACTTGGCCCATTCCTCTCCAACTTCATCAGTTTTCTCATCATCGTATTTTTGGCCTCATGTGTACTCATTGAAAAACTACAAATTGATATAATTTAACCATTTGGTTATATATTTTAATAATAAATAAGTCATAGATTAACTATATAATGAAAAAATTTGGAAAAATAAATATACATGGATTGAACCTATATTCATAGATTGTTTCTTAAGTATGTGATCCACTGATCTACAAACATAGAATCCATAATCATTACCATTTTATTGTTATATACACTGTAAAATGAATTTAGTTTGTTAGTTGTTGTATTAGATATTAACTGGAATTGATATATAATACAAAATGTCAATATTCCTACATACCATTATAGACTCATATTCAAGAATCTTTAGGCCTAAAATATTATTTTCGCCCCTCCTCATATACGTCATCTGTAGTGCCCTAAATAATAAATAAAGGTCATACATAATATTGTAACTTTATATACCTAGAAATTATATAAGAGGATATATTCATTAATAAATTAATGTGAGTAAGAAGCATACTAACATGTCAATTAAATGTTTCCCTTTAGAAAGAATGACAGCAAAAGGAACGGGATAATTTCAAAGGGAATAAAAAACATATACTTTATTTTGATAAAAAAAAACTAAATACATAACTCAATGCTCATTATCGAGGTGAGAGATGAGGTAAAGCTTGTTGTTGTACCCCTCACTCAAGATGCAATATGCTGCATAGTTTATATGTCTACCCTCGCTTATTATGGTATTATCAGATAAGTAGTATGGACAAACAAACATAGTAAAGGATATTATTGTAATACCTCAAGTCGATACGACCATGCAGGGGCTACGTTGGAGCACTTTCGGATTGATCAGCTAGCCTCACAGATCAACACAAGTCCTTTCAGCGTGCTTTGTCTTCACTCATGCGCTTCCCAAGAAATTTTTAAAAAATTTCTGAAACTTCCTAAGAGGATCACCCATCTTAAAATTTTGGGATATTACTGAAATGCCCCGAAAATTTCTAAATTTATAAATTTAAAAAATTATTTAAATAAATTATTTTTATTAAAATAAAAGGGTATTTAATTAGGGAAAATCAAAAAGAGATTTATAAGTATTTTAATTAGGAGGAATTTGGGTGTTTTAACTAATTAAGGATTTTATTTGGAAATTAATTAAATTAATTATTTTATTTAAAATAAGAAGGATAAAATAGTTTCAAATTAATATTAATTTTATAAATAATCTAATTGAATAAAATTAGGGTGTTTTACTAATTAAAATAGAATTTATGGAAAATCTTTCAAAAATCCTAATTTAGCCTAAAAAATAATTTAAATATTATTTTATTTAAATATTATTATTTTTAAACATCCCAAATATTTTAATTAATTTAGATACCCAATATAATTATTTTTCCTTTCACCCCTTTTCCTTCTTTTTCTTTCTTCTTCTTTTCTTTTCTTTTTCTTTTTCTTCTTCACCCGAACTGGGCCAGCTCGCGGCCCAGTTTCTCTTCTTCCTTTCCTGCGGCCCAGCCCGCGCAGCGTCGCCCTTCTTCCGCCCCTCAACACGCTGCATTTGGTCCCTTTTATTCTCGCAACGCGTCGTTTCATTTAAATGCACCCCGGCGCCCGACCGGCCCGGTTCGCCGCCTTTCTTTTTCTTTTCTTTCTTTCCCGGCCACCCGGTCCACTCCCCCTCCTCCTTTCTTCTTCCTCCCCTCTCCTCCGTCGACGCTGCTGCAACTCCCGTCCCAGAAAATGGCGGCGCTGGCTACGAGGACTCTGACCGGCCGAGTCACCTCTCTTTTTCTTCCTCTCGGCTCGCACATTATCTTGGAATAATCAATTATCCTTAACTCTCGCTCATTCTCTCTCTGGCTTCGCAAACCTTCGACCCAACCCAAGCAATCGCCGGCTGATTTCTGACGCCGACCACCCAAACCCATCCTTTCGACCTCCAAAACCCTAATAACCCATCTAAACTCTATAAATAGCCCAGTCGTGGATGATTTTGAAACTTCTTAACTCTCGAAACCCTAAGTAAGAACCGCCCGCCACCGTCACTTCAGACGCGTATTCCGCCGCCGATAGCCAACTTCAACACCACCTGCGCATCCCAATTTCTTCCTTGAAATTCCCTCTAGCTAACTAAACCCTTCAAATCCTTTGATTCTTCTTGAATAAGCTGCCATAACCATGCAAAGTTTGCTGCTCATCTCGCTAGAATTTTTACCCCGAAACCTTAAACCACCGTCTGCCGCCACATACGCCACTTATGCCACCCTATAAACCACCCAATATCTCCTTCTAAGTCTCCTCCACCGAACCATAAGCTTATTTTATTTTTCTCCTTTCCCTTTCCCTCTTGTTCTTCATTTTTACCTTTCTTAGATCCATTTTCCGGCCACCTCCGAAAACCATTGCCGGTTCCATCTATACCCTCCGACTCAAGGTGATACCCTAAACCTTTTAAACACTTAATTTTGAATTATTGATAATTATTCTATTTTTAGCCTAAATTTTTGTGTTAATTCAACTATAATTATTATTATTATAATAATTATTATTATTGTTATCGACTGTATCCTAATTTCTAAATTTTTTTGACAGGTATGGGAGTAATATTGAGTAAGATATATTATTAATCTCGGTCTTTACTTATTTAATTAAGTTATTACATGTTTAACATTATTATTCATAATATTATTAATATTATTATCATTAGTGTAACTATTTAATTAATGTTTTAATTATTTAAGGAGGGGCAGAGAACAAAAATTCTAATTAAGCCTCGCACTATTACTTTCTATTAATATTATTAACATTTTAAACATTTTTCTAATTATATTATTATTATTATCATCTTTATTAACTTTATATTATAAGTATATATAACTTTAATATCATTATTACAATTTTGAATGGTATTATTATTAAGTTGGGGTGGTTCGAAAACCACCTTGTAATTTTTAAGAATTTTGGTATTATTAATATTAATTTTCTACTAATAAAAGTATCACTAATAATATTATAATTTATTATTATTATTATTATTATTATTATTACTATTATTTCTAAATTTGGTTATTTAATTTACAAATAATATTTTTAGTATTATTTTGGTAAAGGGTTCGAAGCCCTTATTTCACTTTATTTTTGAGTAATGTCTTTTTATTATTGCTACTATTTTTATTATTCTTGTTAATATTAATATTGATATTATTTTTGGGTATTTTTTTATTATTATTTTATCAAAAGCCTAGTCTTATATTAAGTTAGTGTTTAATATTATTTTGATAAGAGGGATTCTAATTTTAGCTTTTCCCTCATAACAGGTAAAACCAGTCAAAGCCCTAATGAGGCATAGGAGCGTGCTCCAAGACCGGTGTCGTTTTAGGTAAGGGGTGCTAAGGCCTTTTATGTGCCTATGTGCATTATGTGCTTCGCATGCTATGTATCCTATTTTTATCTTTATTAATTATTTTATATATGGCATGATGTGGAGTTGAAATATGTTTTTGTGTGTTTATATGACATGTGTATTATTTATATATGATGATATGTGTTGTGACCTTATAAGACATGCATGAGAGGATGTCGATGTGGTTTGTGTGGGAGAAAAGGATGAAAAATGAGGATGGATAAAGAAGTTGACTAAGGGAAGTGAGTTGACCTAATTTTATGGTTTTATAAGGAATAATCTAATATATGGTTTTATGTGGAAGAATCGAATTTATGGTGTGTTTGGGAGAATTTAATTTATGATGTTATTTGGGAGAATTTAATTTATGATTTGAATGGGAGAATCTAATTTTATGATTTGTTTTGGGAAATCCAATTTATGGCTTTGCTTGGGAGATTCTAATTTGTGATTTTATGTGGGAGAATCTAACTTGTGGTCTTGTATGGGAAAATCTAATTTGTGGTTATGAATGGGAGAATTTAATCAATTGTATGGTAAGGATAAATCTTCGGTTTTATGTGATTTAAATCTAGGGTCTGGTAAGGATGAATATTTGGTTTGGTATGGACGAATCTTTGAGTTTTATATGGTTTGAATTTAGGGTTTAGTATGGGTGAATCTTTGGTTTTGTGTGGATTGAATTTAGGGTTTTGCATGGTGGTAATTATGGTTTGTATGGTGGTATTAGGGTTGTATGGTGGTATTTATAGTTGCATGGTGGTATTAGGGTTTAGATGGTGGCATTGATGGTTGAATGGTGGTATTAGGGTTTGCATGGAATTTAGGGTTTGCATGAAAAGTTTGAATGGTCGCATGGGATGTGTAAAGTTGCATGGGAGTAAAATTTACATATGAAAAGTTAATTTGGGATGTAAGGAAGGTAATGTAAGCGTTGTTTGGGTAGTTAAACACCTTGGATGGAAAATAATACGTGGAACATTATTTGGGTACGTAGGAGACGAAGCTAGGGTTTGGAGTGGCTAATTGTGAATTGTCGTGGTTAATTAAGGTTTGGAATGGCTAATTATGGTTGTTATGATTAAATGAGGTTTGGAGTGGTAAATTATGGTTTGTGGTGGTTGATTAGGGTTTGGTGTGGCTACTTAAGGTTTTTGTTGTATCATGTGTTTTTGGTGATTAAGGTGTAATTATGAGAATGGAATCGATGATTTGTAATGTGTGGAATGTTAAAATGATTTGGGTGATGTGAGGTGGAGTAAGAGGGGATGTTAAGGCCTAAATTAGAGTTTGGGGATAAAATCCTAGAGTGAGATGTGGAGTAGAATTGGAGGATAAGTGTAAAGGGAGCAATTAATGCATGTCTAGGGTTTGGTGGTAGCACATGTGTAATTGGTGAATAAAGTATGATGATGAATATGGAATTTATGATTTATGATCCGTGCATGTCGATGGTGAAAGCCTTTGAATAAGATACTTAAGACACTAATCATTTAAAGTGGAAGATTATTGAGCCGGGTCCAGCCGATCCACCGGTTAGGAATAGTGGTTAAGGTTATTACCCTATGTGCGATCGATCCACCGGTAATAATATTTGTGAGGACTTTGTCCCGCAAGTGTCCGACCCACCGGCAATAATAGTGGGGTGACTCGAGCTCAATAAACACAAACCAGAATTACTAAGGCATTTAAAAGTTACTAATTACTTATAGTGGAACACCATGTGAGCAGGAACCAGCCGATCCACCGGTAAGGAATAGTGGTGTGGACTTTGTCCCGTAAGTGACCGATCCACCGGCGAATAATAGTGGTGTGGACTTTGTCCCGCAAGTATCGGCCCACCGGCAATAATAGTGGGGTATTCCTGTACTTACATAGATTTGATCAAATGCATGGTGTGTATCGACTTTTGATAAAAGATTAATTAAGTAATGGAATTAGATTATAATTGGGCCTTTGTACCTTTACCTGGTTGATCATATGCATTTGTGATTGTGTTCTTTTATTCTTATGCATGATTTTATGTGATTATTTGTTGGCCTTAGTGCTCGGTTACCTTACTTAGTACGTAGCGTACTGATCACCCTTTTCATGGGTGCTGCTCATTCCCATGAGTAGTATGCCCTTTCTGACTTTGTGCAGGTGGGCGAGACATCAGTCGGGGCTGTGTGTTGAGCTTGGTTGGCTCAAAGTTCGAGAGAGTTGCAGCCGTATTTCAGTCTTTATGCAATTTTATTTCCTGCTATTATTTCTTTGTATTGGAGTATTTATCCTCTTTGATTTCACACTCTGATTTCTATTTTATTACATTTATAAACGTTTATGCGTACTCTGATTTTAAGGTATGATCTTTCGAGTTCTTTTATGAACTGTTGATTTGAATTTAATGTAAATCTTTTCTTAGCCTTAGCACTTGGTACTAGAACGGTCGGAGAGAACCGGTCTAGTACTAAGTGTGGCGGTAACATTCTCAGAATTCACAGGTTTTAAGTATTTCTATTTTAATTACTTCCGCTTTAAAAAAAAGTAGTGAATTTTGGGGTGTTAAAATTACATTCACCAAAAGGATAGTATACCATGTTGATATAAGTAATTAGATCAATCCTTGTAACATTCTGTTCAATTTAGGATATTAAATTCACCCCACTCAAAGACCGCAATTTCCACATAGTACCTCAATCACTAACTATCTTAATATAATCTATCCCAAGAATCGTCCCACTAGGTGGCTAATTGGCTCATCGAAGTTTAGCTCACAATCGTGGTTTTTCTCTAATACCATTTGTAACACCCTGAGTCAATATGACCATGCGAGGGCTACCTTGGAGTTATTTTGAATTGATTGGATGGCCCCACAGATTAATACAAGTCCTTTTGCGTGCTTGTCCTCACTCACGCGCTTTCTAAGAAATTTTCAAAAAAATTCTAAGACTTCCCAAGAGGGTCACACATCCTAAAAATTGCTCCATGGCTGGCACGCTTAACTATGGAATTTTTAGGATAGAATCACCAATATCATGGTATATTATATTGATATAAGTAGTTAGATCAATCCTTATAACACTCTGCTTAATTTGGGGTATTAAAATCATCCCCTATACTACAACCTGACTAGCCACCAACGTAAGGATGACAATAATAATGCATATTTATTTATAAGAAACAACTCATAAAATTATATAAATAAATAAAAAGTGTTAAAATATATGATATGAAATAATATTTACTTAATATATATAGTCAAGATTGTTGTTGACATCCATTCAAACTTGTAAATTTCATTAATAATCTCCACCAATACCATGTATATGGCATCGTTCCTCCCAACATACTCAACAGGACAATTAATTATAATTATATCACTATCGAGGTACTTTTGGGCATAAAAGTATAATATTGTCAATGCAGGCGGTGGTCAATGGGGTTCTTGTTACTCTTAGTTGTCCTATAAAGATGGGATCTTCTGTAAGGCTGCCAATTTTTCTAATCTAGCTCACTTTCCTTTCTCGATGCCCTCTTTTGTTTTACTCCTTCCACTAGTATTTTAATTTCCCTTTAACTTAGGAGCCTTTATATTTTCGGATCCCTTAATTTGTAGTAATAACCACAATGCAATTTTCATATATATAAGGTATAAACAATGTGTAATGTGTTTATATTAACATGAATGGAGGATGTCATTACCTCTTCATTTATAAGATGAATCTTGCCTGTGGGCCTAGGCACGAAGCATCCATGAGTTTCCAACACCATTGCTGCCTCATCACCTTCTTTCTAATATGGCAAGAGCGCATCTCCAATTATTAGAATGTCCATATATAAGGGCCTGCAATTTGTGACTAAAATAGACCCATGGACCATCAACATTTTGGTACCATGGGAGATGTGTACCCTTCCTTTTACTAAAATAATTGAGGGGTCATTATCTACCAAATCATATTTATGAAAACCCTAAAAGATAAGTATATAAGTATTTTTAATTATTAAGTTAACACTTGATGTATTGTATATATATATCAATTTATAGTAAAATATGCTTACCTCAAGAAGAGAAGAAAAATGTGTATAAGCTTCACAATTGTCTCTAATGCTATTTACATTGGGTATGTAAAGAGGATCATGTGCATTTGTATTGGATGGCTTAAACGGTTGAGATTTGATGGATGCCAACTATTTCTCCATTGTGGCCATCTAATCAAATGCCTAATTTAAATTTTGTGTGAGGATAACCACTTGGTCATGGGTGTTTTGGTGTCCACAAGATTAACCCCAAATGCTTGTTCTCGTAACACCTAACCCAAGACCCCTGTATCTTCCTAGGTGTTCTTCAATTCTTGTCACTTGAGACATGATGCTATATTGATCTACACCCTATATTATGTAAGAGAAAATGTTTAATACTTAGAATTTATTATTATGGAACCTATTATCCTCTATTTAGAGAGGGTCTCCTACTAATTTGAAGGCAAACAAATGACTATATTGCTAGTTATGGACGAAACCTGCAAAACAAGTCACTAGTGATAGAAGTGTGTGCATGGCATGTATGGAGGGAAAAATGTGTTGCATGGAAGGGTTGAAAATGGTATCTACATGAGGAGACTTTAATAAAAAATTTAGACGTGCAATATGGAGTATTATCACATTGATAATTGTTAAACATATAAGAAAGTTGAATTGGTGAAAAGGTGGCTTAATTCTATCTTTTTGGGTTATCTTATTCTATCTTTTGAGTGTGTTTAGAGTATGGATCAAGCTAATTATTTTTGTGTCAATTCTTATAAAATTTCTATGAGGATGATTTTTTAATATGAAGGAGGTCCAATGGTTATAAGAACCATAGGAAATTCACGACACAAAGGAGACAAAAAAAATTATAAAATTGTAAACTTTGCTTAATTGAATTCTATGTGAGTTATTATCAATATTAATCAATTCTGTGTTCATAATTATTATTGAAATCCTTAATCTCTTATTTGTTTGAATTAGAGATTACTTTCTATCCTCCAAACCCTATATAAGCCCACGCTATTCTACATTATAAATGCCACATAAAACCAACATCATCATCGTCTTCAACGTTCATCTTAAACCTATTTTTCTTACTTAATTTTATCTATTTTCAAACCTAAGATAATAATATTATTATTGTCAAAAAATCATCCTCAACATCTTAAATTCATAATATAGTCATCATATCACCATGATTCCAATCATTGTCATTATAATATTCATAACACCATTAAACCCTAATCGTAAATCCCAACCTTAGCCTACAAACCTAACCATTCTAAACCTTTCATCATTCAAGTGTTATCACCATTATCTATTCTTTTTCAAATCATCATCATCATATTTTGTTCACTTTATAATCACCATATTCCATTTACAATCCCAACTAACCCATAATACCACCCAAACCATAAGTACATATTCTTACACGCATCACTATATAACATTTGATTTTTCAAGTTCATCCTATAATATAGAAATAAACATAATATCATGATATGTTTTCTCTGAGAAAAATAATTACGATTGGGGATAGCTTAAAACTTACAATTCTTTTGGCAGCTTTATGTACATCTTCATTAATATAAACTTCTTTTATTGCTCTAGCTTTCTTCTATAACTTACCAATATTGATGGATGAGGTACATAAATCCTTGTCCTTGGCTAGGAGCTGTAATTCCAAAAGAATACACAATTACATTAGCATAGCTAATTATAATACTATAAACATTATAATGTGAACACACTAATTAAAAGGTTATATCGACTCTTCTTCTAAGCTTGCATAGCCTTTTTGAGCCATATTATGGCAATATATATTTCCCTTTGAAATTTCTTTATTCCTGTCACTTTTCTCCTACATTACAAGGTAAATATATACGATAAATTATTTAAACATCAATTTGTGTATTCTTAATAAAAAGCATAATTGTTTGTCAGCAAATACCTTAAACTCCTCTAAATGATGATATGCAAAGAACTGGTCCCAAATTTCTCGATTAATAAACCCATAATGCTTGGGGGGGGGGTTTATGTGTAAATCATTATCCATTTTTCGTACTTTTTTATTCACTAAATATGCCCTAAATGTTCTTAGACATTCACCATAATGTCTAAGAAGCCACTTCTTCCTCTCCTCTAGGACGATGAAAACTTTATGCAAAGTAATACATAAACATGTATGTCAAGGTCATTGTATATTAATTAATAACATGTAATAGATTAAATTATAACAAACAAAACATATCATTTACCATCATTTCTTACTAAATATGTGCCTTGTGACATTTTGGAACCTGCTTCCAATTGTTGTAGGAGATTGGAATACGGTTATGAGTGGTGAGTGAAATATATGTCAGGAACATGTAAGCATACTCGTCAATAAGAATATTATACGTGTTCCAACTCAATGGCACTTGTTCTCCTCTGTTCCTCATGTTTGTGATGATTCTCACCACAGTAAGTCCTCTATTCACTTCTTCATCGCTAGAGTCATTATCAATAGTGTGATTTGCCATATCTTTGTGGAATTTGAACAGATAAATTAGTATAATGTATGTTGTGAATAAAGATATAAAAAAATATATTAAGCAAATATTTCATATGTAGTAATGATATGAAAAAAATCAAAAATCATATGTAGTAATCATATGGAAAACATCATAATTAGATGTAGTAATGATATAAAAAACATATGTTACAATATTATTACCCTTATTGCCTTCTTTTCCTTTTTTTCCTTCCCTCATTTTTGATTGGTTTTATGATCGAATACATATATTACTTCACGATGATCATCTCTTACATAGATTTCCTCCTTAGCAATATCATTGTTATCATCTATCAATGATTGAGTTGCTTGCATTGTTTCGACACACTCTTTATCGTAATTGGAATCATTTTCATCATCACAACCATTCATAGTTCTTTTTTTCTTATCTAAAACCACAAACCATATTCTATTGGTAGGATCGATGACAAAGAAAACTTGTGTGGCTTGAGATGCCAAGATGAATGAGTTTTGTTTATGCCTACCCTATTGAGATCTACTATTGTGAACCCATCTTCATATCTAACCCCTTGACTATTATCAACCCATCTATACTATAAAATAGGTACTTTAAACATAGTATAATCTAACTCCCAAATCCGTTCGATGACACCATAATAATTCATATTTACATATGTTGGATTCTTGTCTTTCGCACTAGCAATATGCACTGCCTCAACCACTAAAGTCACTCCACTGTTCTACATTGTACTCCTCTCGTATTGTTGTTTTATGTAAAAAATATACCCATTGATAACATAGCTGGCATATGAGAAGACATTATATCAAAGCATTTAGGACAACCAACGCATGGTTGCAGAAATAGATGTCAGAGAATTTTTTATGAGCAGAATGCTACGATCTAATTAGCCAATGTATGAATGAAAGATTCTATTTATCAATTAACCATTTCTTAGTATTTGATGGAATTTCAATCCTCAAAGAACTCATTAGTTCTTTAACATATGGTTGAACATCATCATTATTATGTAATACATAGAGATGTGCTTTATGGAGCATGTTAGGGTCTACTTCCCTAAATTGTTTGCTCTGAATACCCTGTCCTTTGACTTTTTTTGCATGTCAAGAGTTATGAATACCGATAGCTTTAGTATTGGACAAGTAATTTGTGCAAAATTAAATTTCCACTTCTACTAAGTAACTCTCAACAATGCATTTGTTTGATAGATATCGATTCTTCACGTACCTTTTATCAACTTTATAAACCATTCAAAGAGGTACATCTAGTACCCATGAAAAGGTCCTAACATTTTTACCTCATAAACCAAGTGAACAGTTTGATGTACTATAAAGTTAAAGAATGAGGGAGGAAAACACATTTTAAGGTGGCACAAAGTGATTGCAATCCCTCTTTGCAAGACATCCAAGCTATCAGGTTGTATGACTTTGGAGTAGGGATGTCAATGGGTCAGGTCTGGGCTGGGTCCAGCTATACCCATACCCGGGCCCATTTATATTACCTACATCTAGACCCATCGAGTCTCATAATTTTAGACCCAAACCCAGATCCACCGGGTCTAGCAGGTAAACGGGTCCTAAATGGGTCTAGCTATTTTTTGTTAAAAAAATCCACCATGTGAAAAAATAAATATATTAAAATAGTTACGTTAACTTTTTAAATAGTGTTTTCATACTTTTAGAATACAATATTGTACATATTGCTTATAAAGTAAATATATAAAAAAAATAAAAAAAATGAACAAGGAGCTCAAATAAGATTATGACAATAATGATAAACATAATATTAGTATGTATTTATATATGTGTATATATAAATAGACACACATATATATACTAAATGGGTCTAGAGGGTAGGGCCTAGGTTGGGTCTAGGTCTAGAACTATTGGACCCAGACCCAGACCTATTAAAGTATATATAGACCTAGACCCAACCCAAATCCATCGGGTCCAAAAATCATGGACCCAGACCCGCTAAAAAGAAGGTGGGTCTAGCGGGTCTGGTGGGTTCGAGACCCATTGCCATCTCTACTTTGGAGCATAGTGTGTTGAAGAACCAACAAACCCTAGTGATAGCATTTCGAACATGCTTTGGTGAAATTCCACAAATAGTTATTGACATCAAATGTTGCATCAATATATGACAATTGTGAGATTTTATGTTGATTAGTTTCAACTCTTTTATCGACATTAGCCTTATGAGATTTGATGAATACCCTTCTAGAACCTTGACATTATTCAAGAATTCATAAAATGCAATTTTCTCCTTTCTATAGAGAGTATGGTAAGTTGGTGGTAGATAAGTTCTTCTTCCATTGCCTTGTGGTGCTAGTTCATACCCAATGCCCATTTCTTCTATATCCAATCAAGAATTTATGCCATCTTTATTCTTTCGTTGAACATTAAGTAATGTGCCAACAAGGTTATCACAAATATTTTCCCCGATATGTGTCACATCAAGGGCATACCTCATGTATAGATATTCCTAGTACGGAAGCTTGAAGAATATAAACATCTTCTTCCACCCAATTGATGGAGGATTATCTTTATACTTCTTCCCAAGCGCACCTTCAAATGTTTCATCTTCATATATACTTATCTTCTCATCAACCAGATTGGGGCATGCCTTCTTTTGGTTTCCATTGAATGCATTCCTTTTCGTACAGTAATGATGATCCCTCTATAAAAATCTACGATGCCTAAGAAAAGCAGTATTCTGGCCATTTGTTAGCTAAAAAAATGAACTATTATCCTCATATCTTAGACATGCATAATGACCTTTCACACTATAACCTAACAAGTTACCATATGCTGAAAAATCACTTATAGTACATATTAACATTACTCTCAAAGTGAAACTTTCCTAACCATAAACATCAAACAAATTAACACCCGTGTCTAATAATAACTTCAAATCATCATTCAAAGGCTCTAAATAAACATCAATATCATTTCTCAGTTGGTTTGTCTCCAAAATAAGTAAAGACAACATCACATAGTGGCGTTTCATGTACAACCACGGTGATAGATTGTATATAACCAAAATCACTGACCAAATATTATATGTGCCTTGATTGTGTGGATTCATACCATCCGCAGATAGAGTAAGATGCAAGCTTCTTAGTTCTTCACCAAATTTAGGCAACAAAACATTAATAATCATCCATTATGGAAAGTCGGATGGATGTCTTAGAAGCCCATCATCTATCTTCTCATTAGAATGTCATCTCAAGTTCTTCGCATCTTGGACTTCATTAAACATTTGTGTGATTCTTGTTATTATATGATAATACCATAACACCTTTGATGGAACCTTAATTTTCTTTTATTATGGTGATTTTCATTCTTCATTATGACAATAATCTAAACATGCATATTCTTTGCTAAATAATATACAATCATTAGGGCATGCATGTATCTTCTTATAACTCATACCCATAAATGAAAGGATTTTCTTCACTTCATAAGTATAATTGGATAGAACGTTATCATTGGGAAGCATTTCTTTCACAAGTAATAATAATTCTATGAAGCTCTTATCACTCCATCCGTTACTTGCCTTTAAGTCGTACACCCTTAAAGTAGCATATAATTTAGTAAACTGCTTGCAATCACCTTACAAAGGTTTTTTTTAATCACTCAATAACTGCTTGAACATTTTAGGACAATCTCAAACACTATCCTCAACCTTCCAAGTTATCTTCTCTAACGAATTACCCCTCATTGTTTTCAAATGATATGCTACTATCTCTCCTACCTTTCTCATTATTATAGTTAGACTCTGTCTCACCATGCCATATCCAATGAGTGCAACTTGTATTAATTCTATAAGGGTTGCATGGGGTGGTCACGGTCTGCATGGGGGAAACCCTTATGTATAGAAAGGTGCCTCGGGGTGTGTGGAAGGTAAGAGAGGTGTTGTTTGGGTGTTTGGGGGCTCCGAGTGAAAAATAGTATGTGGACCAAAATAAGGGTGCGTAGGAGACGGGGTTAGGGTTTAGAGAGAACTCTATTTGCCAGGGGAGAGAAGAAAAGTGGAGTATTAAAATAATAAGTGAGGGTTGAACCAAAGGGGTCGTAAGGTGTAAGGGTGCTAGGAGGGTTCTGGACGCACGAGGCAGGAAAGGGTGGTCCACATAGGCCCAAGTTAGGGTTTCTGGAGAAACCCTAAGGGAAGGTAGTGAGTGGACTTTGGGGTAAAAGGTGGTGGGCCCAGACCCACACACTTAGGAGACGGGTTTTCGAAGTGAGCAAGCTAACTAAGGGGAGGATGTTGGGCGAGTTAGGAGGCGCAAAGGTCTCAAAATATGAGACAGGCCCTCTTGGGAGGATGAGTATAGCTGAAGTTAGCCATGCATGTCTAGGGCGGTAAATTGTTGAAAAAGATACCATAAAACACTAATCACTTAAAGAGAAAGATGTTGAGCCGGGCCCAGACCGGTCCACCGGCGAATAATAGTGGCCAGGAGCCAGGGTGCCCTGGAGACCGAACCACCGGCGAATAATAGTGGCTAGGAGCGTTTTGCCTTGTATATATTTCCGGTCCACCGGCTATAATAGTGGGGGTTACCGTGCTCAGCAAACCAAATATAAAATCGATAAGACATGGGAAAGATACTAAATACTTACAGTGGAACACCATGTGAGTCGGGACCAGACCGGTCCACCGACAAATAATAGTGGTCAGGAGCCTTCTGCCCTGTACATATCTCTGGTCCACCGGCTATAATAGTGGGGCACCCGCACTTACATGGATTAATAAAGAGTACGTGGAATTGAGTATGGTATTAAGAAATTTGAAAGATAAGTCTAATTGGAATATAATCAGCCTCACTATTTGTATCGTCTTATGTGCCTATATAATCATGCTTGTATTGTGTACTTTGTCTGTTCGGCCTTAGTTATTCGGTTACCTTGCTCAGTACGAAGCGTACTGACCACCCGTTTTATGGGTGCTGCTCATTCCCACGAGTAGAAGGCCCCACTGATCTAGTGCAGGTAGGTGACTCTATATTTGATGCCTACGACGCTTATGAGGCGTTGGGCGGGACCGAGAGCTGAGTTCGGACCTAGCTTGGGGATCGAGAGTGGCGTGGCCGGAGTCTGTTGTCACTTCACCTTTCTTATGTATTTAAGTTTATTTGTTTTAAGTGTATGACGTTTCAACTTTCAAAAACCCTTAAAACCGTATCTTGAATTGTACTTCAAACTTCCGCACTCTGATTCTGTACTGCTTAGGTTTTACCAATGAATGTGCTATGCTAGCTACTCGTATTTGTTGTTTAATCTGTTTTAGCCTTAGCACTTAGTACCGGGACGGTAGGAGTGAACCTTTCTGGTATTAAGTGTGGCAGTAACGCCCCCGAGTTTACAAGGGTTATCTCTTATTCCTGATAAACTTTTTGAAATTAAACGAAAATTTTCAGTAGTAAATTTGGGGGTGTTACAAGTTGGTATCAAAGCAGTTAATCCTTTCGGACACGCTCTTTCTGTTTTTAAAATGTTTTAAGCTGATACCACAAGTGGTATCAGAGCGGCCGGTCTTGTCGGCCACGCTTGTTTTCGGAAATAAAATTTGGTTTACGAGATTTTATTGGATTTTGAAGTACGTTTTGACCGCCCTTCTATTTTCATTTTTTTAATTCGATACTACCAGTAGTATCATTTGCAAAATGAATTTCAATTACAAAATTTTATCTTGATTTTACATTGTTTTGAAACAAAAGGAATTTTTCATTTCTGGATCGTTTTGATTCCGGCCACGGTGAGAAGCAAGGGGTAGAATTTTAATTAAGTTTATTCTTAAGGGGGTAGTTACCCCAAGTAGCTTAGAATCCCTATTTGTAACTCCTAGTGCTAGGCCTAAACCTCGGGGACGAGGTTTTTCTTTAAGGGGGTAGTGATGAAATACCCCTAAACCCTAATTTAGAAAATCATGGCCGAATAGGGAATTATTAGGAAAATTAGTTAAATTAACTACTTTTATTAAAATAAAAAGGGGATTAATTAGGGTAAATTAAGAAGGAAATTATAAGTGTTTTAAATAGGAGGACTTTTGGTATTTTAAGATAATTAAGGATATTATTTTAGAAATTTATTAAATAAATTTATTTATTTAAAATAAGAAGGATAAAATAGTTTCAAATTAATATAAAATTTATAAATAATCTGATTGGAGAAAATTAAAGTGTTTTGTTAATTAAAATGAAATTTAAGAAAATTATTTAAAAATACCTAAATTAACCCAAATAGAGAATTTTAATGTTTATATTTTATTAAACATCCCAAATTAATCAAATTATATCAATTAAGCCAAACCCTCCCCCATTTGTTTTTCTCTTCTTTTTCCTTTTCTTTTTCCCCCTTTTTCTCCCTCCTTTTTCCTTTTTCTTTCTTTCCCCTTCTCTCCCTTATGTTTCCCCGACTGGGCCGGCCTGCTAGGCCCAGCACCCCTCGCAGCCCAGCTCCCTCTCCCGCGCGCCCTCCTTCCTTTTTTCTCTCGGTCGGTTCGGCCGCCCCTTTTTCTTTCCTCATTTTCTTTTTTGCTAGACCGCCGATCCAGCCTTTTCTTCTTCTCCCCCCTGTGTCGTCGTCTACCTCTCGCCGCCTGTAACCAAAGATTTCGCCGGTAAATACAGCCTTCAACGCCACGCCACAGCACCCGTCATTTCATCTCCTCCTCGTTGTCTCCCCTGTAGATTTGACTAATCGATTCAGTCTTTCCCCGCACGAAAACCTCTCTCTCTCTCTCCCCGACAAATCTTGGTCTGCAACTGCAGACCCCTGCGCCGGCTAGCCTCGCCGGACACGCAAGAACCTAACCCCCTAACCTCCCTCGAAGCCTTGTCGTTTCCCATCCCAATTTTCCTATAAATAGCCCTAACCCCCGCCTGAACCGGGTTTGAAAAACCAGGAACCCAGAGAAATCCCAACGCGCGCCGCCCCACCTTCGGTCGCCCTTTCCTCCGCCTTCAGCCACCTTTGCCGCCTGCCCGCGCCACCAATATCCTCCCTACACCGCCCTCTACACAACCAACCCCCTTAGCTTCCCTTCCTCGCGCCGCACGTGCCGCCCCGGCCGTGCGAAAACCTCTCCCCAAATCGACCCTTCCAACCATGCGCCACCTTCGCGCCGCCACCGCCGGCTGTACCGCCGCTTGCAGCACCATCACCACCCCCCAAAACCACCAGGAGTGCCTGCTCTACCACCCTACACTTCCACTTTCCCCTAGTTTCTCCTCCTTTAGCCTCCATAGCCACCTTTCCCAATTTCTTCCTCCTCCACCGCCGCCGCCGCCGCCGGTGCCACCACCCCAGCCAGGTGGTTCAACTCCCTAAAACCCTAGACCTGGAATAAAATAAGTGGTTAATAAAATTTAATATTATTATCTATTAATGTTAATGTTATTATAATCATTATTAATCTATTTATTATTAACACTATTACTATAATTACTATTAATACTACCATTATTATTATTATTATTATTATTATTGACAGGCCCTAACATTACTCCTAAGAACTTCTAATTAATGGTATTAAGCCTATTAAGTTATTGTTATTGCTAATATTGCTAGTATTACTATTATTATCCTTATTATTATTATCACTACTATTATCATTAATGTTATGATTACTATTTTTATTATTATCGTTATTATTATTACTCTTATTATTCTCATTGTTATTATAATTATTATTGTCGTTATTACTATTATTATTATTATTATTAATATTATCATTATTACTATTATCATCATTATTATTATTATCATTATCACATGTGTTACTTTAACTATGACTAACATCTTTAGTATCTCTATTATTATTATGATTATTATTATTATTTTAGTAGTTTTACTAATAGCAACATTGTCACTATTAATATCATTATCATTATCATTATCATTATTATTAATAATAGGGCTATAGTAGTTGTAGCTGTCTTTATTATTATTATTATTATTATTATTATTATTATTATTATTATTATTATTATTATTATTATTATTATTATTATTACCCTTAGTATTATTATTATTACTAGTGTCCTCAACATTATTATTATCATTCTTATTATTATTATTCCTATTATTATTATTATTATTATTATTATTATTATTATTATTATTATCATCATCATCATCATTATTATTATTATTATTATTATGGTTGTGTTGTTGTTGTGTTATTATCATTATTATTGTCATTATCCTTATTGTTATTATTATTATTATTACTATCGTTATTGCTATCACCATTATTTTCACTATCATTGTTATTATTATTATTATTATTATTATTATTATTATTATTATTATTATTATTATTATTATTATTATTATTATTATTATTATTATTCTAACCCTTAATATCGTGGTGTTATCCTTAGTATCATTATTTTTAGTATTATTATTGCTATTGCACTATTATTATCATTATTATCATCACCAATATTATTGTTGCTATTATTATTATCATTAGTATTATTTTTACTATTATTACTATTATTATGAGTATTATCAGATCGTGGTTGTTGCTATCATTATCATCATTATTATTATTATCATTACTATTATTATTATTAGTATTTTGCTATTATTATTGGTATTAATAACAATATCATTATTAGTAATAATAATAACCCCACCTTTTAATTATAAACTACTATTATCAATGTTAATTATAGTACTAGACCAGGATAGGGGTAAGATAGGAAATTATGGTAATTCGGGTAGAGGGAGATTGACCCTTAGCATTTCCCTCTTATAGGTGAACCGAGTCAAAGCCCCCAGGAGGCGTAGGAGCGTGCTCCAAGCCCGGCGCCGATTTAGGTAAGGACGTAACTAAGGCCACCTGTGTGTATTGCATGTTTTACATGTCTTGTATGCCTAGTGCGGTTGTATGCTATAATCTGTATGTTATCTGTGTATTTATGTAGCGCAGCATGGAGCCGAGGTATGTTCTCGTACTCTTGTCTGTATGTACTAATATGGTATGGTATGGTACAAAGATGATGTGATGTGATGTGACCCCTACGACATGCATGCTAGGTGATTTGAGGAGGTGTTGTGAAGAGGGGACTTGAAAGAGAAAAATAAGCAATTAAGATAACCAAGGGGAAGTACGTCGGTTAACGTAGGTATGGACGACCTAAGTAATCCATGATCTGTGAGATGATGAGGAAAAGGGGGAATCAAATAAACATAAGAGTGGGAATAAAATAAAGTGGCATGGGGGAAACTAGGGTTTGCATGGAAATGATAGATTTGGCATGGTGGAATGATAGGGTTTGCATGGGGAGGTTAAGGTCCGCATCGGGACGAACCTTACGTATGAAAACTTACCTTGGGATGTGAGGAGGTTAGTGGAAGGTCCGTTTGGGAGTCTGGAGACTCGAGGTGAAATATAGTACGTAGGGTCATATAAGGGACCCGATTAGGGTTTTGGGAAGAATTAGTAATCTGAAAAAGGCGAAAGAAAAATGATTAAGGGTGAGTGAGGTGCGGGTTGAGAGTGAGAATTTATGTTATAAGGAATGATTATGGGAGTTTTGAGGGAGAAGAAATATTGGGTGAAAAGGAGAGGTTACTTGTGGGAAAAGAAAGGTAGTAGAGTTGAAGTGGCCAACTAGAGTTTTAGGATCACAGGTAGAATCGATGGGTAAAGCGATATGATTTGGGGATTGGACCTGAATGAGATGAGGTGTTGAGGATAAATTAATGGTAGTGAAGTAAGAGGAGGTTGGACCACATAGGTCCAATTAGGGTTTCAAGGGAAACCCTAGAGGCTAATGGCGGGTGGAGTCCGATGTCACGAGGTGTTGTGCCTTAATTCATACTCTAGGAGTTGGTTTTTATTATGTGTAAGTATAGATGGGAAATGGATATCGAGGTGTGATAAGGGATGCACGAGTTCCAAGATATGGGACGGGCCCTCCTGGGAGGATAAGTGTGGATATAGTCAGCCATGCATGTCAAGGGTAAAACACTTTCAAATAAGATACGTTAAGATACTAATCACTTAAAGAGGAAGATGTTGAGCCGGGCCCAGACCGGTCCACCGGCGAATAATAGTGGCCAGGAGCCGGGGTGCCTTGGAGACCGTGCCACCAGCGAACAATAGTGGTCAGGAGCGTTTTGCCCTGTATGATTTCCAGTCCACCGGCTATAATAGTGGGGGTTTCCGTGCTCAACAAACCAAACGTAAAAACTTATAAGACATGGGAAAGATACTAAATACTTACAGTGGAACACCATGTGAGTCGAGGCCAGACCGGTCCACCGGCAAATAATAGTGGCCAGGAGCGTTCTTCCCTGGAGACCGGTCCACCAGCAAATAATAGTGGTCAAGAGCGTTCTGCCCCGAGTTTATATATTCCGGTCCACCGGCTATAATAGTGGGGTTCCCGCACTCACGTGGATTAATAAAGACTGTGGTGTGAAATGACTACTTTTAATAAAGACTCATAGGAAATAAGTCTAATTGGACTACGGTTAGCTTTTATTATCTGTATTACTACATGCTGCTTACGTGAGTATGTCACGCATTGAGTTTCCAATAATATGGATTATTCCTACTTGAGGCGCATGAGCCACTTGATGTTTCGGCGCTTATATGTTTAAATGGGATGTTACATATGTCTCATATGTTACTATAGGTGTATGGCTAGATTCATGCTGTAGGTTGTGAGTACGTATGATATTATATCAATGTATTGTATCATAATATGAACTCGATGCTATAGTTATGCCTCTCCCATAAGATAGGGTAGTGGGACTTACTCAGTATTGGACCCGTACTGATACTACACTGGTTGAATGGGTCCTGTGATGATCCACCAACGGTGGGGAGCAGACCTTTGATGCAGGTTTTGATCGGTTACTAAATTGGGGTGGAAGACTTGACTTGAGTGAGTAAGTAGTCCGGATATTTACCCTTCGGAATTTGTTTTTTTTAATCGTATTCGTCTTCGGAAGTTACAAGTGTTGTATTTAAATTTCCAAGGGTTTTATCGTACCTTATCCTTCCATCATTTTAATTCCTCTGACATTTGGAATTTTAAATTATACTTCCGAACGTAACTCTTGACTTTCGTACTCTGATTTCCTTATTACTTATGCCTTACTAATGATTTTTTTTGGTTCTATTATTTTAGCCTTAACACTTAGTATCGGGTCGATAGTTGTGAATCGATCTGGTACTAAGTGTGGCTATAATACCCCCGAATTTATAGTTTTATTTGCTTGCTTCCGCTAAACTTCTTTAAAATTTAACGAAATTTTTCAGTAGTAAATTTGGGAGTGTTACATAACTATATGAAATACTACTAAAAAAAATAATATTATTATTAATGTAATTAAAAATGGATGGTGATATAAGGGTTTCTACCCTCCACCAAAATAATGCTAATAATAATAATAATAATAACTTAAGCCTAAATAATACAATGTAGGGTTTTTGACCCTACATCAAAATAGTGCAGGTACCATTTAATAATAATATTAATAACATATATTACTTATAATAATAATAATAATAATAATAATAATATTATTATTATTATTATTATTATTATTATTATTATTATGAATAGTAGAAGTAGCAATATTAATAATAAAAATAGGAGTATGCGCACCATTAAAATAAAATAGGGCTTTGGCCCTCTTTAGATAGATAATAATAATAATAAATTAGTAATACTACTACTAATAATAATAATAATAATTAGAATAATAATAATGATAATGATAATGATAATGATAATGATGATAATAAAACTTATAATAATACTAATAATAATATTAATTCGAAACTAATAACTTAAATAATTTATACCTACTCTCGACCTTGCCAAGAAAATATAACATTAATATTAAATCCAATAATAATAATAATAATAATAATAATAGAATAAATGTTAAAAATTAAAATAAAATACAATAAAATTAAATAAATAGGGGAGAAGGGTTGAGAGGGTTTTGGGTTTCACCTTGAGTCGGCAGAGATGGGTGGCACCGGCGGTGGTGTACGGATGTGGCAGCAGTGGTCGGAAAAGAGGTTAGAAAAGGAAAAAGTTGAGATTTGAGAAGAAGAGGTGGAGAATAAGGGTGGAGGTTGAGGTGTTAGTGGTAGCCTAAGCTGAGAGGAGTAAAGTGAGGGTGGTGGTGCAATAAGTGGCGGTAGTAGAGGTGGCCGCCAAAATGAAGAGAAAAAGAAAAAGAGAGAAGGAGAAGGAAAAGGAGAAAAGAAGGGGTATGACTAGGTGGAGGAAGATTAGTAGCAACTTTTGGGTGGTGTAAGAGGCAGTGATACTGGTGGATGTGGTGGTGGACGGTGGAGCGAGGGGTTGTGGATGTAAAATTTTGGCTTGATGGGCAGGGAACTTCACACGGCTGTGGTGGCTCATGCAAGAAGAATCGAGGGAGATGGGTGGCTCAGTTAGTTAGAGGGCGGTGTAGGGAACACTTAGGTAGGTTGAGATGGTGACGTAGTTGGCTGAAGGGCGAGGAAAGGTCGCCTGAAGTCGCGGTGGTGCATAGGGTTAGGATTTTGGGGAAAAAGTTTCAAAATGAACCAAACAAGGGATATTTATAGAGTTTAGAGGGAAAGGTAGGGTTTTGGGGGTCGGTAGGAGGATAATGCTGGTAGGGTTTGGGGTAGTCGGTGGCATCAGTTGGCCGACACAAATTTAGGTCAGGGTTGACCTTTCGCGCAGGAAAAGGAGAGTTTTGGGCAAAAGAAAAGGGAGGTGGGTTAGGTTAGGCTCATCTGTGATTCAAGGAGAAGAGAAAGAGAAGAGAAACAACCGGTTAAGTCAAGCGTGGCTGGGGCACCATTTTCAGAGGCGGCAAAGATGCAAGTCGACGGTGGAGGAGGAAGGAGGAAGAAGAAGGTGAATCGGGAGGCTGGGGGAAAAAGAAAGAAAGGAAAAGAAAGAAGAACTGGGCCGGTCGGCAAATGTTATAACAGTTTAAATGGAACTCGGTGTTCCATGGGGAAAAGGCGCAATACGCAGCGCTTCAGCTGCCAAAGGAAGAAAAGAAAGAACGGTGGATGGGCCGCAGAAAGGAGGAAAGAAAAAGGGGAGATTGGACCGCAACAAGCCCAATTAGAAAAAAGAAGAAAAAGAAAGAAAAAGGAAAAAGGGGAAAGAAAATTTGAAGTAGGTTGGGGTCAATTAAATTAATTAGAATATTTTGAGTAATTAAAATAAAAATATTAAAAAAATAACATTAAATTTTCTTTTTAGGCTAATTTAGGGTTTTTAAAAGATTTTTCCCAAATTCCTTGTTAATTAGCAAAAAAGCCCAAATTTTCCATTATAAAAATATTTTAAATTCCTCTTAATTTTCCCTAAATAATTTCTTCATATTTCAAATAAAAAATAATTAATTAAATTAATTCCCTAATAAATCCTTATTTAATTACATTTCTTAACATAAATATTTTTGGGGCATTTCAATCAAACCCATCAATATTGTCATGCATGCATAAATATACAGAGATGCAAAATAAAACCCATAATAACACAGCAACAAAATAGACAATAATACATGTAATACCCAGTAAATAGTTAACATACATGCATGCTTGCATACATACATACATACATACATATATATAATCACAGAAAAAGAAAAAAAGAATTATATCAAGCAAGGTTCTCAGCAGACAGGTAGCTAGGATGTAGGGTTGACAATATTTGTTGCAGTTGCAAGAGCCATGAACAAAGCAGAAGCACTATGGAAGAGAGGCAGGAGGCTAGACATGCTGTTGGACGGATGAAGGTTTGTAGGGTTGCATAAGGGAACACAAGACATATGAACCACAACAAGAAGCAGAAAAAAGACCATGACGAGGACTGCATGGAAAATTTCCATCAACAAGCAAGAGGAATGCACGACAGGCATAAATGAGGGAGAACTGAGAGGAAGAAGTAAGGAAAAATGAAGACGAGCAAAGATATCAAAGTCAGATTTCAAGTTTATGTAACAAACATAAATGAGTGAGAATGTGCTTGTTTTCATAACGGTTTTAGTAAAAACCTTTATTGAAACTAAGGCAGCATTTGTATTTTGTTAACGGTTAAATTAAAACTTCTATCAAAGGAATAACTGTTTTTCTTTTAATAACAATTGATATTGAGAACTGTCATTAAAACAATCAACACATTCCTACCTCAAAACTTTTGCATTTTTATCAACAGTTACAATCAAACTGTCATTTATGTGGAGTCATTAATGCTCGATTCCGTAGTAGTGGCCTCTTAATTATTGTATGTGTTTAAGTATATGAATAGTTGAGCATGATTATGTGGTTAACATGTTCAGCTAACTATTGAGTATTTAGTGATTTTAAAGTATGTTATAATGTGCCTCAGTTATAATCGGTTTGGAAAACTATATCATTGGTTGAGTATGGACTGAAATTTATATGATACCTTATACTAGATTTTTATTCTATGAAATTATTTAGCTCTAATGCCACTTGAAATTGATCGGCTTTAATGCCACCTAGATTGATCATCTTTAATACCACTTGGATTGGTTCGACTTTAATGCCATTTAGATTGGGTTGGCTTTAATACCCTTGAAATTGATCAACTTTTATGCCATTTGGAATGGATATAATAATAAAAATTCATTAGGTTGATGGATATGATTTAAGTTCTATTATGTGGGTCTGATTTATGCTTAGTTATATCATTAAATAAAATATTAATCGCTTAAAGTGAAAGATCTTAAGTTGGAACTTATACCACTTGGGATGGCTATCCGAGTTAGGTTTGGTATTCACTTGGTACTATTATGGTGTTTTTCTCTTCTACAATCTCGGGTGCCTTACAAGGCCTAGAGAGACCCTATTCTACTTTATAACTGTCTCAATATATTTTATCCATATAGGGATATACATACTTAAGTGATTAGGTTGTGATCACGATAATAAAATATAATAATCAATTATTCTCATTCATTCATAGACATTATATTTTATTATCCTAAGCATGTTGCTCATTTGTCTTTTTACAATAGTGCTACCATATGACGTATGTTTGTACCTAGTTATTACATGATCTATTATTTAAACTGCATGTGGGCCTTATGTGTATAATACTATGTTATAGAGTAATTATATTACTTAGCATGCGTTCATGATTCGTTATATGCTTAGACCTTATGTGTTGTCATGTCCAATTGTGTATTTATATGCATGAATCCATGACCACACATTTTATTGTATGTAGTGCATGTCTCATATGTTCTCTATTATTGCCATATGTGCCCATGTACTATTGATAATTATGACTAAAATATTTCATATGGACATGCTCTACTTTAGATATTGCATGTGTGTCTCTCCCTTGTCTTTTTATGTATGACTTTCCTTAGTACTTATTGAGCAGGCAACTAATAACTTATTATAAACTTCATGAACTTATATGAGCAGTTGTATGTGTGGAATGGTTTGTGTATCACATGTATACTTGACCATGAATATTGTAAGTTAAAGATTATTATGTCTTATATGTGTCATGTTTCTTCTCATCAGTTAGGTCATTTTGATTTACTCAATACTTGACTCGTATTGATACTACTTTGGTTGAATGGGTCCTATAATGATCCTGTGACAGTGGAGAGCAGACCTCCTGTGCCGGCTTGGATCAATGTTATTGATGGGATTGAAGACTTGGCTTTGAAATAGTAGGCAACCTAGAGTTTTATCCCTTGGGGATTTATTTTTATTTCTCTGTATTTACTTTTGAAAATTTTTCATGTGTTGTATTTAAATTTTAATCGTATTGTAATCAAATTTTGATTTCCTATTAATTTGCTAAGCTTTTAAAATGTCGGGTTATTTCACTGGTTTTTCGTTGATTTAGCCAGCAATGATTTTGCTTAGTGAAATTGTTCACTTATCATCTGCCAATGGATATACCTTTATGGAAATTTATCCTCTTGGTATACATGATGTTTGAATTTTAGTTGGACTGGTTTTAGTATTGCATCTAGCATGAGATAGATGATGGATATTTATCTTGTATTAGGTGTGGCGGCAACATTTTCTATTTTATATCTTAGCTTCCGTATATTTTTCTTTTAAAAATTTTTTTTTAGGAATGAATTTTGAGGGTGTTATAATCCTTCACTCAATAAATACTTTAGCTGTGCCAAACCGTCACACAACCTTCATCCTTCCACACCTATACCATAGTTGCGTGAAACTTTGACATTGCACCACCATTTCTTAAGCGACATTACCAAGAACATTTGAATTTTGTCATCACAAAAAATGATATTGTGATTATATATCGTCACTAAAATTATTTTCTTTTCAAAAAAGTCAACATAGCTTAAATATATCATCGCCAACAATAATTATGATGACTTTTCTTATCATCGCTATAACAATAACACCGATGGTAAGTTTGTCCGTCATTAGAGCCATTTGTTGATATGAATTTGTAGGGATGACTCTATGGCAATAACATTTCATCTCCTTAGGCACTTGTTCCAATAGTAAAATACCAAAACTACCATTTATACTTTTAATTTGGAAAATCCCCACATATATCCTTATTCAAAAAGTATTATTCTCGGTCAGGGTATATATGATGGTTCATAACCGTCATGAAAAATACACAAAAACCGGCGAATATGTGTGTAAACTTCATATTTAATAACGGTTTTTACTTAAAAACCGTTATTAAAACTCCAATTTTTAATAACGGTTCTGATGAAAACCGTTATTAAAACGTAGGTTTTAATAACGGTTCTGATGAAAACCGTTATTAAAAAGTGGAGTTTTAATAACGGTTTTAGAAGAACTGTTATTAAAACCTACATTTTAATAACGGTTTTCATCAGAACCGTTATTAAAACAAGGTTTTAATAACAGTTTTTATAAGAACCGTTATTAAAACTCCACTTTTTTTTTGCAGTTTTTTCCTGCCCACATACATAGTTACCAAATCTGCAATGTAAAACAACATCAATTCATACCAAATCTGCAATCACACCATAATTTCAATCAATCTATAATTGGTATGCATGTCTCAATACACCAACTATACTTAGCAATAAAATTAGTGGGCATACCACAACTTGGTAGCTCTACACCCCAAAGTAAAGAGTTCACAGATCTAGGCTAGTAGACGAAATACAAACCTAAAAATGCATGTAGAATATATAGATCGCTACTGAATGAATGAGTGCACGTGCTTGGCCCATTGGTCTCTAACTTCATCAATTTCATCAACATTATATTGATGGCCTCGTGCATAGTCATCGGTGAAAAACTACAACACCCATGTTTCAATTAATATACAGTTAGCCATTAGGTATGTCATGATTCATTAATAGAAAAATATGGAAAAGCAAACATACATGGCTTGGATCTATGTTGACCAATCTATTCTAGACTATAAGATCCATTGCTCGTCTTCTTCACTTGAACCCTTAAAAACTTCAATTCCATCATCATCATCTAAGTTCCTTTGTCTCGAAGATCTTCAATTTTGGAGGTACCTATAGCTCTTATCTCATCCATAATTACAATAGAGGATAAAGAGATAAACAATAGAGGAAAAACAATTCTGATAAAAGTAAAAACTAAAATAAATGAAAACATGTATTACCCTACATACAAAATAATACCAAGGTAGGAAACATATGTTACCACTATAATCAAGAGGTTATATAACACCATCATACCCTAAATTAAAGGTTCAATTTGTAAAAAAGGTCCTAAAAAGGTTGTATCACAAAAAAACCTCAATTTAGAGGCCAAAACGGCCTTTTTTGGGCTCCGATATTGCCCAAACCGGCTTTGCCGGTTTAATGTCGTAGATCTCGAAAAAATACCCAAAATAGCCTCCTAGATCACCTAAATCCGAGGTCGCATGAAAAGTTATGACCCTCCAAAGTTTACAGCTGAATCTAGCTCTAAATAACCTCAATAATGTCTTCTCTTTTTGTTTATTATGGTTGTAGCTCTAAATAATGTTGAATCTATATTCTCCATACAACAATAATATGTAAAGGTCTCGGCCAACACATGCATTTGTTAATATATAACAATAACGCAACAAATTCAACAACAAACAGCAAATTTTTCAGCCAACACATTTTCGAACGAAACCCTGGCGACATGCATTTATATAAGTAGATAAAAAGTTACGAGAGGAAGAACAAACACATACATAAAGTGAGCTAGCTACAAACACGACGGTGAGAATGTTGAGAGAGGCAAGGGCTTCAAACACGACGGAGGATGAAGGTGCAAGTGCCAGCTAGCTTCGGAACAATGGCAGAGGCGTGGTGGAGAGTTGGCGGTGCGAGGGTTTCCTATCCTTTACTTGAGAGGAGCCTGGTGGTGCACGGTGTGGCGGTGCGAGGGTTTGCAAGGAGAAGGAAGGAGAGCAAGAGAACGAAAGTGCAGAGAGTCTGAAAATTTTGGCACGAAACAGAACCAAGCAAAATAAAAGTTTGATTTTGGGGTTTTAATGACGGTTCCTGAGAGAACCGTTATTAAAACATATTTTAATAACGGTTCCTGAGAGAACCGTTATTAAAACTGGAAGAACCGTCATTAAAAGCTTCTGACTTTTGACAACGGTTCTAATATGAACCGTTATTAAATCCTCTTTTAATAACGGTTTATATAAAACCGTTATTAAAACATCCGTCCAAATTTTAACGTTACCCTTTTAATAACGGTTTTTTACTAGAACCGTTATCAAAACTTTCCGCCGATTAATTTTCACGAGTTTGACAACGGTTTTCGAACTACCGTTATTAATGTCCCGTTATTATTTTCCGTGTTTGTAGTAGTGTCATTACGGATACCGCACTTTGCATCGGATAATACACTCCACTTACAAAGCTTCTCCTTTGTTACCAATGCTTGCTGACAACTCAACCATGTACTTTCAGGGATCTTTTTATATTACTATATTAGACATATAATCTAACGGTTGATATGCGGTAGTAACACCTAGAGCCGGCAAAAGTTGACCCGACCTGAAAAATCCGACGAATACCGACTCGATCCGTCCGAAATCCGATCCGATTTTATCCGAGTAATTAAAAGCCCGAAATCTATCCGACCCGATCCGATACATATCCGATATCCGATATAACCCGAAAAATCATAAGCCCGAAATAAACCCGACCCGACTCGCTATTCACCCGAAACCCGATATAACCCGAAAAACTATAAATCCGAAATGACCCGACCCGATCCATTATTTATCCGAAATCTGATATTATCTGAAAAATTATAAATCTATAAAGATTCAATTTGGTACTACCCAAAAATTAACATTAACCCATAACTCAAAATTTTTAAAACTTCATAAAACATGAAATAATATAGATGTGCAACTAATCCATACTAGCACTTACATCAAAATCTAGAAACAATATACTTTCATAAAATTTATATCACTTATGTATATACAAATACAATATCCATTGATACCAATAGAAATAAAAGTAGAAAAAAAAAAGAATAACACTACTATGCCATTTAAATATTAGTTCACTTTCATTATTCTATCTAGTACCATAAGATAATAACAATGCAGCCTTGAACACTATATGTTGGTATCTATACGGCCATACCTTGCAATATACCACCTACAACATCATAGAAAGTAGGAAAAATCTAGAGTAAGAGTGTTAGTTATTTATTATAAAAATTGAAGATTAATATTTTTTATTACATCAACAGTGTTAAATAGTAAGAAGTCAATATTAGTTGGTCTTTTGTCAATAATAGTCATTATTACTTACTTTATTTAATTTTTATCTTATTTAGCTTGATATAATCTAATCAAAATATATAATAAAAAACTAATATGTTGTTATTATTATTTTTGCCATAATTGATATTCATTGATTACTATTATTATTGTTATCATTATTTTTGTATTATTATTATTATTATTATTATTATTTTTATTTTTATTAAAATTATGTTGATATGATGTGATCAATCTCTTTTAAAAATAATATGAGAAGTACAACCTTAGAAGTCTTCATTTGTTATCAATTATCAATGACTATTATAAGTTAATATCATGTAAGGAGCGTATAAGATATAAATATAATATAAACTTAAAATAATACTAGAACTCAATATGATCAAGCTAATAATGGAGTTGAATTATAAGTTATACCTTAACATAAAAAGAAAAGTGATACGATTTGAAAACTTTTAAATTTGAAACGTCAGATACATCTTCAAAGATAAAATAATGATAAAAAATTCTAAGGCCCCAAAACAATTAATATAATAATTCACTTTTAATTGAATAAGATAAATTAAAATAAATGATCTCAAAATCATTAGCTTTTAATAATATCTTGGAATAAAAAGAAAGAAAGAAAATGACACAAGCATGGCTCAAATATGAAATGACCTAAATTTAATCTAAATTTGACCCGAAAATATAATAATTGAAACTCAACTGAGCCCAATCCGAACCCGAACCGAAATTAGAACAACCCAAATTTACCCGAATCCGAGTCCATCCGATCTCAACCAGACCCGACCCGAGAGCTTAGAATGACCCGAGATTATCCGATACTGAGTTGATCCGAATCAAACCCGACCCAGCCCGACCCGACAAAATGATCCGAAATTATCCGAAACCGATATGGCCCGATTATTATGTTACCCGATCCGATAGTGACCCGATCCGCCCGATTGCCAGCTCTAGTAACACCACGTTATCGTGTAAGAAAAAATTGATTATTAGTTCTAATGAATCCGGAGCTCAGTTTTACTCATATATCACGACTTACTCTACGTACTTTTCCTTCACCTCAAAAGAAAAAAAAAGGCTTTTTTAAACATCAATAAATTATCTTTAATATTTTAATTATATCTTTTATTGAAAAACAATATATTAATAAATGCATGGAAACAAAAAGGATAAAAAAAATAAAGATAAAAATGCTACTTGACTTCCAATCTTCCAAATACCTTTTGGTTTCAAAATAAAAAAGTACTCATAAAAGAAATTTTTTTTTTCTGGGGAAATGGATGGAATATACAATACTCCTTAGTACTAGCTGTATTATTACAAACTGATCTTCAAATCTCAAGTGGGGCAATGCTTATCCTGGTGATTTCCTGAATCTTGAAGTTAGGGAGGCATCTACAACATAGCACAGACCCGAGGTCGTGGGAAACATCATATATAAAGGTTGAATGAAATGGCTTAATGCAAAAGTCAAAAGGCCTGGTTCACATTTGAAAATCGTTCAATTATTATTGCCGACTTAAGCCCTCGGCGCATGATTTGAACATGTCAACGATTACATGTGTTATCCGATATATTTATTTCGTATTAAAAAAAATTCATTTCTTTATTAAATTTTTGTATACAAAAATATTTTAAAAATATTAACGCTTAATTTTTAAATTTATCCTCACTTTTTTTAATTATATATACATTAATTATTTTAATTATTTTTAATAATAGATATAAGTATAATTTTAATAATATTTTATTAGGTTTTTAAAAAATATACAAATTTATAAATATACTATCTTTTATATATAAATGGAATATTAATATTTTAAAATTTTACGTCGTGGCTGATCCTACCAACGACTGGAGTAGATGACATTGTTTTGCTAGCTAAAAGACTTATAATTGACTGCCCAAATATTTATAACCTAACCAATTTTCAAAAACACTTAGTTAAAAATGCTACTAGTAAAATAATATATCTATATAAATAAAAAAATTAAAAAAATTATTTTATGTGTAGGAATAGAATAATTTATAAGAATTTAACTTTTGATAAGATAGAAGTTACTTTGGTTATCATGTTAAAAGTTAGTGAAAAAGAGATTATCAAATAATTTTTATTAAAAAATAATTTATTACCCCGATCAATAAGTCATAAGCCGCCTTAAAACTTATCAAATCTGCCTTTTTTATGGGTTCAACAGTTTCAAATTTAGCATCTATGAATGCATACATGCTATGAGAAAATAATACTATCATTTTAAACAAAAGTTTCATAGTTGAAACAAACTTCCAACATTTATGTCTTTATTGCAAGATCATACATATTTCTTTCGTTATAACAAACCTCATATATTTCTTCTTTAATTGATGGTTATCTCTTTATTTTCGTGTACAAGTTTACACTGCTCTCATAAAAATGAAGATACACCAATCTATTTAGAATGACTCTAACTTTAAATACACAAGGGCAGGGCAACAATGCTTACATTGTTATGACCGGTCGGAGACTCACCGGAGGAATCCTTCCCGATAGTTAGGCGGCTTTATGGACTAAAATAATATTCCGTGGTTGGTTTGGGGTCACTTCAACGAAATTCTCAATAAGCGCGAGAATACAGTTAGTCCTCTAGGAGACGAGCGACTTACGAGTTATTTCTATGAAGCACCGAAAAATTATGGTCTTCCAGACATGGGCATGAGGGGGCGTGACTACACATATGACTCTACAAGAAAATATATCTTTGATGGCTCATTATGAAAAATATTTTTGACAACAATAGCTAACAGTTATGACGAAAGGTTGTTGACATATATATATATATAGCCACATCAAATTATCTTTGCTAAAGAGTACTTTTTTTTTTGCAACAAAAATATTGTCGCGAAGAATATTATTTTGCAACAATTATATTAGTCATGGCTTACAAAATTACAAGATTAGAGGAAGGAGATTGTACTTAATTTTATATCTTATATATGCAGCCATGGTAGATTGCTGTTGAGACAAAAAGAACATAGCCATGATAATTTATTCTTGCCGAAAGATAAATATTATTTTGCAAAAAGAAAAAAGTATTATTGTGAAAAATGTTATTTTATAACGACTTATCTAGCTGTGGCTAAAAAAATTATAATACTAGAGGAAGAAAATTATGTCACCAATCAATTTTATATAATATATTTATAATCACAATATATTTTTTTGATAAATAGGATATTTCATTACTTTAAAACTTGAGCATTTAAAACCACCAATACAATTAGCATATTCTATTTAACATATCTAGTCACTGCTCATATGTGTCATGAATGTGGGGGGTGGGAAATACTTCTTGCAACTAAGGTCACAATATAGTACACTAAATTCTAATCATCATGTTGTTTTCCCTCAAAAACCATAAGGTACCTCTCATGCCATATAGTATCCGTGTTCTTTTCCAAATAAGGTATCAAGTACTTGCATCCTCTTCTTCTTCTTTAGTTGTCTTGTTCTTGAGATTAAATTATGAACCTCCCTCTGCAAGCCAAAGACCACATCTCCAAGGTTTACTACAACACGAATTGTCTTCTCAATTAGAAGAGGCTTGGGGCATTGCATAAAAAGATGATCCACTATCTCAATGCCGAATCCACAAATAATATGTTATATGTCAATACTTATCCCTATTGTGGACAACTGCTCTCGTGTCGGAAGCCTATTCTACATGGCTAGCCATAATGGTGTATAGTGCTTGGGAATTGTAACACACCAATTTTTAGGACTTAAAAAGTTTAATTTAAATATTTAATTTTAAAAGCTAAAATAATAAAAATAATGAGTGTTACTGTCACACTTGGTATAAGTCTGATTTTCTTTACCATTTTCAAATCAAGTGCTAAGGCTAAAATCATTACAGTGCTTAAATTAATAACATGATTACAAGAAGCGTAACAGAGGGGACAAACAGATAAGTGTTGCATTAAATAAAAGCAACATTAGTGATCAAAAAACTCAAAAAAGAGAAAAAACAAGAGGACATAACACTACAAAATAATTGACTTTTGCCAACAGAAACTTAGGCACAGATACTTTTTCTGTTGGTAAAAGTAACTAATACCAACAGATAATTTTCTGTGGGCAATAATGTAGTTTTTCCCACATAAATTTTTTATCTATTGGTATTAATATGTTATACCAACAGATCTTTTACCATCACTTATATCTGTGGTTATTAGTAGCATTATACCAACAGAACTAATACCCACTTTTACATCTGTTGGCATTAGTGTTTATGAAATTCAATAATAATATTTATTTTTATATAATTTTAATAATGATTAATTCTATTCTTTTTAATATAATATAATATAATAATAATTAAATCATTAGTCATTAGAAATAATAGTTTACATATATTATTATTAATTATTATTTTATTTCTAATTTTTTATATTAATATTGTTCATAATGGTGTCCTTTAACAATTATAATGAAAGAATATATATTATATCTACTACCATTTACTATTAAATTAATTTATTATTAAATATTACCAATTATCATTCAAATCTATATTATCTTAACAATAATAAATATTATCAATAATCATTCACATTATTAATAATATATTAGTAATTATTAGATACTATTATTAATTTATTTAAAATAATGATTCATATTATTCGTATTAATATAATTATTTATTAATTATTACTAAGAATAATTATTTTAGGACATTATTATTATTATTATTATTATTATTATTATTATTATTATTATTATTATTTTAATAAAAAAATATTATTACTAATTGTTGGAAATTATGGTTAATATTTATATTATTCATATTTATATTTATTTCCCATTATTAATTATTTTTAATAATAATTATTATTTTATTATAAATTATGATTAATATTATCTTAATAATACATTATAAAATATTAATTTCAATTAAATTTAATCTATTTAAAATTATATTTTTGACATAAATTCTTTTAAATATTTGAAAAAGAAAAAAGAAAGAAAGAAAAAAAAGAAGGGTTCGGTCGACCTAACACACGCACGCAGCTACCCGCCTACCCCCCGCCCCTTATGCCCTTTCCTGTTTGAGTCTCGACAGTGCCACATTTCTTCTGAGTGACTGAGTCTCGACGCCTCCGCCTGTCTCCCTTGGTTCCTGTGGTTCGCTACCTGCAGGTAAGGATCGAGTAGCCACCGTCGCACACCGCCTCGCCCCCGCTCGACCGTGCCGCCACAGCTCCCGGTCGTCGCACATGGCACTTCAGGGGAGCAGAGCGGCGGAACAGCAGCAATGGAAGGGCAGGAGCGGCGCGCCACCGGCCGGACAGCTCCATCATCGGTCGGGCACCGGCGACTGCTCCTCTCCCACCGACGAAGCTCCGCCGCCCTTTACCTGCATTGATTTGGCTGATTTCGTTTGGTATAATTTCCCGAAACCCTAATTTTTTGTTTTGATTAATTATGAAAGAATGGGCTTCAATTAAGCTAAATTAGTTATTTAATTAAGTATATATGTATTGTATGATTGAATTGGATATGCTAATTATGTGATATATGTTGATTTCTGGAATTTGTGATTATTGACCCGGTTATGTCCGGATATGTTGGATTTGGTCGATTAAGCTATTTGGAATAATTTGATTGTGCATTATACTTTAAAATATACTTAATTTCGTATTGGAATTGTCAATTTAAGAAAATTATGCGAAATTATTTGGAATTTGATTTTTAGGTCAAATCCTTGCGGATTTAAATTGAATTGTATAATTGAGTTATTTTATTAATTTGATTATACATTTTGTAATAGAATATGTTTAATTTCATTTTCGAACCGTCAATTTAAATATTTTGGCAAGATTTAACAGAATTTATAGTACGGGCTCAAAAATGCTAATTTTGTAATAGAAAATGAAGGAAAATTATAGACTCTCCTTCCTCGTTCGATCGAGCCTCATTCATTCCCCATACTCCTCCTCCGTCAATGTCATTGTGATTAATTATACTAAGTCGAAGACAACGACATGTACAAGCTAGCATAGGAGATGAATTGATTGAAAAAGACTACGAATTTCAATTATATCCAACTTATTATCAAATAAATTAGCTCTTCGAATCATTGTGTGATTAATGGAACATTTTGATTCAAAGGCGATGGCTTGCAGCCGATTAGTGGTGCTAGCTACTCACATATTAGTTGCTGAATCAACGAGCGATGCACTTTGTTTCTCATCGATTATTGAGCAATCGTGTGTTTCTACTCAATTTATAGTTTAGCCACCCTCTAATTTGAAGGATTCACTGTCAATTATTGGTGCGAGGACAAGAAAAGACACCAACTTCAGGTATCTAAAAATGGAATTGTTAAAGTGACCGATTTTGAGAAGGTATGGTATTTATTCCCATTTAATTGTTGTTCCTTCTAACTTTTGTTACATTTTGAGATGTTGAATTTGCGTCGATTGTTCATTTTCTTGATGAGGATCATGAGGTTTTGTTAGAATTAGCATACGTTATTTATGAATGAAATTTGGTTCATCTTTGGCATCCATAATTTTATGACTTAATTGTTTTTTGTTCGATTTAAAGGATGATTAATTCCTTCGGCATGCCACATTTTGATTGGGGGAATTCTAAGACAGATCATTGTAGTAGCCCTGAACAAGCAATAAGTGGAGTCATGCATGTATGATAATGAGTAGTGGAGATATTGGCTTATCGAATTGCTCTTCTCTAATTGAATGAATAACACTCTTTCTCCGATTAATGTCTTTATCTAATCACTGTCCTTACTCTTGTTAACCTATCTTAGCCGACCTATTGAAAAGTTCTAAGTTTATGTCTCGTCATAGGTTCTCAAAATATTTATTAGATGAGGAATCCTAGTAAATTATTATAAATAGTTAAATATTAAATAAATTATGCAATCCAAACCTAGAAGATAGTTTCCGTAGCAATCTTATGCAAAACCCAAACAAAAAAAACTTTGGATATGTATATACTCAATTATTTTTGAGTTTCCTATGCTTAAATTTTTTTTCCCATTTATTTATCCAACTGATTCTATTTCTCCTTTTATTTTTTTTATCCCCTTTAGCCATAACATTGAAATTTATCCATGCTAATTAGGATTTTTCGTGAGATGGTTATCTTGCCACATCAAATTTTATCTTAGATAATTCGTATATTATATAATCATAATGCAAATTACATGCATTTTTTTATATCATAAGATAATATATATATGTTGTTATATAAGAATAAGTTTTCCTGTGAAGTTAGGCATTGAGATTTTATTACATGGAAAATAATGAATCAAATGAAAACAAAAAAGCAATTGTAGTAGAAATAATTAGAGTGAGTGAGTTACGTTGTGTTCACTATAAATATTTAACGTTATGAGGAAGCAATTTTTTTTGTGTTTAATGGAAAAAATTTTATCGTTAATGTCATTAAAAATTTTTTAAAAATTATTGGTTCCCTAAAGAGTGCAAACTCTCATCATCTAGCTTTTTGATATGAATTTAGATTAATATGATTAAGTTAATTGTATATATATTTTTAGGGAAAACATGTTGACGATTATTATCAAATGGAGGATGACAAGAATGAAAAGGATGACACTGAAGAGGAGAATACTTTTAGTCACAGATATTATTTTGTGGTTAATACTTTTACTTACAGATATAAGTGTGGGCATAAGTTTTACTAACAGATAAATATCTGTGAGCATTATCAATTATTCCCAACAGATGATATATATTTGTGGGTAAAACTTTTAAGCACAGAGTTTTTACCCACAGTTTTGTCACAAAAAAAAAATCTGTTGGTAAAAGCTTTTGCCAACAGAAAAATAGCTTTTACCAACAGATAAGGCCCTGTTGGCACAAATCATTTATTTTGTAAGCATCCAAGTATAACCAAAATCAAATATACATAAAAATACAGTAGATAGTCCTAGGCTCTCATCCGAACTACCAGATTTTGACCGAACTAATAATTTAACCTGTAAAGTCCATTGCCCATTAAATAGATAAGGATCCACGAAAGGAACCTTTCAGTACAACGATATTGAGCAACTTTTTTCACTGAACCAAAATAAAAAACCAACATGGAACACATACAAGACATCACAATAATACATGGTATAATACATCAAAATGTACATGCATCAACATGCATCAATTATAATATGATAATCATTCATATAACCAAATACCACCATGACCACATACTATCCATACTCGTTCATCTAGGGAAAAAAAACTAATTTTCCACTCAAATATCTAAGAGATTTTCTTTGAATTATAAGTAGAAACAACATCAACCTCAAAACTAAGATAATAACAACATATCACACATATCATTATCAATACCAATAAATCTCATAGTACAGGTAGGCTTACAAGCATAGACCAAAACTATCCATAGCATCACAGGTAGACACAGAGGCTGCTAGCAAAATATAAATAGGTATGAAGGTTATTACCGAATCACAAGTAGGCAAGGAGGCTATTACCGAATCACATGTAGACATGATTGTTGTTGCAGAATCATAGGTAGGCACAAAGGCTAGAATCGATCATTCTAATAATCTAATAACCCATTAATTATTTTTATTTTTATTTACTTAAGGGGAGATGAATCAATATGGAGACACTAAGGTACTCCGGTCATATAAACGCACGAAGAAAGCATAGTATCCTACTAACCATTAATCCAAGGATGTAAAGGTACTCTAGTCGTATTGGTACATGAACTTAACATAGTACCCTATTGCCAAGGACACCTAATCCATAAGTATGCATATCCCCTATCGGTCTGCATAGCTAAATAGAGTAAGATATATGATCTGGTTAGGACACTAAGGCACACCAAAAAAAAATCCATAATCAATCATAGACTAACCAACATCTTTAGGGTAGTGACCCCTAAAGAGTCACCATTCTCGATCTCAGGGTCTTTCACTTTAAGTATTAATATTTTATTATGGTGACCACAAAATCGCATATAAATCACATAAATCTAATTTTCATACTTAATCATTTTTACTCAATTCCAATTATTCTGAGATAACCATAAACAAGATCATTACTAAGGTGAATAAAAAAAATACTAAGGCCATCATAAGCTCAATTATTCACGTTTGGGCTTATTAGACCGGAAATGACCAAAATTCCCCTTGGATCAAAATTACCACATTAACATTCTCTTCAATTACTAAATCCATTTTATTTATAGATTTTCCATAAAAAGTCTAAAATATAATAATTAAATTATCAAATAATCCAAATAACCATTTTTCCCTCCTTCAAGATTCAACACATGGTTGTGTATCTAATGCAACCATGATTACACAATATCATACTCAACAACATATAATACACATTAGACATGCTTGTCAAGATAAATAGCATAACACACCCAAAATGACCAAATTGCCCCAAAAGCACACATCCATAATTATTATTCCATAAATATATCTAAGCACGCTCTACCTATCGTTTTACATGCACATGTCATACATAATCATAAATTATCATTTTTGCCATACTTTTATACCCAAAATGTTTTATATATAATAAAATACTCTTTTTTTACCAAATTCATTGATATAATAAACAACACATAATTTTAACCTCACAAATCGTGCTTAATATATTTCAGATACAAAAATTCTAATGTGATATCATACAATATCTATCATTTTAGTAGAGTATAACATGTACTATATAACAAAAATAATTAATATGGTTTGCACTTCAATCTCTAATGTGTTTTCATGCGATATTTACTATTTTAGTAAAGTATAAAAGTTACCTAAATTCTAGCAAAAACGTAAACTAGTTGTATCTTACTAAAAATTATGAGGCTCATTGATCAAACTTTCATACCTAAAAATAATATTTAATAACTAAAATAATAACTATAATAATAAAATATTTATTTCCTAAAATTATCAAAATACCCTTACCTTTAAAAATAAATAAAATTTTTTTTAACCAAAACACTCTCATGCTGCACATATAATGTGAGCTTGGGTGTACAAAGGGAGGGACTGTGTTGGCTAGGCTAGGTGGCTGGTTGTACTATGGGTGATGATAGTGGAGGAGATGGTGGTGATGGTCGGTGTTGATTTAAGTGGCCGACTAGGATGATGGATGTGTAGGGGTTGGTAGTTAGGTTAGACAAGGTTTCATAAAAAGGGAGGGGTGTGGTAGATAGTTGAATAGAGGGAAGTTGGCTAGTGAATGGCCAGTGTAGTGCAGGGGCATTAAGGGAGAGGGTGTAGGAAGGGTTGGAGTTGTGGTTGGAAGTGGCGTAGGAAGGGTTAGAGATGCAGTTGAGATGTGCTCGACGGGATTGCACTAGAAATATGGGAAGGAAGGTAGGGGAAAAGGAGGTGTTTGATGGAAGCAATATAGAGGATTAAAGGTGAGTTGTGTGTGGCTTCAAGGTGGTGAGGTAGGCTGGGAGGTTACAGCAACAATTATCAAAACAGGAGGAGTAGCAGAGGTTGACATCAAAGGTTGTTGGTGGGATGTGGTAGGATGGGTTGAAGAGGGGTGGTTAGGAATGGTAGATACTTCCACAAGGGAGGAAGGGAAATGAGTAAGGTGAGGTTGAGGAGAAGGAAGAAGAAGAAGAAGAAGAAGGGTAGTGGTGGTAAAGGTCATGGGTTGTGCTAGAGATAGTGGAAGTTGTGGTGTAGGGGCGACATAAAAAAATGGAGGGTAGAGGAGGTCGAATGACCAAATGAGAGTAGAGATGGAGGGCCATCTAGGGTGTCTTTGGGGTGCACAGGGTTTTTTTTGTTGTGGTGGAGTAGTGCAGGCAATGAAAAAGGAAGCACAAAAGCATGAGCAAGGGATGAAATAAAATATTGATAGGGGGTGGCGTAGGCAATGGTGGAGGATGGTTTTTGTTGAGAGTGAAACCAAACAGAGCTCAGAAGGGCAAGGAGAAAAGGGCAGGTTATTGTTGGTAGTTGAAGATATGTATTAAGTAGGGATGAGTTTAGTTAAGGGTGGCTAGAAGAGAGTGCATATTATTGGATGGAATGATGTAGGTACTAGCATGGGCTGGGTGGTGAAATCAAACAAAGCAGAGCAAGAGAGCAGGGGAAGGCTATGAGGGCTTTTTGGTTTAAGAGGAGAAGAAGGTGCACGTGTGTATGTATGTGTGTGTGCGTGCGCATCTCTATATATTACATATATGTATATGCAAATGGGTTAAGGTGAGGGGCAAGGTTGAAGGAGATGGTTCAACAAGTGAGGGGTATAGGTAGCTATGAAGTTGAGGGATTTATGGAGAGTGTATGGGGTAGGAAAATGAGGGTGTACAAGGTAAATCGGGAGGGGTGAATTGATAGGGTAGGATAGAGATAATATTTTAGTTTTAGGTTTAGTTTGGTTAGGTTAGGGTACCAGGTAGGAAAAATAATCCGATTTAGGATAAGTTTAATAGGAAGAAAAAAGGTAAAATGATCAAAAAAATATTAAAAAAATTATTTGGACTATGGGTCAAAGGTTATTAATAAAATAATTAAGCTAAGGTTCAATGAGTAGTTTTGAATAAAAAAGGTTAAACAATCGAAAATAAAGATTACAAAATTTCAAGGTGTTATAGGGATGAATAGATTAAGCTACACCAAATGTGTTCATCATTTCTTTGTATTTCTTCTTTTCAACTCCTCATGAGCTGCTTAAATGGAGTAATTTTGAATCCTTTTACCCAACTAAACCTAAGGTTATAAATAGAGCAAAAACATATGTTGGAACACCCATGACATATATGATGAGGGTCTATATGTCCACATATCCTCCATTTATAGGTAAATGACATGCATCCATTTAACCCATAACTAGTCCTTATTAGTGCAAATATTCCACAACAATCTCCCTAACATATAACTAATCCACAGATCTAGCTACAAGAACCCCAATCCACCTTCATCCTTGGGCAAATATATTTGATCCCAAGTAATAATAGCTCTCAACCTATTAGTCAACTTGTGAGACCATAAAAAAATTTGAAAAACATTGATGAACTTAAGTAGAACCTTTTTTGTAACAATATTACATTGCTTAAGTATAGCTATAAACTAAACATAATAGATTTGATGAATTGAGTTATACCTACTAAAGACAATTAAAGTGCACTCTAATGTATCAAGTGATTAATAAGTTTCTCCAAAATAGGTTGCAAGTGAGTAGAAGAGATACGAGTAGAGGATATCATCATACCAAGATATGTAAATGGAATCACCAACTCCACATCTCTTTAGTAAATCATGCACTTATCAAGATTAATGTGTTATAAAATATTAGAAAAATGTGTAAACATTGCCATTAAGCATTGCAAACTCTGTAGATCTCCATTGAAAAATAGAAGCAAATCATACACAAAATAGAGGTTGATTATATTTAGTGTCTTACATAGTTGATGGCCCTTAAAACTTAGATTTACCTATAGTCCCTTGAGACATCGGTTAGATAATTCATTACGAGCACAAAAAGATAAATATAAATGGGATCACCCTACCTAAGCTCACGTTGACCCTTTAATGGCTAAGTTAAAAACTATCAAAAATAATGGAAAAAGACATAGTAAAAAGACAAGCAATAAGCAAACACACAAACTGGGAGAAAACTTATAATGTAACATAACATCCTTTAAAAAAAAAGTCCAAATCATTGTATCATAAGACTTTTTTAAATTAGGATTTATCATCAACCATGGTGAGACACCCCAAGTTTTGCACTAAAGTACACTTTTATGATCCAACCAAATATTTTTTCTAATCTTTTTCCCTTTGATGAAAGCCAATTGTGATAAATCCACGAGACAAGGGGTGCATCAAGACTATGGAAATCATTTTTTAAAGCAAATTAAAACAAATAATAAACTAAAATTCTGACACATGACAAGCATTAGCACCCTTAGACACAAGTGTTATAGATGTGATATTGAGTGTGGAAAGTATGTAAGAAGTAGTAAAAAAAAATATCCTAAATAACCAAAAAGATCTCCTTGAAAATAATCGGTCAAAGTTTATTTTAAAATCCAACATTGTATCCATCAACACCTAGATCCTTTGTCTCCCTACTATCAAACACTAATCACCTTACCTCCTTGGTTGTCACTAACACTCTTAGCAAATTTTGTTGTGCAATCGTCACTTTACCTCTATTCAGCATTATAACCTTATCAATGTCCCTTTATGCATTGTAATTTCATCCTAGTCAAGTCACTATATTATTTTTTTACGATAGGTTGTTGTTGATAAAAAAAATACTATTTTTTGCTATATTGATATTTTTGGGGAAATATATTTTATGCAATAGTTTTCGGTTGTGACTAAAATATTTTCTAGTTAAAATTTGTTTTATTCTCTTGATTTAAAAAAATATGATACTAAAAAAAACTTTTAAAAAAGAAATTATTATATTTTTTATTTCAAAAATAAATTAAGAACATATTTAGAAAAATAACTCATAAATAAAAACCTTTTATAATAAGATTTAGTTGTACTTAAAAATAGTTGAGTAAATTTTATCTTAAATTTTGCAACGGTTTTGATTATGCCTAAAAAGTCAAATTTATACAAAAAAAATGTTAATGTGGTTCTTTTTCATGGTACTAGACACATAATATAAAAATAAAAATAAAAAAGCATTCTAATCTAAGATGCTACTCTAGGGAACAACGTTCTGAAAACAATAATATTTCATTATGAACCTAACCTCATTCATTTTCCTCCATGATTCCTCAAAGTTCACCCATCAATCCCTTTTATTCTTGTTCATCTTCAACATTCCTTAGTGATAGTTAATTATAAATATAGACCTCTTGTTGTTCAAGAATTGAAGAATCAATCATCCTTGATCATTCACAATCTTTTTTTTGAATCACCATGCATTTGACTTCAATCAACACATCTCCAACCAATATTGTCATCAGTTGATTTTTGTACCACTAACATTTGTATTTTGTGTCAACATTAAAAAGGTCTTTTTTGAGATTTGATTTCCAACCAAGCAAATAAAAGATGAAGAATACAACAACACAACCCAAAGGGTGTTGATATAAGGTGACACTGCTATTTCAAGATGGCACTAGATTTGACCTTTATAAACTTCTCATGTTCTCAATTTGATGGAATTAAACATGAAGCTATACATCTCACTGGTTCAACTTGTAACTGTGAAATTGATTAGGTTTAGTGAAGGTTCTTTAATCTATGTATTAAACATAATAAATTTTTATTACCTACAAATTTTACTAATGCTTGATCTGGTTATTTTAATTCTACTACTAGCCCTTACCTTTTTATAGGTGCAAATTTAAAAATATTTGGCATCTTGTAGAGATATCGATTGCTAGATACTATAGATTAACTCTTAAGACATTATGATAAATTTGGTGAAACCTATTTTTGATTTTTATCCCCTAAGTTATCGTTAGCATTTTTGCCGGTGTAATTTTTTTATTGGTTGGTTTTGGAGGTGTTTTAAGGGTTTTGGATGCTAAGAATGGCTTATTTGTGTTACTTTTGTTTCAATTTTTTTTATATATTTTTTTAAATGGACATGATAAATGATGGTATTTGGATATTGTGGAACGTATTTGAGGTTTTCATTAATTACTAGTGTTGTGAAAATATCATAACCATTTGTAGCTAGCTTCTTGTGCTAAAAACTTAGATTTGGTCTAACACATTGGTATATATTTTTTTGATTTATGACATCATTACCATTACTGATGTTATAAAATTATTATGAAATCTTTCTCATTATTTTTGTTCTACACTATGATTCTATTTTAAGCTATCCTAAATTGTTCATTGTTATATTTATGTTGTCCCAAAATGCTTGCAAGGTTTCTGTTTTTTGTACATTACTTTCTTTATAATCCCTTATTTATTAATAACGATATCCCTTGATAACAATGAATATAAATATACAACTAATTATGTAGGATTTTTTTATAGATTATTTTTATGATCTTGATGATTTTCAAACCCTTAGAAATATACAAGATGGTGGGAGTAACATTTTTTGGTTCTTTCTTTTTCAAGTGAAGACATTCCATATTTATAGCCATTTATCTACCATTCATTTGATGTGCTAGGTGAAAACTTTGAATATATCAAAAGAGCTTTGAGTTCGTCATTCTTTGCCAATGGAAACTTAGATTTGGTTTAACATACATTTGTCTTTTGCTTTGTGATATCATTTCCATTCTCGTTGCTTCATAACTATTATACCACCTTTCTCTTTGTTGTTTTTGTTGTAATAATTTAGGTTAATTTTCTTTTGGATGCAAATATTATGCCTATTTGAAGTAATGTACACCTTACCTCAGAATAAGTCTCCATAGGTTTACAAGTGCATGTGTTGGTTAATAAATAAATAAATTTTCATTATCCTTTCAGTTTTAGTCATTAAGCATTTAGTAAACCTTATATTTATAATTTACCTTGGTTTATCTTTTTAATCATTTAGCCTATAAATAGAAATGCATAAAGTTCATTATTTTTCAAGGTTGATTAATAAAGTTGTATGGTTTGTGAGAAACCAAATGTTAAGAGTAGCCTTGCATCGCTATTAGTGACCCTATTCCTACCTTCATTTTATTACGTACACTCTTATCTCATTGTAATCTTGTATTTGGTTATAAATATTCTAGAAATATCATTCTTTTAAGAGCAAGATGAAACATATTGTAAAGATCTTAATATTACTAGTGGCCATCTCTCAATTTTGGGTTGGCGTCTTCCAAGTTTTAGTAGTTCTACCTAGTTGTACTTCGTTGGTGAGACTTTATTTCTTATACATACAATGTTTTACCTTTTGTATTACACTATTTATCACTTTTTTTATTTATATAAACTAGTTTATTTGTGAAATTGATATCTTTTTTTTCCAACTACCTATATATCTAGCTATATCATGAGGATACTATGAATTGTTCATGGATGACATCAATTTGATGTAATTTTTGACTTTTCCACAAAAAGAAACATTTTTGAAATAAGTATCATGACATTCCTTATAACTTTTTTCTTGTACAATCATTTCTACTTCATATCCTATTGTCGGGTGGTGTTCATCATAGCCTAGTACTAGTTCTTAACTCTACAACTTTTTATTATTCATAGTTAGTATATTGTAGGAATGTTAAACTCATGATTAATCATTAAGGGAAGTGTTTGTGCATATTCTTGTGATTGTGAGGTTAGGTCCAATAATGGTAGAAGTAAAACTAACAATACTTTGAAAATTATATATGACATAATAATACCAATAACTAGTAACTTTCTTTATTGTCGGGATCCTTCTTTAATAAGTGTAGACTTAACCTTAATCAATCAATTAGAGGGTAACATTAAGAGTCTATTCACCTCACAAGTCTTAATAAAAACCATATTCAATAATGTTGGCCAACTACCTTGAAATGAGAATAGAATAACTAAGAAAATTTTATATCATACATCTCACCAAAAGCACAAAATGGACTCAATCAATTTGAGAAGTAACACATTTAATTTATTGCTTCTATGAAGCTATCTTGTATAACATTTGGCATCTATCATTAAGGTGTAATAACTAACACTAGCACCACACTTCCATCTTTTTTCACGCACTTGATGCATAAAATACTGTTCATGGATTACTTCCACTTTCAACGAAAACTATGACCACTATCACATTTATTACACTTTCTTGATGTGGACAGAAAGATTGGACCAATTCCTTTCTATTATCCATGTTCTACTCTCATTTTTCATCCAAATTTTTGATTTAAATACCATGTATGATTATTTGGGGTTGTGTGCCTTTATTTTACAAGTCGGTTATGTGTTGCTTTTTGAGTTATAGGCTTTTATCCATTTAGATATACAAAGACCTTATCTAATTCAACATTTTTTCTATGTATAGCCATCGAGCATATGTTTTTTGGAAGGGGGAACTTTGCTTATTAATTCATTTGACACCTAATTGTGAATTTGAAGGTATCTTGACACATTAAAATGGCATCAAGACTATTTGGTACCTTTTAGGCCCTTGCATGCTGATCTTCACTTAGAATTCTTATATGCATTTTAATGGTTTTCATTACATTACTAGTGGCTAATGCATACAATGTTTTTGACATTTGAATTGATATAACCTAAATTCTTCCTCCACATACCCTTTGGAAAAACTAATTAATAGTATAAATCTTATCATTAATGAAGTCTATGGAGGTCATTACATATGTAGTATTGATGGAGAGAGTCCTTTGGATAGTGTGTCAAGAGGGATTCTGTAACAATCCCATTTTTAAAACCAATCCACAAAATAAATAAGGAAAAATATATATGGAAGGTAAATAAAATGAGGGTATTACTGCCACAACTAATGTAAGTAGACACCATTCTTCTACTTAAACTAGCTGCTAAGGCTAGTTAAAATAATAAAATACATCAAACTTTATTATTAACTCAAGCCAATAGAAAATATTAATTTCTAGTAAACTCAATGAAAATAAGAACCGAATGAAAGGACAAAATAAAATTTTCAAGTACAGTTGAAAATTATGAAACTTGTTAATTGAAATCAATGGCAACAAATAAATCTCTAAAAATGGTCATCACTCACACTCTTCCCAACCATGCACATCATCTACATTTTGTACATGTTCATACTCTATCTACACTAGGTCATCTACTGACCATGTACATTATGGATCATTATAACCTTTTTAAAACATGTAACAAATTAGTTAGGGGAGCAACTAAGTAGCACCTAAGTACAAAGGAGTATACTATTCATATACATATATAGATATATGTCATATGAGGATATATGGAAACCAATCATATTACACAATAAATGAAGACATACTAATAAAAATTTTATTATTCCTCTACCTTATGTAGCTACATAACACGGAATATTAGTTTTAATATTTTAAGTATGGGAAACTGACTTACCAAAAGGGTCACTTGATAATCAGTAAGAGCTCAGAGGATCAAAACCCAACCGAAGGTTGAAGCTAAGTAACCAATCAAACTAAATCAAACGAAAACCATAGGAGGATCCAAAGGTCATACTTGGGTCTTCCCATTGGACCAAGCTAATGAGGATTACCAACTATTCCATTCCTTAGTCTACGCGCCTCCTACTAAGATCGCAACCTTAGCTAGAGTATATATATATATATATATATATATATATATATATATATATATATATATATATATATATATATGTATATATGTATATAAAACAAGGCGGAATATATACAACCGTAGCTAATCCAATATAGATAATTAACACAACCAAACTTTGGGAGGATACCCTAAAGGACCTTAAATCCAATTCTAATCTTTCACTTTAAGTTTTAGTGCATTGTTCAAGTTGATCATATATTGAAATTAAGGCATGCAACCATATATACTTGTTCTTATGCATTCCTTAAACATCTACCTTTCCAATATTAGGTAACTTCCATATTTAACACCTTCCAAAATTAATAACTCACCGTAATAGCTCTTACATAACTAACACTATCAAAAACTATCTTTACATATATAGTATTATCTAAAAATTTTAACTCTCCACAATATAATTTTTTAGTGAAAATGGTAGGCCACTTGGGTCACCCTCAACCAACAAAATAATATAAAACCAAATAAGCCATCCAAACCTATGAATATATAATAAGGTCTTAAAATAACATATATCGCAATTTTATATGACACATAAAAGCAACTAAGCACTACATGTTTCAAAAAATTACTAAATAAAACATGAAAACACATAATCATCATATTCTTCAAATAAATTTATTGAAGAATTTTGTAAAATGCCTATATAAACATTTGTATTCAATTAACTCATAATCTCAAATAGATCAAAAAAAAATTATATAATTATTTATATATACAAAGAGATTTTGAAATTAGTGTAACTATAACTACCAAAACTCAAGCATTGTTCAAAACCAATATAACACACCAAAAATTCAATTTAGCAAATTATACTATATTTTAATTTGACGAATCCTTATTATGAATCCATCTGCTTTTAGTACATAACTCAAAATGCAAAGTTGATAATTTTTGAGAAAACTATACTTCCTAGGCTTAAATTTGAAATATAATATGAAGGGTGAAATCTCATGATTGAATTTAGTGAGATTTTTGTAAAATCACAAAATGTTGAAACCAAATCGAAGCTACCATAACTTTAACATGAACTCATGTTTTCTTAGGATAATCATATTACATATCATGATACAATAAAAAAATGTCATAATAAGGTGTAAATTTATATAGTAAATAAATACGCATACTTTATATAAATCATATTCCACACACACACACACACACACACACACACACACATATGTATATAGGTTGGAAAAATAATGCTACCAAATGTAAAATCATTATATATAAAATATAAGGTCTTCAAGCATAAAAAATGATCCTATCACACCAAAATAACTTTAGGAGTTGATGATATTGAGAAAAGAGTATTTCTTGAACTCAAATAAAAAAGAATAAAAAGAAGAAAGATTGGATCTTGAATGTATAACCCTGAAGCTAATTTAATATTTTTATGAATCAATCAAAGGTCTTAATGAATTGGCTGAAGATGTAAAGACCATTAATGGAATATATAGAAAATAACCCATATCACAAAAGGGTAAAAAAATGTAGGTTTACATTTAAATATAGAAAGATATCAGGAAGGTTGGTGGAAGAAGTGACATGATTGTTGATTGGGATCATGAAATCAAGGCTTTAGCTACAAGATCTCAACAGGCATCTAAGAAAAAGTACATTTTAAGAGCTTTGTTTATTTCTTACCTTGCTACTATTTGGCATAAAAGGAACCTTCGGTTGTTTTAGAATAAGGTTAGGTAGAATTCTATGATCTTAAGAATCATCATTATGAATGTTTCTAGGAGAATAGTTTACCATAGTCTTCATGCTAAATATGCTAGGTGGTTATCGCTTCTTGATTGTATTGAATGTTTTGCTTCATTGTAACTTCTCTTTCGAAAGTAATAAATCTTCTTACTTATCCAAAAAAAAAGATATAACAAAAATGTTACATGTAAGATATCACTAAAATTGATTGATATATTTCACTAAGTTTAGTTTAGATATTGGGAAAACTTTAAATGAAAAAGTTGTAGATAGTGAAGTCATATTTCTAATTAAAAAATAATCATTCAATTTAGTCATTGGATGAAAAAAGTTATGGCTAAATTACTAAATGCTGGTATGTTTATCTACAATTTGAAAAAAAAAAGATAAAGAAATATTATCATATAATATCACTTAAGATAATTAGTAGATACTAATTTCATATACTAAGGAATAAAGATAAAGATAAAAGTTTATCATATACAACAACAAAAAATTGTCTACTTCGATATGTATTAACTAACTATAAAAATAATTAGATCATATGAATATAAAAGTAAACTTAAGTCAATAAACTAATCTCACTAACCAACTAATTAAAAAAATATTTTAAACAATAACAAAATAGAACACCCCATGTCATTCATGAGGTAGGCCTCTTACTACTTTCTCTCATTTTTTCCAAATGTTGTTCGTTTAAGAGATCCTCATTTTTCCTTTTACTATTCTATATAAATTAAGGGTTTAATATAGTTTTTTAAATTATAGCTTAAGTACAACCACTAAAATAATAATACTTAAAGCATTTTCTACACATTCTTGTATAAAAATAAATGATTTCTAAAATTAATAACTTTTGGATTATCCAAAATATTCTAAAAATAATAGTTTTTCATAAGACTTCTAGAACTAAAAATAGAGTTTCTCTTTAACATCAAAAAATATAAAATAGTATAAATATAATGCAATTTCAAATCCAAATATGAAACATTACATCCTTATAAAAAAAAATTAAAATATTGATTACCAAAAGAGTAAATGAAAAGATTTAAAATTATAGGATATTATATATTCAAACCTTAAACTTTTAGGTGCTTAACCCTTAGTTTTCCCCTTCAAATATGTCACAATTTCAAATGGTCACATAAAATCGAGACATTACAAATTTCAAACTTATTCTCTCTCTCTCTCTCTCTCTCTCTATATATATATATATATATATATATATATATATATATATATATATATAGATTTAGGCTCTGGTACAAACTACTATTTAAAATATAAACATATGAACCATTAATCACCGTTAGATCTAGAAGATTTAAGGGTCGAGATTAAAATAAATTTAGGTTGGGTATTTACTAAATCTTGATCATTGATCGAATGCTAATTTAATAGTTAAGATTGATTCCTTTATATGTATCTTAGGAAGGGTTTGTATGGGACCTTATATATATATATATATTCCCTAAGCTCTAATATTTCTACTTATGTTCATGTAGAGTTAGTTGTGATTCAATAATCGAATCACCAAAAAAAATTAATAGGAATAACAAATATAGAGAATGAAAACAGAAATCAAAATTATCTTGGAATAGAGAACTTTATTGATGAAACCAAAAAGAATTACAAGAGGAGATTAAGAAATTTCTAATGATCTATCTCTTTGTGAGGGAATAAAAAAAAATAAAAATATAAATTCACTAAACTAAATAATACATTCTCTTTTTAGGGTTTTTTGAACTCTACTAGATATATTGTAGTGAACAAAACACACAAAAACTAGACCATTGATGGAAATTAGGAAAAACGTGGATCATGCAAACAAAATATGGCCCCCCATGTTAATTTCTAAACATTCGACCTCAAGCTAGAAAAAAACAATGAAGGTGGATAGCCTTGAAACCCGAGCCATTTTAAATAACACAGGCCCCCTATGTTCTCTCATAGATTTTATGATCTACAAAAAAACTCACCAAACACCTAGTCCAAGTACATGGAAATCCTCCACAATATTCACACACTAGGAAGCTTGTTTTTCCTAGCTCCACTATACAACAATATACCACTTGGAGGCTAAAAAATAAGAGAGAAAAACATTGCAATCACACATATTCAAAAGAACTCACACCATCATAGCTCAACCAATAAGGCCAATTGAGGTCATACACAAACTCAGTTTACAAGTGTCTACACACTTGGTCAACATTTCAGTAGGATTCTAGGAATTTGCTATCTTATAAAGTATCAACACTTCATCTTCCACAAGAATAAGAATCAAGTGCCAATATACTTTGTTTTTGCATGAAATACTAGATTTTTGACATGCTAAATCATACTCTAACAACCACAATAGAGAATAGCATTATCCTGATTCAAGCCAATCTCTTCAAAAAATGTTTATTCCCACATACTCATCCTCTATTGTATGTCTATAAATTTTTACCATAATTTATTCCAAATTATAGACATTAACTCTAGTATAAATGACAAATAAAGTTGAAAAATGAAACTATGAAGTTTCCTTTAGTAATAAGTTGACAACATGAATAAATGATCCTTGAATTTCCTTAAAATCTTATTGAAACTTCTCCATCTATGTTTTGCACTTTTTAAATGAATCCCCTAGTTTATATCAAGCATCTAATTATGTATATAATATGGAAACCAACTCAAGTTTATTTATCAACTCATACCTAAAAAACATAACAATAATATAATTTTTGGTTGCATACATCACATAAAACATGTTTTAAATTACATGCTTAGACTTGTGAGATATTTAACTATGTTTTTCTTAATCATGAGGCTTATTATTAGTTGAAACTAGATAAAATGTGTAATAAAACTAAAACTAAAAATACTAAATAAAACTCCGAAAACTAATATAAGTCAAGTTAAATTTTGCAACCAACTATAATAGAGTTTTACCTCTAGCTCTAGAAGTGAACTTCTAGTTGATTAAGCACATTTTTTTTTATAAAAAATTGAAGCCTTAGAAATTTTCAATAATGAATAAAAGTGTAGAAACCTATTAAGTCAATCAAGATCAAGCCAAAAGACGATATTACAAATTTGGAAAAAAACTACATAGAGTTAGGACATATGTTAACTCCTATTTTAGCTCAATATCTATTGAAATTTAGCAATTAAACATGTTTCAAATGTTAGGAATCAATAATTACATTTTAATATATTTTTAATATTGAAGAAAAGTTGGAGGGTCTTGAAATGGTTGAAACATGTAATGTTCAATCAACTTTTTTCCTTTGTAAATAATTATTTATGAGATATGTAATCGTAGAACTAGAGAATATGAGCATAGTTCTATGACTTTTGTACACTAGTGGGGGGGAGAGAGATAGACTTTACATCAAAATAGTTTATAACATATTACTCAAATATTGATGCTTGAGGGTTTGGGGTTGATCGTGAATTGATGGGTCTAAGAATTTTCCTCAATAAAACTTTAATGACCATTTGTTTTTGTTATTTTATTTTATTTATTATTATATAATGTAATATTTTATATCTAGAACAAATAGTAGTTGTAATGTGTTTTAGTGGATCAAATTGGATGGAATCTAATCGGATCACAACACTCGCTTTAATTTTTAAATTTAATTATAAGATCAAATCAGATTAGGTTGTATTGGATTAACTTTTATCTATTGGATCAGATATATTTGATATCAATTTTTTTTTTTTAATTATTATAAAATATTTTTGGATTATTTTTTATCCAATCACAAATATTCGTAGGATATCTACTCTCTCTCTCTCTCTCTCTCTCTCTCTCTCTCTCTCTCTCTCTCTCTCTCTATGTGTGTGTGTGTGTGTGTGTGTAGGGGTGTGTGTGTTTGTGAGTGAGTGAGTGTGTCTGAGAGAGAGAGAGAGAGAGCATAACTTATTATGAATATAATAGGTTCTAAGGTTATAGTTTGTATATTATTGCCACAAAAATGCTTTCTCATTGGAAACAAAGTATTTGTTGCCTAAAATGTTACACATAAAATAATGTAAAATTGGAAACATGAAGTTGTTGTAAAAGTTAGTTGATGAGACAAAAAAATAGGTCTTGGTATATTATCAGTAACAAAAAAATGTTGTGAAATATAATAAATAATTAACAACAACATAGTCATTAAAAAAACATTATTGGCAATAAAATAGTTGTTGCAAAAACCTATTCATCATTGGAAATAAAATATTTTTTGCAAAAATAAGGGCATTTTATACAAAAAAATTGTCATTGTGAAAGATAATAATGCTTAAATGAAATCAAAGATTTTTTAACAACAAACTTATTGTTAAAACGCTATTTATTTTCTTGGTAACTACAAAAATTGATTGTGAAAAACTTTAATTATGTATGGATACCCAACGAGGGCTTGTCATTACCAAAGTACAATATTGTTGCCAAAAATATTTTTGGCAACAACATTTTCCATTGCCAAAAACCAATTTCCTTATAGTGAGATGGTTGAGTTAGAGTAGATAATGTTTAGTATAATTTAAAGTGCATTGTCGATAATATGGATTGTTGCTTTTATGGAATACACAGTAAGGCATAAAATGAGGTGTTACTCAGAACATTCTCCTATTATACTAACTTTGGTGAGAACTAGTGAATGACCAAAATTAAGGCATTTCTTCTTTGAACAATTATGGATGGAACATAATGATTGTAAAGAGGTTATTCATGAAAGTTAGATTGGTAGGATTGGCCTATGTAACACACCTTTGACGGAGAAATTATAGGAGTGTGCCCAAAATCTTAGAAGTTATTACAAAGTGACCTTTGGGCATGCTTTTACAAGAATTAAAAATCTACAGGATTACATCAGTATTCTTAGTGGCTCAAGTTTAACTAATTTTGAGGTCTCATAGAGGAAATGAATCCTAGAAGAACTTGAACAAATTTTAAAGTATGAGAAAAATGTATGGAAGCACAAATCAAGAGTAAGGGAACAACAACACTAACTTTTTCCATCAAAAAGCTTTGGTGAGGTGGAGAAATAATACCATACTTAAGCTTCAGGATGATTTTGAGGTTTTTTGGATGAAAAAAATGACATGGTGAAGGTTGAAAATATATGCTTCATAAAGCTTCTTTTTTTGTCCTCCCTCCCAGCTCTTATCGAGCATGCATTTGAGGGCATTGAGAATTGAGCCACTAAGGACATGAATGCCAATATTCTTTCCCCTTTCTCTAGAATGGAAGTACATAAATCCCTAAATCATATGAATCCCAAAAAGGCCCTAGGACCATATGGCATATGTACTTTGATTAGAAACATTACTACATACTTGGTCTCAAGGTTACCTCCTCGGTGTTACATGTCCTTAATGGTAATCTTATGCCTGTAGGATGGAACCATATTTTGTTCTTGCTTGTCCAAAAATTTAAAATATCCATGAGGATGATCTAGTTTAGGCTCTTTAGTGATACGGACCGCACTTCATCAACTACTCCTCTCCTTTTACTTTTTGATAATCGAACCCTATTGTCTCCTCACTCATATAATTCCACGTTTTCCATCTTCAGGGTATGTTGGGATCCGAAGCCAGATTGAGGAGTGGAGGCAACGAGCGGGGGCGGAAGCGCTTTTGAACTGTATTTTTGTAATTAATTAAGCTTGAATGTGTAGCATGTGTAATCATGGTTGGAACATTAATATTTTTGTAGGGTGTGTGTGTTTAGTGGCCGATGATGATTTTACCCCAATTTTTGGAAATCCCATTGATAGTCTCGGGTTAGGCGGAGTTGGTTATCAATGGCCGCCCTCGAGCCTAAATGAGTATGGGTAACTTAGTCGTGTTTCCCTATTTGCATTGGATTCAGGATCGGTATTATCCCGTTATAATCGCCTCCTGAATCTAATGAAAATAGGAGAACAGCGTTAACCTCCTTTTAAGCTAAGTTTGGATTGAGCCAAAACTTGAGCCCAGGCCCAAGTTTTGGCCCAATCGGCGGGTGACCCGTCGTGCCCTATTTACCCACCTATTTAAGTCCTCTTCCTCCTTCGGGGAGCGCCGATCGCCTTCTTTTGTTCCTCTCTTGGTGGCTCGACCCCGTTTCTCTTTTTGCCCTGTCGATGACCGTTGCAGGTCACCATCGACGCACGTCCACCTTTGCCTGCCCCGGATCTTGTCCCTGACACCAAATTTGAGGCCCTAGGTCAACTTTTTTTCTCACCTTTGCCCTCTCCCCCTTCCTTTTGGTGCTCGATTCCCGTCATATATATTGGGCGGGGTTTGCTTGTAAAGGTCGAAGGTTTTTGGAATGAAATTTCTCGGGTTTTCCTACTAATTCGCACCAAATCCGTTGAAGTATCAACGTCTGATTCGGAGATTACTCCGGCTCAGCGGGAAACGAGTACGTCCCCGATCCCCCTTTTAACGGATCGAGTACGATCCGGCTAGTCGGGTTTGTATTATCTGGTATCAAAGCTTAAGTTGCTCGATCGGCGTCGCAGATGGTGTACTTCAGTCTGAATCTTTCTCGATAATTTTTGTTTCTCTCTTCCGTTCTTCGATCTACACTTACCCTTGGGTTTTCTCTATGGTAGGGACACTGGTGCGCCTTGATCGAAGCCGGAACGACTCCGAGTTGGTGGCCCAACGGTGGCTTTAGGCGGCGCTACAGCGCTACCACCGCACGAAACCGCAGCCAGTCTCGGTTACTTCCCCCCCCCCATCTGGATCGACTACTCGGGTAAACTCGTTTCAGAACTCGTATATCTAAGCTGATAAGTTATGTTGACTTGGTTTAACTCTGAGGACAGAGTCGAAATCCGCCCGATGATGTATCCTCACTGCTGTGATCTATGTGTGCTTTTTGGATGCCTTCCCCGGTTTTTTTCCTTGTCGTGAATGTTATTTTCTCGCCTTGTCCCGTTTTGTCCTGTTTGTGTGGGAATTTTGCTGTCGAAAACGAACCTTGTGGTTCGTTCCGTGTGGAGTTACCTTGGGCCGCGTGAATTGGAGCCAACTCGGGCGGACCCGCGTCGGAATCGGTTCAACCCGCCCGGACTCACTGGGCCGTGCTAACTCGGTTGGGAACTCGTTCGACCCAGCGAGTTGACTCAACGCCCGAGCCAGGGCGCGTTTGGCGGGGGCCTCGCTGTTATTTTTTTTTTCTTTTCTTTTCCTCTCTCTGTCTTCAATTTTAGTATGGTTGTATTTAATTAGGGAAGCCTTGTAAATTTTTAATCCCTGGTCTGTAAGCCCTAATCCCTTCCCCGTTTCGGTCCTATCTTGCTTGGGTGTTTGCTGCTTTCCTCCGTCCTGCTTGGTTTCATATCTACCTTGTTGCTTCTTGTGCATTATTCCTGTTCGTTCTCGTTGAAAGCATGACCTGACGTTTTTCTTTTTATTTTATTTTCTTGCTGCCTGCCTGGAAAAAAAAAGGACTTAAAACCGGACAAATCTTTTGGCCTCCACCTAGACTATAGGGTATAATGGATGAGGGTGAATCTATTGCTGAAATGGTTAGGACAATGCTTGAACGACTTAATACCATGGATGCTACGGTCCGTGGACTTAAGGCTGAAATGGCTAATAATAAGAACAACGAGAGAACCATCAACCAACCCGGAAATAATAATCAGCAAATAGAAAACGATCTTGAGTCCGTAGGTTATGCACACTCTCCCCCCCCCCCTAATCGCAACTATAGGCAAAATTATTATGGGCATGATCGGGGCCTAGGAAGTATCAAATTAAAAATTCCACATTTCAATGGTAAGAATGACCCTGACGCCTATCTTGATTGGGAAAGAAAAATTGAGTTAGTTTTTGATTGCCATGATTATCCTGACGATAAAAAAATCAAGCTAGCCATTGTTGAATTCACGGACTATGCTAGTTCTTGGTGGGGTAGGCTTACTAGGGAAAGAGAACGTTACGGTGAACCCCCTATTTCCTCATGGCTTGAGTTTAAATCCCTCATGCGCCGACGCTTTATCCCTTCCCACTACCATCGAGATTTGCATCAACGCCTGCAATTCCTTAGACAAGGAACAAAAACGGTCGATGAATACTATAAGGAAATGGAAATGTGTCTAGCCAAATTAAACATTGATGAGGACCGAGAAGCCACAATGGCAAGGTTCCTTAAAGGTTTAAATCCCGAGATTGCCGATCTTGTAGAACTCTATCCCTATGTAGAAATGGATGAACTTCTGAACCTAGCTGAAAAACTTGAGAAGCAAATAAAGAATCCTAGGGCTAAACCCCAAACTCAAGCTCAACCTAGATCCTTCTCTAGGAATCCTGAATCGTCCCATTGGAAATCTCCCCCAAATCTGAGATCTGACCATAAAGCTCCAACTTCTTCCCTCCCTTTACCAATTGAGAAAGGAAAAGCCGTAGTCAACCCAAGTAGACCAAACTCCTCCAGAAGTGTCCAATGCTTCAAATGCCTGGGCCATGGGCATATTGCCTCACAATGCCCTAACCGACGGGTCATGATGATGAGGGACGGAGAACTAGTCTCTGATTCTGAGGAAGAAAAGGAGAATACGCTTGGGGAACTAGGAAATGAAAGCGATGAGGACATGGAGCTACCCCTTTCTGAGTCTCTAGTCATTCGTAGGTCCCTTGCCTCCAATGTTAGGGCTGATCCCTCCTACGATCAGCGAGAGAACTTATTCCACACCCGTTTCTATATCAATGGGACTAAAGGTAGCCTAATCATCGATAGTGGGAGTTGCGTTAATGTGGCCAGTACCGAGTTGGTCCACAAACTAGGCCTCCCGATCATTAAACATCCTTGTCCTTATAAACTACAGTGGCTAAGTGAGCTTGGGGAAGTTAAAGTTAACAAAAAAGTCCTCTTAAGTATCCGAATTGGAAGATATGAGGATGAGGTCTTGTGTGATGTTGTACATATTCATGCTAGCCATGCCCTCCTAGGACGTCCTTGGCAATTTGACAGAAAAGTCATACACGATGGATTCAAGAATCGATACACTGTCTATAAGGATGATAGGAAGTACACCCTAGCACCTCTTTCACCATCTCAGGTTAAGGAAGACCAGCTCAAGTTGAAGGATGAGTTTGACCGTAGAAAAATGCCTTCCACCACTAGTGTTGATAATCACCTCGGGTCAGACAACGGACCGCATACTAACCTTTTTGCTCAGAAAAGGGATGTTGGGCAGGCCTTCTGGCAAAACATGCCTGTCTACATCTTAATCTACAAACATTGCCTCGAGTCCTCCACTGACCCTTCATGTTCTCTCCCCCTTGAAGTCCAAAATCTCCTCTCTGAGTTCTCAGACTTATTTCCGGAAGAAGTTCCGAAAGGCCTCCCTCCTCTTAGAGGCATAGAACATCAAATCGATTTCATTCCGGGAGTCAGCATCCCCAACCTCCCCGCTTATAGGGCCAACCCAGAAGAGGTTAAAGAACTCAAAAAACAGGTCACTGAATTACTTGAAAAGGGTCATGTTCGGGAAAGCATGAGCCCTTGTGCGGTACCTATTTTGTTAGTCCCCAAAAAGGACGGGAGTTTGCGCATGTGTGTGGATTCACGTGCGGTCAACAAAATCACGGTCAAATACCGTTATCCCATCCCTCGCCTAGATGAAATGCTTGACCAATTAAATGGGAGTATCGTTTTTTCTAAAATCGACCTCAAAAGTGGATACCACCAGATTCGAATGAAACCCGGCGATGAGTGGAAAACCGCCTTCAAAACTAACTTTGGGTTATATGAGTGGCTTGTTATGCCATTTGGACTATCCAACGCTCCCAGCACCTTCATGCGATTAATGAACCATGTGTTGCGCAATTTCATCGGTAAGTTTGTTGTCGTCTACTTCGATGACATCCTCATTTATAGCAAGAATTATCATGAGCATATATCACACTTGAGGAGTGTGTTATGTGTGCTCCGGGAGGAGTATTTGTTTGCTAATCCCTCCAAGAGCAATTTTTGCCTTGAGGAGGTTATATTCTTAGGCTTTGTGGTTAGCAAGGATGGTGTTAGGGTAGATGAGGAAAAGATTAGTGCCATTCAAGGTTGGCCCACACCACAAAATGTGTCGCAAGTCCGGAGCTTTCACGGGTTGTGCGGGTTTTATCGTAGGTTTGTTCCCCACTTCAGTACCATTGCTGCCCCTCTCAACGATCTTGTCAAAAAATCCGTAGAATTTAAGTGGGGCATAGCCCAGCAAAAGGCGTTTGATCAATTAAAAGAAAAACTAGTTAAGGCCCCACTTCTAGCTCTACCTAACTTTGAAAAGGTTTTCGAGGTCGATTGTGACGCTTCGGGAGTAGGCATCGGTGCTGTCCTATCCCAGGAAAAGCGACCCATTGCCTACTTTAGCGAAAAATTGAAAGACGCCTGTCTCAACTACTCTACCTATGAGAAGGAGTTGTACGCCCTTGTCAGATCTTTAGAGACTTGGCAACATTATTTATGGCCAAAAGAGTTTATTATTCACACTGACCATCAAGCTTTGGGATATCTCAAAACCCAAAACAAGCTGAATCGTCGCCAGGCCAAATGGAGTGAGTTTATTGAGTCTTTCCCCTACATTGTCAAATATAAGAAGGGGGGAGATAATAAGGTAGCCGACGCTTTAAGTCGAAGACACACCCTTGTGGCCACTATGGATGCTAGGCTCTTAGGATTCTCCCATTTAAAACTGCTCTACTCCGATGATGAGGATTTTGGAGATTTATTCTCTAGATGTCAAAATACTGCCCTTGATAAATTTTATGTCCATGATGGCTACCTCTTTCGAGAAAGTCGCTTGTGTGTCCCTAGATGTTCCTTCCGAGAACTCCTCGTATCTGAATCTCATGGTGGCGGCTTAATGGGGCATTTTGGGTACGCCAAAACCCTAGACGTTCTAAAGGAACACTTTTATTGGCCACACATGAAAAGAGATGTGCAACGTTTTTGCTCCAATTGTGTGACGTGCAAACGAGCCAAATCAACAACACATCCATATGGCCTTTACACACCCCTCCCCGTGCCTAGCCAACCTTGGACAGATGTGTCAATGGACTTTGTTCTTGGCCTTCCCAGATCTAACAAGAACAAAGATTCAGTTATGGTAGTTGTCGATAGGTTTTCAAAAATGGCCCACTTTGTTCCATGTAACAAAACGAATGATGCCTCCCTCATTGCTGACTACTTCTTCTCAAATATTGTCAGACTACATGGAGTTCCCAGGACCATTGTTTCAGATCGTGATGTTAAATTCGTATCCCACTTTTGGCGTGTCCTTTGGGGGAAACTAGGTACCAAACTTCTTTTCTCGACCTCATTCCATCCTCAAACCGATGGGCAAACAGAAGTTGTTAACCGCACACTTGGCAATATGCTTCGAGCCTTTCTTGACAATAACTCACGACAGTGGGAGTCAGCGTTGCCACATATTGAATTTGCTTATAACCGGACTTCCCACTCCACCACTGGTAAATCTCCTTTTGAAGTTGTTTACGGAATCAATCCTTTAACTCCCCTCGACCTCTCTCCCGTTCCCCCATCTCAATATGTGTCCTTGGGGGCTGACAAACGAGACAAGATGATTAAAGAACTACATGAATCTGTGGCTAAACAGATTAACATACGAAATGAGGCCGTGGCGTCCCGAGTTAATCACCATAGAAAAAGGGTTGTCTTCCAGCCTGGGGATTTAGTTTGGATACACTTACGAAAGGATCGTTTCCCCACCCATCGCAAGAGTAAGCTGGATGCAAGGGGGGATGGCCCGTTTACTGTCTTAGAAAAGATCAATGACAATGCTTATAAAATAGACCTTTATGATAAGTATGGCGCTATTAGCCCAACTTTTAATGTTTCTAACCTTTCTCCTTTTGATCACTTAGCTCAGGTTTCAGGGACGAAACCCTCTAAAGAAGGGGGGATGATACGGACCGCACTTCATCAACTACTCCTCTCCTTTTACTTTTTGATAATCGAACCCTATTGTCTCCTCACTCATATAATTCCACGTTTTCCATCTTCAGGGTATGTTGGGATCCGAAGCCAGATTGAGGAGTGGAGGCAACGAACGGGGGCGGAAGCGCTTTTGAACTGTATTTTTGTAATTAATTAAGCTTGAATGTGTAACATGTGTAATCATGGTTGGAACATTAATATTTTTGTAGGGTGTGTGTGTTTAGTGGCCGATGATGATTTTACCCCAATTTTTGGAAATCCCATTGATAGTCTCGGGTTAGGCGGAGTTGGTTATCAATGGCCGCCCTCGAGCCTAAATGAGTATGGGTAACTTAGTCGTGTTTCCCTATTTGCATTGGATTCAGGATCGGTATTATCCCGTTATAATCGCCTCCTGAATCTAATGAAAATAGGAGAACAGCGTTAACCTCCTTTTAAGCTAAGTTTGGATTGAGCCAAAACTTGAGCCCAGGCCCAAGTTTTGGCCCAATCGGCGGGTGACCTGTCGTGCCCTATTTACCCACCTATTTAAGTCCTCTTCCTCCTTCGAGGAGCGCCGATCGCCTTCTTTTGTTCCTCTCTTGGTGGCTCGACCTCGTTTCTCTTTTTGCCCTGTCGATGACCGTTGCAGGTCAACATCGACGCACGTCCACCTTTGCCTGCCCCGAATCTTGTCCCTGACACCAAATCTGAGGCCCTAGGTCAACTGTTTTTCTCACCTTTGCCCTCTCCCCCTTCCTTTTGGTGCTCGATTCCCGTCATATATATTGGGCGGGGTTTGCTTGTAAAGGTCGAAGGTTTTTGGAATGAAATTTCTCGGGTTTTCCTACTAATTCGCACCAAATCCGTTGAAGTATCAACGTCTGATTCGGAGATTACTCCGGCTCAGCGGGAAACGAGTACGTCCCCGACCCCCCCTTTTAACGGATCGAGTACGATCCGGCTAGTCGGGTTTGTATTATTTAGCCTATGCACTATGTTTTATAAACTAATTTCCAAAGTCCTTGCTAGTACACTCAAAGTGATCCCAACTCATATTATCACTAAAAACTAATGTGTTTTCATTCCTAGGTGACTTGTTATGGATAATGTGCTCATTGACTTTGAAATCTTCCACCAAATGAGACACCGGAAGAAGGGTAGAAGAAGGAATGTTTCATTAAAGCACAAATTGAGTAAGGTATAAGAGAGAGTTGAGTGGTGTTTTTTGGAGGCCAATGTGATCCATATTGATTTTAACACTAGATGTGTGAATTTGGTCATGCAATTCATCACATGGTCTCATTTTTCATGCGCTTTAAAGTTCCACTAGTTCTATCTTCTAACACCAAAGAGGCCTCCATCAAGGTAGCTTGCTTTTGCCATAACTCTTCCTTTTATGTTCTAAAGTCCTCTCTATTCCATTTAACCATAGTGCAAAAATAAGACACCTTCATTAATTTAAGGTCTCTTGTCTCTCATCTATTTTTGTAATTAATAGTATTTTCTTTGCTAGGGCCACTAGAGAATATACGTTTATGTGGAAGTAAATGTTGGAGATCTATGGAGCAACATTGTGCAAGGTGATCAATCCAACAAAGTCTAAATTGTTCTTTAAACCTAACATTATATATGATTGCAAAGAGGATCTTAGAAACCTTCTTGGAGTATCAAAGGTCTAAAGCTAAAACAAATATATGAGCCTCCCAACCCTGGTATTAAAGTCAAAGAAACAAATATTTAGGTTCATAAAGGAGAAAGTGTGTCATAAACTCATGTCATTGAATTATAAGTTGTTATCTAGATATGGTAATGAATTTTTAACCATGTCTGACATACAAGCCATTTATACCTATGCCATGAGTATTTTAATGGTCCCCGCCACGTTATGTGATGAGATAGAGCAAGTCATGGCCAGATTTTCTTGGCTAAAAAATATGATAAGAAAAGTATACAATAGCTTAATTAGGATAAGTAATGTATACCAAATAGCTTGGGTGGTATGAGATTCAGATAATTATCCATGCTTGGTAAGAAAATAGGGTATTAGTAAGGGAATACACCTGTCTCTTGGCTCTAATATGGAAAGCTAAATACTACCAAATATATGGCATCTTTGAAGCCCTTATTGGTCATCAACCTAGTTTCACTTGGTGTATTATGTAGGATGCAAAGTTGGTGATATTTATAGGTACCAGATGGGAGTTTGGTAATAATGAGAACATGAATCCATGGTAGAAAAAATGGATTCCATCATCTTATACCTTAAAAGTGGTTTCCCCTCAAAATATTTACCATTACAACATGTATATGTGTGACTTGATTGACGAGCAGATGGACCAATGGAACATGGGCTTATTATAATATTTTTTTCCTACCTACTAACATCAAGATTATACTTAATATACCCAGATATAGCCATAAGTTGAATGAAATTCACATTTGGCATCATTCAATTGATGAAAATTATTTTTTAGGAGTTTTTACAAGTTAATTTATGGCTTATCCAATAAGGAACATTCCTAGAATCTCTTCAAATGATGGTGGGTGAATTTATTGGTAGAAATGGTGAGCTAAAATGCTCTTAAGGGAGAAATCATATATGTAGGGATTGCATATCAAATAAGATCCAACTTGAACCACAAGGGTGCCTCAATCCTAACTGCGTGTATTAATTGTGGCCACCTAGAAATGACCAAACATGCTATTTTTTGAGTGCTTGGCTGTAAAAAATTGTGGCGCTAATGCCCTATGGAGGTGAACCACAATTTTACTACCCAATCCATGGTGTAGTGACTAGTGCATGTAGGGAAGCTAGAAAATTTAATAGTAACATGAATTTTCACTTACAAATAGGCTATTTGGTGGTGCAAAAATGAGGTAACCTTTGAGGAGAAAAGTATAGGCCTTAGGTAGTTGTGTGACTATATGGAGAAGATTCTCTTACACTATTAGGAAGATGAGTTGGTAGGTGAGGATAATATAAATACCAATTGTTGAGCCATACCACCTTTAACTATCTCAATGTTAATGTAGATGCTAGCAATCTCCAAATGGGCCCCTAGAGCATGTGAGTGGTGTGCATGAACCATTCAAGAGAAATATAATGGGTATGCAAACACATTTAGAAGGGTCCATGTTCAATGGAGGAGGTTGAAGGTTGATTCAAACTTATTACCTTTGATTAATACCTTAGGAGATAAGTGCATGATAAGATCCTATGATAGCTTCAAGGTGGAAACAATCGACTGTTGACATTAAATGGAGCCATGCTAATGGAAATGCTAACATTCTTACCTATAAAAATTGTAAAGTTGAATCATTGTGGTAATTTTATTTCTTAGGAAGGAATTGTACCCTACCCTTTCATTGATGTAGGCTTGGCTTATTAATGATAATATATATACATGTGGTGTAGGTGTATTTCTACTAAAAAAAAGTTCATCAAATTGGAAAACTCTAATGGAATGGTATCTACTTCTCCTCAATAAATTCTTTTCTTTGTAAAGATAACTATAGAACCAATTACCAAAATAACATATTTTTATTCATGAAATACTAAAATATCCCTTTTATTTCAACAATAACCAAAGTAATCATTAGTTAGAAATGATATTAGGTTCCTCTAAAACATGCCTGATGATTAGTATGTTTCATTAGAATCTGTCCACCTTTAGGTAAAAATGTCTAATGTGCAAGCATGTTTCATTAAAATTTTAGACCTATACATGCCTAGCCTTCAGGCATATTTATTGAGTCCTAAATATGAACCAACTTCCTTCATGTTGATACTCAACTTCATAAAAATTTGATAACATATGAACATATTCCTACATATGCATTAATTTATTTAAATCATAGGTCATTCTTGTAATTATGTGTTTAAGTTGTATATCTAAATACTTGTTGAATATTCTTACATGAAATGTATTTTTAGTCAATAAAAAAATAATTTTTGATATGTTTAGCCTATTGGCATATGTTGACTACTACCATAAATTTGTTTATGATAAGTAAAAGTTTATGATGATATTAGTATATTTGTTGTAAGTAATAGTAAAAATAATTGTTGTAGATTCATGGCATATTGAATTTGAACTACACAATGTTTATAATTGTCTATCTAATGTAAAAAAAGATATTGTTATCAAGGACTCTTTTTTATATATTAACAAAATTGTTTAATATGGACATAAGCGACAACTTATTGAGTTAGTTATTATTTTCTTAGGATGAAGAAAGGAAAGAATTCAATATAGAAAGTAGATGCATCCTTTTCAAAGTAGATGACATAGCTTTAATTTTAGGAAGTGGCATTCTAATAAAGTTAGATAATGACTACGAAGTTGGTGATTTTTAAAATTTATTTTTAAGTGTACAAAACAGTAGACCTATATCTTCTAAAATGATAAAATTGATCATCAAAGCATTAGTTGATTTTTAATTGTACTAGATTGATCAAGAAGTTGTTACTATGTTTATTGTATATAATTACAACTTTTTTTTCCGACACTGTTCTAAGCAATGTAGCGTAAGTTTACTAGACTTTTACAACATTTTGAACATCAATTATATTATGTATGGGGTTTTCTGGTGTATGAGTTTCTAGTGTAAGAAGGCTTAAACACCTTTTAAAAAAGTAATAAAAAGTTAGAATTATCCTTATATAGATGTGCTTATGTCTAGAAGGTAATAAACTCAAAATGAATGTTGGTAAATATTTATGTTGTAATTTATATATATCATCTGCACAATATATAAGTTTAATAATGTGTCATGCCAGGGCTATTGAGCATTTATCATTGTATAGTCCTTCCTCGAATATGAGTTTATGGTCTCAAATTAAAAATTATAAGAAGGGAAAGTTTTAAATAATCAATAGAGGCATTATAGAAGATGAAGGATTTTCAAAAAAAAAAGAATATTATTTTGGTCGTAAATTAATGTATTTCATTTGATATAATATTCATAAAAAGTTAGACGATGTTATAACATATTTGTATGTTATTGTTCAACTAGAGACAACCTAACTGTGAATGAAGTGTATTTATAAAATTTTACTTCAGGTTCATCATCAAATTTGATTTGATATATTTTTAGATATAATTAATTACATTTTACTAACTTATTTTCTCTTTATACATAAGTGCTTGCATAAAATATTTTTTTATGTCCATTATATTCTCGGTATTACCCTAAACTTCTTGACTAGAAGTTGAAATACAAAGAACTACAAGTTGAATATAATTTGTTACAACAGAAGAACAATGTATATTTAATAAAACACGACATTGACATAAGTTTTGAGGTTGATATGTCAATGTCCACCCCATTTAATGATGACCATCATGAAAATGAAAGTTTTGCAAATTTTGGAGTAAATATTAATGATGCTCAATTTGAGGACATGCATCACTCTGATTTTGGCATTGCTAAAAGGATTAAGGAGAAGGCTCAGCCTTTGAAGCCTAATTGAGTGCTTCATAGTCCATATGTAGCATTGAATTAAAAAAAATAGCAATAAAAATCAAACAGCATGTACTTCAGAAGAACTACACGGTGGTATGTTTGTTGAGTATGTATATGATATGTCTTCCGTTAATTTTCTCTAACCTTTTTTGGTTGTATATATATAGACTATCTGGCTATGGCTAATACTTTAGCAACATGATAGCCATGTAATTCAATTATTCAAAAATTGAATACAAAATTCCAATAATGGATAAGAGAGGTTGTGAAGTAACGTATCATGAATAAATTCCCATTATGTATATGGTGTGTTTGTTATAGAGGTTGTTGATTATGCCTGGAATGAATCATATGGCTCTACTTGCAGAATCTATCATGCAAATGCTAAAAGAGATAGACACCTAGGTAACTACACCCATTTTTCAAGCATACACATATATGCTAAAGATAAAACTAGACGTTCTCAAGGATATCACAATATGCATTATGATTGAAATGTTTGGGGATAATATTTTATAATTACACTATGCAATTAGTGATGATGCTATTATATTGTATGAACTAAAATTTAGTCCTTCAATGTGTAGGTACAGATCTCATGTAATATCAATAATTTGGAAGAGAAGGCAATGGTTTTGTTGAGAGTCATCAAACCTCAACTATTACCTTCATCAAATGTATGAACATTAAGTTTATAATTAAATAGAATGATAAAATTAGTTAAATAAATGTTACTTTCTATATTTATTTTATGTTAGTTTGTATATATAATTGTGTTATGAGGGGCATTGGATGATGCTTATTGCAGATCACGATAATAAATATTTTTATTTCTTTAATTCAATGGAGAGTAAGAGTTTTCATAAGATCATAAGGAATTTGGTAAGTATATATCAATGGTATATTGATGCATTTTTTTGTAAAACAATTAAATGATTTGATATTAAATATGTTGGGTTTTGGGCATACTAGTAGTTTGAGCATGTTACAAGAGGCATCTATCAAATGGTTGATGCTAATATTTAGAATATTATCATTAGTTCTTATTTACCTCAACAATCAAGTGGGTAAGTTGATGTCACGTATGTATAATTGTATTAACAAGTTAGATTCATGTAGTTATGACAATGATTATAACAATCGCACCATTTTTGTAGGAATAATTGTGGGGTGTACATGTTGACATTCATGGCATCATTTGCCATCAATGGAGGAGTAATTCAATTTCAACCAATATTTCTCATAATTTTACACCATACTATGTGTTTTTTTCATTTTAAATTATTTAAAATAATATAATTCTTAATATTTTATGGAAGATGTCTTAAATATAAGGCAATGTATTGTCTATGAATTAAGTATGGGCCATCTCATTCTATGAGAAGATGGGATTGTTGAATTTATAATTATTGCATTATATAATTTGTAAATATTCTATCATATTATATTGTATATCACAATTTGTTAATATTTTATTATATAATATAACACAATTGTATAAGGTATAGTTTATAAATGATGGAGTATGGTGTTCAAATAATATCATATGGTTCAAAATTTTCAAATAGGGGTCCATAATACAATGGAATAGTTACAAATTGTATGATAAGATAATGTTTCCATGGATGAACATCCTCCTATTCCAAATATTAAGAACTATATTATTATAAATGATGTTAAAAGAAAATAAAAACGAATGTCTTGTTCGCTTTGATGTTCTTGAAGAACTAGGAATTTTGGTGAGTTATGTCACTTGAAATTGAATAAATGTACTTGAGTGTATCTTCTCCCTCTCCCTCTTCTACCATTACCTCTTGCACTTCCACTAGCCTCATCCTCTTGCTCTCGTTCCTCTTCCTTCAATTCTTCCACTTCTTCACCAACTTCTTGTAGATAAGTCTCACCCATGTATATTAAATTGTCTCAAAACACGGTCAAAATAATATAACTCTACAAATGCATGACTGATAATTTGACTATAATATATATATATATATATATATATATATATATATATATATATATATATATATATATATATATATATATTATAGTCAAATTATATCTGGCACATATTATAGTTATTAAGAAAAAACATTAAAATTAAAATCATACTTGGTATTTGAGATGAAAGAAGGAATTGTAGAGAAGGAGGAAAAAACAAAGATTTAATTCCTATAAATAAAATAAAAATTAAAGATGAGAGAAAGGATTTGTAGAGGAGGAGAGAAATGGAGATGCTCTGCTGAAAAAAAATGAAGAAGAAAGTGAGAATGATGGGGGTATGGGGAGGGTTGGATAGGGGGTTAGGATTAAAAGAAACACACTTAATCATTGGACATGTTTCCTTTAATTATGATTCCTTCTACATCCTCTGACATTTAAAGTTTGGGGCATTTGGTTCTAATAAAATATGTCTGATCATCAGGCATGTTTCTAGTGAAATTTTAATAAAACACAATTGATTATTAGGTGTATTTTAAAATTACCTAACGTCATTTTTCATGGAGAGATATTGTGGTTATTGTTTAATAGAAATGGCTATTTTCATATTTGAATTTGATTAACAAAAATAAGTTATTCTAGTAATTGGCTCTTATACTTCATGTCCATGGGCACTCTCCCTTCTCTATTCTCCTCTCCCCCCAATTGTGTGTTACATAAAAAAATATTTTTGCTTTTTTGCTTAAAATAGTAAATTTTGAAATAAAAGAAATTTAAAGTTAAAAAAATTGTTTTCCTAATAAAACTGCACATGTTTTAGTAGATAGAGGAAGTATAAAAGCAATCTTAGATATGCTTAAAATTTAGGATTCTACCTTACATTGTTACATGTGCATTGCCTTATATAAAGTGTCTCATTATTAGTTTTTTTGGGGGTTTTTTCTTTATGAAAATGAAGAACAAAATCTAATCACATATTTAATGAAGAAATAGATAATTTGTATGCCATAATCTATATATATATAATTTAAATTTATTAGTGAGATCTTATTTTGGATTTTGAAGATCGAGATTTGAGTTACACGTGTAGATAAAAGAGTTTGAATAGAATTTTTTTTTATCAATTGACCCAAAATCTAGGGTTTTCATCAAGATTAATTATTCTAATATTTGTTTTGGGAGTATGAAAATTCAATCTATCCAATTTTGATTTAAATTCAATCCACTCTTTATATATGATCAAAAAAATCATTAATGCTCCATTTGGTTCATGGAAAGTTTTAAAGAAAATAAATAGAAAATAATTTTCTATGTTTGGTTTACATAAGATAATGAAATAGAAAAATAATAAATAAAATTACTAAAGATTAACTATTTGATTTTCTTTGTGGAAAGTTTGAAGGAACGTATTTTAATTTTAATTTTCTTTCCCTTAAACTTTTTCAGAACCAAATAAAGCATAAAAAATACATGTTTAGTAATTTATGCGTGTATGTTTTCACTATTTTAGTACAATCCAATTCAAGATTGGTTTCCCTAACCAGATATTCAAGTTTAGCTTTGAAGTCCCCCCTCCCCCTTTTAGCTCAATTCCAATATAATTTGATTTTCAACTAGTAAATGCCTTGAATTTGAGTATCAAATATCACATCTTGAATCCCTTCTTATACGAGCCTTACAAGATATATCAATAAAAATAAGAAAAAATGAAATAGAATAATTAGCTCTGACATATGATAACACACCATTCAATCAACTTTGGATCTGATTTTGTAAAGGTCCTCTCTTCATATTAGGCATTGGTAAATAGTATCTCACTAATCTTTAGGGCTTGTTTGGTATGGGGTGAAAGGGGTGGAAAAAATTTATCCCTATTTTATTTCATTTAGATCATTTATTTATTGATAATAAAAATAATTATAATGAAATACTCTTTTTAGATCAAATAAAGATCTAAAATGGATATTGGACAAAACAAATTCAAATTTTAATTATAATATATTAGATATGTAAAACACGGAAGTAATTTTTCTACTCCTATTATCCCCATACCAAATGACCACTTGAATTTCACAAGCAATATATGTTTGAAAAAAAAGAAAGAGGTATTCCAACTTCTAGAAAAATGTTAGAAAGGCTACAACCAACGTTTTCAAGACATTTAAACTATAAAAGTCAAGATTATGAAACTAAAGTCTTTTGGCATAACAATTAATGTTGATGCCTTATATACGACCTATTTAGAATAAACCCCATTAGAAATAAAAATGAATATTCATTTCTAATTTCAAAATATTGGAATTTTATTTCTGCTATTTGTAACTCAGTAGGCAAAAAAAAAAAGTAAACATATTTTTGTATGAAATTTGTGTTTTCCAACGTTTTCTTACGGTAGTATTTTTTTATTTGCTTAAATATATTAAATAAGAGAATTCTAAAAATGATAGAAACTGAAATCTATTTCTATAATTTACAGGCGTTAATTGCTAACAAGTAGTTACTAAGTACTAACTAGTGGTACTACTTAGTACACATTGATACAGTACTCCACGTAAATCTCGATTGTGCCCATTGCTTGTCCTTTTCAGGTTCTATAGCCAATTGCTTTAACTTAGAGGCTGGCATGAGATAGTTGCACGATCTTGTTGGAGAGGCAACACCCATCGCATTCCTCACTTTTAATCAGGCAAAACACAAAAACATATGCTATTATTACCCGTCTTTTGTATCCTAATCAAAAACAGTTTGTTTAGTAAATGAGGGTAAAATTTTAAAGAAAAAAATTTATGGAAATAAAAATGAGAATAAATAATATAAAAGTAATTTAAAAATAAAAAAATTATATTTGATAGGTGGAAACATAATTGTAAATAAAACAATTAATTTATTAAAGTACCATTTTAAGTATATGTATATAAATAATGCTCACTCCGTATCAAAAAGAAATATATTTTATCAATCTACACATATTTTAAGTAACTAATAAAAATAGTTTTAAAATTATACTTACACCATTCATTAACCAATAATAAAGTATATAATGCATAAATAATAGGAAAAAAAAAGTTAAGGTAAAAATGAAAATTAGGTTTTAACTTTTATAAAATAACTTTTTTATTTATTAAAAAATATAATGATAGAATGACTTTATTTTTTATACAGCTGGAGTCAATTATTTAAATGATGTTATTTTAGTCTTTTAACCCTTATTTCTATTCCCACGTTATATTACCTACCCCCTCCTATACCAATAGTTTGATGGGAATTGAAGGGATTAAATCTCATTATCACTCACGTACTCCCAATTAACAAGGCCTTTATTTATTATGTCTCCTTATTCCATTCCCCTATCTCTACTCCTAAATAGCAAACACCCCTCATTGAAATGAAAAGCGCTTATTGCAAATGCCCCTCAATGAAATGAAAAATGGCATTGATAAGTATAACATCTCATGTTGATACGATTATGCAAAAAGCACTTAATAGCATCCTTGCCCCACATGGGATGAATGACTACTTTAGAGCTTTTTTGAATCAAGGAATTGACCTTACAAATTAACATGATTTCTTTAAAAGCCATTTTTTTTACGTGTCTTTCAACAACAAAAAATCATATAACTTTTAAAACTTTTCAAGATAGTCGCTCATCCTAAAAATTATTTCATGTTAAACACCATTAACTGTGGAGTTAGTATGACAAAATTACCAAAAAATATTATATTATATTTATATAAGTAACCATATCAATCATTATAATACTCCATCCAATTTATAATATTACACTAAGTGTCGCTACTAAAAAAACAGATGATTTTGAGTCACTATGAATCATCCAATATAAAAGTGTGATAATAAATACATTACTAAATCTAAAATATAGATATTGTATTGTATGAGTATTGTGATTTACCGGGAGAATCAAACTTTCCATAAACTTACCGAGAAGTATGTGATTAAATATATCATGTCCGAGTGTTTGGTTTATCTAAGGAAATAGATGACAAAGTTATTATAATTTACTTTTAATTTTTTTGCGAGTCAAACATTAAAAGTGCAGCTTATTGGGGACATCCTAATAAGTAATTCTTGTATAAAAATCATAGATGAGGAAATTTTATTATAAAAAAAAAAAAAAAACACATACTAAAATGTCTATCTCTTCATCCTACCTTTCTATACTTTCGGCTTCATTAATCCTTCCGTCTGATTACTACTAAATAATTTTCTTTCAGTTATGTATTGAGGAACAATCGGAGTTTGCCGCCCATCAGCGTAGATGACGGGTCCCTGCCTGGAGGATTGTAGACCACTTGGATGGTTCGGGAGTTGCAAATTTGTCTCCTTGTCTCTAATATGCTCTAGATCTTGAATTGAACCTGAGGGACAAGTACATAAACATATCAGCGAATTTAGAAAATTGTAATTGTTCGGTTCTCAAATCACAGGGACAGATTTGAATAAACTTTAATAATGTTGTAGTTCACTGTATTTTTAATAAGCTTTTTTTTTCTCATTCTTTGGTGGGCATTTTAAGCCCAATACAATGTACCATAAAACCTTAAAATTATCTAATACTAAAATAATACCCCATATTATTTGAGGGAAAATGTGAACACGAAACATTGTGTATGGCTTGGATGTTAATTCCAATTACCTTTTATCTTATTTGACACACACAAGCCCAACAAAAAAACTTTCGACTAATTCTGAAAATGTTTGGATGGCAAGTGATTTGGGCTCAAACTTTTTTTTTTTTTTTAACAAGTTTGTAAGAGTATTTTAGTGTACATTTTTTTTAACTCTCAACTACCTTTTCAATTGGCTATGTCAAATATACCCCAAAGTATCCATATTCCACCCTTCACCGCTACTAAAGTCTCATTAGTTTTATTACAACGGATTATCTAACAAATACACTAGGATAATTGCTAAGGCTTTACTCCCTTCCTTTTAAAATATATGACCTATAACTTTTCTAAAACTGGATTTAGAATATAATTTCTTTTTATAAAAAAAAAGTATAAAGCATTAAATGCAACTTTATTACCCACTTCACCCCTATACATATTTTCTCTAGTAATTACTAATAAAGTTAGAGTATTGATTGGAGGAGTATAATTGTTTTAAGTATTAATTCTTAATATGTGCGCTAAAATACTCATCTATGATGAAAGAGATGAATTACCTAAATAATATGATTAGTGAATTAATTACAAACACATTAATTAGTTTGTGACATCAAATAAATGTTTTGTTTTTACTTTTAGTAACATTAGTAAGTAACCATGGATCCTCATAAATAAATAAATAAAACTGATATGATGAATGAATTAAAAAAAAAAGGGCATGTTATGCATGGATAAAAAAAAGGCATGTTATACGATGTCAACAAATTAATAAATAACTTCTACGCGAAAAATTCTATAATGCTTAGAACCATCTTTTTGGATGTAATTTTGTAGCACCCACATTTTTATAATTTGAAAGATTTTATTGTAAAGGATTGGTGAAAGTTAAACAATAAATGCAAGATGTTAACGACCCATCCAACACATAAAAATGTGTGTATAGTACTTTACTCAAGTTGGTCATCAAGCCTTAAGTACTTCATACACAAGGATTAGAGATTGTCAACATTTATATAATACAAGATTGATAAAAGACTACACAATTAAATGAGGAAAATATGGAAAGAAGAAAGTTACAAGAGCCTAAATAACTATATCATATACCCTAATAAAGAGTATCAAATAGCTCTAATCACTCAGCTTGACTAATAACACAGTAAAGCAATAGAGTGCCTATGCATAATTATACAAGTCCTTTGTATCACTAAGTGAAGAAACATCCACTTTTGTAAACCCTACCTCCTTAGTGGAAACACCATTTTGATAGTCAACCCATGTGAAGCCAAATAAAGAAACCCTACAGGAGGTGTAATCCCATAGTCATATGCTAGATCACTATTTAGTACGTCATGGACACATTAATAGGGATTTTTTGTCTTTAGCAATTGCTACATGCAAAGCTTATATTAATATACTCACACAACTATTTTGCATGGTTCTCTTGTCATTTTCCTCTTTCATGTATAAACTACTACCATCAATCATATATGAGTTGTAGCATAGTACTTTCTGACAAGGGGTGTGTGATAACCAATATAAATTAGTGTTAGGATCAAACATGTATGATGCTAATCACTCCAAAAATGAATTATTGTGTTTCTCTAGTAACCATTTCTTACTTCTAGATGGATTTGAAGCTCTAATCATCTTCATGTGTTGCTACAAAAATAGTAGGACATCATCTATATTATGAACTGCATACTAGTGAACTTACCTCAATGTGTTAGAATAATCAATCTTGAACACCAAAAATCCTTTACCCTATTTTCTCTTCATATATATATATATATATTTCTAACTATCATAGTTAAGGAAGACATATGGTATTATCATCTATTAAGAACTAACAACAAAATTTAGTTGCCTCCTTCACTAGGTAAATCTCAATAATGCATCCTTCTAGCATGTTTGGGTTATCCACATAGCCTTTTAAGAACTTCATGAACCATTTAAATAGATAAATCCAACGCAAATAAACCAACTCATATAATCTAACATCCTTGACCAAGTACATGATTAAATGTATCATAATCACAGAAAAAGATGGAAGAAAGTACATCTTAAGCTAAGACAATATAATCACAATCTCTTCCTACAACGTGTATAACCTCCGAGGGTCAATGACATTAGCATAGATTTCCTTAAAAAAGAAACAAAATTTACTAATGGACTACAAACACGATTGTAAAAAATAGAACTTATAGCCACCAACAACAAGTATTGAATAAGAACATAATGATTGTGTGATTTGGATGTTTGATAAATATCCTTCCATTACCTTCACTCCATTTAGATTTTCACATAAAGAAAACTTCTCTTTTTTACAAAGTGTATGTCATGTGGGTGGCAAAAAAAAATCTATTTTCCACTTTCTATAGATTTAATTATATTCTTATGCCCATATCAATGAGGTTTAACCTATAATTGATGTGATCCTTGGCCTATTTTGGCATAATTAGAAGTGTACTAATTACACTATTAGACATATTCTTCTTAATGTGCATCACAACAATATAATTTCACACATATAATTTTTCCAATATGGTAGATTCAAGAATATTTACCTCTTCTTCCATCTACCTATTGAAACCAACTTATTATTCTATTTTCCAAAATGCACATTCAATACCCTCACCTTTTTAAATACATGGAGTTCCACAAGCAAAGTTGGAGTTATTTTTTTTTATTTCTCTCCAATTATTTAAAATTGTGATAACCCATTCTCTCAAACCCTAATTACCTTATGTTATTAAGCTTATAGCACATAATATATATATATATATATATATATATAGATATATTATCTAATTCCATATATGTTTTTCATTCTTGTTTCAATCATTCCTTCTGAATCATTAAATCGTGGAAAAATCTGTTTACTTGATTAGACGATTTTAGCCATTTTATCATTTTTAATCCGTTAGCCATCAAATGAGTTACAAGAAAACAGATTTTATATATTTGGTTTTAAAAAAAATATTCTATATCAATCCATGGAAATTTAAAACCCTAGTTATTTGTTTTGTATATTTGCAGAAAGACGTATTTTTGTAACTTATCCATTTTTGTTGTTTTCCCTCGTTTTGTATATTTTTTCTAATAAGTATCCATTATTAGGCTTTCTTACAAATTAATTAATCAAAATAAATGATAATAAATCCTCTAACTAATCTTTCAATCCTAACTAGTCCCCAAACCAAACCAAAGAAGATTTGTAACTTAGTTACCTTTTACTCAACCAATAAGTGCACAAAGTATCATAATCATGATTTTATGATATTTTCCTTACATATTCAACTATAGTATAACATCTCTCTTACACCCCTAATCCTAGCACTCAAGTGAAGCTAGATTCAAACCAAAAACTTTCTCCACACTCCTCTATATCATATCTCAATCTATTTTTTTTTTCAAATCATACATTCCATTTCAAAACACTTATAAAATCATAAAATTTCAGTAGAGTTCAATGTTGATTTATTTCCAAATTGCAAAAAAAAATTCTCTATCTCTAGTTTTTATTTCCTTTTGGTTTTTTATATCATTTAAAATATTGCATTGCATAATAAAACTCTATACCATTTTTATCCCTAAAATCGATCTCCTTTAAGATTCATGTTATCCTGACGTTTACTTCCCGACTAGCTGTACAACTACAACAAAGTTCATTTTTTTTGTGACTTTCATCCACTACCATGCTTATACCTAGATTTTTTTTACCTTTAAATCTTTCTGGGTTTTTCCCCTTGAATGTTATACTTCATCTAAGAACCATTTTTACAGAAGAAAATGTGCCTCTAACCTCTTCTTTTTTCTCTCCTATCTTCCTTGTTAACCATTCTCTATGAAATTGCTAATGTTGTTGTTGATTGGTTCAATAGAAAAATCTTTTCTTGCATCATTAATTATTCCCTTTTTTCCTTCCCATCAATCCTCTAAAATCTTGATATATCATTAATTGGTGGTTTTGGTGGTAGTTTTCAAGCCTCCATATTTAAGAGTAATCTTGTCATTTCACTTGTTCAATTTCATACCCTTTCTTCCTTTTTACGTATTTAGTAATATTGGTTCATATAACTCTTTTTAATGTTATATTCTTGAATGTGACCAATTAGGTTAGATAAGGAGTTGTTATATTCCTTATTTTAGCTTTGCTAAGGATCTTAGGAATTTTGGTAACTAAACTCTTAGAAATAGGATTTTGTGTTAGGCATATTATATATTATTTTATGCATAATTTGCTTTATTTTAATTATGAGCATGAAATAATATCTTTAAAAATCTTTTATGACATATGTATGTTTCTATATTATGTGCATAAACATGAAAATTTAATGAAACGATGAATTTTATGAGTTTTTACATATTCTTATATCTGCTGGAAAAGTGTTGAATATTTAATAGAGTCATGATGAATGTTCCACGGAATTATGGTGAATATTTAATATAGTCGTGATGAATATAACTTAATTAGAGTTGCTTATCCCTCTTCATTGTTATTTTATGTGAGTTTTGGTTGTTCTAAATTTATCTAATTATTCCATTGTATTTATAATAGGGTATATAAGCTAGGTTATGAATTTTTGGATCATTTAGAGTCGAAATGAATTTATTTAAGGTTTGGATATATTTGTCCATGGGTATATTGGGAATTATAGATTGTTTTTGAAAGCTTTAAGTGCACCATTATCTTCATTGGGTCTTTTACATAAAATTTGGTATATGATATGTTTGGGTTTGATTTTGTTTAGAGTAAGTTATGAATATTAAAAGTGTAAGTTAATTTTAAGTGAATTAGGGCAATTTTGGCCATTACATGTAATTCTAGAAATTTTGAGACCTAAGTGAATATTATATTAATAACGAATTTAAAGTGTATAAGTTGACACTTGGGTGAAATTTGATGAGTAGACCTAGATGCCTTAATGGAAATATTTAATTAAGCAAGAGAAATAAAAGGAGAAAGAGACACTTTGGATGCATTGAGTAATCTTAGCATTTTATCTTGGTGTCCCATTTATATTTCATCCTAAGAAATAAATTGGGTAAGTATCATTGATTTAGCATGAAATACAAATTTTTTAATATTAAGGTAATTAGTGGACCTTAAAGATATTTTAGTCATTTTATGTGCCTTTGGACTAGTTACTTAATTCAGTGTTATAAGTGAACCATTAGTTAACTTAAATGTTGGGTAGTGATCCTAGTCTCGAATACTTGGAGTTAATATACATTAATATCTAATTTTATTGGATCTTTTGTGGCATGAAATTAGGGCTTTAATGCCCTTAATACTCTAGCTTGGGCTTAAATGTCTTAATAATCTTCATAAGACATTAATGCCTCATATAATCAATTGAGCTTTAATAGCATGATAATGCACCTTTGTGATCCAAATGGTTGAGCCTTGATTCCTCTTTGGATCAATTGTGTGGATAATATCAAATTTTAATAAAATAATTTGTTTATTTTTATGGAAGTGATTAAGTGATATCATGTGGCCTTTGCTCTTATTCAGACTAAATTTTTGATAAAATATTAATCACTTACAGTGAAAGATATTGAGTTGAGACTTGTACCACTCGGGGTAGCTATCAGAGTTAGGTTTGGTATTCACTTGATACCATTTTGATATTTTCTACTCTGTGATTCTGGGTACCTTACCGGGTTCAAAAAAGCCATCTTCTACTCTATTAGTGTCTCAATATATTTCAACCCTATATAGGGTATGCATACTTAAGTGATTAGGTATCCTATTACTTGGTGGTTGGGTTACATTTCTGGGTGGGCTAGCTAGGGCTAGTATCGTTCAAGTATTAGATTAGTGGTTATTTTTTCTTTGAGTCACCATCCTCAAGTTAATATAATATATTAGTTTTTATCACGATAATAAAATATAATAATCAATAAATCTCATCTATCCATACATTTGTATCACATTATTTTATACTTGATGGTTAAGTTTTATTCTACTCAATTGACATCTATATGTAAGTATGTTATTATCTTGTTATTATATGTTCTATTGCTTTTTTCATATGGGTCTTGTACATAATGTTATCTCTTTTGTATAGTTTTGTTACTCAATATAAGATGTGCATTGATGCTACACATTTGTAGACATTGTGTCACATGTATATGATGATGATCCTGCTGACTTTGAAGAGGTTCATTAGGTGGAGTGATGTGGATTTATACCCTAGGGTTAGGACGTAGAGTTATCCCTATATGAGGTCGTATATGTTATGTGCTCTAGATTCTGAATATTTCTTTTGAACTCTTCATTTCTTTTTCCCTCCTTATCTCTTTTTATATATTCTATTATTTAGAGCATGTACTTTGTACTTTGTTATTACGCTAAATTATTAAAGTATTTTACTATCTATATCTATTTTCGTAAGTTTTGATTTATTTTTCATAACATTTTAGCCTTACACTTAGTACAAAAAATGTGTGGATAAAACTCCCGCTAAGTGTGGCGGTAACGCCCACTATTTATATTAATTCTTACACTTAAAAACAAAATTCTTTAGTAGAAAATTTTGTGGTGTTACAAAACTATTAGTTATAGTTCATGTATTTTGATTTTGTAAACACCACTCTCCATCTATAATATTATCATCCTTATTATCGTTACTATATTTTGTTTGTGTGTTCCATTTTATCATGTATCAAGTATGTGTTAGGTGATGATTATAACTCATTCATGGTTGACATGGCAATAACAAACCCCAAATTTGTTTTGTTATGCTTTTGCATTGTCTTCAATGTATATAAAAAATCAACTATAAATTTTGGGTGTGTTACAATCATTGTCTATCATCAACTGCATATTGTGCCATGATAATTTTTAGGCATATATATATAAGTAAAAGAATTGAAATTGGTTGCCCAATTAACTTTATGTGCAATTGAATGTAGGAAATGAAGGGTTATGTTTAATATCCTGATAAATAAACATGAGATTTAAGTAAATCTCATACTCAAGGCAAATTCAAATTATCTTTTAAATTATTAAGACCGACTATTAAATAGGTCAATTGTAGAGTCAAAATATTTTAAATCTTATTTCCTACCTGCATTAGGAATGCCCGCGACTTTCCAATTCCAATATTAGGAGAGGTTGTGTGATATTCATTATTGATCCACTTCCTATTCCTCATTTTTCTTGCTAACTATATGAGGTTCTATGGAAGGGGTGTTCTTTTAGGCAGTAAAAGTGTGATGATACTATCTTTTGTTGTTAAATATACTATAATAAGGATTCCTAGCTATGAATTGAGATAAAATGTCATTCAATAGAAAATGAGGGAGCTGTTAGTTTAAGAGTCAAAGGAAATAAAAATATGCCTATGACGTCTACTTTGTTATAACCAAGCAAAGCCAAATTTAACACTTGAAACAAAAAAAAAAAGCATTACTTCCACTCTACTTACAAACTAGAGATCAATAATTGTGTATATGGATATTATTCGTTTATCATCTAAAATAAAACAAAAATAAGAATAAAAGAGCCCTCATAAGAGTCCATCAATCAACTATGAGATTAATAACATGTGCTCGTGGTCTAATAGTATCTATAATGTATGAAATTTGTCCTTTTCGTTTTTGCTTGATAAGTTAATTTGTTGTGGCACTACAATACCAAACATTAATCAATTTTACCTAAATAAATAAATCAGTCGGACAAACTGCCCTCGTGTAATCCTTGAAGCATTCTTGTCATTTAGCTGTGCATTAGTTGATATGATTTATCTCATATGAGTCCAAAACTTTGTACTCGAATACAGGCTGTTTGGGGAATCGATGGTGCGTGTACAAGCTAGATTGTACAAGATCAAGACTAGAGAATATTGTACAAAAATTGGTCCGCTCGTGCACAAACTGCCAATCTGAAATTTAAGTAGCAGTGTATGGTTCGAGAGTAGACACGAGACACTAGCCGAGGAATCTTGGGTTGGTTTGTGTGCGTTGTCTCTTGATCTCTCATCGCTCCCTTGTTAGCTTTAATGTCGCCTGTCTCGGGAGACCGCAGTTAAATCCTCATTCATAAAGCAGCTGGGAACAACACCAACAAGCTTTATTGTTAAGAAGTACTAGTGAGTAACTAATAATATATCCACAATATTTATAAGAAAGATAATAGTAATAAATAATGGAGATGAAATTTCTATTTTTATTTTATTAGTGTCGTGTCTCTTTGTCTGATGTATGTACTTAATGTGCCCTCTATTTCAAGTAGTTAATTTATGCTTGGTTATACTCGATCTTTCTTTGACTATTGATATATCCAGATTCTACACCCACCATGGTTCAGTGATTCCTTAGCTTATCACCTCAAAAAAGAATATATATCAGTATCGTAAGTAAGAAAAATAAATATAAATACTTGCACCACCCTCGTTTTTGCTTGAAATGATAATTTTTGAAAATACCAAATTTTGTTCATTTCACTTTTAGTATGTTTATGATATCGAGTTAGTTGTGATCCAATATGACAAAAGTCTATTTAGATACATATTTTAGATCTATTTTTGTAAAGATATAAATATTTTTAAATTTTCTATAAAAATATAAATTTTTATGGTTTTGTGTCCATTAAGTTATAATAAAGAGGTTTATAGTATCAATAGAGGGCATATGAGAATTTAAATTAGAAACTTCTATTATTGAAATTGTACCCTTCATAAGCAACTAAACTTTACTAATGATTTTCTTAATCTCTTTAATTTATATTTACTTTGACTTTTGCTATTATGAAAATAATGTGCTTAGGTGAACATATCTATAGGCATCCAAAACCAAAAGGAAATAAGTAGGGATGTCAAAATCTCTACGGATTCAAGGTTTGTTAGAGATTCTCTATCCAGGGTTGAATTAGGGGGGAATTTTAAAATGAGTTCGAACTCGAAGAAATTTTCAAGTGTGAAAACGGGGATGGGTTTGGTATCTCCATCCCTAAACTCACCCCGAATTATATATATATATTAATTTATTTGTTTTATATATCATCATTCCCAAGTCATAACTTACCAAAAAAATTCTACAAATGTAAGTACAATTTATGAAAAAATAAAAAGTTACTTTTATTATTCTTGATTTGGACTTGAACACTCCCTCGTGTTATTTTAATTTTATAGATAAGATATCCATTCGTTTTGAACTTTTTCATATTGAAAAAGTAAAAAAGGAGAGTTCAATGTACGAGTGATTTTCTTCTCTCTTGTATTCTTGTTCATAGCTCACACACACCACCATTTCCATTTCTCATGTTCTCTATTGTCTCTGAGGACCCATTTGTTGGGAAATGGCAGAACTCAAGCTTCTTTGCTAAGTTTTGGTATCCCACATTGGTAAGAAATATTTTTCTTAACTAGTTTTTATATTCCTTCACTCTTTGGTTTGTTTGAATTATAGGCTTGGGCTGTTTTGAGTGGGCCGGTGGGCTGGACTATATTAGTATATCACACACGCACGCTGCCGCCCACTTGTTCGGTCCGGCCTGGGCGTGGGTGTGGGTGAGTCCTAGATCCAGACAAGGCCCAACTTTCTTTTAAAGAAAAAAAATTTTCGAACAATTTTTTAAAATTTAAATTTGATTTTTGGCGGTTTTTCTTTGGCAGTTTTTCTAGAACGTTGCATCCCTTCAAATGAAAGGTTGTGATGTTTCAGATTTTTTCTTTTATTATTTTAATTGGTTTCTTCTTCCATTTTTGAGATATATATATTTATGAAAGAAGAAGAATTTTTTAAGGGATTTTTCTGATCGGTTGAACAAGCACTTTCTTCAATTTTTCTGGGCAAAGTTCTGCAATTCTAATCCTTACATCTCGAGTGCACGAGACTAAGGACATTGTGTAAATCCTTGGGGGTGGACATACCGTGAAGGGATCTGCACCGAAGTCTGGTTGATATTCACTTCAGGGCAGTGAATTGATTTCATAGCACAACAAAATTGATAAGTATTATTTCTGCGGTTTTCTGGTTCAATCAGTTTTCTATTTCTGGATATACTTCAGTATTATATTTTTCCTACACCATTCGTGGAGCTGGGAATGGGTCACTCGCTCAATCACTCTCAACTCACGTTGTCGAGTGTCGACTACCCTTTGATTTCTTATCTCCACTCCCTAGGCTCTCCACCAACCACCAGCATTGGCATGCGAGCTCCTTCAATCTCCTCTAGCTATCGTGTTTTGTCAATTATCCTCCACTACTTCATTGTCCTTTGTCAACCTCACTTCAACGATCATTCCAATTGTTGGCCACCATGCATTAGTACTGATCGCCTTGTCCTCCGCCAACCTTCGTTAGTCCTTCTCTTCTCTCTAGGCTTATGCTTTAGGTTACTAGGCGGGTGCTCTTACTTCTTATTAATATCTTATCGAGTAATTCTTCATTGTTCAAATTGTTATGCTAAGTCAAAATCCTTTTCCTTAGTGCTTTCTAACTTGTGCAATTTGGATTGTATATATTGTTCTTACTTTCAAATAAAGATAGTCAACTTGTTATCTTGCTTTAATTTATCATTCTAATTGTTAATGGACATAAAGTATTGAACGTTGACAAAAGTTTATTCACTTCTCACGCTCTTAACCAACTTTGAGTATAAATGAAGAAAATTTATTTTGTTTTATTATTATTTTTAATTGATACCAGGGCACATCTATACAGTGTTATATACTGAGAAAAGTTTAATCCTCATCAATAAATTTTAGTTTTTCCTAGTATAAATTAGCCTAAACTTGGTAAGCTAGGATCCACTACTAGGGATTGCAACAAGTAGCTTTCCTTATGATTTAATTACTAATAACTAATTAAAAGTAATCTCATGTTGCCTATCAAAAGAAAATAAAAGGGAAGAGGAAGTAGGTACATGGGCTTGTGTTTGTCAAAAATTTTAGAAATCGAATTTAAGTTTATAAATTTTTATGGTGATTTTTTTGGGGAATGAGATACGGACGGGTTTGGAGTTACCATCCCTAAACCTACTCCAAAAAAATTCATATATTATTGTGTATATAGAATATAAGTTTAAAATATATTGTAAAAAATTATAATCAGATATAGAAAATAGAGTCATATTTATGATATCAAGTCGGATTTTCATATTGAAAAAAAAATAGAGATGGAAAAAAAGTAGATGATCCAGTTAAAAAATTTAATAAAAAAAATCAAAGATCAAATCAAATTTAAAAATTATTTAACTTGTTGAATTTAGAGATGGAAATAGGATGTTCGATTCATGACACATCCCGACACAAGTACCGTGTCCATTTGAAGCAACTAAAGTTTATCCTTTATTAATTTATTTGGAAAGAGCTCTACCTTTATTTGACGGTGTCTATGAGTGAAAAGGGGTTCCTTTAGACATGCCTACCGGCGTGAGGTGACACTCAAATTATTTAATGATACGAGAAGTTTATTATTATTTTTTATTTTCAAAAAAGCTATTAGAGTCTTTAAATGAATTAAAATGGCTGATGTAAAAAATATTACTTCAACGAGACTACAAATAAGCCGAGCTTATATTTAAACGAGCTAAATTGGCTCATGTAATAAAAAAAATTCCATAAACGAGCCCATAATTAAATGAGTTTATAAATAAGCCTAACGGAGCCTATATTTAAACGAGCTAATTCAGCCTGTTTATATCAAATGAGCCGAGCCAAACTTGAGCTTGGTTGTAAAAGTTTGTGCCGAGCTCGAACCTTAAAAGATATAAACGAGCCGAACCTAATATAGCTTAACTCATTTACAACCTTAATTGTACCCTTCTTTAACCCTTTAATTTTTATTGCTTGCATGCAACATGCCTTGTTATGACCAACAACTTTTTATACCAGTAACCATTTAAGATGTTTTAGTTCTTCTTTCCTCTTCTTCTTCTTCTTCATTTTATTTTTATTTTTATGGTGAGCTACTATAAATGAATTGGAACTTAGTGTGCATAGTTATTTTAGTTAAGAAAGCAACAAGTTTAATACTCCAAATTACAACTAGTTGCATCTTATTTGGTCATATATATATATATATATATATATATTCCCAATCACACATTGGTCATGATATTTTGTATAACAGTTCAATTCCACATTGGCTAAAGATTGCTCTCTAGAGTACTTTCAAAATCAACAACCGATCACACATATCAACATGAACATTTGTCACCATATTTTGTCTTTATTCATATGTTTGTTTAAAAAAAATGAAAAGGTTGTCTATTATTTAACTACCCTAAGCAAAACATGTTTAGGTAGAGCTAATAAAAGTTGACCTACCTCATGTAAAATTCAATCTGATAAAATTCGAGAAACTTATCAACCCACTCAACTTGACACTGGCCCAAAAAATAATTGACTCAACCCATAACTTGAGTTAACTTGAAATCTAGCATAAAAATCGCCCAATTTTAAGTTAATATCAACACAACCTAGCATTAACTCAACCCCAATCCAATAAAACTAAAATGTACTAATGTACGAATTGGAAAATATGGCAATTAGTATAAGGCAGTTTAAAAATCGGTTGCCATGTATTTCATTACTTAATAAAAAAAATATGGAGGGATTATTTTTGGAATTTTAAGCATGGAGTATGCATGATGGTTATGTCGTTGATCCACTTGTATACCCTAACCAAGAATATATTTTTTTGATAAGGTTATGCACAACGATTCTATGACATAACCGTCATGTATTCTAGAACTGTCTTATATACTCTTCCCCCTCCCCCCCCCCCCCACTTTTTTTTTTACTTCAATGCACTTTAACCTAGATTTGCATGCTAGATTTTCATTTTACCTCACTTGATAGTAAGAAATTAGACAACGGTTGTTCAATGCAAAACCCTCTACAACCACCATTATCCTTCTATCTTTTCTTTGCCCAAGTTCATGGTCATTTTTCCTTCTTTTTTTTTCAGGTTCACCATGCTGGCCTTCTCTCTCTCTTCTAATAGTATATTCATTATTCATTTTTTCTTCTTCTCTTCACAATTTAAGCTTATTTGCATAAATTTATCTATTCTCTAAAATTTTCTTGTGCCTTGCATACTCGAACTCCTTCATGTGTATTTATACTATATATGATGTTATGGTGTATATATGTACACTGTATATTGTTAGTTCTTGATTTAATATGTATTTTGAAAGTGTAAAACCGTTTACTAGCTATATTATCAAACTATTTCTAAAAATAGTATTGTAAAAATTGTGGTATTGTTACTAATGCAAATGTGGTTGTGGTGTCTATATATTTCGAGTACATTAGTGGTTTTTGCTTGACTTGGATAATATTGTTACATTTTCCTTTTCTAATTTTTATTTAGGGGCCATATTTTACTTCTTGTTGTAGATCATAAGTGGATACATCCAACAAGGTTGTCTAGAGAATATATAGATTATGTTTTAAGACTTACTTAAGATAGATGTCGAACATTTGAAATATCCTTTGCAGATATCTTGACTGTGTGTGGATTGTAGAAATAATATAAGAAGATAGGTAAATAAGATATGATATCATATTATTATCCATGGAATTGATAAGAGTAATACTAGGTGGATATGGCATAGATAGACACTTCTTAATGAACCTAGTGTGGTTGACTATGATGATATTGAAGTTGCAAATGGCATTGCTTACAAAGAGGACCTGTCCAATAATTTGTATTCATCTTTTCGGGTATGGATCCATATAAATATGATACACATGCTCAATTGGTTGGAAAAATACAAATAACGGTAAGAATTTGATTAACACAAATTGCTAGAAACAGAAAAAATAGCATTGTACTTGATGTTTATTTTTATGAATCTGGGTATCCAATGAGAAAAAATAGGGATTTATTTGTTGATTATTGCAACTCTAAGGCTCATGCTCACATTCCTATCACTTATTAGACTTGGAGGGATTCCCCAAAAGAGTTGAAGGATAGGGCATGGATGACACTATGATATGATTTGAATATTAGAAATATATATGAATTTTTTTTCTATTATTACCATATGATAATTTAATTATATGCATACTAACTATTTGATTCTTTAATATTGTAGCAAGGATTTAATATTGAACAACAACATAAGAAACTTATTATGAGTCAAGTTGCAAATTCCTTGATGAATTGGAAATCATGGATGGCTAAACATGTTATGTACGTTGTTGATAGTACTATTATGTCCATTCCCCTAGATATCTATAGGGATGTGATCATCCTTGACCAATAGAGAGAGTTCTATTCATGCAGGGCTTCAAAGGAATATGAAGTATGTAAGAGCATATTATTATTAACTTTTTAATGTAACTAGAGTGTACTTAGCTTATAATTCAAACTAACATAATCTTTCTATTCAATGTGATAGGCGAAGAGCACAAAGAATATAGCTAATGCAAAGAAAAATATTTACACTCACATGATAGGTGTAACACCACTAAATTTTCATCCAAAAAAATTATTTTAAGAGGAAATGATAAAGTGTTTATAAAATTAAAATTAGGGGATGTTACTATCACATCAACCATGAAAAATATGTGATTATAACCTAATCCATACTTGATGCAAGGAAAAATGTGTCATCATTGAAAGAATGTATGTTGTACTAACAACACCACAATTCTATGATAACAATGATGAGAATAATAATATAGATAGAAAAGACAATTTATAAATTTCAAATATAGGAATCAAAGTCAAGAGTTTAAATAACTGAAAAGAACTAAAGCATCCCAACATAGTGGGAAAAATACATCTAATAAGTTAACCTAACTATTAACTAAACAAAAATGAAACTCTTAACTCCAAGCAATGGCTAGTTACTGACCTACGACATCATCCTCAACATACTCTAGCTAAGAATCGTAACCCTATAAATCATTCTCTACTCACCAAACCAGAAGTAGGATCATCACAATGAGCATACAAATATAGTATCAGTATGGTAAAGTTATGGTAAAACAAACTACCTAAAACATGGCAAGGCTCATGCTTTACATTGAAGACACAAAGTAGCATGGTGATAAGCATACTAACATAGTATAACACTTAGGCTCATGATAAAAATAAACAAGGCATACTTGAAAGGAAATCATGGAAGAAGAATAATACATATCACGCATTAGAACTACGTAGCAGAAACCATCTTATAAATATTCCTTTAGTGACCTCATATTTTTCAATTATTAAGATAATCCACTTGACTACACCTAGCTTTCTACTATGAACAAATGTCATGGCAGCATACACACTCAATGGGATACCATACCCAACATGGCCAAAAACAAGCGGACTAGTTGATCGGTCCCAATCTATGATCCAAAAGTCATAAAGTGATCCACTATCTTAGGTAGAATATTAAATTATTTTAGTAATATAAAATCTTATGATTCTATGATTTACATAATAACTATAATTTTTATCAATTTATTTCCAAATCTATTTTCCATATTATTCCAACTATGTTTCTTATGCTTAATCTTTTGAATTTCAAACCCATATAATTTTACAACAAGTCTTGAAAAGGAGCTAATACAAAAAAAGTATGACTTAGTTAACATTAAAATAATAAATTTGGTTTTTGATATAAAATATTGACAAAAGAATATAATCTTTATATAAATAGTAAAATGAATCACAACAAGAAATAATACTTTGGGCAACAAATTATTTCATTTCCTAAGAAAAAATTTTGTCGCCCAAACTTTGGGCTACAAAACAATTTTGTCACACTTTTGTCATCACAAGCCTGTTGCCCTTGCTTAGGGCGACGAAAAGAAAACTAAAGTCATTATGTGTTTTCGACACACCTTATACCTCTTGTACACTAGATTTCTAATTCAATTACAAGAGATACATAAAATTAATGTCCAATTATACTAGTTGAAGTTCACATTAATAAATAGTAAATTTGAGTAATGAAACTTGACACAGTCACCAAGAGAGGAAATTTGACACTTCTTACTATGAATATATTAAATATGAATATTGATTGACATGTGCACATGAATTCATAGAAGTCATACGATATCATTAGTGAATTCTACAAGAATGACCATTTGAAAAACAGAAGCATTGATCAATTTATAGGTAAAGGATGTTCATAGCATTCCCAAACATTAGATTATTCTATGGCTAGTGGTACAGGGTATGTTAGCACCCAATAGACACCACAAACTTCACAGATTATTATATGCTCGAACATGCACATAAACTTCGGAAGGTATAAGCAAGGAACCAAAATGGATAATGGTATCCCTAGAATCACATTGTATAATATGTTATTAGTAAAAATGAATACAAGAACTAACTTACATTTATAAGTACAAAAAAGCTCCTTGCCACTAAAAGTCTGTATCATTTTCTATGTCCAATCAAAACTCCCAGCTGTAAAAGAGAACAAATAATATAGTTAGAATACCTGATGCAAGAAGTCATCCATCTCAATTTCAAGGCAATGAATATCACATGTCTAACATTGGCACAAACTACAAATTTTGGTTCCATAATTTGTCCACACTTATAGTGCAGAGTTTTAATGTTTAGACCATTAAAAAATGGGAAACTTTGAATGGAATAAATATACCTCATACTAATTTAGTGAGTTGTGAAAATTGTTGTGCTCCTAGAAAGCCTGCAATTTGATCTCTCACAACTTGCATCATTTCAACCTTCAACTTCTGCGCGGTCTCATCCGCATCTGCTCTAAGTTTCCTCTCTCATTCCTCTTCTTCTTTTCTTAACTTTCTCTCTCTTTCTTCAGCAATTTCCTTCATCTTTTCCATTTCAAGTGCAACATACATGCACGTACAACACATTCAAGAGAATTAAAACAGTTAAAGAGAAAAATAATCTAGCAACACCTACATTATGTGCAACATACACGCACATGCAACACATTCAAGGGAACTGAAATAATTAAAGAGAAAAATAATCCGACAAAATAAGAATTACCACCGTTTGCTACCCAAAAAACCAGATGGAGGAAGATTAATACTGTTGAACAAGCCCAACACCTGCAAAATTATCAAACTAGAGAAGAAGATTTAGGAAATTTTCTACTTTTTTCAATAAAGTTGGAGAAAGGGTAGAAGATTAGTAGATGAAATGAAATGAAGATGATGAAGAGGAAAATTAAGGACTTACCTAGAGAACTAGAAGTTGCTGAACAAGGTTGGGCAAAATAAAGGGTTAGGGTTTCATAAAATAAAGAGGGAAGTTTTCTTTTGTGTTGTTTGTTTTTGGGCGCCAGGGAAAAGAGTACAATGGGCGACAAAATATATAATCGTTGCCCAAACTTATTTTTGTGCAATGAGATTAATGTTGTTTCCCTTATTATCATAGATTCCCCTGCCCCCTTGTTTAAAAAAAATAACATATATAATTTGAAAAAATACACATTTGAACATAGTCTTGAAATTTTAAGTTTTCATTTGAGCATATAATGAGTGCACTTCCTATATTTAACACACCCTAAAGTGCCGAATTTAAAATTTTCAGCAACCATTTACTAAAGTATGGGCAAAAAAATAATAATATTGTTGCCCAACACTGAATTATGGGCGTCAAAAAAATTAAACCATAGCCCAAAAGTGAAGTATAGGCAACAAAAAAATAAAATCGTGTTACAAACTACATTATGTACAACAAAAAATAATATCATTGCCTAAAGATTTTTCCACTGTAACAAAGGGCAACGATTATAAAAGTTTGTTGCCCTAAAGAAAAGAAGGGCAACGATTATAAAAAATTGTTTCCCTAAAGAAAATAAGGGCAATAATAAATTTTTGTCGCCCAAAATAGAACCAAGGGCAACAAATTCTATTTTGTAGCCCTATTATCATAGAAATCGTCATCCAAACTCACTTTTCTTGTTGTGAATATATTAAAGTTTATACTATTATATTATTTATTAAGTTCTATTAAATTCAAAAATAGTATTTTTTTCATGGTTATGTTAGCTTTATAATACAAACAAGATTTAGTTTATGGTCTAGACATGTTTCATATAATAACTTAACTTGTGTGATTATAGCCGAAACTTATTTTTTCCTTTTTGTATCTTGATTCATCAAAATTTTAAAAGCCAACAAAAAGCTTTTTTGGGTCATATTCTCTTAAATAATAAAAAATAGTTTTATTTCATTGTTGCCTTCATTATCATTCACTTATTCATTCTTTGTATTATATTCTTAAGGCTAATAATATTTTAGATTTTGAAAAAAAAAATGATTTGTATGTTTTATCAACCCATAATCTCATTATAATTTTCACACTTCAATTGACAAAATTATTTTTGATATTGTTGAGTTAATATAGTTCCTACTATGTAAAACAACTTCAACAATTTATGCTACGCGTAAGTTGCTAGAACTCAATTAGTAACTATATGAGAGGTTAAGAGCACAATATTCTACACTTTTAACTTAAAATATATTATTTCATAGCATATAAATATACAAGTTTCATATTTTCACATTTCTCTTGTAGGATCTTACGATCCTACAACCTGATCCTGAGCCTCTAAATTAATCCTAGGTAAAATCTAGATTCTAACAAACTTGACTATAACATCTTGAAATTTTGTAAGCTTAATTTTGAACATTTAGCATTTTATCCAATACTTGCAATTTGCATTCAACTTCAATTCTAACAATGATGTATATCCAATCTTGGGTTCTATGGCTTTATATAGCTAAGATACCAATTACAAGATACTAGCTAAAAGATACTAGAATATAGAATATGCAAAAAGATACTATAATATAGAATTTTCTTAAAAAAGGGTAGATTTATACTAATTTATTCTCTAACTAATCTCTAACTCTACCAATTAATTAATTAATTAACTAAATCAAATAATATGCACATCCAAGCCGCGTATTATTTCGCCCATGCACGTGGCCATGCACTACATGCATGCCATGCACATGCACATATATGTCAAGTAGCTTGTATGGTACATTTCCTCTATAATAGCAACTTAACCATATGCTTGTGTTTAATTTTGTGGGAGATCCTCTCTAAATGAAGAACAATTGGTTCCATAATTATGAATTCCAAATCTTGAGTGTTTGGTCCTACATCACAAATAGTCCCAAGTGGCGTTAAAGCCGAATAATTCAAGTGGCATTAGAACCAAATAATTCCATGGCATAAAACCCCATCATAAAGAATCATATAATTTCAATCCATACTTGACCAATGATACAATTATACAAACCAATTATAATTGAGACATATTATAACTTGCTTTAAAATCACCATACATTTCATAATTAGCTGAACATGTTAACCACATAATCATGCTACGCCCTTCACATATTTGAACACATACACTAATCAAGTGGCATGATAACATATGTTAGCATTGAAGTTATAAGCTCATAGATACATAGAATTACCACAAAATATACAATACACGCTTGACATACTTAATAACATAAAACATACTCATCACCTTCCACTTTAAGAAGACATACATACCATGAATCTATCATAAATAAAGGTAAGTAATGACTTACATAAATCTAAAGCTAGCTAAATAGATTGAGAGGGGGGAGCGAGAGAAAGCTTGACAATCTACGACAATACTTTCCTAGATCGCTAATAGAAATCATAGGACTAAGTTAGAAACTACCTTATTTATCAACAATCTAAGTATTACAATTTAATCAACAAAGAGAGACATACATGATCTTTCTTGAAAAATATGTCCAAAACCTAAGACTCAAGAGCATAACTCCATTAAGATTTAAAATTAATTATTAATCAAATCGAGTTCAACACATATCGAAAATGACTTACTAATTAGGTTTTACAACCAAAAAGACAAAACAACCATTTTGAAGAGCTAATCCAAACCAATAAGATAAAAGCATAACTCAAATTAATTTAAATCAAAGTCGGTAACTGATTAGATAAATAAGAATAGCATATCAATTTTTTCCATAAAAATTGTCTCCAAAAATTAGGGTTTTTAGGCCTAGATTATGAACTAACTAACTCACTTCAATTATCTCAAATTGATAGTTTAAAAATAAAATTAAACTAATTTTAGATGAACTTAGAAAATCAATTTTAACAAAACAATCTTACAAGTTACCAATTTAAGATAATTGTTTATAAAAACATTAGAGTTTTAAAACCCAAGATACAAACCCAGAAAATTCAAATCAATTAATCTAAATTAAAGGTGTTAGAACATAATCAAGGTCATTTGAAATATTCCTACAAATTCAATTTCATAAGAAACAACTATACAAATAATAAATTTCATAATTTCATTTGAAAGATAGGGTTTTAAGCCCAAAAATACAATTTGGTTGAATTTTATTAATTTAATAAAATTTTATATTTAGAAAAGTAATTAGATCTATTTTACAATATATTATATAATCAATTGATCAAAAATAATAAATAAAATGTCCAATTTAACAAAATTAGGGTTCTTGAGCATGAAATGTAAATTCCAATGAATCTTGCTAAATTATATAAATTGACACATCAAAAATAAAATTAAACGCATCCTAATGAAAATTATATAATAAAATTGAATAAAATAACTCAATTATACAATCCAATTTAAATTTTTAAGAGCTTTTCCCTAAAAATCCAATTTTGATCGATTTCACACAATTTTTCCATATTAACACTTCTAACATAAAAGTAATTACATTTCAAAGCATATTATAACATTAATTGAATGAAATAGCTCAATTATGCTATTCAATTTCAATACACAATGATTTTGAGCTAGAAATCTAATTCCAATTAATTTCCCACAAATTTCTTAAATTGATAGTCGCGCATGAAATTAAATACATTTTACAGAATATTGCACAACTAATTGATCAAAATAGCTTAATTCAACAAATCTAAGAAATTCGGACATAACTAGGTCAAAATTATGATTTTTATAATTAAACCACATTCACTACAATTAAATATACCAAATCACCCATACAACATATATATATATATATATACACACACATAATTCAACATCTAATTTAGCTTATTATATGCTAATTTATACAAAATCAAAGTTAAGGTTTTATAAAATATATACCAAATAAAGAGTTGCAAACTAGAGCCGATGAAGAAATAAGGAGTTTCGCTAGAGGTCAAGACCACTCGCGCGGTGACCATCTTGGCTCGTGACTTATTACTTCTATCCATCATTGTTGTTGCTCGCGTTGGAGCTTAATGACGGTGGTGTGTGGCGTGGTGTGGCATTGTGGAGGCTAGTCGGTCGTGGTGGTGATGTGGCTTGGCAATGATGGCTAAAGTGATGGTATAGTTGATGGAGGAGAAGGGAAGGAAGGAGTAGGGGTTAGGGTCTTAGAGCACGAGGGAAATAGAGAGAGAAGAATAAAGAAAAAAGGGAGAGAGAGAAGCAAGCAGGGGGAGCCAGTAATATTTTTTTTTTACTAATACAAATATATAAATGAAAATACTAAATATCTAAAAAAATTAACGGATAATTTTATCTAAAACTCATTTTAACGAAAATCATTCTATAAAGATTCGAAGGTATAAAACCAATACAAAAACTATTAAAAGGATTTAAAAAAAAACTTTCTGTAAAAATACCAACGAATGAAAGATTTTGTATTATTTAAAAAAAACATATAATAGGACCTCAAAAAATATTTAAAACCATATAGAAAAATATTTAAATCAAGTTATAAGATACTGGGATTAATTTAAATATTTTTTTGATTTAGGACTTCCATAAACCGAAAGGGAAAAAATGAAAGAAAATTAATTTCAAGAGGAAAATTTAAATAATTTATGACAATTTTTTAATTTAAAGCATTCCTAAGATCTTAACGACCTCATAAAAATAGAAAACTTCAAATATAGAAATATTTTCTACAGATAAAATCATTAAAATGATTTTACTATTTTTAAAGGGAATTTTATCATTTAAATAATTTATTTTGTTAACAAAATATAAATCCAAAATAAATTCATAATCATACAGATAAGTTATAATCAAAATGAATCTAAATTATTAAAAGTTAAAATATAAAATATAACGAAGTTATATATTTTTAAACAAAAATCAAAATCATATGAATATAATAAAATTAAGGTCATGAATGAATTTATCTACAATGGTCTATATTGACAATGATTAATTAAATTCTAATTTGAATTCAAACTCATATATAAAGCCATAAAACAAATTGAAATTAAAATAATTAAATTTTTTATCAAATTACACTAACAAAAGCATTAAGCTTGAGAAAATTGAATTTAAAAATATGGGGAATTATATAAAGTCTCTAATAATTGGCAAAGTTTTAATTCATCAAAGCTAACCCATACTAGGAGCTTGCTACAACTAGAGAATAATGAGTTGTTCTATACATGAAACTTGCATGAATCACTATACTCCATCAAAGACAAATTCCTTCAATTCCCATTTCCTTTGACAATTTTCCATGAAATTTAGCTTTGTATAAGAATAAGACGTTATCTTATAACATTTTGAGCCTCTGTTGACACCAACCACTAATCATATAGAGGGTGAAAATGAAAGAGTTAGATTTACCTCTAGTTATAGATCATCGTGCACTATGGCTTGAAAATGGAAGAATGCAACCACATTTAGAATTTGAACCAAAATTACCTCGACATCATATTTTTTAGGTTCTTCCCCATTCTACCAAACAAATAGAAAAAACAAAAAGATATAAGAAAAATCATCAAACTACAATCACATAAACAAAAGGTAGTGAAATGTTAAGAAAGAAAAAGCATGACAAGTATTGTATCTAGTAGATCCCCTTCTTCACACTAGAATTCACAAAGTAATCAAATCGATTGTCTCTTTGAAGGGATCTTTTTCACTACGTAAAATAACTTTAGTTTAACATGTTAAAAATATAAGTGGCTATGATCATATTGTAAGAAATTGCATACTCTTCACCACTCCCTAATAACCCAATCATCATAATAAATCAATGTGGCTAGAACTATCTCGTAGAATCAAGCCCATATAAGAAGAAGCCTACTCCATCACTATATAATCATTCTCAACATCTTTGAAAGCCTTATGAAGTTGCACGAGATCATAATCATAGTCCGAATATCACAAAATCTTAGGAAGTGAATCTTTATTCTTTAATTCATTGCACATTTCGATATCAATTTTCTCCTCTAAGCTAGCATCTACTTCAAGATAGGGTGTGAAAGATTTAACAAGTACTTTTTTCCCAACGAACAACTACTCTAAGATTGTTAAGAAAAGGAAGGTTTTTAGTGAAAGATATGTCTTTGAAGTTCCTCAAAAATCCCTTATTATATGGATTTTCCTTCTTATCATAATGGTAATATAATTTCTCATTAGTTGTTTTCACATGAACAAAAATGCTGGAGTTTGAGAATTATCCAAGAACTAACCCATCATAATTTCATATAAGCTAACAACCCAAAGAGCATAATAGCTCTTTATGTAATTATAATCACATAACAAAGTAAATAACTAACTTTAAACAAATATATATAAACAAAGGCAAATCCCAATGTTAACAATATCATCCTCAATGATCATATCATTAAAACAAAACTTTAAAAGAATGTTATTGATGATGGAAACTGGACAAGAGTCTACATATAATCATAGCTTGGGTTTTAGTAGAATGAATAATTCATAGTGAATCTAAAAAAGTGTTTCAAGCTGAAAGTTAAAGGTGGTTATCATTTATCATCCATAAGAGCTTTCTTTTTTATTCTTTAGCAGGTGGTTACATCCATTCTATAAATAACAATTGTTTAAAGTATCAAATTAACAAGAATAGTTAATAGTTTTAGTAACAATACAATTTCAAGTAGTTTATTTCTTATGCAAAATAGTGTGCATGTCAAGATGTGGTACATCAAAAATCAAGCATGAAAGGAAAAAAAAAAGCTTAATTCATTTGTTATAGCCTTGGAAAATCTAAGTTTTACCATCCTTCTTTGGGATGGAAAAAGCCTATTTGCTTGGTGGGAAAATCCTTATTTCCTAATCCATATACAAAGATTTTGAGCCTAGAAGTATTGAAAAAGGATTCTAGATCTACTCAACATTTATAATATAAAATGCTTCAATTTTATATATTATCCACATGGTAAAGTACAACTAAGAAACATACCTTCATTTTCAAAATATTTGAGAGTTTTTATAAGATATAGATAAAGATTATAGCTGCCACAATTTATAAATTCAAGTGATTGGGCTCAAACCTTTCCATTGGAGAAATAAAATCTCAATTAGTTAAGAGCTTCCATTGATAAACTATTATTTTCAAAGCAAAACAAACAAATTTCAACATAAAAGACAACAACAACAATGCATTAACTACTTAAAATAAAGAAGAATGTAAATTTTTTTTATATAGAATCTAAATAATTATGAAATATGATAAAATGCTTCTTGGGTTATTAGTAGGAAGACACAAAATAAAATGGTATACACATTTACATCTAGCATTCAGCATGTTCACGTGAAATAGTTGGAGAAAAATGAATATACTTACAATTACTAAAATAAGGAAGGGAAACAAGAGAGCTAAAAGCCTAAGTTATTGAATTCTCAAGATTATATAGTTGTGGCTGTAAAAGATCAATGCGTATATATTAAGAAATTTGTCAAAGCTTTACCTCTAGATAAGACAAGAGCAAAGAAAAATGAAAGAAAAGTAAATTCATAGCAATGAAGCACTTTGAAATACAAACCTCATTGATGTAATGTTCCATAACATATAATTGTAAACAAGTTGCTTATGCTTCTATGTCATTAAAAAAAAACTACTAGTAGTTTCCTATCCGAAAGGACCTAATATAATTTTTTTATTATCATTTTGTAATAAAAAGACAACTTTTATATATAATGTAAGTAGGAAATATCAATTCAATTGGCATCTAAATCTACCTCTTTTGAGAAAATGCCAATTCCCTTGACTTAACAACAATAAAGGCAGGTGATTAAACCATAAAGCAAGACACTCACCCTAGAAAATCTATATTAGTGGTTAATACGATCCAATACCAAGCAACAAAAGTAAAACAATCAAGCAAGTACAAAGACAGAGATCAACTATTGATTGGTGTTGATAATTAATATGGAGTAGGGCATTAAAAGATTATAATTTGTTTTCATTCTCACAAATTGAAGTGGCGGTATGGTTAACATCATATAGAGTATACAAAGAAGCAAGACACTTGATAAACTACTCCATATTTAGATGACTACAAGTGCATTGAACTATATGAGCAATTTCTTGTCTCACTCTTATTCATTAAATTCAATACTATAAATCTAGTAACCTAAAATATATAATTGAAATTTGATTGCACGAATTTTCCAAGCCTATACAAAAATATATAAATTATATTCTTAAGAACCTCAATCCTTTCCTTCCAAAAGAGGAAGGAAAAAAATGCATGAATCATTGTGTTTATTTGGAAAACAGGTAGAAGATGCAATGATTCCAATCCTAAATAGAATAATTACAACATGGAAATCTCATAGGTAGAATACAAGTTATAGGTCTCTTAAATCCTCAATTAATTTTCCAAAAAATAGCTATTGCCATTATTAGATAACATTAAAAGAAAAAAATTCCCCATCATTAAGTTTAATGAGAGAACCATGTCTAAAAATATAAACTTTTAACCTACCAAAAAGTATTTATAAAGTTAATGACCATAAGTTTTTATCCCCATAATATAACATTGTGTTTCCTTATAAGAAAAATATAGAAAATAGACACATAATAAGATGTTGTTAAAACATCAAATCTTAGCTCTCAATAGGATCTTTTTTTTAGAAATTAACTTCTAATACATCATAATTATTTTCAACAAACCATGTATTCCACATACTCTGAAGACTTCATGCACTTTGCTTACCCAAAACAAAACTTGGTTGGTTAATGCATGTTCACTTGTTTGTTAAATGTGTAACATTAATTTAATTACATCAAAGACCTCTAAAATTATGCATACTCAGCAGATTGACTTTTGTAGCAACTATTTATCAATATTTAGGTTTTGATATTAAGCATTAGTCTCCATATGTATCAGATTTACTACAATCAACACTTACAAGGCACTAAAATTGAGATGAGAATTATTTGAAGCCTTATTATTAGTTATTTGCAATTGAAACATCAAAAGAAAATCAATTGGAATAAAAAAAATGAGAGGAACAAACAACTATTTATCAAAAAGTAACATGGCAATAAAACATAAAAAGAAGGCTAATTCTTTTACTTTCACCTCACAAATGTTCATCTATGGACATCAATATCCCTTCCAAAATACAAGTAATAAAAAAAGATCATAATCACATAATAAAAATTCTATACAAAAAAAAATGAATTGGGACATTAGAAAGAAGGTATGGAGAGGATAACAATTGAATTGAAAAGGTCTCACTAGCTATTTTCCTTAATGTTATAGAACCATCACATTCATTTTCTCATCATTTAATTCAGATAAATCAGAATTGAAATGTGGTACAAATATAGTTTTACTCAAAAGTATGAAATGAATTAAGGGAGGTAATCCTCTACATCTAAGTTGAGACCTATGAAAATTGAGGTAAAGATTGCTTGGAATAAAAGCATGAAATTGAGATACCATGAGATAGATAATCTAAAATCATTCATATTAAACTTGACTATTTGCTTAAAAAATAACCAATGTTTGAAAAATTGACTTCTATAGAGATATATTAGCCTCACTATTCAGGGACGAAAGTCTATACTAAGGCATGTAAGCTTACCTTGGCTAATATTATCTACTTGATATGGAATGTGAGAAATAAGACACAATTTGACAAATGTAAGCTAAAACCCCCCAAGTTATTTAAAGGGGGGGGGGACTCCATATGAAGCACTAAGCTTTGGTGCTACTTCTCATTGTAAAACTCGCAAAAAGAGAAGAAAGGGGGAACATACAAAAGCTATTCGGGCATCCCAAACCCACAACCAAACAAATTCAAAGTAGGAGCATTTGTCTGCACTCAGATAAAAGCAGCAACTATGCAAAAACTACCAATTTAGTACAAGAACTAAACAAACAACCATCAAAGTAGTTGTTACAAGCTCACATACACTAGAAGATACATGTAATTGTTCCCACTATTAATTAAACAACTAAAATAAAGCAACGAGAATCCTAAAAAGTATGCTACAAAAAAAATTCTTTTATTATCAATCAACACAAAATAATTGTGTATATAGTTCATAATTAAGGATAATTTGTGAAAGGTAATGTTCCAAAACAATTAAAATTATGGAAAAAAGCTAACCTTATAGCTTCAATAGAAGCAATCATTCCAAAATTTAATCTACTTCAAAATTTAGAGAGCATGCCTACTTTATTTTAAACAACTAGAGAATATGAGTCATCTTTGATTAATGTAAAGAATGGAGAAGATAATAAGGTTAAACCACAATGAGTTGCTTGGATTTAAGTGGACTCTGAACACCCCTAAATCATATAAGGTCAAAGCAAGGAAAAACATCAAAAAAAAAATCTAATGTGAGAAGAAAGAAAAAAAAAAGAAAGAAGAAGACAGATAGAATAGTGTACAAATGAAGAGTGAACAACAACTATTAGGAGATGGAAGTGACCTAGACAAAATGAGAGGGACAAAGTTTAGTAGAGTTAATAAGATGGAATGGGTAGAGTGAAAGAAGAAGACGATGGCTTCTTAGATTTGTGAGTGTAATAAGAAAGTTGTAAATGAAATAACCTAGCATGGGCCTAAAATTTTAGCGCCCACAATTCGATGATAAAACTATCGTAGCCCTAATAGATGATAAAAGAAATATATGGTAGATAAAAACATAACTATATGCAATATAAAATAGTTTTTACCACCTTATTAACCAAAAAATGGTCACCCAAATTTAATTTTCTTGTTGTAATAAAAAATATATGAGACAATCATCACTGGAGTCGAAACTAACTTGTCAAATTAACCAAAATGACCTAACTTGTCGAATTAATCCTAAAAAACCTAGACATGAGCTAGCTTGACTTGAACTTGCCTTGCCAAATTAACCTAAAACAACTCAAATCCAAAATGACTTGAACCTGAACTAGCTCATCCTAAACCTGGCTCTATAAATTAACATGAATATGCAACAACCCAACTTGATCAATAAAATGACTCAATCTGACCTACAACCAACTTGCAAAGGAAAATGACTTGCAAACTACTCAACCCAAGAATGATAGGACCTATTACAACCAAACCCAACCCTAACCTTGACTCCACCCAACCTGATTGCCACATCTACGATTAACTATAGATTCTCCGGTGATAAATTTTAAAAAAAGAAGATTTATGTTATTGATATATGTAATCATGTGAATCTTTTTGAGCTTTTGGCATCTATTATAGCCAAGGACAATAAATGTGTGTGCACCAGTTCAAAATGGACCTGATAAGATTGACCCGAACCGGATCGGAACCCGAGCACCTTATAAGAGATATTTCTAAATTATATATTAAGAATATATTATTGAGCAAAGTCTTAACACCTTGTAAGAGATATTTCTAATATATATTAAAAATATATTATTGAGCAAAATCTTAAGGAGTTTTTGGATTGGATCAGATAGAAATAAAATCAAGTTAAGAATTTTTTTATTATTTTTTACTTCGAAACCAAAAACTGAATGGAAGATTGGTATAACCAATTTGATTTTAACTTAGAATCTGAATCAACCCACCGATTGGGCTCAAATTATCGGTCGGAACCAAGTCCCATACCTCATCAAAGGGTCGCTTAATGGGTGGGTCAATTACGGACAAGAACCAATTCAACGCTACCGTACGATTGTTCGAAGAGATTTTTTCCCTACTTTTTTTGTATATAATTTGGAGGAGAATTTTTAAGGCAAAGAAAAACTTCGGGGAAAAAAGGAGTACTATAATGTACTATTTGTAGAACGATTGTCACGTTAATGGTCATCAAGAGGCGTTCATCCATTGAACTTTCTGAATCTTAAAGATTTTTGTCTCAATTTGAATATATTGTGGTCACCTATGATGCACGGGGACGGCCGTCCCGAAAACGTCCTCCATCTCGAAAATATTTCGAAAATTTTTTCGGATTAAAATTTATATTAAAATTATTTAATTAATATTTTTATTAAAAATATATTTTTTAATTAATTTTTTATTAAAAAATAATTATTAATAATTAAAATTAACTAATATAAGAATTAATTTTAAAATTTTTTTATCTTTCTCTCTAAATTTTAATAAATTTAATTTATTTTTAAAAATATATATATATATAATTTTTTTAATATTTTCTATCGTCCTTATTTCCTAAATTTTAAAAAATTAGCGTTTTAACGTTTCGCTCCATCCCCTGTTTTCTGTCCCCGGTCCCCGTCTCCCCCGGTGTATCACTGGTGGTCGCGCACAGTTCTAGCCATGTGGCTCCTCGGTCCCCATATTGTAGTGCTCCTCCTCCTCCAATGCTTTTCGGCTCATTCATCTCCAGGCATGTCTCCATCCGTATCGTACCGCTTTCGGAGTGATATTATCATTGGTAGAAACGAAATGGCACATCTCTATCTAAGATATTTTATAAATTTATAACAAATGATTATTATTGTTATATCACATGTGCCATGCATGAGATTTTATTTAAGTTTAAAAATAATAATATAAATAATATCGATTTAATTTTAAAAACAACATTAACTATTAAACAAGTAAGAGTTTTTAAATAAAAATTTAAAGATAATTAGATATTTAAAAGATATACGATTAAATGTAACATAATAATATATTGATACACATTATGAAATAACAAATTTATTGAATATAACTATCTAATATTATATATATATATATATATATATATAGATACACAATAGCAGAATATTATATATCATAACTAGACTAAAAATCTAAAACTTTAATATTGAGAAGTGAATTATTTGTTTATGTATGGTTACTGCAATTAATATAGTTGTTACATAGTTATTGATGATTTAATATTTCTTGTATATGGAAATATCAATTGACTCTTATTTTTATTTTTTGTTATGACATAAGTAGAAAATACTATTTCTTAATCTTAGGATGACCTCCGCTAATATTAAGTACCACCATTAACATATTTTTCTATATTAAATTATTGTTACTAACCCTTCAAATCATGTTACTTATAGACGGTAGATTGTTTCTTAATTAATATATAACATAACTATAATCCTATAAAAGTAAATGTTGGCCATCGTATTTTTATGTTTCTAGGTTTTGTTATTATATAAAATAAACATAGAGATATAGGGGATACTGATCTTTTTAAAATATGAAATAAATAATTATTTAGTGTCTATATATCTTCAATCAAATTTTATCTATGTAAACAAAGATCTTTATGTAAATGTTATCCATTTTATTACATAATATATATAATGATATGACATGATAGATGAAATAAATCATAACACAATTTTATTACTCCATCAAATGATGATAATGATATGAGTTGTATTAAAAAAATGATTTGACATTATTATCTTCACTAAATAACATTTATATATAGATTTTAAATTTATTAATGTTGAATTTGAAAGGTAAGTAATTTGATACTAAAATGTGGGGGAGAAAGTGGATAATTAGATAGATAAGGGGGAATATATTTTATTTAGGTACCTTGATATTTGGCTTAATATTTTTCAGGTATCCTATATTTTCAATAATTTCACTTCATGTACTTTCACATTTTAATTTGATTTCACTTGGGTGTCCTCATGGGTTCCTCAATGGAACTAAACACTACCACGGAAAGGGGTTTTAATAACGGTTATTTTATAGTTTTAATAACGGTTTTCAACCATTATTGAATCGTCCGTTATTAAATCTTTAATAACGGTTCATAACCGTCATGAAAAATACACAAAAATCCGGGAATATGTACGTAAACTTCAGATTTAATAACGGTTCTTAAACAAAACCGTTATTAAAACCGAACGTTTAATAACGGTTCTTAAACAAAACCGTTATTAAAACCTAAGTTTTAATAATGGTTCTATGAGAAACCGTTATTAAAAGTATATGTTTTTTTTAGCATTTTTCTATTCTGTTCCTGCCCACATACACAGTTGTATGTTAAAACAATTACCAAATCTGCAATGTAAAACAACATCAATTCATACCAACTCTGCAATCACACATAATTTCAATCAATCTATAATTGGTATGCATGTCTCAATACACCAACTATACTTAGGAATAAAAATTAGTGGGCATACCACAACTTGGTAGCTCTACACCCCAAAGTAAAGAGTTCACAGATCTAGGCTGGAAGACCGAAAGATGTAGACGAAATACAAACCTAAAAATGCATGTAGAATATATAGATCGCTACCTAATACCGAATGAATGAGTGCACGTGCTTGGCCCATTGGTCTCTAACTTCATCAATTTCATCAACATTATATTGCTGGCCTCGTGCATAGTCATCGGTGAAAAACTACAACACCCATGTTTCAATTAATATACAGTTAGCCATTAGGTCAAAAATATATATGTCATGATTCATTAATAGAAAAATATGGAAAAGCAAACATACATGGCTTGAATCTATGTTGACCAATCTATTCTGGACTATAAGATCCATTGCTCGTCTTCTTCACTTGAACCCTTAAAAACTTCAATTTCATCATCATCATCATCTAAGTTCCTTTGTCTCGAAGATCTGGTTCTAGTAGCTCTTTGGAGGTACCTAAAGCTCTTATCTCATCCATAATTACAATAGAGGATAAAGAGATAAACAATAGAGGAAAAACAATTCTGATAAAAGTAAAAACTAAAATAACTGAAAACATGTATTACCCTACATACAAAATAATACAAGGGGGTAAATATATAATGGTTGTTTCTAGAATAAATTCTATATAAAAAATACAAAGGTAGGCAACATGTATTACCACTTTAATCAAGAGGTTATATAATACCATCATACCCTAGAATGTGAAAAAGGTTTTCAGGATAGTCTAAATTAAAGGTTCAATTTGTAAAAAAGGCCCTAAAAATATACCCTCAAGGTTGTATCACTTGTATGTAACAAAAAAACCTCAATTTAGAGGCCAAAATGGCCTTTTTTGGGCTCCAAGATTTCCCAAACCGGCTCCGCCAATTTACCACGTTGTAGATCTCGAAAAAATACCCAAAATAGCCTACTAGATCACCTAAATCCGAGGTCCCATGAAAAAGTTATGACCCTCCAAAGTTTACAGTATTAATAATGTCTTCTCTTTTGTTTATTACTTACTAATATGTCGAATGGTGTTAATGTTAGTCATTTTATTTCTCTAAATATATTTTATTTCTGATCCATAGTACCCAAATTTATTTCCCAACAGCCATTATTCAACAATAATGTTGAATCTATATTCTCCATACAAACAAATACAACAATAATATGTAAAGGTCTCGGCCAACACATGCATTTGTTAATATATAACAATAACGCAACAAATTGAACAACAAACAACAAAATTTTCAGCCAACACATTTTCGAACGACAAACCACAATCTTTCAATAACAAACCAACGAGAGGAAGAACAAACACATACATAAAGTGAGCTAGCTACAAACACGACGGTGAGAATGTTGAGAGAGGCAAGGGCTTCAAACACGACGGAGAATTGGCGGTGCGAGGGTTTCCTTTACTTGAGAGGAGCCGGTGTGGTGGTGCGAGTTGGTGGTGCACGGTGTGGTGGTGCGAGGGTTTGCAAGGAGAAGGAGAGCAAGAGAACGAAGGTGTAGAGAGTCTGAAAACTTTGGCACGAAACAGAACTGAGCGAAATTTTGGGGTTTTAAAACAGAAGGAGAAGTTTGATTTTGGGGTTTTAATAACGGTTCCTGAGAGAACCGTTATTAAAACATCTTTTAATAACGGTTCTTCCAGGAACCGTCATTAAAAGCTTCTGACTTTTGACAATGGTTCTAATATGAACCGTTATCAAATCCTCTTTTAATAACGGTTTACATAAAACCGTTAATAAAACATCCGTCCAAATTTTAACGTTGCCTTTTTAATAACGGTTTTTAACTAGAACCATTATCAAAACTCTCCCGCCCATTAATTTTCACGCGTTTGACAACGGTTTTCGAACTACCGTTATTAATGTCCCGTTATTATTTCCTGTTTTCGTAGTAGTGAAAAATACGGTTTATTTTCAACCTTTTGGTACTTAAGTAAAACTAAATTAAAATATGGAGTTACTTAAATAGGATTATTGAAAACACAATGTATTTAAACAATATTAAATCAAAAGTCAATGTATCTAAATGGAATTTCTACTCATTTTTTAATCATTTATTCTAGTCAAATTTTTTTATCCATGTTATATATACTAAATATAACTTTATATATATATATATATATATATATATATATATATATATATATATATATATATATATATATATATATATATATGAATATGGAAATGATTTATTTATATCATTTATATTTAAACTATTACCTACACTATTTTATTAAACCAATGTCTTTTAAGTAACCTTTGTTATTGAAAAGTAAGCTAAAATATAATATAATATTATCAATTGCCTCATTGTGTCAATTGCCCAATAATGTAACAAACATTATCTAACTAAATCTTATATATATATATATATATATATAAGAAAAATAAAATTACCTTTTTCATTTAGACACACGTACTCAAAAATTCTCTCCAGCCTTAATTTTACCAAAATGAAATGCAAAAAATAAATTAGTATATATTTTTGACCACATATATTAACTAAGTGCATTAAAGGCTAATTGATTATAAACATTAAATAAATAGTATTTGCTGAAAGTTTGATGGAAAAAAAAAAGTAAAACTATTTTTTAGTTAAAAATATTTTATTTTTAATACTGCAGATAGAGTAGAGATATATTTAATTACATGAGTAGTATCAGTTAATATTTGAATATAATTAATTAGTAGGACAATTACATATAGTTAAGAACATTAAATTAATAATATATGAAGTCGCAACTTAAAATCAAGAGACCAAAGAAGGCTAATCCTCAAAAATACCATCAATCAACAACTCAAAATGATTATTTTTTTTTGAAAAAAAAATTTGAATTACTTTCATGAAATAATACAACAAAATTCCTACCAAATGGAGATTAAGGTTTGACCTAAATTTTAGGATTTTTTTAAGAAGTTTTGCAACTTCTTGATGAAGCACAACATGCATGCAATCATAATTTCAAGAAATAGTTTTGTTATGATATTAAACAAAATGAAATAACAATAACGAAACAAAAGGTGATGAATAAAATTATAAGAAGCACCTATAGGCAGTGAAGCACGGAAACACGAGACGGGTGACGTTTTCTGTCCCGAAAATGTCCCTTCACCGGTTCTCATCCGAAAAAATTTTGGTACCAAAATTGGTACCGAAAGTGTCCAATTATTTAAAAAACAAAATATTTATCAATGGTTTACATTAACTAAGATAGATAGTAGTTTTAATTTATTATTTTTTTTCTCTCTTAATTTTAGTAGATTTAGTCTATTTTTTAAAATATATATATAATGTTTGTGTGTGTGTGTGTGTGTGTCTATATATATATATATACACATATATAGTTTTTTTATGTTTCCTACTGTCTCTCCATTTTTTAATTTTTTTAAAAATGTTGTTTCCATATTTTTTCCTTTCCCGTTTCGCCATCCCCATACAACACTGCCTATAGGTTGTATTTATAGCTTGTAAGTATCGGTGTGGTGAAATATATGATATTATTTCATGACAAATGGAAAACTTATAATTATAGTTATAAAAAAAATTGGGATCCAAAATACAACAAATTCAATCTAGGGAAATTTTGGTGCAATCGGAACAAAATATTCGGTTTCATTCTTGATTGAATTTTCTAAACTCATATAATATCTTATTTTTTTAATGCACTGCACTGTATTTTGAGTATATTATACTATATTTTGAAATATTTTGTTGTATTTGAATATATAAAAGTATATGTATTGTATTACTACATGTTATAGCATATAATACTATATTTTTTGTGTATTATGATGTACTATATAGTATATTATACTATGTTGTAATATTTTCCCCAAATATATGTATCTAATTATAAATTTTAGTATAATCATATATTTTGGATATATTCGATAATTCAATTTGGTTTAAGAAATCCAAAAAATCCGATCCAAAAAAATTCAGTTGTAACCAGAGCAAATATCATGCTTGATTTTTTACCGAATTATCCAAATAGATATAATATTTAATTTTTCAATATATTGTATTTTATTTTAATTATAGTGTACTATATTTTGCAAATATATTATATTATATTATGAGTCTATTGTAATATATGTATGTCTATATATATATATATAGCGAGAGAGAGAGAGAGAGAGAGAGAGAGAGAGAGAGAGAGAGAGAGAGAGAGAGAGAGAGAGAGAGAGAGAGAGAGAGAGAGAGAGAGAGAGAGAGAGAGAGAGAGAGAGAGAGAGAGATGCCAACAAATATAAATTTAGAAGAAAAGATTTTGGAAATAGATCTATATAATCAATGTAATCATGTTGTAAAATAAATATACAATACAATGGTTGTAATTTAAAAAATAAAATAAAATTGAAAGGGTACGGTGGTTGTAACCAGTATTGCACGGGGATATAAAGAAACACAAAAACGTCATTTTTAAAGAAAATTAGGAAACAGAGATGGAAAAAAACTATAAAAAATTTACACACACTCTATATATATATATATATATATATTTAAAATATAGACCAAATCTACTAAAATTAAGAGAGAGAGAAAAAATATATATTTAAAATATAGACTAAATCTACTAAAATTAAGAGAGAGAGCAAAAATCATAAAACTACTACCTACATTAGTTGATGTAAATTATTAATAAGTTTTTTTAAATAAAAAAATCAGATGTTTTCAATATTAATTCCGACTCAAAAATTTTTTATAATGGGAAACATTTCTGTGTTTCACTGATTGTAACTAGTAGTCTAGTATGATAGTTTTCATTCTAAACCTATGCATTGCCATCTCTATGATTGAAAAAAAAAAGTAGTGTTTGTACTATTTCTTTTTCTAGCATTATATTATGACTTAATGCATGTCTAAACTGCAACATATGTTTATTCTGACGTGTGAGGTGTTCTGCGCTACAATCTATACGGTGAAGAATAGTTTTTAGCTGTAAATATGAACAAATTCCAGGCTATGGATGTAGGTATTTTTGGTGATCCTCAGGTGGTTTGTGTGATCAACCTGTTATATACATTGGAGTATGATGTGCCTTAGCTTTCATATTTCAGTTACCACATAAAAATTCCGTCCATTTTCAAGGTCGCATTCATGTGATAAAATATTTCTATTTCTTAATAATTAGAGCCAGTGGCTGTCCAAAGTTTCTTAATGCCTTTTTAATACCATTATAATTATGTTTCCAAATTTTAGTAAATTTGTTTGACGATTAAGAATGTAACACTACTTGTTTAATTTAAAAATAGACGGAAACTGAATATCAAGTTTAAAATAAAAAAAAGTTGAAAGCTTGTTGAGATATCTATTTTTTATTTTTATTTTTGATAAACTCTTTGACAAAATAAGGCCTCCCCTCCTTCAATAGAATTAATTGACTAGTTATACAGTCAAAAGTTAACTTATAAGCTAATCAAGAGATATATATATGTCAAACCCACTGTTATATATCCAACTAATATGTACATTTGTCTATTAATGATCATACATACATGTTAATGCTCTATATATTTATTATTTATTAAAGCCGTATAATTAGAAAATTGATACTAATATACTTGGTAGCTAACACACTTCATAAATATTGACCTTTGCTTTGTTATTATTATTATTATTGACAATCTTAGCTATTTTTATTTTATTTTAGCTACTCTCATTGTTAAAAGGATTAAAAATAGATTTAAAAAAATGGTGTTAGTTTTGTAGACTCACATGCATGACATGAGGCCAAGATGAATACATACAAAACTATGAAATGTGACTAGACGTTAGATATTAAGTTACGTGATGCAATTTTTCATCGTCACTTCAGTCCGTAACACGATGATCAGTACACCTCTAATAGCAAGAGTGCGACGATTAAACGCGTCGCCCTAGTGAGATAGAAAGTTAATTTATCGAATTGAGTATAATTTTTACAATTTTTTTTTTGAAAAAGATTAATTTCCGGTTAAAAGAAGATATATATATATATATTTACCCTACTTGTCTTGACCCCGCGTACAGGTGTGTCCGGTCGTTTTAATTTTGCATCTAAAAGTAATCATTTGTAGTAAAATACAAGTAAGTACGATCTGACATTCAGGCAAATTTCTATTATCAGACTGAGATACTAGTAAGGAGACATAAGATTAATGAAAGATTAATAAAATTAATTACTCTGATTAGTGCTGACTGCCAGGAAGCATCCGCCTGCTGATAACGTTATTATTTAGCAACCCCATGGACCCCCCTCCCTTTTTTTCCCCTCTCTCTCTTCCACACACACACTCTCTCTCTCTTCCACACACACAAACTCACTCTCTCTCTCTCTCTCTCTCCTTCCCCATCACAGTCTCCACAAAATTCTGAATATAAATTTCCCACTCTTGCGCTTGATCCCTGCCATACCATTTTCCTTCCTTCCTCTCTTCTGCCGACTTAACTTCCGTCCTTCTTCCAACTTCTCTATTCCGATCCAACTGACGTTTCCTTATCTGCTGTCAAGAGTCAATAATATAAGCGTCAAGACCCAACCTTCAAGGATCCTCCGCGTCCTCTTATTTTTCCCTCTTCCATAACAAAATATCACCCCTAACAGCACTTCCTCTCACTTCCGTCACCGCTGAAACCACCGTCTCTTCTGCCACAAAATTTCTCAAACCATCTGTCACTTGCTAAAACTCTTATCGATCAAACAAACAAAGCCCACTTCGAATTCCAACTAATTTCAGCGTTTCGACTGAATCTTTCCATCTGCATTAAATTTCCAACTAAAGATCGATCCGAATATGGGGAGAAACAAAGGAATCAAGCTTGGGAAAAACAGGGGCATCAAGGTCGGAGGCAAGATCGTCAGAATCCTCAAATGGGTCATCCACCGAAAGAAAAAACCATCGGCCCAACATCGACTCTTAGATTCGTCCGAAACTCACCACAATAACAAATCCATCTCCAAGCTCTTTAAATTGGGTCAGTCAATCAAGCGAGGAGCAAAAGAAAAACTTTGTTTCCTCAAACGAAAACGTGGGTACATTCGGGTGGGTCAGAGTCCGGACGACGGCAAACTTGTCGGAGTACCTAAAGGTCACCTAGCGGTTTACGTAGGAGAGAAAGAAGATGAATCCCGTAGAGTGCTTGTTCCTGTTATTTACTTGAACCATCCGTTGTTTGGACAGTTATTGAAAGAGGCAGAGGAGATCTACGGATTTGATCACCCGGGTCAGATTGTGCTACCCTGTCCGATATCGGATTTCGAGTACGTGAAGACGGAGATTGCTGCTACCGGCGATAACGGGTGCCGGCCGTGGCTGCTGAGGCCGCCGCAACACCACCAGCACCAGCGGGGTCTCAAGTATATTGCATTATGAGACAAATTAAGAAGTGTTTCTGGTCTTTTCCGAAGCTCTATAGCTTCAAGAGTCAACGGTGCGGAGACGTCAAGCTAGAGGCCGTAGACTTCGCCATTTACATACTGTAGGGCTTTCTCTTCTGTTTTAGTACTGGGAAGGAACTGGTTCGACTATTGATGTAGTTAGATGGTTCTTCTACTGTACAGTTCGAATTTTCTGAGAAGTACACTGGGTGTTTTGTTTCCCGTCGACGGTCCTCATTCTCAGACCATCTTTTCCCTACTATGTCTATATTTTAGAGCGTAAAATTTTGAAATAATCACCTTACATGATTTTGGCACTTGGGTTTATTTTTCTTCTTCGAAAAGATTTGAGGAAAATGTTACAAATATTCTCGGATGCGGATCGTGAAATTAAAGTTGTTGATAATTTATTAGCTATGTAGTTAGCGGTTGCGAAAGACCATAGGTTGTTGATTAACTATTTGCTTGTTCTTAGAAAAAGCATGGCTTGATATGGCAATGCTTTCTCAAATATACATACTCCTTCCTTCTGTATTTAAAATATCGTCTTATTATAATATATTATAATATAAAAATATAATTCATATATTTATATTAAAAAGAATATTTTATAATAATATATATTAAAATATTTTAATAATTAATTATTATTATTATTAAAATATGCAATGATAATTTTTAAATAGAAAAATAGTATATGTTTAGTAGGTATACTATTATCTAGATCAGGACTTTTTCTTCTTCTTTTTTTTTTGTAATTAATAATTGTTTCTGTACATCAAAATTGAGCAATGAGTAGGCTATAGTATCAAACTTTTTTTTGCAAGGCTGTGTAACTTTCTTTCACTATATCTCAAACCAGGTGTTTAGCAAACTCTATTCTCTGTTGGAAAATTGTCTAGTTTCGGCTCCGCCAAATTTTATAGGGTAACCTGGCCATATTAATGTGAATTATACTCCCATAACATTTCTGTCTTACTGCACCTCTCTCGAGCAGTATTATGAAAATTGAACAGGGAAATTTTTAGGCATATGATTTATCCAATTCCATCGCAATTTGATTATAAATTATTTTTATTTAAAAAAATGTTGGATATAACTTTGGTATTATCGGTTCGATTCCCGTTTAATTGTATAATTTATCCTTGAATTTTTTTTTTCTTTTTTCAGTTAAAACAACGACATTTAGTTTATAGTGGATCAGCAGATCTAATCTTAATTTTTAAAACTAAATGATTTCTCAGGGCTATACATCTACCGGCTCTAAGGATGAAGAATAACTTTAAGCCAATTCAATAACAGATGCTTGCATGTCTGAGCCCTAATGCATTCAAAAAATAAATCATATTGATCTTCCTCAGTTTAGGCACATACTGTGCATATACTGTTTGTAATAATTCTCGAGGATCTAAGCTTGTTCTTTGTTAGAAAAGATTGATGAGACAATATCCACTTGATTAACTTGTGTCAAATCTGTCCTCCATGACTCCTTACAAAGATTGTCTCTAAGTAATAAAGTACGATTAGTTGTAAATTGTAATGATGGTGTCAAATCTGTCCTCCATGTCAAATCAGTCTTCAAGATTTTAGCTCCTCTTCTCGTTAGGTTGCAAGTGCTCATATACTGTTTTGATGGTGTATATGTTCATCTCATTGCAAAGATGGTCTATAGATATAGAAAGTAACTGTTCTGCGAGGCTCATGATGCTCTTGATACTCTTTTTATAATATGATATCGCTTAGCGAACACCTTATGAATAGACCCTATTATTTTTTTAACTACATATCTTATATATTTAATAATATTAGTATATTATACATATCAATTATCATACGCCACATAAACAATTGATTATTATTAATAAAAATATTAATAGTCTTAATTTAAACTAAATTATTAAATTAACTAATATTAATTGTAAATATCAAAAATTAAGTAATAATGATACTATTAATCATAAATTGTAATGCTAAATGGTGTGGCCGTAACCAATATGCAATTTAAACCTTATTATAATCAATTATAGTATTGGTAAATAATGATATCGTTTTATACCGGGGATTGAGATGTCTCACATTTATTTAGCTAGCTCATAAATAATAATAATGATAATAATAAATAAATAAATAAATAAATAATTTACGCACAAAAAATAAATAACAAGAAAAACATAATGGTGGGAGTTTTTAAATAGAAAATAATAAATAAAATAAAATAATTAAAATAATAGATGAATGCAAATATGATGAATATGTTAGGAAAATTGGAATCCATCACTAGAATCTGTCAAAATATAATTATAATTTCCAAGTCATTGTTTAATCATAAGAAGGAGACCATGGCCAAATTGTAAGCCAAAAATAAATCTATACAGTTTATATTACTTCCCCAAAATAATTAATAAGACAAAGTGTCAATATTAAATCATATTAAATACTAGCAGTATACTAACTGGCCACTTTCATATGTCTCGCAATTGTACTTAGCATGTGCAACAATCTCTTTAAACCCCTAGGTTACCCTTAGAGGACATGTAAGGTATCGTGAAGGTTTCGCAAATAATATACCCACAAAATCACACACAATTCAAATAGAAAAATAAAAGCACACCTAACACCCTTAACCAATGTTGTATGAGAATCTTTTATGTTCATAACATCAAGATTCGCAATCAACCAAGATTTAGCATTAGAAGATTTAAAGGATTAATTTCAATGCATAGTTCACACATAAACATGACAAGCATGGACATACCAATAATATTGATGAAAATTTACCATGCCTTAGTCACATCAAGATCCATCCTTATTATAAATACCCTCTATTTTTCTCTCTCATATTCATGGCTACAATTCTATAAAAACACTCACATATGATAAAAATAACAAGCAACTCACATATATTAACAAGGAAGCGCATATTTTTGTGAATAAAAACCTCATGAAAGGATATCAAATACTTGCCAAATAAACTGAATCATATGTTTAACTCTTGTGACTAATCTCCATCAGATCAAAGGCTGTCCATATCAATAATCAAATAGGAATTACTTATCAATAGTAACGGGTTTAAGATATAGAAGCATACAGAGTATTATAAGATTGTGGTGCTAGAAAAGCTAACAACTAGTGGAACTCTAATAATTAGATAAAATATAAACATCAACTCCACATCAATGATGATCAATAATACACACCTCAACCTTAACACCAAACTAGAACAATGGGATAAAAAATTTGAACATGAATAAATCTTTCTCAAAATCATCCCATATCCACCACTTTCCATTATATCGTATCATTTTCTTCTTTTTTTTTCTTTTTTAATTTTTTTGAAACAAAGAAAACTGATGACAACACAACAAATATATGTATTCTATCTCCGCCACCAAACATAACCAAACCCTCTCTCAACATAAATACATACATTTCTTCCATATACTTACATACACAATCACTCTATGTCCATAATATAATGAATTGATCCCCTTCCACTAGCTCTAGGCAAGGATAAGGATAAGACCCATTGATTATTTAATGTGGGAAATGAAGAAAATTATATGTTCAATGTATAGGCTCAAAGGACTATTTCGGGGTGTACATCCTATGTACACAAATTAGGACTCAAGCTATTTGGTCATGTGATGGAAAATCTTAAGTTGGCTTTATCATTTTCTCAATCAAAATATGTTTTAACCACAAGCTTTTACTAGCACAAGAATAAGTTTTAATAATCTCTAGAGTTCATTACAATAGTTATGACAAGTAATTTGATTCAAAGCAATTAAATATATATGAGGTTTGGAAAGAAAATTTATAAAATATATATATAAATTATAAGGATAATAAAAAATAATCTTAATTATAATGATAAATAAATAATCAATAAAAATATTTTTGGTTATAATTATTAATAAAAATAATAAAAAATCATTAGTCTTAATTAATTTAAATTAAATAAAAAAATAATAATATTAATTATAATTATAATTAATTAATTAAGAATGATATTATATATTAATTATAATGCTAAATTAATAATTATTAAAAATAATATTAGTCATCATTATAAATATCATATGTTCAAAATTGTTGAGTTACCAAATATCATTTTTATTTTAAACGTAAATAAAACATGTCTACCAAACATTATTATTACTTCAAATCACATTAGATTTTAAATGGACTACCAAACTGATATTAAATATATGTTTTGGATTAACATTTTAGGCCCAAACAACTATTTTTCAACCCTAACTTTTTTAAATTTATGTTATTTTCAGAAATTTTACTTACAAAATAAAGTAAAACAACTTACATCAATAGTCAACAACCAGAATTTTCTCAAACATACTCTATAAGAATATATTTCGCATACATGTATAATTCTATTCTTGTAGGAATGCAATCTATGATGTACGAAAACTCTTTCATCCTCGTCTTCATCCCAGAAATGTGTTTTTGTTTTCATTCCTGCATCATTGTTTCGACAAAAAGTATACTTTATGATTTATAAAAATTATCACTTTTTTTATAGAATTTTTCTGTTTCTCTTCTCGATCGTATATGTACAACACTGTATGCACACGACTCCTATATATAGTTGTGGCTGTCACGCCAATTAACTTTCTAATCAGTTGTTGTGGTTGAAATTGAATTCTCTTTTATATGGATGCATGAGCAAATGATTTTGCTGTCTTCTCAACCTTTAATAGAAAATGGGTGGAACATCTACCGGCAGCTATCCAGTTTGCATGGTCCTTGTGGTACCTCCTTTTGTCTATTGTTTAATAAAGTGATTGATTTTTTATTTATTTTTTTGTATACAAAAAAAAGTAGCAGTGATTCCAATTTAACATGACTATATGCATGTAATATGCCGGATATCATTAATAATGAAACATTTCTCTACTTAAGGCTTGTTTGGTATGGGAGTAATAGGAGTGAAAAAAAATGATCCCTTATTTTATGTCTTTTATATTAAGTATTCAATAATAATAAATATACTTTTAATAAAATATCTATTTTAAATCAAATTAAGATCTAAAAAGGGTATTTATTAGAATAAAATTATTTAATTTTAACTAAATTATACAAAATATATAAAATAGATGGTAATTTTTCTACCTCTATTATTCCTTAACCAAACGAGCACTTAAAATTTAAAATTTCAGTCACAAATGTTTAAAATTGATTATTATTAAAATAAAAATAAAAATATTGTTCCAAATTACTTAAAATTTAAAGTTTTAAAAATATTATAGTTTAATGGAAATAAATTATAAATGTTTGCATATTTATTAAAAAAATATTTATGACCACATGAAAACAAGCTCAAAATATTTATCTCTTTATATATATATATATATTTATTTATTTTATTTTTCCTTTCAAAAATAGAGAAGGTTGTCCCTATTTTTCACGCATGCACAAAGTCACAATGATAGACACGGTTTGGGTTTGCCGGAGTAATAGTATCAATTTTGACATACAGTCAGTCAGTCAGTCCGTCCTCCACCTCTGATCTATGCTACCATAAACTACACGTATATAGCCTCGAGAAAGTTACATAAATACATAAATGTAGAAGAAGATTTTTATCTACTTTATAATAGAAACTTACTTGAATTTATATATAAATAAGGTATTAGTTTTCTCCCCCCCCCCCCCCCCTCTCCCATAGGACTTGGCCCATGCCCTATTATAATCCCTAAAATAGAATTAGAAATTCTAGCTTGGCGAGTTCGCTCAAACACGTACAAGGATTTCTGTCGAGCCAATTGGCGAAATTTGTCAGAATGGAAACCCACTCAAGATTTTCATCGTAATCGTGGAATACTAGGATGTAACTTTTCATATTAGCTGGATTATCAAAGTCAAAGAGCACCCCGCTAGTTGTACGGTCAATATTTTCATTAACAAGGTTTGGACGCACGACTAATTGCAACTAGTATCGTGATCTGTATTTGAGTGACAACGTAGCCACTTGATTACCAGCTGTATTTAAAAGCCCAAGTGCTGTATATTTCTTGCTTACGCCATTCAGTGCATTTCCGTTGACAGCATCAATGCATACACATCAGTTCTATGTCGGACACACACACACACACACACACACAAACACTCCTTTTAACATGTCAAGATAATAATAATTAATGAGAGTAATGAAAAAAAGAAACAATAGTTATAATAACCATGTAAATGCACATAATTATTATTGTTTCATATACAATCACCACAGAAATATACTCCCTTCTTTTATAAAATAAAAGACTTTGTATCAATTTACATACTATTTTAGAATGTAATAAATATATACTTAATATGATAATTATATCTATTATTAAAAAATAATATGCCAATTAATAAATAGAAAAAGAAAGAGAAAAAGTAGGGATAAAATAAAAAGTAAGTATTGCCTTTTCTAAAACAAATTTTACTTTGAAACAAAAAAACTTAAGCTACAAAGACTCCCTTTAAAAAACAAATGGAGTGCATAATAACTACAATTGCTATTATCATCACCATAATAGTTGATATAATCACCCCAAAAATGCACATAATTATCATTGTTGCATATACAATCACTATAGAAATATACATAATAACTATAGTAGCCTCCATGACCACCATAAAATTATAGATAAAAACCATTGTAGCACACATAATTCTTATAGGAATGAACATTAGATATTGGTAGATATAATTACTATATAAATATACACAATCACCCTAGTAGTCGACATAACCAACCTAAAAAATTATACGTAATAACTACAATATTATACATCATAACCATAGAAATATGCATAATAACAAATATAATAACAACTAAGACACGTGCATGATACAATGATCTATCAAAATATAATTAAAAAATACATACTTTTTTAACACAAAAATAATAAAATAAAAAATTTTACGCCATAAATATATTAATATGTATCTCTATTTAGAAAAAGAAAAAATAACTATCATAATCATTATGATATACCTTTTTTATTTGAGGATCTAAATTAAAGATAAAGTAATTTAACAATATTAAATAGCTAACATTACGTTTCACACGATATGTAGGTGTGACCTGACACAACATTGAATCGTGAATTTTAAACATAATCATCACAATTATCACTAAAATCATAGGCATAATCACCAAAGTCATTGACATATTATCACACAAACCTTAATTTTAGCAAAAAATAAAATAAAAAAGACACACTATCACTCCACATAAACCTAGGTATATGCATTTGAATACACTCAAATATATCTAATAATTTATGGCATAAACATCCCATTAATGTTCCATTTCATCTCTAAGATAATATTTAAATATTATTCTTTCAATTTTATAATAGGTTTTTAATGAGTTTTAAGCTCATGATTTAAGAAATGTAAAATTTAGAATAAGTGATATTTAAATTAACTAAAATAGTCACACTATAACTTGAGAAATTTTATTGTTTTGAGGCACAATAATAAGGCGGGGAGATGATAAATTTGAATATAGTATTAAATTTTATCATTTTTGTAAAGGGGTTTATATCATGAAATAAAAATAAAGAATTTATAGGCTATTTATGGTGGAACTAAGGGAGCAGTGTACAATTGAACATATTAAAGTCAAGGTTTTGCTAACCATAACACTCAAGGGTATATATAAGCATTTACTTTTATTCGCAAAATGATTTAATTGAAGAATGTTTGGTAAATACTCTTCACAAGTTGGTTGATATTATACAATGCTACATATTTTCATTTTGAGTGGTTTAACCACATCCTTATGCCTATCATTAATATTTTCCTTTAAAGTTACTCCCTTCATAGTGAACACATATTAAGAAGTACTAAATTTTAGAACTTTGACACCTTCATTCACAAACATACCTTACATTAATTATATTCCTCTAACAAATAATCTAACTTAATTGGCAATTAATAATGAGAATGGAAGGAAAATAAGTAATAAAGCATTTTATGTTTTATGCTTTTTGTAAATGGACTTACAATATAAAAAAATTTAAATAAACCTTGAGCTCTCTATTGTAAGAAAAGTGGAGTATTCTACATCTATATATGGATTTGGTTACCGAGTTGTCCTCATGACTAGCTAGCACATTTAATCAATTTATCTCCTATGATTGCTTTTATTTTGAACATTAAAAACAAATAGTTATAATGGAGCCAAATTCAGAAATTACTATATCATGAACTCATGAGCATGTAGCAAGGTGTTTCTAGCAAACAAAATAGAAATTTTGTTATAATCGTCACAAAATAAGCCATGATTACCATGGATATATGATATAATCACCATGTACATAGGACATAATCTCCATTTACTTTATAGTGTCAACCTTTTCTATGATCTATGTTGTATTTATTTGGCATAATACTCAAACTAAGGAACATGATCAACATTTTTTTTGTTAAGTAATATATATATAACTTCCAAAAGGTGAAATGGTGTACAAGACCTATTTAGACCACCAAAGCATCTATTTATCCTCTCCATTTATCATACTTCTTGACTCTACTAAGGGCAAAATATCTACTAGAGACTACAAAACTAATATCCTTAAGAAGCATATGACAACATCGAACACGATTGAAAAAAAATCATAGAGTTCCTTTCATGCCAAACAAATCTAACGAATATGACAAAAAGAGCCCACAGCATATCATTTTTCTCTTTACACTGTTTTGTACCTCTACCCAATATTTTTAGTTTAGTTTTTCACGATGTAAATTTTCTCTTCTATCAAAGGACCTCCATATTTTCTTCCATACCTCAAGCTATAATGGCATTCAAACATAAGATGTTGAATAGTTTCCTCTTGGCCTGTAGAGCTAAGGCCACACTCAGTTTCCTCTAATAGGTCCGTCTGTTTCAATATGAATTTGGTCATCAACCAATTTTAGATGGCTAACCACATGATAAATCAATATTTAGGAGCAACCAAACCACACTAAGACAGGGAACACCACCAAACCTTTTCACCCTTATGTATTATGTGTTCATACATTTTATGGATGTTATATAAACCATATTCCATCAAGCACCTTTGCATGCATAGATGGTCAATAAATAAAAAAGTAAATGTAGCTCTGAGCTTAAAGATCTATTGAAGTTGCTAAGAACATAAGTGAATCAAATTGAAAGACCACAATGTATGTGTTCTCAGGTAAATAGAATGGATCCACTTGACCCATAGGGAATCTTTCTTGTAGTAGATATTCTAGAGAAGCTTCATTATGTCTTTAGTTTCAAGTTTGCACATCAATAATGTAACACCCCGAGTCAATACGATCACGTGAGGGCTGACTTGGAACACTTTTGAATTAATCGGCTAGCCCCACAGATCAACACGAGTCTTTTTAGCACGCTTTATCCTCACTCAAGCGCTTCCTAAGAAATTTTTAAAAATTTTCTGAAACTTCCTAGGAGGGTCATCCATCCTAAAAATTGCTCCAAGGCTAACATGCTTAACTATAGGTTTCTTAGGTCATAATCACCAAAATGATGGTATACCATATTGATATAAGTAGCCAAATCAACCATTATAATACTTCACTCAATTTGGGGTATTTCAAATAAAACCTAGCCCACCCTCCTTCTTAGGAGAGCACGCCTATTTCCACATAACCAAAGGTTTCTTTGAGATTCCTATTTTACCCATCCAAAGGAAAAGCCTACACGTGTTTTTAATTTGATGAATCAACATTTTAGGAAAGATAAAAACATGGTGCCAATATAGTTGCATACAAAAAATAACAAATTTCAGTAACTAAGCTCTACTAGCATAGGAGAATAATTGAGTGTTCGAACTTGTTAGCTTTTTGTAATTTTCTAAACCACACCTTACATTTGGGCTAAGGTTAATCTTACAAAAGATAAAGGAACACCTAGATAAGTAAAAGGGAAGCTACCTTCTATGAAATTGTTGCTTTACGAGGTTTGATTTGTAGTAATCATATCCACACCATGAAAGAAGATGTTACTCTTTTGGGGATAGATATAGAGACCTAAACTAGAAGAAAATCCATGAATTATCTTTAGGAGGAAAACAACCGAATTTATATCAACTCTAGAAAACAAAAGCATATCATCTGCAAAGGCAAGATTAGTGATCTTCAAACCTTTGCATCTTGGGTGCCCATTAAAGTTTTTATCTCTCCACAAATATTTGAGTGACTTGGTTAAATATTTAGCTACCAAAACAAACAAGTAAGGAGATAAACATAATCAACATTGAAAAAATACATAGATCATAGAAATAAGGCATATATAATCACCATATTCAATCTTCGGATATTAAGTTGGTTGTAATAATATTTATAAGTTTTGGTGATTGAATGCATGATAAAACCTTCAAATATAAAATATAATTAAGCTCTATTACTTTTCTTGATTTATAATAATTAAAAGGTATAACTTTTTCACTAATAAACATACATTAAATATATAAATTACATCATTATATAGTGAAAATAAATCATATAATATATTTGCATATGATTATTGTGCCTAGCTTGGTGATTATCTAGTCATAGAATGGTAATTATTATATAATTGTTTGATGATTATTATTATGATCATAAAAATGATAATGATTATTATTTATACTGTTATTATAATTATAGTTATTTTTATGTAATTAAAGTGATAATAATAATAATATACTAATAATAATAATCTATTATTAATAATAGTGATAAAGTTAGTGATTATCGCTAAAGAACTGGGTCATTATCATTGATAGAATGATAATTATCTCTAGTGGTGATAGTACTATTTGATAGCTAGCTCGATGATTATCTCAAGTAAAGTTAATGATTATATCATTAAAGAGTAGTGATTATCTCTAGGGATGATGGTGATAATCTTATTATATTTTTTTTATTATCATTTTAATTAATTATTATAATTATCATTATACAATTAAAAAATTATTATATACATAATTATATTAATTAATTGTGTATAAAAATAAAATAATTATTATCTCTAGTCAACCGAACCAGTGATTATTAGCATATTATAACACAAACTCAATTGACTATGTAGCCATAAACTAAATACTCCGTCTTTTTTAACTCCATTCTTCATACAAAAATTCATTAGGTTTTTTGTAACATCCTCATTTTTAGCACTTGAAAATTTTATTTTAATAGTTAACTGCAGAAGTTAAACTAGTAAAAATACAGGGTGTTTCCTCCGGTCTCTTCTATCATTCTTATACCAAATGCTAAGGTTTAAACATTATCCACTTAAATTAATAACACAATTATAAGAGTCATAGAGAATTGCAAAGCATATTAACCTTGTTATGATAATATAAAAATGATCGGTCGTTACATAAATTCAAATGAAAGGAAACACAGAAGGACATAAGAGTCTAAGAATATATGGATCAACAAATACTGAATAGGACACTGGATATTTCTAATTCTCAGTGTAACACCTCCAAATTTTGAACCACAAAATTTTATTTTAAAGACAATGTAGAAGTGTTTTTAAAAGAAAAAATGAATAATGTTATCACCGCATCAACCATGAGAGAAGTGTGATCATCAACTAGCCCATTCTTGATGCAAGGCAAAACAAAAACAATCATGAAAAAATACATGCTCAACTAATAATATTATAATTCTACAATAACAATGGTGGGAATGGTATTATATATAAAAGAGAGAGTTTACAAATCAAGAATGGTATTCTTGATGCAAGGAAAAACAAAAACAATCATGAAAAAATACATGCTCAACTAATAATATTATAATTCTACAATAACAATGGTGGGAATGGTATTATAGATAAAAGAGAGAGTTTACAAATCAAAATATAGAAATCAAAGCCAAGAGTTTAAATAAAAGGAAAGAACTAAAAACATCCCAACATAGTGGGATAAAAGTATAACAAATAGATTAGCTTAACTCTTAAATAAATGGAAAAGTAAATCTTGAATCCCCAAACATTGGCAAACTACTTGCCCACGGTATCATCCTCAACATACTCTGGATGAGAATTACAACCCTATAAATTGTCCTATGCTCACTAGATTAGAATACGGATCATCACAGTGACCATAAAAATGTAGTATTAGTACAATAACGTACCAGTAAAACAGACTTCCTAAACTATGGTAAGGGTTCATGTGGTACATTGAAGTCACATAGTAGCATGGTGATAATCACACTATCATAAAATAACATTGAAGCTCATGGTATTAATATAACAAGGCATGCTTGCATAGACATCATGGAATAATAATAATAATATAGTAAATGCATCGTAACCACACAATGTAAACCATATTATAAATCTTCCATTAGTGATTACACAATTTCCAATTATAAAGATAATCTATTCGACCAAACCCAGTTCTCTACAATGAACAAAAGTTATAGCTGCATACACATACAATAAGGTACCACACCCATTGCATAGGATCAGGATACATCAAACAGACTTTTCTATGGGGACACCATACCCATCACACTTCTAGTGCACCTTCTACGAGGGCTAACACACCATGGAATACCACACCCACCACATGTAGTTGAAGTACATTAATGAGGCTTATACTAGGATACCTCACCTACTATACCTTGAATATCTCCACTACGAGGGTTAAAAGTTTGGATACCACACATTCTTAAGCAATGGATAATATGAAATGCCAAGAGACTTGTACTAGGATACCTGACCCACCCAAACTGGACACGGATGTCACACTAGCCTTCCATAGTATAATACTATACCTTAAAGATATGCTCATAACCTATATTGACCATAACCTAGTAGAGAAGGAAATAGGTATTGATTGAAAATATAAAACACGAGGTGACCCATCCACTAACTTCCAACTAACTACCTTGAGACTCAGAGAAAAAGGCTTGAATAAAATCTTAATTTATTATTTATTAATTACCAAGTGATATCACACATCACAAATTAATTCTATTATCACCCAAATTGGTTATTTCTAAGTGATAAGCAAAAACACATCATAAGGCATATAAACCACCAATTAGGTGTTTAGAGATGACACACATAGTTTTAGGGTAAACATGTTTAGAATCACAATTAAAATGTTGTAATTACATGAGAAAATTAATATAAAGGGCCAAAAGGAAGAACAATAGTTAACAAACAAATATGGCAAAATATAGGCAGATTAGTTGATTGGTCTCTGGGACAAGTCAACTCGTCTAGTTGTACTAGACTTGAATAAAAAATAAAACTAGTGGACCAATCAACTTGTTGGTCCCATTTATTGACTATTCATAGAAAATCGGTCACTGGGTTTGACCAAATTAGTCAATGGGTCTAAGTAGAGACCAAATCACTCTGGTCACAAGGTAATCAGTCGATGTATCTTCCTAGTCACACCTTACCTCACTTACCTCAACTTGTGATTTCCTTACACTTTAGGTTGCTCCTCAAAAGCAACCTAAAGTGTAGAAAGTCAAACACGTAGCCATAGATGTCAGAAGAGAGAATAAAGTGAGGGAGAAGAGAAAAAGAAATATATGCCTCAAAAAGTGCTTTTGGAAAAATTTAGCTAACAAAAAATCAAAGAGTAATCTAAATAATGTAAAAATAATCCTAAAGAAAAAATATATGATTATTAGCACAAATAGATTAAAATTAGAAGTTTTCATAAACATTGGAAAGAGATTCAAATTAAAATAAAAAAATTTGAAATCGTAAGATAATTAGTCGATCAGTTTGAGCAAACCAATCAACTGGTTTATCAAAAAATAAAATTGCCAGTTTATGAGCATATCGATCAACTAATTAGGCAAACTAGTTGATTGGTGCATCTGAAATTCATAACTTTATTAAAATTTCAAACTCTTTCCAAAACTAAAACTCATTTATTTTATATTAACATAATTCTAAATATAATTGGAAGTATTTTAGGATGAGGTATTACACTCAAACTAAAATATCAGTCTTTGGTTGATCTCAAAAGGTAACCTGCAAAGTCATCACTCCCCATTGAATAAGCAAAGGGCCATGAAACGGAACCCATTAGTGTAACGATACTAAGTAACCCACTATACAAAACTAAACATGTAAATATCACATAGAAAAACATAGAAAATATCACAGAAGAACATGGTATAAAACATTAAAATACACATGTGCTTACTAAAATACAATAACTAGGTCAAATAAACATATATCACTAAGGCCACTGTTTCTCATACCAATTCATTAGGTCATTAACAAAAACTTAACAACGGAGCATCCAAAGTATGATTTCTGAAGTAATGATTAGAACTGATCTCAACCCAATAACCATATCAATCACAATATATCTCATATCTCAACATTCATACCAATAAATTTCATAACACCACAGATAGGGCTCGAAGACAACTACTAAACCATTAGTAGGCACAAAGGTTACTGCCAAACCATAGGCATGCACGAATGCTTCTACTGAACAAATATAATAATCATTTCAAACCAACAATAACTATTTCCATTTTTAATTTTCTTGAGGAGATATCATATCAACCCAGATACACTAAGGTACTTTAGTTATACCATTGCACAAAGACAACATGGCATCCTACCGACTACCAACCCAAGGACACTAAGTTACCCTGGTTGTATTGGAACACAAAGGAATCATAGTAATCTAGTGGCAATTACACCTAATTCATAAGTATACATTCCCTCTAAAAAGTTTACAAAACTAAATATAATAAAATATACGAAATTTCTAACTAGACTATGGGCTAAACCATGTCTTTAGGGTAGCTACACCTAAAGCACCACCATTCTCGATTCGAGGTCTTTAGCTTTAAATATTAGTATTTTATTAAGATGATCATATATATCACATAATATTATACATATCCAATTCCCATATAACCATTTTTATCCAATTCTAATTATTCAAGATAACCATAATCAAAGTTAATACTAAGTTTAACCTAATAATATACTAAGGTCTTCGGCCCTTTGGTTCCTTCAGCGGGTTCCTTCGACCCCCTGGTCCCACACGGTGGAATTCACGATGGATAATGGCCAAGAACAGGAAGTCGATGACTACGACTAGTAAAACTGGTCATCGTCGTGTATTGAGAAGTTCAAATTCTGAAAATACGGCTCTTGATGTGGGGAAGGTTGGACTTAATTTTGATTCTGTTGGTGGGGATGATAAACTTTTATCATCACCGTCGTCTGGCCGTATTCTTGTTTCAGGTGGTGGCCGTAATGATGGTATTAGTATCCCTGATGCGAATTTGTGTGGGAATTCTATGGACAGAATTGAATTGTATGATCCTTTTCCAAACCCTAATTCTATTACTCGTCCTTCGAATTCACCCCCTGCAACTATTGTATTGCCTGAAACGGGTGTTAATTGCATTGATCCTAGTAGTTAGCCTATTACCCATTCTATGTCATCAAATCATGATGCACTGAGTGCAGGGACTAGAACTGATGTTGCTGTGAATAATTCCGATCAAAATCAATTTCATTATCAACCTGGGGCTACCACAGGTGTTTCATGGAGGGATAGAGTTACTTTTAATTGTAACCCTCATCAATGTATGCTCTTAAATTATATGCCTCCATAAATTGAAGAGGGGAAAATTGGGGTCAATTTGGTTAAGGAGGAAGTGGATAAGGAGTTAGAGGAATGGCAGCATACTTTGATAGGTTATGTCTATGGCTAAATCTAACTTTTAATCAAATGGTGGGTTTTGTTAGATCTCAGTGGAATCGTGTGGTTCCTCCAAAGATCATTAGCTATGCTGATGGCTTCTTTCTGTTTAAATTTGATTCTACTGCTGATTGTGATTGGATATTATCACATTATTGGTCCTTTTATAGTAAACCATTAATCCTTAAAAGATGGCAAAGGAAGATGAAGCTTACAAATTCTGAATTGCAATTTGTTCCATTGCGGGTTAAACTTCCTCAGCTTCCTTTAGAATATTGGTTTTCCACATCCTTGAGTATGATTGCTATTTTAATAGGTTCCCCTATTTACACTGATGCTATCACTTGCAGGAAAGATAGGATTGCTTACCCTAGGGTGTTGGTGGAAGTTGATATTAAGAAGCCTTTGTGTGAGTTTATTCTGATTAGAAATCCTAATGGCCCTCTTATTACTCAGCCTATTCTATTTGAATGGAAGCCATCATTCTGTCATCATTGCCTTGATCCTTCCCATAATGATCAAAGCTGTTGGAAACTACATAAAAAACCTAGGTTTGCTGAAGCTAGAGTGCAGCAAGAATGGAAGATTGTGAAGGATAGAAGGCATGTTTCTATTTCTAAGGAAGAATCTCCTGATGAAGTGATTCAAAATTCTAAGAAATTGGATTCTAGCCCTGGATCAGTGAAAAATCATAGGACTAATTCTATTGTGTTATCAAAGGTTACTGACTCCAGGCCTCCTACTATCTGCAACAGTGGTAGGAATGGCAATAGGTTTCAAGCTCTCACCGATTTTAATGTCCTTAACTATTCTCATGATCAAGTTTCTTCCCTGGATCAAAATTAAGAGCTGATAGAGCACCTTCATGATCCAAGTGATCATGCTAGCTAGTTGGAATGTGAGAGGTATTAATGATCCATCCAAACAAAAGGAGGTTTCTAGATGGATCAAAAAAAGTAAGTGCTCCCTGGTTGGTTTATTAGAGAATAGGATTAAAGCCAATAAAGCTGATAATATTAAAGTTGGTTTATTGAGGAATTGGATGTGGTTAAATAATTATCAAAATCATCATAATGGGAGAGTGTGGGTGCTTTGGGATCCTTTGGTTTGGTCTGTCACACACATTTCTTCCTCTGCTCAGGGTTTATTATGTGATGTGAAAACTCTTGATGGGAAGGTGCAATTTGTGGTAGGCTTTATTTATGCATTCGATATTGCTTCAGGTAGGCAAAGCTTCTGGAATTGGCTAGCACAGAATTGCACATCTTCTCATGCTTTGATTTTAATGGGGGATTTTAACATAATTCTTCATCATTATGAGAAACAGAGAGGGGACACTCCTTCTACACAAGATATGCTTGAATTTTCTCAGTGCATTAATCTCCTGGGATTGAGGGACCTAAAGGCATATGGTTGTTTCTGTACTTGGTTGAATAAAAGGAGTGGAGTTGATGCTATTGCTTGTAAACTTGATAGGGCAATAGTGAATGTGCATTGGCTGAGTCTATTCACTAACTCATCTGTTACTTTTCATCCTCATATGTTATCAGACCATTGTATTGTTCATGTTGACATAGGTTTCCAGTCTAATAGGAGGAAGCCTTTCAGATTTAAAAACTTTTGGGCTGATGATCCTCAATATTTGGACATTATCAAAGCATACTAGACTGGTTATTCAAGAGGTAATCCTCTGCTACATATTTTTAAAACTCTTCAAAAGCTTAAACCGATTCTGAAAGAGTTTAACAAGATCGCCTATGGCTCCCTGGACTATAAACTAAAGGCAGCGAGGAAGTCTTTAGCAGAGGTTCAACAGAAGGTGCTGCTAGATATTAAAGATACAACTATTAGAACTACACTACATGAGTGTGAAGACCATTTCAAAAAACTATCTAAAATCTATGAATACTTTCTTAAACAGAAATCCAAAATTCACAGGTTGAATGTGGAAGATTCTAATCACAAATATTTCTTTGCTCGAATGAAGGGGAACTAAAATTTGAATTCTATTCAACAAATTGAACTACAACCTGTGATTTTCACCTCTTATTCTACTTGTATTACAGATGCTTTCCTTACATTTTCCAAAGGTTTGCTTGGTTCTAAAGGAAGTAGCACAGATTTGGTCAGCACTGCATTTATATCTCAGGGTCCTATTCTTTTGGAATCTCGCAAATATCAACTCCTCTCTCCTATTTCTTCTCAAGAGGTAAAGGATGCTTTTTTTGCTATTGGAAATTATAAAGCCCCTGGTATTGATGGTTTTTCTTCTAATTTCTTTAAGAAATTGTGGGATATTATTGGGAATGATATCATATATGTAGTCCAGAATTTTTTCATCTATGGATATCTTACCCCTTAACTTAATATCACTTTTCTCACCTTTATACCCAAAACAAGCAATGCTAACAGGGTAAGTGATTATCGACCTATTGCTTGCTGTGGTGTTTTATATAAGATCATTTCCAAAGTCATAACTACCAAATTACAAACTTTAATGCCATATCTCATCAATCAAGCTCATTCTAGTTTTGTCAAGGGTAGGCATATTGGTGAAAATGTTTTGCTAGATACTGAATTGGTTAGGAAATATTCTCAAAAGCATATTTCCGCTAGGTGTATGATTAAAGTTGATATTAAGAAGGCCTATGATTCTTTTCATTGGGGTTTTTTGCAGCAAGTCCTTCATGCATATGGTTTTCCTCTTCAGGTTGTTAGATAGATTATGGTCTTTGTAACCATTATTTCCCATTCTCTCTATCTAAATGGTGAACTGACTAAACCTTTCAAAGCTTAGTGAGGTTTAAGGCAAGGGGACCCCCTTTATCCTTATTTGTTTGTATTGGTGGCAGAATATCTTACAAGATCTCTCAAGCTTTTGTTGCATGATAAGGATTTCAATGGTCACCCCAAATGTAAAGATTTGAAGATTATTAACCTTGCTTTTGTAGATGATATTCTCCTCTTCTGTAGGGGAGATTTGAAATTAGTTAATTGTCTCATTAAGGTAATTCAAGACTTCTCTGATAGGTCTGGCCTTCTTATACACCCTAAAAAAAGCAACATATATTTTGGGGGTGTAGATACTGCAACTAGATCTCACATCTTACACCACACAAATTTCTCTAAGATTATTTTCCCCTTCTCATATTTAGGGGTGCCTCTTTCTTCTGCAAGGCTCACAACTACTCAGTTACAAGGTCTGGTACACAAAATAGCAAAGAAACTTACTGGTTGGCATTCCAACCTCTTATCCTATGCTGGTAGAACATAACTTTTGAAGTATGTTATCTTTAGTTTCCAGCTCTACTGGTCTCAAGTATTTATTCTACCAAGGAAGTTGATCCAGCAAATTGAATGTATGTGTAGGTAGTTCTTATGGACTGGAAAATAAATTCTTCAAGAAAAGATTTAGTAGCTTGGAAGCAGGTCTGCTTACCTAAAAATGAAGGAGGATTTGGAATTATAGATATTCATCAATGGAATAAAGTGGTTGTGGGAAAGCTGCTTTGGAACCTTTGTTGCAAGAAGGACACCCTTTGGGTCAAATCGGTTCATTCCATCTACCTAAGCTCTCAACCTTTGTGGTTATTTACCTCTATCCATAAATGCTCTTAGCATCTCCAGCAAATATTCAAGTTCATAACTCACTTTCAGGCTTTCTTCTCTAATTCTCAGGTTATGGATAAAATCATAAAACAAGATAAATTTTACAGTATTAAGAAAATGTATGATCTCACTAGGAATCATGGGGAAAAAGTGTGGTGGTGGCCTATTCCTTGGTGTGGTTTGGCTACCCCTAAACACCAATTTATTACCTAGCTTGCTATCCAAAACAGGTTGATGACCAAGGTGAGATTGAAACAACTGAATCTTATTGAAGATATTGAATGCATTCTTTGCAGGACAAGAAAAGAAGAGGACATCAAACATCTTATGTTTAGCTGCCCTTATAGCCAAGAAATTTGGATGAAAATTATGAACTCCTTAATAGAAGGGACCATGCTCAATCATGGGAGTCAGAACTTAGAATATTGGCTAAAAACACAAAGCAATGCAAGAGGAAGAAGGACATACTTAGAGCACTTTTTGTCACTTTCACAGGCTTGGTTTGGCAAGAAAGAAATGGTAGAATTTTTAGAAATAATTATCCACACTCTCATATTCTACTTAAGAACATTTATTTTGTGGTCTCAAGTAGGATTTTTGCTTCTCATTCTGGCAATAAGTATGACCAATGGAAAGATTGTATAGATGCCTTGGTGGTCTAATCAAGTTTGTACATACCTCCAATTTTGGTAGTAATAAAATTACTTACTTGCCTAAAATATATATATAATAAGGTCATCCTAAATTAAATTATTCACATTTAGGCGCATCAAGTAAAAAATAGCCAAAATACCCTTAAGATCATAATTACCACATTATCATATATTTTAAATACTAATCTCATTTTATTTAATATTTTATCATGGAAAGGCTAAAATATAATAAATTAATAATTTAGCATGCAAATAAATTACTAGACACAACAAATGATTTACCCTTATATATGATTTAGCACATAAAATTTTAACATACATTTCTAAAACATCATGTCACATACTTCCATACTTAACAACAAATTATGCATATTAGTTGTGTTTATTAGAATAAATATCATGATATGCTTAAAAAGATCAAATTGCCCCTAGGGCACACAATGCTAATAATCATACCAAAAATATGACTAAACATGCTCCACCTATAATATTACATGTATATATCATATAAAATATATTTCTACAATTAAACCCATTTTAACATGATTTTGTACATAAAACATTTTACACAAATTAATAGGTTGCATTTTACCAAATTATGTACTAGCATTATTGAGCAAATAATTACAACATAACAAACATGATTAACACATCTCATACATCGAAATCCTAATACGCTATCATACAATATTTAACATTTTAGTAAAACATATGGATTACCCAATTTTTAGCAAAAAATAAAAAAATAAGCAACCTACTAAAAATTATTAGGACCTGCTAATCAACTTTCTTTACCTAAAAAATAACACCAACAATAATTATATTAATATCTAACCCATAAAATAGCAATTGGTATTAAACTATTTATCAAAATGAAAAATACCAAAATACCCTAAAATTGGAAAGAGAAGGCAAATGCTCAAACTCATGCTACATAAGGTTGGAAGTGTGAGTCATGCTTGTATAAGGGGGTGCTCGAACGAGAAGAGAAGATTGGAGTGGTGTAGATGGATAGTTGGTGAGGTAGAGAATTAGGGTTGCGAGAAGGTTGGTTGGGTGTTGCTAGCTCGGATGGGTGGAGGTTGAACGAGTGGAGTGGTAAAGTTAGGCAAAGGGGTCATATTAGGTAGTGGATTGATGCCTATAAACGGTTGAAGCTACTTGAGTATACAATGTTGAAAGGACAAGACAACATGAATACTTAACGCTAGGAAGGCTGGAGCTTAGTGCATTTTCGATGTAGTAGGGGCAAGGCTACACAGGTGGGCAACGCTGGGAGATGGTGGCTATGTGGATGGGTGACATAAAAATTAGTGGATTTGGGATTGAGTGGAGGTTTGATGATTGCTAGTAATGGTCAATGGCTGTGAAAGGTGGTTTCTTGTGTTGGAGAAAAAGGAAATAGGGAAAAAGTGATGATTATGAAAGGTTGTTGGGTGTTCAATATCCGAAGAAAATAGATGGGGAAGGGGTGCTTTGTAGTTTGAATGCAAACTAGAAGAAGGGTTGGGGGAAGAAGAAAAGTGGAGGCAAGGGCTTAAGTTGAGCTAGTACCCAAACAAAAAATGGAGAGGGAGTTGGAGTAATATGGTCGATCGAGGTCGCGTTATGGTTCAAATAGGGGGAAAGATATGTGTAATACCCCCAAATTAAGTGGAGTATTATAAGGATTGATATGACTACTTATATTAACATAGTATACCATCCTTTTAGTAATTCCATCCTAAGAGCTTCACAATTATGTGTACTTATTGTGGAATAATTTTTATGATGGATGACCCTACTATGAAATTTTAAAATTTTTTAAAAAAAATTCTTAGGAAGCACATGAGTGAGGAAAAACACACATAAATGACTTATGTTGATTTGTGTGGCCAAATGATAAATTTAAAAGCACTCTAGGGGTAGCCTTTGCAAACTAGAGCTAACAAAAGATGACCTGACTCGACATAACAAAAAAATTCATCAAATTGATCCGCCCCAAACCTGACCTGACGTTGGCCCGTATACAAGTGACCTGACTTGAATCCAACAAGTTACCTAACATCAACCCAACCTGCTATCAACCCGATATGCCATCAACCAGACTCATTATTAACCCTACCTACTATCAACCCAACCTAACTTGACAAAATTAAGTTCGATATTTAATGGCTATTATAAAAAAAAAATTACATATGCCTTATTATTTACTTAAAGCTTTTAAAAATATAGTGTTTTATAAATTTTATTTATTTTTCTTACTTTTACTGTGAACATACTTATTCACCAATGATATTCTAATTTTGCCAAATATTTTATGTAAAAAAATAAATAATAATTAACAATAATAAACAAAGCAATTAATAACACATTATTAATCACATGCTTATATGAATTCAAATTTAAGGTTTACTTACGAGGTTAATGAATTAGCTTAATATTGGTGATCAATGTCCAATTTAACCCAAATCTAAAGTGATTCAATCTAGGATTAGCTAGGCTTGAATCCAATCCAACCCATCAAACCTAAAAAGACCTAATTCAGCAAGTTAACCCAAACCTAACCCTTTAAATTAACTTAAACACTAAATCACTTAAATACAAGCTTGTTCAACCTAACCCGACAAGCTAACCTAAAATAACTTGAATCAAACCCAAACCCAAACCCAACCCAACCCAAACAATAATGTAACCCAAAATTACTCGATCCAACCTATAGTCGACCGGCAAAGAAAAATAACCCACAAATAATCCAACCTAAGAAAGACCCAACCCAATATAACCCAACTCAATGGCCACCGATAGGGCAACCCTTGTGGGTCTAGAGTGCTATCAAGTAGCTTCCAAGTGGTCTCCATGTGGCTTTATCAACTCAAGTTGTTACACTGTGCAACGTGAAAAATGGAGGGAGACAAGAGGGACTATTTAGAGGAAGAAAATGTGATGGCATAGCAGGGGTTGCGTGAGGGCTAACATGGAAGGGGGTTTAGGCTAGGCTAGTAGTAGAATTATTTTATTTTGGATTTAGTTTAGTTAGATTAGGGTATCGAGTTATGAAAAATGAATTAGTTATGGGTGGGTTTAAGAACAAAGGAAAATGGTAAAAAAAAAAAACTATGATAAAATACTGAATAAATAATCTAGGTCATGGATTAATTATTAACAAAAATAATTAAGCTAAGGTTTTAAGATTATGTTTCAAATAAAATGTTAAACGTGCGAAAACAAGGGCTGCAAACTTTTGGACTGTTACACATGCTGTCTGCTCTTCTATCAACTAAAAATAATTACAATATATAAAATTATGTTTTCGGTGGTTGCTGGACTTCATTATCAACACATTTGCATTAATTATAAAGGTTAATTTGAAACTCGATAGTTCTTAATTGATTTATAGTTTTAGGTTAATGATAATATTCTGAGTTTGAATCAAAATCATAATCTTTTAACAAATGAATAATAAAGAAAGTTGACGGACGGAAAGATAAGTTAGAGTATATGGTGAAAAAAGATGAGATATGTGTATTAAATCAGTAAAGAAAAATGAGTTGTATAGTAAATAGTTACAAATACTGCTATTTTATATAACGGGTGTACCTATCAAAGTGCTCCCAGTTTCACCATATAATTTACCCAAATTAAGTCGAGGAACACCTGTCTCAATCTCAATCGATTAAATGAGCCTAATCAAACCCATACCAACATGCTTAAACTTAATGAGTCGACCAAAATAAGCTTATTTATTTGTAGGGTCGGTTAACCATGAACAAGTAGGGGTGACCACTAGACAACTAAATTAATGAATCCTATACATGTAATCATGGAGTATCCCTATTATATACCAGATTTTTTGCTGACCAATAATGTGAAATGTCTGATACACAACGTAAAAATAAAATCAAATGCATATTGGCCGATACATTATGTTCCAGCTGACATATGCCGATATTTTATTCATCTTTGTCAAATATATAATGATACATGCATATATTTATGGTTGGAAAAAAATAACAAATCATGCTACGATATCCACAACATACGAAATACCATTTGCCACACACCCTGATATATCACAATGTTGTAATGGCTAACGAAGTTTTATTGTGAGCATGTAATCCTAACTTGCAGTGACATCCTTTTCTTTGGGATCCTAATTGTAGAAGCATTCATTGGTTAGATGATTGGAGTGCTTTGATCCTCCAAAACGTATACTAAACAATACATCAATAGAGATATTCGATGCCATATATAAAAGATTGGTCCATAAATATTTCTATTATATATGTATAAAATGAATCGGAGATCACATATCGTCAAGATTATAATGCTTTAGTTCGATAGATTGATATTAGGGGGAAAAGATTCTTAGATTAAATAATTTTGTTTAGATACTTTAGAAATTTAAAAATCCTTAGTTTATTTTTTTTATTCAAATTTCTTATTTTTATTGTTATCTAAATCATGAATCTATCATTTTTTGTTTAAAAAAAAGTGTGAACGACCTTGAAAATCACATGATTTTTTTAAGTTATTTCATTGGTGATAAAATTTCATACGCATGCAAACGAAGCTTAAGAGAACCGTAACATATTCAAAGTAAAATATCATGTCATGTTAATTGTTTTTGTAGAATATAAAGTTATTCCAAAAGGGACGCATGAGTTATTACTATCATCAATAAAAATTGAGTGTAGAGTTAGCGGGCCAAATTGGAGAATGGCTCTATAGAGCAAGCTGGAGTGCGACTGTAACTCATATAACAAATGATTCAAGTATAAAGGCTTACACTGGATTTGTTTGATCCTAAGCAGAAAGACTCTGACTCGATTATTCACGAAAAAAAAAAACACCTATTCGCATGCCTTCATGACAAATCTCTGATGAACTCTACAAAATAAGTGATGTTGAATCAAAATGTCAAATTTTAGGGATATATAGCTCTCATGCCTATGAATCTAAAGCGTATATTTTTATTTTGCTTAATTTTACTACTCTTATAACTCGTTCTCATCCAAACGTGTAGGGATTTAAGAGTAAGGTAAACGAACTTATTTGAATATTTTCGGTAGATGAGCGTAAACTCTTATATATTTGATATTAGATTGACTCAAACTTTTGTAGAACAAAATGATGGATTGATTGAGCTCGATTCAATTATTAAACATATCAAGAATATAAATTTAGATTTAAGGTTATATTCTCCTCAATTAGTTTTTTTTTAAATTATGATTAAATCTAATAAATAAATAAAATATAAATATATTTTCATGATTATTATATAATAATTAGTACTCTTTTCATATAAAAAAATAAAATTATTCTATTATTAAGTTCTTGTATTAAAAAATTATTTTAAAAGAGTAAAAAATTATTTTATTTTTATTTATGTGTTATATATTTTATTAATTTTTAATAAAATGTGTAAGTTTAATTTTAAATTTATTTTTATTAACTACTTAAAAAATATATGAATCAACAAAATAACTTTATTTTTTAAAAAAGAAGAAAATAACATATACCCATTGAACAAGCTCTTTCAAAGGCAATTCGACTTGAATGGTTTGAGAGGATGATTTTATTTTTTATTAGTTGTAAGATTATTTTTATTAGTTTTTAAAAAAGTATATAGATTGACATAATAATTTTATTTTATTTTATACGAAGAGATTATTATTTATTATTCATGATAGAAGAGATTATTATTTAAGATAGCATGTATACTTAATTGATATATAAATCTTAAAAATAAACTAAGCATTATAAATTTATAACTCGTTTAAGCAGGACAAGCGTGTTCAAATACAATTGGTCGGCTGGTTTGAGAGCTCCCAGTTGAGGAGAATAATGCGAATTGTGTGGCGTCCTACGTTGACAGATCGTAGAGTGATATAAGGAAAGGACGGCTTTCATGGATGACCGTTCATCCCTATACGTAGGCCAGTAAACACAAATCAATCAAAGCCGATTTGCAAAATTATTATGAAGGTTATGAAATGACGACGCAAATGCGAAATGTTCCCGAAAACGTCGGCCTGCCAGGCCAGGCCAGGCCACCCGTGTTGCGTTGTGCCGTCCTGCCAATTTTCTCCTTTGGTTTTGGTATTTGACTTTTTGGTATTCCCTTCCTTCCGTATAAGAGAGAAAGAATGTTCAATTTCTAATCGAATTTGGCGATTCTCATAAATCTTTCAGGGCCCCTTTAGCTGAAAACGCTACTCTACTCCCTCAAAAAGAATCGTCGCATCCCCCGTCTCCAACCCAAAGGCTCCAAACCCCACATCATAATAAAACAGAAGTATATAACAATAATAATAATAATAATATCAATAATAATAATAACAACAAAAACCTTAGAAAAAGCCGCAAATAGTTATAATATTGTATCTCGAAAGAAAATAGTAATATTCAGTAGGGCTATTTATATTATTCGATGTCTCTTTATCCATTTAATATCCAAAACGATTCAATTTAAAAAAACAAATAACTTATTAGTTTTTTTTTAAATCAAATATTCAATTTGATCAATAAAAAGTCAAACAAACTAGATATCCGATCTTAAAAATACTAATAATATCCAATTCGAAGGAATATATATATAATTTTTATTTACTTGACTTATTATTTGCACTAAAATTTTATTTAGTTGAAATTATATTTTTAATATAATCTATTTTTAGATATTTATAAAAAAACACTATGTGCAAATAAATCTCACTTATCCAGCCACTCACCCCTTCCTTATTTTTTTTCCCTCCTCTCTCTCTTCCTTTTCCATTTTCTCTACGATGCAAACTAATTTCGAAGCCTCTGAATCTTCAATGCTTCTATATCCTTGCACGCTTCCCAATCTTCACTTTGTTTTTAATTTACCCATGCAACTACCCTACCACCTCATCCCGTCACTCGACCACACCACAACAAACCGCCACCACCTCCGATCTCCAACACACTAGTAAACTACAACAGATGGTAGTGGATGTCATACCACCTTGCCTCACCACCATTGGCTACCTCAGCGATGTCCGCCATCGGCAAATATTTCCCGACCTTAGGTGAGGCTCCACCATAATTTATCTTTGTGATTTGGTTTTTTTTTTATATTTAAAATTTTATTCGGATAACATTGGTTATATTTGATATCTGCTCTAAAAATTCGGATATCCAAAGTTTCCGATCAAATATCAAATATTATTTTTAGATATCCAAAAAATTAGATATTTAAACCGTGAACAACCCTATTATTCAAATTTGATGGAGAAAAAGGGCAACTAGGGGGTGAGTGTTCGGGTGAGGTGTCTAATCAAAATTCAAAGAAACGAGAAAAATATTTGTGGCCAGTAATGTTACTTCCTGCAGTATGTGGGGAATCAATAAATATCTTATATGCAAGAATAGATGGTTATATAGAGCTGACAAAAGTTGACTCGACTCATCTAATTTGATCCGATTTGTACAAAATTTGATTTGATATAATTTAATAATTCATCAACCTAGTTTGATTCAAAGTTTACTCAATATAATGATGATCTGAATATAAATGACCCGATCTAACTCTAATCTGTAATCTGTCATCAACCCGACTCATTTTCAACCTAACCCGCCAACAATCCAAGCTAATATCAACCCATCCCAACTCAATAAAACCAAATTTGATATTAACCAATTATAATAACAAAAAAACATGTGTTATTATATATTTAAAGCTTTAAAAATATCTTATTATTTAAAATTTACTTACTTTTATTATACACTTACTTATTCACCAATGATATTCTAATTTTATCTATTTTTTGTGTAAAAACACAACATTAAAAAGTTATAATAATAAACAAATAACAATTAATAACATAATATTAATCAAATGTTTACATGAAGTTAAACTTAATGTTTGCATAATGAGTAAGATTAATTTTAGTGGTTAATGTCTGATTTGACCCAAATCCAAGGTTATTCAATATAGAATTAACTTGACTTGAATCTAACCCACCCTATCAAAACATAAAAAGACCCGATTCATTAAGTTAACCCAAACCTGACTTGTTAAATTAACTTCAACATAAAATCACTCGAATATAAGATTCCTCGACCCAAACCCGACCTAATAACGATGTAAATGAGGCAGGTATGTCCATACCTATACTTGATAAGAAAATCTGTACTCAAATTCGTATTTGTACTCCGGACAAATATCCAATAACACATCCATATCCATATCCGTAGAATATTTGTGACTCGACGTATAATTCATTTAACCATTAATAGATATTATCCGGCAGATAAACCCATTTAGAGTTAAATCAAATGACAATTTTAACCATAATGTATAATATATTTGTTTTAAAATTAAATGTAAAAGAATAATTATATATCTAATAAATAAGTACAAATATGGATACGGATATGGGTACAGATATCTCATACCCATATCTGTACCCTAACCTGATTGATATTTTCTTTTCCATTCTTCATATCCATTTATCCATATCTATTAAAATATGCAATAGATAAAACACATTGGATTTCAGGTAAAATATACCCTGCTTACATTTTTAGAACCTACCTTACCTAACTTGACAATCTAACCTGAAATAATCCAAACCCAACCCAACTCGAATCCAAGATATCTTAATCAAAACCCGACCCGACCAGATAAATTAATCCGATGCAATCCAATTCTATAATGATCCAAACCTAAATATGATTCGAAATAACTCAAATCTAAAATGACCCGATCCGACCCACAATCGACCCATAAAAATAATCCACAAATAATCTGACCCAATCCAATCCCTCCAACCCAATTATCACCTATATGCGTATATTTTATGGCACCACATAGGTGAACCAAGCGCGCGTTGCATTGCGTTGCTCATTGATTCCATTGGCCTTTATTGCATTGTTAGAATGGGTTGATGTCCAATTAGAAATTATATTTACCTTTTTAAGTAAATTATAATATTAAAATAATGGTTAATTTTTACTATACTTTTCATTTAATTTACCTTTCAGTTAATGATTTTAAATATAATATTAAAATATATTAGAATTTAATTAATGTATATCCTACTATTATTATCTGTCTTTATTTTTTTCAAATTTTCTTTTATGTACAATTATTGCTTTTAAATAATGATAAATATTAATTTTGAAAATAAATAATATTATCAATAATTTAAAATTTTATTAATAATATGAAAATACAACACAAAAATCATAGACACTAAAACAACGCAATCAGAATACGACGTCAACATGAAAATTGACTCATAAACATGGTGGGTAAATACAACAACAAACATATGTTAGTTGTTTCCTAGACCAAAATGTTACTAGATATACTCGATCAAATCCATTAACAATCAATTGTGATATTCCTTGTCTCAAACTTGAATCGTGTTTTGAATATATAGGAAATGCTCCACGGTACGCTCATAGAAATATGGATCATCCACATTACCCTAATCAAACTATAACATATCAATATATAGAAATAATGTGTCACACTTGTCTTTGAAAATCATATTGTGCAATATGATGCAAGTGTGCATAATATTACTCAGTGTTTTGACATCCCAAAACAATGTCGGGTCTCATTTGAATGCAAAATGTGATCATAGAACTTCAAAGATTTGTTTCGCATCCTTCCTTACAAACTCTTGACTCTAAGCAAAAAAATTATTTTTTCTCACCTTATGATTGTTTTATAGATTTGATGAATGTAGCCTATAGTAGATATATATCATTTGTGAGATAATATCTCAAATTATAATCGTGTCCATTAACTATAAATGATGCCGGTAACCTCGGCCATTTTATGTCTCATAAACTACATGAGAATAATCAAGAACATTAGGGTCATTGCAAGAACTAGGAGTACCAAAATAAGCATGCGATAACCAGGAGCATATCGACCTTGCCAAATAGCAAGATAATTCTTCCACTTCTGGTATATAAAATCGATGCATATGATCATACATACAAAGCCACAATCTTTATTCACATGAAGCCATTGTTGAATGTTAATTTAGTTTGGTCTCCTCACATACTACAATTACACTTTGAGAAATTTGATAACACATTCTCTTATTGTGGATTCTTTAATGCATACATATTTTTCACATGTATCATATGATATGCCATATGCCAAAATTTTTATAGTAGCTATACACTTCTGTAATGGTGAGAAGCAACATATACCATAAGCCTCAACTCTTTATATAAAGTATGAAGTGTGGTTACCTAAAGCTTCTCATCCAAAATCTGTGATAAAATTGAGAGTCAGTATGTGTAGCATTCTTGGAGATGTAGTCGCCATATAGGTGATTGTATCCAACTTCACAATCCCTATTTATGTAGGTGTGCCTCTTTTCTCTTCTCTATGGTTGTGCAGAAGATGACAACTCTCTAGTTAACTATGCATTGTTGGGTAGATCATATTGAATGATATATAAACAATTGTGGATATTTTTCCTCAATGTTTATTGTGTGATAATTGACTCAATTCTTAGCTCTTCACTAATTATATTCAACTCTGCCTCACGTGGATCCATTTCTATGATATCTGATGGAGAAATTGAATGCATATTGTTTAGTATTTGTTTTGCTTTCTAAGATTTTACAAAATTGGTTAGTAGTGATGTATTTTAGTTTGTAAAGTTCATATCGGTGTATAGCACTCAAAGTGATGTTGTTTTGAATCAATGTATGGACAATAACAAATTAGACTCTATTTGACATCAATAATGCAATTGCTTTGTCCACGAACATGAAGTAGATTTGAAATATATGTAAGGTCATCATGTGATTGCAATAATGTGATTCAAATTAATATGTAGATGAAATAATTATCTGAATGAGGATAAAAGTAGCCATGTGATGAAAATATTTTTTCTATTCAAAGCAATGCATATTGAGTTTAATTAGGTCTATAGTCACTAAAATATGTTATTAGATTTAATTAAGAATGCCTTTTAGTTGTTGAAAAAGATTAATGGTCAAATCTGGCTAATTGTTCCTAATGTATCGAGCAATTGGATACACGATTTGTAACACTCCCACATTTTACTCTTTAAAATTTTTGTTTGAAAGAAAAATATATGGAATCCAAAGTACAAATTGATGAACGTTACTGCCACACCTAACATAAGATAGATGCACACCATCTATCTCTTGTTAGATGCAAAGCTAAAACCTATTCAACTAAAATTTAAATATCATCTATACTGAGAGAATAAACTCCTACAAGGAGATATCCAATGCTAAAGAGAAAGAAAATGATTTTTCATGAGCAAAATCATTGAAAAATTTGTAAAATAACCATGGATTTTAAAAACATATCAAGGTAAAGGGAAACTAAAATGTGATTACAACACCATCAAAATTTCATTAAAACACTTGAAAATCTCTGAAATATATACAACAAATAAAGATAAATATCTAAGGGATAAAAACTCTAGGCTACATAACTCTCAAAGCCCAAGTCTTTAACCCAACAATAGCAATCAATCTCAAGCCTTCATGAAAGTTCTTCTCCCCTCATCAATTGATCATTATAAGACACATTCAACCAAGATAATATTAGTATGGGTGGAGTATTGAGTAAATCAAAACTACCTAATTTATGGAGGGCACATGATACATATAAGGTTATGACAGTCTTTAACTTATAATACTCATGCAAACATGTGATACTTACGCCCATTTTTAGGACTGAAAATTTTTGTTTAAAGAATTAATTGTGAAAGCTAAAATAATAAAAACGTAGAGTATTACTGCCACACTTGGTACAAGTCCCGTTTTCTTTGCCATTCACAAATCAAGTGTTAAGGTTAAAACCACTACTCTATTTAAATTAATAATGATATTATAAGAATGATATTAGAAAGAATACGAAACTGGTCATCATTCTAAACAAGACAAAGTTAAGCAATTATAAAACTAAAATGAGAGGAAAATAGAGAAGGACCTAAGAGTGTACAAATAACCGGATCAAAGATACCTAAAAAGTATACTAGGTAGTCTTAACTCTCAACCCATACTATTAGCTTTTGATTGATCTCATAAGTTAACCTATAAATACCACTACCCATTAAATAAACAAGGGCCCACAAAAAGGAACCATTCAATACGATGATACTGACTAACCAATTATACAATACTAATATGAAAAAATCTGTATGGAACACATAAAGACAACACATTAGGCAATTGAATTAAACTATATAATATACATGCGAGGATCAATATATAATAAGCATATGAGATAATTGATTATAAACAAAACCACATACTTCTCATACACATTCATTTAAAACATAATAAAACTTACTAACCAAACATCGAGAGGTGCTCTCTAAAATAATGAATAGAACCAATCCCAACACAATAACAATAACCTCCATTATGTATATCATATCTCAATACCGAAACCAATAATATCCATAACACCACAGGTAGGGCTCAAATGCACAATACCAATAAAATCTATAACATCACATGTAGGACTAAAAGGAAACTATGGACTATAGGTAGGGACAAAGAATACCATCAAACCAATCCAATAATCCTTTCTATTCAACAATAATCATTTCCATTTTTATTTTGCTCGACGGGAGATCATATCAAATTCAAAAATACTAAGGTGCTTCAATCATACTGGCACACAAAGGTAATACAGTATCCTATCAATTATCAACCCAAGGACATTAAGGTACCCTTGTCACACTAGCATATAAAGATAGCACAGTATTCAACCAACAAGGGCACCTAATCTATAAGTATGCATACCTTCTATAAGTCTACGGAGCTAAATAAAGTAATATATAGGGCATATCTAGGGCACTAAGGCACACTAGCAAAAATCCATAATCAATTATAGGTTAAACCTTATATTTAGGGTAGCTAGCCAATCTCGAAGTATTTCACTTTAAATATTAATATTTTATTAAGGCGATCACAGACACCACATAATACCAGACAAATCAAATTCCATACTTAACCCTCTTACTCATTTTTTGTAATTATTTAGAATAACCATAAATAAGGTCAATACGATAATATACTAAGGTCATACTAGGTTTAATTATTCACATCAAATATGTTAGGTTATAAATGACCAAAATTCCCTCGAAACCTTAACTACTATATTATCATCCATTTTAAATACTAATTCCTCTTTATTTATTAATTTGTCATGAAAAGGCTAACACACAACAATTGAATTATATAACATGAAAATAAATTACTAAGGCAAGAAAAATGACCATTTTGCCTTTATAAATGATTTTTCACATAAAACCATAACATACATTTCTAGAAAATCAAATCACATTTTTCCATGCTCAACAATAGATAATACATTTTATACATGCAATAGTAATAATTATATTAAAAATACGCCTAAGCATGTTTAACCTATCATAATGGACTTTGGTGACATATATAATTTATTCTTAGCATCTAAACCATTTTAACATACTTTTTCAAGTATAATAATTTCCATAAGTTATCATGCTTCATTTTACCAAATTCCATACTAGTATTATTAGGTAAATAATTACAACATAACAAAACATGCTTAATACAAATTACACATCAAAACCATAATTTGTTATCATGTGATACCTAATATTTTAGTAGAGTATAAGGATTACTTGAATTTCACTAAAACCACAAATTATAGGTAGCCTAATAGAATATATTAGACTCCACTTATCAACCTTTTATACTTAAAAATAATACCATATTAACCATATTAATAAATTAACCCATAAAATAATAATTTTAACTAAAATATTTATTAATAAAAATTACTAAAATACCCTTAAATTATAAAAATAGGAAAAATTGTAAATCACCCTGTATGGGCAGTGTGAGCCCATGCACAAGAGAAGGGTTCCAAGTGATAAACAAGGCATAGCTAGGGTGGCGTAGGGAGAAGAGGAGAGATGATGGTTAACGGTGGTGTTGGGTGGCGACCAAAAGGAAATGTAGGGTGGAGGGGAAGGGTTGCTTGGTGTTGGTTCAAATAGATAGAGGTTCGAACGTGCAAAGGCGGGCTGGACTGGTGCAGATGGATGATGAGGGAAGGGTTGGTAATGGGGTTGTATGGCAAACTAGTGTAGGAAGGTTGGAGTTGCAGGGAATGCATGAGGGTTAAGGTTGCAAGGAAAGGTGGCGCAGGCTAAATGGAGGAAACGATGAAGGTTGCCACTATAGGGGGAAGCAACGATAAAAGTTGCCGCAACCCGAGGGTGCAACATAGGAAGTTGACATAGGGGAGGAGAGGGATGTGGTGGTGGTTGGTGGAGAAGAAACAAGGTGTGAGTGATAGAAAAGGAGGAGGAGGAGATGGAGAAGAAAAAGAAGAATGTAGGTGATGATAGTGATGGTGGATGGTTAGTGGTGGAAGTGTTAGCTGACTAGTGTGGGCATTGACATCGAAGGAGAAGAGAGCTAGATTCAGTGGAGGCATGCGAAAATAGATGGGGGTTGGGTCAAGGTGGTTGAGGATGTGACGGTAAATGGAGGTTGGTGGTAATGTGCAAGTGACACAGTTTGGGTTAAGGAACCAGTGTAGGGTAGAGAGAAAGGAAGAAGAAGAAGAAGGGAAGAAGGAGAATAATGGAAGGGACAAGGGTATCGAATAGGCAAGGGCCCTACAAATGGAACCCTTCAGTACTATGTTACTGAGTAACCCTTTAAAACACTCTTAAAAGTAGGCCCGTAATGCAACACATGAAACAAAGCTATATACTCATATAAATAGAAATGCATACATCACAATCACATACTTAACATTCATATCCTTAACAAGTCCATCAAATTTTAATGAGTCATAATACAAAATCGATAATTTCGGCCTTAAGCCATGTCATAATGCAAAATCAATACTTTCAGCCTTAAGCCATGTCATAATGCAAAATCAATACTTTCGGGCCTTAAGCTATTAGTCCATCATTATTCAATCATCTATCGAATTTTATATCCATGTGAGTGTAGGAACCCCAATATTATAGCCGGTGGATCAGTCACTTAGAGGCAGAACGCACCTAACCACTATTATATGCTGGTGGATCAATCTCCAAGGCAAAACTCTCCTGGCCACTATTATGTCGGTGGATCGGTCTAGCCCCGACTCTCATGGTGTTCTACTGTAAGTATTTCTATTATATGTCTTATCAAACTTAGGGTTTGGCTTATTGAGTTCGGGATCCCCCACTATTATATTCGGTGGATCGGTCACTTATAGGGCAGAACACACCTAACCACTATTACATGTTGGTGGATTGGTCACCGGAGCACCCCGGCACCTGGCTACTATTATGTCTGTGGATCGGTCTAGGCCTGACTCAATAATCTTCCACTTTAAGTGATTAGTGTCTTATTCGTATCTTATTCAAAAGTATTTCACCCTTGACATGCATGTCACTGACCTCTACTTCTATCCTCCCGAGAGGGTCCGTCCCATATCTTGAGACCTTTGTACCTCTTATCACACCCTGACATCCGTTCCCCCTTACATTTACTCATAACGAAACCCAACTCCTAAGGGTATGGGTTGAGACCTATCACCTTATGACATTCAAATTATCTTACTACCACTCTCTAGGGTTTTCCCTTGAAACCATAATCGGACCTATGTGGCCCTACCTTTCTTTTTATCGTCCAACACCTCATCTCATTTAGTTTCAACCCAAATTCTATCACTCTACTCACCAATTATACATGTGATTATGAACTCCTAGTTGGCTGCTCAAACCCTAACATCTTTTTTATGTAATGATCATCCCATACAAACCCTAGAAATCTCCCATGCAAGAGAGGGGGCTTGGTAGGGCGGCGGCCGGGTGGTAGAAGTATGGGGATTGCAGGGAGAGGGAAGGGAAAGTAGGGGCATGGGCAAGGAGAGGGAGAGGTGGTGGGGCCAAGAAGGGGCAGGAAAAAATAGGAAGAGAGAGAGAGAGAGGGAGGGAGATCAGTAGGGGAAGGAGGGTTGTAGGTGGGCGACCAAAGATGGCAAAGATGGTCGGGTTATGGCGTTGGGGAAAAGGAAGAAGAAAGAAAGAAGGGGGTGGTGTGTACGTAGAGGCCAGCGAAGGGGAAGATGGGAGTGGCCAGCCCAATCGAGGGAGAAGGAAGGAAAGAAAGAAAGGGAGGCTGGGCCGAGCAAAGGACGCGGGAGAAGGAAGAAAAGAAAGGAGGTGGTCTGGGCCGACTACGCGGGCAGGAGAAGAAGGAAAGGAAGGAAAGAAATGGGCCAACAGCCTAGGGGCGAGGAAGGCAGGGCAGGCCGGGAAAGAAAGGGGAAGGAGGGGAGAAGGGAGAGATGAGTCAGCAGCCCAACGCACGGGGGGGAGAAAGGAAGGCCAAGGCCTGGCGGCCCGAAGGAAGAAAAAGGGGGAAAAAAGAAGAAGAAAAGAGAAAAAAGGAGAAAGAAAAGGAAAAAAGGAAAAAGGAAAGGGAAAGGAAAATGGGACAAAATAAAATAATTTAATTTATAAAATAATAAAATGTAATATTTTTGGGTGATAAATTTATTTAGTAATTTAATTTACTATAATTAGATATATGGGTTTAAAAATGATAATTTTAGTTAAATAATAGTTTGAAAAATTATTTAAATAAAAAGAGTATGATAAAATAGAAAAATATTTATTTTAATTTATTAAATATTTATATCCAATTTTATATATTTAAAAATCCATAAAATAATTAAATTAAATAGATTTAAAAGCTAATTTATCCCAAATAAAAGTTATTTAATAAATTATAGGCTTTTAAAAATTTTGGGGGATTACAAGTACTTTCTCCTGTTGTGAAACATACCTCAATTAGAATGCTTTTATCAATAGAAGCTTTTGATTTAGATTTGGAACAATTAGATATAAAAACTGTCTTTCTGCATGGTGAGTTAAAAGAAACCATTTATATAGTTCAACCACCAAGATTTATAGATAAGGGGAAAGAGGATATGGTATGTTTGCTTAAGAAATTCCTCTATGGCCTAAAGCAGTATCCTAGGGAATGGAATAAGAGGTTTGACTAGGTGGTGCAGGGTATTGAATTTCACAAAAGTAAGTTTGATTCCTGTGTTTATGTTAAACATAGGATGTCAAACGGTGTAGTATATATGTTACTATATGTGGATGATATGCTTATTACTAGCAAAGATAAGGGTGAAATCAGGAAATTAAAGGAGCGACTAAGATAAGAATTTAATATGAAATATTTGGGGCATGCAAAGAAAAATCTAGCTATGGACATCAACAAAGTGAGGTCTGAGAAGAAATTGTACTTGTCTTCAGGTTCTTATGCAAGTAAGGTGCTTGAAAGGTTTGGCTTTATAAATGTTCGACCTGTTACAACTCTTATAACTCCTCATTTCATGTTCTCAAAGGATCAAAGTCCTGAAACTAAAAGTGAAAAGAAGGAGATGAGTAAGGTATCTTATGCAAGTGTTGTTGGCAGTTTGATGTACTTGATGGTTTGCACAAGACCTAACATGTGATATGCAATAAGGCTAGTCAATAGGTACATGGGAAATCCTAGATTGGAGCACTAGAAGGCAGTCAAATGGGTAATGAGATATTTAGCTGGGACAAGCAATTATGGTCTGGTTTATGATTTCAGTACAAGTGATGGACTAGTTGTAGAAGGTTACACAAACTCTGACTCTATAGGTGACTATAATTCTAGAAGATCATGATCAGGTTATGCTTTCAAGATGGGTACCAGTGTAGTCAGTTGGAAGGATTCTTTATAGAAGGTGGTAGATTTGTCTTCAATAGAGGCTGAATATAAAACCTATACAGAAGCATTCAGGGAGGTTATGTGGCTAAAAGGCTTGGTTACAGACTTCTCTATGAACTAGTCTTCATTGGTGATTTAGTGTGATAATCAAAGTGTTATATACTTGAGTAAGAATCTTGTGTATCATGAGAGAACAAAGCATCTTGATGTAACGTGGCATTTCATTCGAGAGGTGATAGCAGGAGGAAAAATTATGTTGGAAAAGGTAGTCACAACAGATAATGTGGTTGACTTGCTGACAAAACCATTGAGATGAAATAGGGTTCTTCACTGTTTGAAGCTACTTTGATGTTGTACAAATATGTAGTAAATGTGGAGAATTGTTGAAAGTACCTACAATTTGTATAAGGATAGAAAATTCTAATGATGTAACAAAATAGTAGTTAGAAAAAACATCAGTTGTTTGTCATAACTTATGGCCAAAGCTTGTCGTTTAGACTATTTCAGCTGGTTAGTTAATGTAGTTAGCTTGGAAGGGGGGTGCAACTTGTGTTGTTGTAAAATCCTAACTACCCATTGGTCCTTAGTGTATAAATAAGGCACATATGAGTCAATTGTTAATTCATTCCAACATAATAAAATCTCTCTGGTGGTCTGTTGATACTATAAAAAAAAATTCTCTTGTTTTTTATCCTTACTCTAGTTGTCATCTTCTTCTATTCTTTCTCTTAACCTTTGTTCAAGAATTGATTTTTCTTCTTCAAGATTTATAAGTATCATTTACTAAATACATTTAAATCATTAGTGTGGTTTCTCTGTCAAAGAGGAGAGCAATATTATAGATTGAAGTAGACAACCAAGCCAAGTTTGCTGGTTGTAATCTCTGAGTTTTAACTAACATGTAAAAGGAGAATCCCCATTTCTACTTTCAGCATAGAAGTGCTGCACAAAGACTAAGATTTTTCCATAATATGCTTCCGGAGCAACCAAAACACCCCTTTCTTAGGGTCCAATATAACTAACTATGATAATAATACATACATACATACATACTAAAGGCCGCGGCACAATACAGTAAAGGTCGACATTTGATGGGTTTGAGTTAGCCGCGCGACTAATGGCATTAGACTAGTCTTCAAGCGCTATAACCATGCGATGAAGGACGCAGGAAGGCAGGTGGCTTATACCCGCGGCAGGCAGCAATGCAAGCGTCCCCCATAGCAGAGCTCGAGGCATGATTGTTGCAGATGTTGGCGAATGCTCGCATGTGCTTCATGCCATACTGTGTCAGTGACCCACAGTGTCCTTCAAATACTCGTACCTATTTAATCAAAATTGATTTAGCGGACAACTCAGAAAGTCAATTGCATAGGTCGCAATATGGACGGAATCGAAACAGTTCTGATGAGAAAATACACGAGGAAAGGAAGGAAGGAAGGAGAGAGTTCTACCATTGATTTCAAGCAATCCCAGTCGTCAACAAGGGGTAAGCCAGGCCTCCTAACAGCATTCAGCAGGGAAGGGCCATTTTGGGGACCAAATAAGAGGGATCCAATCAGCTCAATGCTGGTGTCTAGATGCCTTCTGTGCCTGATTGTCTGGGTTATTTCCTTGAGGATTTCACGCTGTTTCTCCGGTTCATCTGTTGACCTCTTGTACTGCCAAGGAACATGATAATTCGTAAGTTGGATCAAAAGTAACAGCATCCACCGACCAAAATATCTCTCTCAAACATGTAGGCTTCGTTTGGACTTTAAAGTCTCTGTTTACGCAGTCTCATGGCTAACAATACAAGGAAGTATCTATTTAAAATCTATGTATAAAAATATCCGAACAAAAATTCTGCTGTTCAAAATCTCTATCCAAACAATGGATGGATTTGGAATACTTATGGTGTAGTACTCATGAGATCAATCAATAAGCTCACCAGATGCCACAGGAACAGAATATCGGCGTCTCTCTGATTGACGACATCCATTGGAGTACGGAGGTCGAATCCATTAGAAGGTAAGTTCTGGGTGGCTGGATGGAATCCTTGGAATGCATAGAGTTTCTCTGGTTTCAGGGTTTTATTCCCGTATTCCATTACATGTGACCCAGCAGTGTAGGTGTTATGGTTTGATGTCCTAAGCTTCACCTGCAGCATAACAAATAACAGAGATCAAAATAAACGAGATATAAACGTGATTCGCGCAAATACATATGCATGAGGAATCAATAATGAAATGAACAGAAGCGCAGCCTAAAATGCTTTCTGCACCATAATTATATTACATACCCTCTGATATTGCTCCTGTACGGTCTCTTCCATCAGGTTGTGTGCCTCACTGAAGCATAGATACAAAAAGAAAAGAAAAAGAGGAAGCATGAAACATCCGCGAAGTGCTACAACTCTCAACGACGCAGAACAGCAGAAATTGGAATTTATCACCGCAATACAGAAGAATCGCATTAATTAGACAAAATTTGTGACAGTGTGGATCAAGCAAAAATAGCAGGCTTGTCTAGATCACATATATTTTTCTGACATGATGCCGTCAATCTTTCATCACCACCCGACCAGATATTGTATATGTTTACATCATCAGTGAACCGAACCTGTCATATGTATGTGCTAGTGATCACTAATAATACGACAGAAACCAACGGAACTCCAAAGCTAGCTATGTTAGCAGCACACATTTTGGGCTGCCATGAACTAGCTGGATCGGATATTCAATATTTTGGATATCCAGTAAAAAAAAAATTAGATATTTAAAATATTGGATATTAAGAAAAAAAAACTTCAAATATCGGATATTTCGGCTATCAAAAATTTAGGATCAGATAATAAATAATACGTTGGATATCCGAAACTTTGAGTAAGCTACAATTAAGAGATATTGAATAAAAAATTATAGAAAATAAAAAAATTGATCCAATTTGAATAAGTATGATCGAATAATTTGAGTTGAGTATTAAATTACATTATATTCAGTTAAAATTTTAAATTTTGGATAGTAATGAAGTATTTAATCAAAATAATAATTATATATATATATATATATATATATATATAATTTATCAGATTAGATATTATTTATATTTATCGAATCGGATATCCGATTTGTTTGATCTTTTCTTTATCGGATTGGATATTTGATTTGAAAAAAAAAATATCCGATCGGTTATTAAATATTTCGAATCATATAGATTTGGATTTTGAATCGGATTATTATATATTAGTAACATGGCCCATAGTAGTATCGGCAGTACAAATTGTAACGCCGCCAAACTGGGCCGGATTACACCATCAAGATAAAAGATAACAAAAATGTACCTGTCTTCCATCCAAGCAACACTATAAAGATCACCTAGGCATGTTATGTATTCAGGTGGTGCAGCTGGTTCCATCCCAGGACAGTATGTACCCCAGCTACTCTCTTCAGCATTTGACGCAGTAGTAACATATATGTTTAGGTCCTCAGGCATCATACCTTCAAATATACTTCCGCTCTCACATGCTTCCACATACATAACCTGGCATCGCATATCATGTTTATATATATATATAGATAATACTTAATGCATTCATAACATATCATTGTTAACAAAACGCTGAAGATTGACATGATCATCATCAAATTAATAGCTACAATTTTTGGGGTTTCCACTCACCATTTCCTTGTAGCTGTTTGAGGCATGCTTTTTCTTCAAGATTTCGGTAAATTCATTGGCAATGATATATGGCAAATTTGGCATGCCTGCATGTACATATGGTCCGTATTAATCAACCGATCCATGATAAGTGAATCATGTTAATCTGGCCCCACCAAATGCACAAATTGACATAAGATACATTCATGCGTCTGTATTTCAACATTCCGCATCACATGATAAAACAATTTCTGTTACGTACAACCATACGAGATTGCAGTTTGGCATCACTCTACACCTAAAACAACATTACGTTCCCTCCTTTGAAAGAAAGGATATAGTAAAAGAAAGAAGAAAAAAAGGAACCTGAACAAATTGAACAAAAATAAGATATATGTTCCTAAGCAGTCAAAGGATAAGATCGAGTGTAATATTTGATGATGAAAGCTGAGGAAGGGGTCTTAACATACCAAGGACTCCTGGACCTCCATGATCAGAGTAGTACAAAAAGATGCGGTCGTTTGGTTTACTGTCTATCACCTTTCCACTTCCACCGCTGACAGCACTCTTGTTTCCCAGAATTACTGCGTACAGGTTCTCCGAAGTGACTTGTCCTCCAGTGTAATCCTGCGCATTGTTATGGTCAGAACCCAATTGGCATCGGATCAAACTCGGGTAGCTCATGTATGCATGTGTGTTTATGTACTAATTGAGTGGATAAATTTATAATCAATGGCATGAAGGAGACCAGGGTTCATCCTATGTATGCCATAAAGCAAGCAGGAGCTCGAATTTGGAACAAAAAACGCAACAAGATCGAGAACATAAAGCCAAGCAAATCTTACAGTAGAGAAGAGAAATGAATGCATCACGTAGGTACGTACAGACAATTAGCAAGATATACAAGGGTACTAAAATACTTGGAAAAGACGTAGGAATCAGGAATCCCATTCATTCTCATTGAAAGGATAGGCATAATATGAATAGCCCACCTGTCGCACATTCATATCATCAATGAATCATGCTACGAAACGCTTAATTTCCAAATCATTCAGTCTCACTCAAAATTGCTGAAATATAAAAGCAGAAATACTAGCAGCAGTAAAGATCAGTAACCTCTTTTGAGCTGCTGAGCTTGACTAGTGCATTTATTTAGCTAATCTACTCATCCCAGCATATATATGATCATGAAAAGCTTATTAGATTTCTTATCACGATTAATTTCTGAATATACTACGTGGGGTATGGAGAAAAAATTCCCCCCTATTTTGTCTTTTATATCAAGTATAACAAAATAACAAATAAATTTTTAATGAAATACCATCTCTAAGATTTAAAATGATATTAGTCCGAAATGTAAAATGTAATCGTATTATCCTCCTACCAAACAGTACCGAGATGAATTAAAGGTGAAGATGGTAGGAGGAAGTAGAGAATTGATTATAACTAATAACCTTGGGGACACCTGCGTAGACATCTTGACCATTGGGATGATTGATGATGACCCCGGGCCTTGGATTCAACGCATTATTAGCAATATCATCGTACATGAATACCACTATGTTTTCATCCTTCAACCCTCCTTTCTTCAGTATCTGATATGCATGACACACATCCGCCTGCATCCAATCAATCAATAGAGAAACAATTAATGTTACACAAGCGAATCCAAAGAACTCTATACATGGTACCATCCGATCACCGGTTACAATAAGACTTGATAGATGGATGACGCCCCGTAGTATATAAGTGTTTATAATACTACGCCCATTATAAAGCATATAGTATGAAGGTGTTACAAATTATATTGTATAATCATAAAGTATGACGTATAAAGGTGTTACAATAAGGAGCAACCTAGCATTGGAACTAACAAGTTAGTCTGGACGTTAATTACTAAACTAAATATCACTGATTATAATTAATTTCTACTTAATGATCAATCACACCCCCGGTAGTTGGTAGCAATGTCAATTAGCAATAGCTATCTTGATAATAAATATTTAATAACGTCGCGCGGAAATAAATTACTCCTTCCACATCGAAAAAAAAAAATTTCTGTTATTAAATTTGTATATTAAAAAAAATATTTTAGAAAAGTCAAATTTTATTTTTTTATTTTTATCCTTATTTTTTTTAATTATATATACATTAAATGTCTTATTATTTTTCAATAAAGTGTATTAGTGTAATTTTAAAACTATTTTTATTATTTTTTAAAAAAGGTGCATCAAATAATAAAATAGTTTTCTATTTTATACACGCATGGAGTAATATACATACCTGATGCCTGTAATTTCCGTAGCCACTAGAACCGGCCACAAGAACAGCCCACCTGGTCCCATTTTCAGCATCACTCCATGCCGCTGCTGCTGTGGCATCTACTTCAGTCGGCAGAAGCAGGTCGATCTCCCACCTTCTTGCATCACCCACATCTGCTACTGCCGCTAGAGTCAACAACACAGAGACTAATAATCCTGAAGAATAGCAATTCATGAGTGAAGAAAACTTGGAGAAATGTGCTGCCATTTTTGGATTGGGACTTGGGGCACGCATAAACAGAGAGAAGCAGAATACTAACAAATTACTAGCTATATCAAAAGGTGGCAGCTCAAGTTAGGGGCATAGAAATTGGGAATTAAAGGGTTTCGATCTTAATGCATACGAGGTTTTGATATCAAGAATAGTTATCCAAAAGGGAGGAGAAGAGCCGGAGGAGGTGAGAATTAAGTTAGATATACTGCTAGCAGCAGCTAGGAAGGGAAAGTAATGGAAGAAGAGAGGTCACCCCAAGATAGATAAATAGAGAGGCTGTCGCAGGACATGCAAAATCTGCGTGCGCCACGTGAAATATGTGGGAACTTTACCCAATTCTCTGCGTGCACCCTCTGTCCTCTTCCATCACTTTTGGCTTTACGTTACGTTTCTCTTCCTTCTACGGTAATACTAATGTACTTTTTGTATCCACAACACACGCCCGACCGTTAAACACTAAAGAAGCAGGAGATAATTATTAGAGTCGGTAAAAGTTAATTTAATGGGAGTAAATTAAATTTAATCTTATATAAATTTTAAAAATTATCTGATTGATTTAACTGGACGCAATCCTAACATGTAATCCAAGGTCAACTTAATCCACAGGCAATTCGACTTTATAAAACTGAATTCGATATTAATTATAATATATATCTTATTATTTATTTAAAATTTTTAAAAATATATTATTTTTATAGTTTTACTTATTTTTTTATATTTATTGTAAACATACTTATTTACTAACGTTATTATTTACCCTTTTTTACATAAAAATACAACATTAAAAAGTTATAGTAATAAACAATTAGTAATTTGTAGTATATTCATAATTACATATTTACATTAAGTCAAATTTAGTACTTGTTTACAGGATTAGTGAGCTTGATTAATTTTTATAGTCAATATCCTATTTTACCTAAATCCAAAGTAATCTGATCCATAATTAACTCGATCCGGACTCAAACTACCCATTAAAGTCTAAAAAGATGTAATTTATAATGTTAACCGAAACTCAAAATCACCTGAACATGATCTAGCTCGGCCTAACTCTATCTGATGAGCTAATCTAAAATAATCTGAACTCCTACCTAATCCAACAAATTTTTTTCTAATACAATCTAGATCTTAAATGAATTGAACCCAAACTGGATGAGATAATAAAATAACCTTAAATAATTCAAATCTAAAACAATCCGGCCTAACCTACAACCTACCCATAAACAATCTAATCCGAAGAAGACCTGGCCTAATTCCTACCTCTAAATTAATAATCATGCTCACCTGATTTAATTGTTACATCGCTCTGTTCTAGGTAACTTATTTTTAATCACCGTTAATGTAGATTATTCTCAAATAAATTTAAAAAATTGAGGTATAGACCTATAAAATTTATTATAGATTATTTAGTTTCATCTTCGGTGCCGTAAATTATTTAACAAATGTAAAACCATACAATTCCTCAGATAAAATTTTCAACTCGGAATGATAAATACAAGTTAGATATATCTTTGCTAAAAATATAGGCTGCACTTAAACCCCATGATCACTTCAATTCGAACATCGTTTTCAAGTATTATGTGTTGGATATCCGGATGTGTGTATCACATTGTTAGAGAGAGGATGTATGATTCTGGTCTGGCCCAGAAGAGCTGTAAATATTGACACTATGCCCCCAAAAAAAAAAAAGTCCGAGCAATATTATGGACAACGTGCACTAAATGAATTCAACCACATTTGTGATATGATACCTGAAATTTGAATAAAAATCATTACAGCAAAATACAACAACTCGATGCGCTCGTGACAGCCAAAATCAGGCTCCGCATTTTTATTACGCTCTAGAAGTATCAATTACTAGTTCATATGTTAGTATCTAATTCCACCTCGAACTGTATCCCCGCTTCAATTTCTCGCAGATGCAGCAGCTTTTATTTCTCCGATCCGATAGTAATAATAACTTCTACAACAACACGTGCAAAATCGCCAGCAATCTCCCCTACGATTCCCCCTTTTTTGCTTCAATATCGGCCTCTCCATGAATGCCACTTTAATTTCAACTGAAACCATAGAGGAGAAACCCCCAGAACCCCTCGAGCCAACCTTGGATCGAACGCGTCAAAGTTTACTCGGCTTAGAGAATCCAACATCACTTGAGCAGGAACAGCCGGCAGCAACACCGGCACAGCTTCGGCAGGTACAGTCTTTGCTAGTTCACGAGCCTTCTGTAAATGAGCATTGGCCACAGAAGCCATGTCCAAGACAACATCGCACATACCCTCGCGGGAATCCATGCGGATTTCAGCCTCGCCGCCCTGTTTGGACAGCAGACCGTGATTGGCTGCGATTTTGGAGGGTATGTATGCGAACTGGCGGTTTCGGCTGGCGTGGTATGGCAGTGATTTTAGCAGCAACAGAAGCCCACTGGCTTTACCTATATGAGATGCCGCATGATCGGCTGCCGTGGACGTGATGCCGCCTGCTTGGAGAGTCGTGTATAAGATTGTTGATTGCGTGTCCTCGGCGTACCTCTCTAGCTCTTCGATGCTTTCTGGAATTTCGATGGCTTCTCTCTGTGCATCTTTTATCCGTGCATCAACAGCTCTTTTCAGCCATGCCTTGCTGATTTTGCTCTCCGATACTACTGATGAGAGGGCTTGGGCTATGGGCTGTTCGATCAATTTGTTCGTGTAAATCCTGTCTATTGCGTCTTGCCACCAAAGGAGCCGCATTAAGCCGATCTTGGGATCAGAGGCAACATCCATGGCTTTGGCTGTTTCGACATTGAAGGCACGGAGTGCAAATGCAGCCCTCCGCATTTCAGGGGGAAGTTCAAGAAGGCAGAGGTAGTGGTGGTAGTCATAATTCCGCACTTGCTGCACGCAGTACGAGAACGCTGATCTTAAGCTGCTTGATTTGGTAGCCGCATTCATTAGATTTGTAGTGTCTTCTTCCTGTAATAATAATAATAACAAAGAGAGATGCATCGTCAATTGTCAATCCAATGATGTAATGAGCTGGGAACGTTACCAGAAAAGAAATGACCGGCTACTGGGTGGAACAGAGGCCTTTGTCAATACGATCAATGCTGACAGCAGAAATAGTCATGATATGAAGCAAACAGCTAGAGCTGAAAATTTCATCATCAATGCATAAGCCAGGATGATGATTATAAGACTTAACTCTGACAACAGGCATAACAATCAAAATTCTTGACTGGTTCTGGGTAGATGAGAATTAGCTTTTTAATACCAAGAATAGATATTAAAATAAAATAAATATGAAAGGGGCAGACAGCTGTTGGCTAAAGTCCACTACAGACGTAAAATGTTCAGAAAATCTTGATCAAAACATGATAGCTGCAGTGTGTTAAAAGACCGTGGAGAAAGGGCAAAGACCGAAAGCTTGACAATGCAAGGGCCAAGGAGTAGCTGTAATTCAGCAGATCAGCTAAACAAAAATGATCAACATTACAAGCTTCTTTGAAGAGTTACAAGTTTCATCTCAATCTTAGTCATTACTTTTAAGAGTTACAAGTTCGTCTTAACAGACTGACTTCCACGCAGCCTCTGATTATTGCTAGCTTCAAGCAAATAATGTCCTGTCTTCAGACAATCTAAACATCTCTTGACCGTACAATTAAGTCCTCGAATAGAAGCAAACTAGCAAATCTATGAAGTGGTAGAAAGCAGATGGATAAAATTGATTAGCTGATGTGTAAGGTACCAATCAATTAACATAAGCTAGTTTTCTTCAATGATAAAAATAATAATAATCATAATAACAAGTGCAAAAGAAATAAAAAATATAAACCCAAAACCTACTCTTCCTTATTGTAAAAAATCTCACTGGAAATTTGGGATAAGTCAATCATTAAAACTTACTTGGAGATCCATTTGCTAAATTCACCAATTTCAAGAGACAATAATAAACCTTGACGGAAAAGTGGAAACCCTTTTCATACACTCTAGATACTACAGGGAAAAAAAGAAAAAAAAAAGATTTTTCCAAGCTACATGCACAGAAAGATTAGAAAATAGGGTTTGCAAAATACCTGAGTTAGCCCTCCAAAATAATGGAAATGTGAGACTTGTTTCAGTCACTATCCACCAAGTCAGCACAAAGTTCACTTTCTGCATATTTCAAGCTTGCAAGAATAAGCAACAATAAGAACGGATTGTGCTTTTTATAACACATTGCAGTCATGAATGAACAGGACATGTCTTGAGGAAGACAACTACAATATTTGGCTTTACAACAAATGGAGTATACAACATAACAAACAAGTCCTACATTTTTTCCAAGCTTTCTGATGCACTCTCCTCCACGTTATAGTTCAGACAGATAAAGAGCACACTTTTAATGCCCCAGGGACCATCAAGCAGAAGCAATAATGTAACACCCTATTTTCCCGAACCCTAATTATCTTGTGCAATTAACCTCACCAACTGTTCTTAAATTTTCAAAACTCATTATTTCAATCTATTCATCCAAAATTTATTCCTTTTCTTCTGAATCGCCAAAAAATCTGTTTTATGTGATTAGACAATTCTCTGTTTTCATCCATTATAATTTATTTGGGCTTCAAACCAACTCCAATATCAAACTTTTTATATATTTAGATTCTTAAAATGATTATGCACCTTTCTAGGATTTTGTATAATTTTGAGATTTATTTGTTATTTTTCTCCATAAATCCCTATTCAATAGCTTTTCTACACTATTTTTTTTGTAAGTAATGTAAACATTTTATTACTTTCAAAACGGCAAATAACGGTTACAAGATCCCAAAATTCATGTAAGCAGGACAAGCTAAGCTAACAAATTGACATAAGAAACAAGCTTATTATAGGATGCACAAGTTGACAAAGTCTCAACCTTCATGGCCACATCTCTCACAATTGCCCTAACAATTATGGTAAATGGAGGACAGAACCCCCATCACAACAGAATGCATGAATGAAGCCGCCATGGAATGCTACATAGGTTGCCCTGAGTGATTCCAGCTCCTTGTTTGAAATTTTCAAGAATTTATTTCTTGCCAAATGTGATACACGGATACAACATAAACAGCTCTCAATACTTCCTCATATACCATGGGACCTCTTCCACCTTTACACAACCAATGTATGTGTTGCTGTCATGTCGAAGGTGCCTGTCTAACACTGAACCCAGTAATCAATAACATCCAAACACACTTTGTGAATGCACAAGAAAGGAAAAGATGGTGATGAAGTTCATTCTCTTGGTTGCATATAGCACACTGTGGGTTTAGATCATATCCAAACCAAGCTAATTTGTCCTTGGTCGCCAACCTTTCATGCATTACAAGCTATAAAGTCATTTGGTGTTCGGAATTGACAGCTTGTTCCACACAACACCACACTATGCAAATCTCGGTCCTCTGTAACATAAGTTCTCTTAGACTCTAGAAATTTGGTACTTGCCATGTTGCACAAACTCATTGTTGCTTGGGGGCAGTGAAGAAAGGATGGAGTGAGATACAAATTTGCAGCAACCTCCACCAAGAAGCCAAAGAAGTAATTAGCACATCCTAGATACTAATCTCCTTAACAAAATAAGCATGTATCCATCTTACCCATAGGATATCCTTTTTAGTTGCAATCCACCAAATTAACCTTCCCTGAGCAGCAACATTCCACGTGTGAATTTGGACCAATTCTAATCCATCTTCCTCTTTGGGTAAACAAACTGTATCCTCAGCCACAAGGGTCTTTCTAGACTTCTCTTTACCAGGCCATAAAAACGACCTGCATAAAGATATAATGTCTTGTATAATACCCTGTATCTGCAACATCATCAAAGTACGGTAAGCCTGAATTCCATAGAGAACCAATCGAACTAGCTGCAAGCGTCCCGCCTGACTCAGAACTTGTGCAGTCCAAGCTCTTATCTTACCCGTGAACTTCTTAATCAATGGCAAGTAATCGTTTGTAGTAAGTCTCTTACGAGAGTGAGATTCTCAAGTACCAAACGAGTAGACCACCCGCAAGGAAATTTTATTTCCTATGAATGTCCACACGCATGCAAATGGATATTGAAATACTATAATAAATCGTGCCCTTTAAGTTCTTCAAGGTTAAACTGGGCGCATCCGAAAAATCATGGAACACTTTGCACATAACATTAATGGAAGCAAATTTTCCAGCACTAAAAGTGAATCATCTGCGAACATCAACCTACTTAACTTTACTTTCTTGCATTTTGGATGAGGCTTAAAAAACGGATTACTCCATAAATCTCGAAGAGACCTATGTAAATATTCCATAACTAAAACGAAGAGATATAGAGACAAAAGGGTCCCCTTGTCTTAACCCCCTTTTGGCATCAAATGGCCTTTGGAGTATCCCATTAAAAGAGATAGAATATTGTGCCATGGCAACACAGCTCATAACAAGTTTTACAAATTGGATGGGGAAGTTCAAATGGAATAAAACTGATTACATGAAAGATCAACTTACGGTGTCATACGCTTTTTATACATCTAACTTAAGCATGCAATGAGGGGATGTATTCTTCATGCCATAGCCTCAAACCAATTCAAAAGCCAAAAGAATGTTGTCTCCAATGGTATGCCCATGCAATTAAATCGCGGTCGCGGTCGCGTTCGCGGTATCGGAGCGTCGCGAACGATAAATTTTGTGTCGCGGTCGTCGCGGCGTGAATTTTTATTTTTATTTCACATAATGCTTGAATTCTTATTAATTGTTTATTTAAATGTAATTATTTAATAAACTAGTGTTCTATATTATATTAGAAGCATTTAAATGACTTATTAGATGTTAAATTGTTCTAATAACACTATATTTGCGACTTTGCGTTCGAATGAAAACAAGGTGTATTATTTAGCGGTAGATATGAAATTAATGAATAACATAACTTTATGCTTGTTAATTTATATTATATTTATACAGATTTATAAAAAGTCAAAATTCTAAAAATTATTATCCATTAGTCTTAATTATATAAGTTATATATATGCACACTAAATTAATATTAACACCACTTAAAAGTTAAATCTTAACTAATATTATTTATTCAAGAAAAGTATAATTATTTAATTAAAAAAAGAGACTAAACTAAAGTTTAATTTAATCAAATAAAAATATATAACTAATCTATTAATTACAGCTAAATAATATTTAAAAAATTAAAAAATACTAACCTTATTAATATGTGGATTAGGTAGTAAAATTGGGCCTTAATCCCTTAAACCCGGTCCAAAGTCGCACGGGTACAGGCTTGACTTACCGACTCACACACCCGTCCGGGTCCGGCCGTCTTAAAATTTTTTTTGTCGTTGTTCGGTCTTTAGTATTCACTATTCACACACCCATGTTCCAGAAGTCACGAGACTCACCTCAGTCCTCATACCCCCGCGCCTCACTCTCACTCTCTTCTTCGGTTCTTCCCCAACAGCCCGCACAGCCATACTCTCCCAAATCCAAATCCCGACTCCCTGTCCACAATAACCACACCGGCGAGCCACCACTCGAACGACGAGCCACAGGCCAAGCACCAGGCACCAGCCACCACGAGTCGAAGACGAGGAGCGCTTCGCAGAGACGACGGAAGAGCAGCACAGAGAAAAGAAGATGATGATCTGCAGCACCTGCTCGGAGCTCCACGCACAACGAAAGCTAGTTTTTGGGCAAGTTAGTTCAAGTTTTTTCTTCTGATTTCTAGCGAATTCTGTCCTAATACACTGTCTCCGTCCCTTTTGCTTTCTGTGTCTCGGTGCTTTCGGTGATGGTGCAGAACGAAAGGGATGGGTGTAGGGCAGCTGGGCAGGGTATTCTTGCTTGCCGATAAATCGGGTATTTATCGCCGATAAATACCGATAACCGATTTATCGGCGCTAAATCGGCGAGAACAACGTGAAATGAGAAATCCGTCGCGAACCGGCTAATTCGCGTCGCGGCACACTGAAAATCCGCGAATTAGCGGCCGCTACCGATTTAGCGGTCCGCGATTTAATTGCATGGGTATGCCCCTTCACGAACACCGCTTGGTGTTCACCTACCAATAAATGCATGAACGATTGAAGCTGATTGGTAATAACCTTTGAAACAATCTTGTAAAGTAGGTTGCAACATGCTATCGGACAATAATCACCCACTTTACATGCGTTTGAAATCTTGGGAATGAGGTTCAAGATAGCAACATTCAATGCTCTAGGTATGCAGCCTATGATGAAAATCTCAGTCGTGGCCTTCCATACATCATCACCAATAATATCCCAAGTAGCTTTAAAGAACATAGCATTCTATCCATCCTTTTGCACTGCTACCAACAAAATCCTGTGGTGCAGATTAGCAAGAATCGGTCCTCTTAGCATGATTTCAGCCTTAAAATAACACTGGGTTCCAAAGAAATACCCATAAGAGAAACATAAAACTTGGCGAATTGTGCAATGATGCCTTCCTATGAGGTGTAGATGTGGCCATTTTCATCCTTGAACGAATTAATATGATTACGATGCCTCTTAACTTTCACAAGAGAGTGAAAAAAATTGGTATTGTTATCTCCTAGCTTTATCCAGTCAATTTGAGCCTTTTGGCAATGAAAGTGTTCCTCACATGAGTTGTAATATTTTAATGTCACTGCACATTCTTGCTCTAGTGTTATCATCACTACATCGAAAGGATTATCATTGAGTTGTTCCTGCACTTTGATGAGAGAATTTCTGGCCTGAATCACCTTCTCTTATATGCTACCAAAGTGAAGCTTATTTAAATCATGCAGTGGCTTCTTCAAAGCTTTCAAAGACACCATCACCTGGCACGTTCCGTTTTGCTCTCTTTCTCTTTCCCAGACTTGTTGAATAGTAGGGAGAAATTTTGGGAGAGATGTCCAGATGTTAAAGAAACGGAAAGGTCTCACACCCATGGAAAATTGATTTCCTAACTCTAGGGTCATAGCTGCATGATCCGATAAAATGGACGCCACAAAGAAAACACTTGAAGATGGGATGCTGTCAAACCAGTTTATATTACCCAAAACCTGATCCAACTAGCACCAAATTCTATTCATACCGTCTCTTTTATTACACCATGTGAGGAAAGCTCCATTCTATCGAATGTCCTCCACCTGAAGCTATGCTAAACAGGTTTTGAAATCATTAATGTCCTCTTCGTTGTAACCTCCCATGGGTTGTTTCTCCTCAGAATTGCCAATCACATTAAAGCCCTCTAGCAGCACAAGCGGCCATTGAGATGAGCAGTGCACACTGAGCCACTCCCATAATCTCCTTCTATTTTCCCTATCATTTGCTGCGTAGACGATAGTTGCATGGAAAGAAATGGGGTCTGCAACTTGCTGTATGTGACAAAGTACTACTTGATCACGTTCGGCTACTTTATTAATTTGCCAAATTTTAGTATCATAACCAATCCAAACTCTACCATTATAATGAGAGCTATAATTATCAAACCATTCCCTACCTGTCATGCGTCCTTCAATTTTTAACGCATTATTAATTTTTACTCTAGTTTCTATCAAACGAACGAAAGAAAGTCTTATATTTATTATCCAACTAAACACCTTCCATTGTTTGAGAGGGTCACTAATTCCTCTCACATTCCAACAGCCCAGCGTCATATCAAATGAACCCTTAAGGCTGGGTTGAGCATACAATTAAATAGCGGTACCGTTATAGCATAGTGGCCACTATTTTGTTGTTGGCTTTAAATTTTCATATTTATTAGCCGATAAATCGGAAAAAATCACTAATAAATTGGAATAAATTGCTGATTTATTGAGAATTATTAAATCTACTAAGTGCATGATAATTTTTTTCTTATTCATTTATATATATATATTGGACCAAGTTACTATTGAATTATAATAAAGTATTGTTATTTATTAACTTCACATATACTACTAAATAACATGTATTTTTTTCATTCTAGGGCAAATTTAGGATTATCAGGACAATTTAGTATATAATGACTGACTTAAATACTTCTAATATAATATAAAATACTATTTTATTGAATATTTATATTAAAAAGATCAATAAATAATAATTAGAGTATATAATGAAATAAAAATAAAAATTCATGCCACGACGAATAATTTATTGTTCACGATGCTTCGATATTACAACTGTGATTTTATTGCTTGGGTTAAAGCCATAGTCTTTCATTTTCAAACCTCTTATCACCACCTGCCAAGGCTCTTGATAATCTTCTTGCTACTCAAAACCTTGGGTGTACTAGATGATGCATAGGAGGCTCTTCTAGCTAGTCGACCATGCCCTACAACGTTAGCTTGCATTCGAGAATGCCCTCTAGTCAGGGAGAGAAGTATCCTTATTAGCAAGTTGTTTTAGGTCTGATGCAGGGGCGATCTGTGACTCCTTAGGCATTTCCAAGACAACTGTATTTTGCTCTTCCTCCCTAATCATTTCTAGAGCAAGGTCAACGTTTTGATCAGTCTTCCTCACCCACTATTGTTGAGGCTTATGCTTCCTCAGATCCTACTTGCCTCTGCATTGAGTATTGAGGTGACCAAAGGTCGCATAATTGGCGCGCAATACAGGGGTTTCCATTCATACAGCACACATTGTTGGGTGGTATTTATATTAGGTTGCATAATCAAAACATGATCCGAAATGGGATGATGGGAGTCAACTTCAATAAAAACTCAAGCAAAGGAAATACTACACCTAGTTGCCGTAACCCTAACCATACCCAAGGATTTCCCCACACAGCTAGTGATCCTACGGATGAAATCGGGGGACCAAAAAGATAATGGTAAGCCAGAAGAGTTACCCACATGTGAACAAATGGAAATTCACGATGACTAAACTCTAAGCAAGGCTGCCATAATTTCAACAAAAGTGGCTGATTCCAATAAGTCCAATAAGGTGTTTCAAGAATTTTCATTCAGCCCTCTTGGTTACTGAATTGAAACATAATAAACCCCCCTTCATGCAGATGTACCATAAGTGTTTTAATGTGTGACCAAGTCTCGCGTACAAATTGTTGCATGCCTTTGTACGATGGTTGTTTTCCACAAACAAAACCTACAATTGAATGTTCACAATTCTTTGATTTTCACCGGATCTCCTCCTTTAAGTATGGCCAGTGGTTCTCCATCCTTGATTACGGGCCGAATACAATTGAGATGAAATAGGTTATCTAAATGCTGATTTTGCATAACTTTGTCTCACCATTAAACAAGAGGCTTCTCTGGAGCATGATTCAAAGTGAATTTTGCTAATTCGATGTCTAGTTTAGATAATGATGTGCAAGGAATTAATGTCTCCTTGTCAATATTCGTCGCACAAGATTGCAAATTCAAACTATCACTATGTACACCTCGCTTGGGAGAATAAGGTGGTCCAGTCATGGCATCAGAGGTCTTAGTCAATGATGGCACCGTCATGGATGAGTGAGGGGGTTCCCTTTGGTTTCCTCTCAGCGCAAGCTTCCTTTTCTACACTATTTAAATTGCCTAAACTTATTAAATCATTTCCCTAACTACTAGTTACCATCCAACTAACCATTCTAACTAGATACAACTAGATCTTTAAATCTAGTTGCCTTCATTCAACTACCAACTTGGTTAATTGTACTTTTAACCAAAAGCCTTTCATAATTCTTTCGTAATAATTCTTACATAAAATTATGGTACTTTTGTCATAATTCTTACACATTTAACCAAAAGCCTTACATACCCACTCACACACTCCTAAATCCTAATCCTAGCACTCAAGTCTACTAAAGTCAAACAAGGCATCCTACCCTATCTACCTCAGCTGAATCTCATTCATAATTGCCCCAAATCATGCTCTCTATTTTATTTCAAACAATCACACACAATCAACTCCATTTTTCGAGCTTTTCTCCTTCTGCTGATCATTTCAATCCTTTCCAGCTCCTCTATCCACTTGGTTCTTCATCCTTTTTCCTTTCCCTTTTTTTTTAATGTTTGGTTTGACACCTTGCATCTCCTACTCCATTTACCTACCATTTTTCCCTTTGCTTCATAGCTTTTTCTCCCTCTTTTTCCCCTCCACTTTCAGATTCCGATCAATTGCAGCCACCACCCTTTTTTTCTGGGTCATTTCTCCTTGTTTCTTCTAGGTTTTGTTCTTTGCAACCTTGCCTTTATCCACCATCCATCACCCTTGGCTTCACCCTACTTTTGTGCCTTGTTTGGAAGCCTTCTTTTTTGCCAACTTCTTGACCTGGTGCTGCTGTTCATGAGTCTCTTAATTTACTCCATGCCTTTTTTTATTCGATTCTCCTCAGTTTTCCTTGCTTCCTTTTGCTTGGTTTAATCCTTTGCAATCTTGTCTTTGTTTACCCCTTGTGCAACCCCCCCCCTCCTCTTTCCCTTTCATTTCCCTTGCTGTGCAGCTGCTCCTGAAATTTCTGGGCAGCACCAGCTTCTACCCTCTTTCTAATCCTTGTTCTAGCTTTGAAACTTCCTAAAACATTTTAGTTTATCTCCTAAAACATACTCTTGGGAGTCATCTTTCAGTGTTAAGTGGGGTTAATTTTGGTGATTCTTGGCATAAAATATATATTCAAGGCCAAGGGTTTTCACCTTTTTCTCTTTTACATTTCCTCTCTTTTCTTTCATTTTCTTGATTATAATTTGCTTAAACTAATGCTCTTGTTTTGTGAAGGTGATCAAGGAACTCATTAGGCGGTGATTAGCTTGGTTTTCTTATTGCTTAGAAGTTTAGGAAATTAGTTAAAATAATCTAAACTCTAGAAATAGTTCAAATGTGCTATGTCTCTTATTTATGTTAATATCAAGCATGATGTTAGTAGTTCAGAAAATGACATGAGAAAATGTTTCAAGTGTGATCATAATTTTACGTATGATTTTATGCATATTATGCTTTGCATGGATTATTTGTGAGATGCCATTTAAATAAAATTTTTGAGGTTCAGGCCATGATTTTATGCTATGTTTAGGTTATGTACTATTTTTTTCAAGAATGAAATTACATGTATTATCATTTATATATAAGTGTAATTGTGCTTATCTTGAAATTGGTTGATATATGGCATGTTTGGCCTTATAGAAGCATTGGCTATATAGGTTCGGTTGTTTTACTTTTGTTCATGTATTATGTGTTTTAGTATGCAGAAGATTAGGTATGAATTTGGGTTAAAAAGGAATTAAAATTAATTTATGGTTTTAGGGCTTGATCAATTAGGGGCATTTTGGTAGGCAGTCAATTGTGTTCATTAGGTTCTTCACTTAAAAGTTGTTATATAATATGTTATGATTTGGAGTTATTTTGAGTAAGTTATGAGTTTTAGATGTTTTAAGGCATTTAAAGGTATACATGGACATTTTAGTCATTTTACTTCGATTCTTAAATTGTGAGTTTAATATGTGTAATATGTGGATAAAATAAATTAAGTGTAGAGAGTGCATCATTTGAGTAGTGTTTGATGAATGGACTTGGGGTTTTTTAATTTAAATGGTTAATTGGCACAAAGTTAGAGAATTTAAGGATCTAATATCAATATACAATGTTTCGATTCAAGTAAATGATTGATTAAGTGTGGACCCTCCACTACCTTTAACATTTACATACCTTATTATGGCATTAAAATGTGATTAGTAATCATAGGGGTGTTTTAGTTATTTTATGTATTATTGGGGTTAATTGAGTTGTTTGGGCCTTTTGATTAACCTTTTAAATGTTCCTTGAATTTTGTTGGCTTGTGGTCAAATATTGACTCGTGTGACTTTTGTTGACTTTTCAAGAAACTTTAACTCTTATTGGGTTTTTTATGTCAGTTGGGATAATAATGGGCCTTTGTGTCATATGTAGGGCACTAAATGTGTCAAGTTGCTCACAAGGTGGCTCGGGCTAAACTTGTTAAAAGCTCGATTCGTGTGTATAATTAAATAAGCTTAACTCAAACATGAATTTTAATCTCATTTATTAAATGATATAAACAAGCCGAGCCCAAACACGAAAAAATTTAGGTTTGACTTATTTATAGTACCAAGCTCACAGCTCAACTTTGTTAATCACTAAGCTCGCGAGCTTGGATCGCCTTATTTATTTAGTTAAATAAACCAAACCTAAACCTTAAATTTAACCTCATTTATTAACAAGCTGAGTCCGAGCAGAGGGATGCTAGACTCAGCTTATTTACAACCCTAGCCATTTGGTTGGGCTTTGATCCCTTGAGGATTAAATGTGTGGCTAATAACGGATTTTAATAAAGGAGCGTGATCAAGTGTTACGTTTAGCTAATCCCTAAATAAAATATTAATATTTAAAATAAAAAAACACAAGTTTGGGTATAGTTGCATTGTCACTCTTATAGAAATAGTAAAGGCTCTAAGTCTTCGTTTGCTTGGTTTCTTCAGGGTGTACATATTTAAGGAAGGATTGACAAAGTTGGTTTTTGTGGGTGTTGGTTAGCTCTTGTAAAACCAGATTCCAGTCACCCTTGTACCGGATTGATTTCATGTTGTGTTCCTCTAAAGAATAATTAAGTGGTTAATAAAGTGGATTTACATGATTGTCCTTTTGGAACCTAATAATTGGGTTGTCTTCTTGGCCTAGTTGCTTACCTTATCACAATATTGTATGTTTCATATGTGTTCCATGATGGTATGAGCTTTTGCCTCATTTGTTGTTGAGTGAATCATATTGTCGCACGATTAATCGAAATCATTATTGTATGTTCTTATGTTTTTATCACATGAGGCCTCTATGTTGTTTCTTTAGTAAGTTGACTAATACACGGCCAATAAAACCATGATTATGGTCGCAATTGTATTCGTGGTGTTATGGTTTTGGAGTATTGCAAATAATATTTTATATGTCGAAGTTGTTGTTACATGATTTTTTTTGTTATATTTTTCTGACAACAAATATTGGTAAATGTCGGAATATATCAGTAAATGTTGGCTAATAACCGATATAACGCCAATAAATATGTGAAATTCTAAAATAATCACATATAGCTAATTTTAAGTATCGGCTGACCCAAAATTTGATAAATATCGGTCGATATTACATATCGGGATCAATATTTAATTTTATGCAACACTTTAGTAGTCGATGTGTCACAAAAGTTCAATGATGCCCTTGTAAGTGTTTTCGAAGAGGTGATTCGGGTTCGGGCAGGGTGTAGAATTATAGTCATCTGAGGTAACATGTGTTATGTGGTCTAGTTCTCGGATACCTCTCGTGGACTCTTTGTCTCTTATGTATTTTGTTCTCATCATCTAATATTATTTTACCTGGAGTTTAATCTATGTAGCTCTATTCCTCTTTTGCTGTTTCCATCTATTTTTCCCCTTGTTTGGTCTTATCGTGGCAATCATTTTAGTTTTGCATTGGGTATAAGAATGACATGGATTGGACTTGTATTAAGTGTGGTAGGAATGCCCATTATTTTATGTTTATGCTTCCATTGAAATGAAAATGTTCAACAGTAAAAATCGGGATGTTACAAATAAATTGTAAGGCTAATGACTTAATTTGATAATTTTTTCAAGCAGAGGCTTTTTTATCCTCTACTTTCAAAAAAACAATACTAAAAGCCATTATGAATCTACTAAATGATTCATCATATAAATGTTCCACAATATTAGGCTGGAAAAATTTACATAATCTTCCTCCTTTTTGTTGATTATTACTAAAATCATAGACTTAACAAACAAGTATATGATACCAACCGATGAAAGTAACTCTAGGGTTACCGCTTGTTCTCATGCTTGTTCTTTTACTCATTACTTGTCAAATTATCTCAACAATCAACATCCTCTTTTTCTCTTACTACAATTCTAAATAAACCATTCCACAAAAAGTTCATTTACATAGAAAATAGAAGAACATCATACACGCAAAGAAAAGAAAAAGAAATGTAAAGATCACAACTGAATCTACCAAAATGCAACACGAACTCAATGCTTCTAGAAAATTCAATTTGAAAGGAACGGGCCAAAAGATCCAAGAAGAAAGGGCATGTAGCTTAAAATTTGACAAGAAATTAACAATAAATACTACGAAACTAACAATACTCTAAATCAATAGCACCCTGCTTCAAACACTAGATATTAGACACCTAAATCCAACCCAACTGCACCCTTGAATTTTAGCAAGGAAAAGGTGTACAATAAATTTGGATCTCCAACTTCCATTTATGTAAAAAAAGTGAGATTGAAGCTTGAGCCCTAAAGTGCCCTAAGGTGGCTTTCAATAGAGAACTTTGGAAATGAAGGATTTTAAAAGTGACAGGAGTTTTACGTGGTTTACATTAGATTTCTACAGCTATTAAATTCTTGTTGGGAATTTGAATCACAAAATAATTTTCAAATTCTATCTAATAGTTGGAATTTGGAAGCTCCCACGACATTATAATTTCCCTTAAGAATCCAACTTACGAAATCAACTTAGAGAATTTCACAAATCCCTTTTAAAATGATTATCGATACCCCCCCCCCACCAAAAAAAAACTACAAACTATTCATTAATTTTTTTCCCTTTTTCTCTTATCTTTCAATTGAAAAAGAAGTACAGTCACAGATTTTGCAGCCCTCCCAAGAACTACATATTTTGTGTGGTCTAGGGAATTCGGAATGTTGCAAGAAAATTACAATTTCCTTTTAAAACATTTAACCTGGGATTCAACTTAGAGAGTTTTATGAATCCCTCTCAAAATCTTTACCCTTAAGATTCGGCAACTATCTCATCCAAACCATCATAAAGTTTTTTCTCTTTTTCTTTTTCCTTCAATTGAAAGAGAAGTGCAGCTCATAGATTTTGCAGCCCTTACAAGGACTAGATATTTCCCCTTAGTGTCCCTATATAATACAAAACTCAGACAACATCAACAGTAAATTAATAACCCATACTCAATATACTAGTTAACAACAAAATTAAACAAGTAAGATAATTACATTTAATATACACAATAAATTAGGAATATAAAAAAAATTCCTCTTGATAGTTTATTTGGACCAAACTATGACCAAGACGGTAGAACAAAGAAGTAGAATTCTGGTGGGCAGATTCCAATCGATGACACCCAACTATTGCCGAACGATCGTTTTCGCATCTATTTGAGCACGAAAGAGAAGAATGAGGAATTGAGAATTAAGCAGTCAACAAAGAGAATAGGAGAAGAGGAAAAAACAAAAATTGGGTTGCTATTGACCAGAATGATGCATTTTCACATTTTGTAAAATGTAATGTGTAAAAGATATTGCGGCAGTAGAGAAGGAGGGTTGATCCCTGATCTCCCCACAGATCTTCCTCATTGTAAAATAAATCTCTAATCCTAAGAGGAACAAAACCAAAGGAGTGATGATATTCGAAAAGACAAGCCAAACTAGACTATGACACCAGCTGGGACATTCCTCCAGGAAGTACCAAAAACTTGGTCGTGCAAGATCAAATCCCTAACCCTAGGAGGGGCAGAATCAAAGAAACTCATGCCAAATTTCTGGGAGATGCATTAGCTAATGGTATTTTACCAATTTCGAGGGATAAAACTGAAACCTAGACAGAAAAGGGAAAATACTATTCCTACACTACATACTACAGACAAAACATTTTCAAAAGTTGCATGCACACAAAGATAGGAAAACGAGGTTCACCAAAGACTTGAGTTGGCCCTCCAAAATGATGGAAATGTAGAACTTGCTTCAGTCACTTACGACGAAGTCTCAGCACAGAGTTTACCATCTGCACATTCCAAGCTTGCAAGAATTAGCAGAAAGAAGAACAGATTCTTTTATAAAATAGTGCAGTCATGCAAAAACAGGACAACATAGTCAGTCATGCACCAACAGAATACAATTTTGGCTTTCTTTTTTTCTATTTCCCTTATTCATAGGGAGCCCATTCAAGTGAGTACAATTTGTCATATATATCCCACAATCACCATAGCAGTTTAAGCTACTGAGAGAGGGGGGGATTCTAACCAGGACATCAATGCTCCATTTGGTTCATGGAAAGTTTTAAAGAAAAGAAAGAAAATAAAGAGGAAAATAATTTTTTGTGTTTGGTTTACATAAGATAATGAAATAGAAAAGGTGTAAAGAATAAATTTGCTAAAGATTAACCATTTGATCTTCTTAGAGGAAAGTTTGAAAGAAATTATTTTGATTTTCATTTTCTTTCCCTTAAACTTTCTTTAGAAACAAATAGAGCCCAAGTACCTGGACCACAGCCACAAACACTAGGCTATGACCTCACTGGTACAAATTTTGAGTTTATGAAAAATGGAGTATACAACATAGCAAACAAGCCTTACATTTTGGCAAGCTTTCTGATGCAAATCTGCAAGATATAATTTAGACAGATAAAGAACGTGCTTTTAGTGTCCCAGAGACCATCAAGTATAAGCAACAATATGTAAGGTTAATAACTTTGATATTTTTTTGTCAACTAATTATTTTATCCCATCCCCCTACACTCAGGAATTCTTGGCTAGAGCTCATTATAAATCCAATAGAAGCAATGATGGAGGATATATAAGTAACATGTATCCCAATATCAAGTTGGTAAAATTACATAAACCTCCCCCTTTTTGTTGATTACTGCTAAAAGCATAGGCCTGCTCGAGTAGATAATACCAACTGATAAGTCTCTGGCAACCACATGTTCTCTAGATTATTCTCTTACTCATTAATAGTGCCGACATTTCCTTCTAGTCTTTGAATTTACAATTCCAAATCTAACGATCCATAACTTCGGACAAGCACAATTTGAGAAAGACAAAGATATAATAATAAATACAAAAACTCACAGACCAATACTTCTGGAAAGTCTAAGTGAAGGGAGCGGTCCCAAATTTTGATGATAGCTAAAAAGCAAAAAATATTAAGAAAATAACAATACTCCACACCAGCAGCGCCCTGCTTCCAGCACTAGAAATTAGAAACCAAAATCCCACCAGCTACGCACCGGAAGGGTGGTCAATAAACCACAAGAGGCCCGCGGATCCCAGCCCAGAAAGGCTTTAAAATAAATTGACATATTCAGAATCCAATTTTGCAAAATAATGTGATACAGAGTCTTGAGCCTAGAAGTGCCCTAATTTTTTCTTTTTGATGCTATTCAGTCCACAGTTCACAGATTTTGCAAACCTCACAGAGGCTAAAATTCAATTAGAACTAAATCTGATGAAGCCCAAATCGTATATAGGAAAACAAGTGCGCGAAATTTTGGAATGAACGATCAAGGATTTAGATGCTGAAATTTCAAGAAGAAATATCCTGGCCACAATTTAAATTGTAATAAGATTGGTTCTGCAACTTACCCAAGAGGAAGCTTTGAGCAGAAATCGAAGGAAAATGACGCATGCAAGAACACGATGCTCAGGATTTTACAACGTATATCAGTGAAATTATACTCGGGCGGTGATGGTCGATAGAGGGATGAGCGGAAAGGGAAGCGGAGGTCGTGAGGTGTGAATAAGAATGGTTGCTCAGGGCCAAACTACGAGTGAATGAGGCGAACGTCAAATGAAGCAGATGAAGTTTTTGAGAGCGCATCTGTTATTTGAAAAACCAAATATTGCTCTATAAAAAATATTAACATTAAATATCAAAATTATTCTTAGTTCACTTAAGAAATGGGAATTTTTATCTAAAAAGTTCTAAAATATTTTAGAATTATGTAGACTCTAACAAAGTTGTGTAAAACAGTCAAAAAATGTATGAATCTTTATATAAATATCTAGAAACCTCCTAAAATGGTGTCGAACTATTTAGACTCCCAAAGATTAAAAGGGATCTAAAATAATCTTCTAAAATATCTTGTAATATAGAAGGGTCTCTAAAAATATCTAAGGATTAAGGAAGATCTAGAACATTCCACTAAAAGAGAAAAAGGAGGGGGACCTCAACTATAAACAGAGAACCACCCCATTTGCTATTACTATCTCTCAAGTTGTAAGTTCTCTCCTCTATCATCAATAAAGTGTTTTCTTCTTACACACAATACATACAAATACTCTCTCACTCTCTCTAAGTATCCTAAGATCTCCAAGTGTTCTTACCTGTCCTTAAAGATTTGGTAATAACATTAGTGTTAGAAAGACTAACTTAGTGAGTACTAAAGGAATTCTGCTTCTAAGTACCACACAAGAAAGACTTAAGTGAAAGAAGTCATCACGTGACATGTTGTATCATAACGTGGTTAAGAGGAAGCTTTGGTTACAAGGGATCGTAGCCATGAAAAACGATGAGTTGGCAAAGAACCCAAGTAAAATGATAGTCTCTATGGAGATCAATCGTAGGGAATATGAGAAGAAGAATAAGGGTGTTGCCAAAGATAAGCCGATGTCCAAGAACCAACTCTCTTCACTTGAAGAAAGGGTTATTCAGGTGGAGAGAAGGATGGATGAGTTGGTGGAGAGACTTGATATATTGGATGAATATCTTGGTGAAGATATTTGTAGAGAATTCCTTGGTGGTATCAATCACCTGTTAGAAGAATTTTGTAGGGATATTGGCACCCTAAGGGTGGAGCATATTGCGTTGAGATGAGATCTCAACCAAGGAAGGAATGTCAGTCACGTTGGAGGATCAAGGGCTCAAGGCCCCAAGCCACCCAAGTATGGAGGTAAGCACAATGCTAAAGAACTTGATAATTTTATTTGGATCGTAGAAAGATATATGCGTCGTGTAGATATGGATGATGATACCAATAAGATTGATACCACCACCGTCTACCTTAAGCATGAAGTTATGCTATGGTGGAGACGCTGTACCGATAAGATTGAAAGGGGTGTGATGACTATCAATACATGGGAGGAATTAAAAAAAATCTTAAGGCCTGTGTCTATCCCATGAATGTGGAGGAGGCTAAAATTAAGGAGTTAAGGAGCTTAAAGAAAATAGGTACCATCAAGGACTATATCAAAGAATATGGCTCATTGATGCTTGAAATACTGGACATGTCAGAGAAGAGCCAACTCCTCTACTTCATAAAAGTGTTGCAAGCATAAGCGAAGCAAGAGTTTAGGCGTCGCAGTGTTCAAGACCTTACTTCGGCCATAAGGGAGGTGGCTAGTATTGTGTACTTTGGTATTTTCCGTATTATGTTGAACTCCTTATATTTGTAATTATCTCCTGTTACTATTTTTTATTATTTTTTAGCCTTGTGGCTAGTATAATGCTGGTATGGGGCTAGATTTATACTGATTGACGACGATAACACTCCCTTATTTAGTATATGATTTTTCTTAACAAACGAAAATTTTTAACTGCGAATTCTAGGGATGTTACATATCTAATGATATAACGTATTTAAATATTTAATTATACATAAAATATACCATTTCATGTGTTTAGGTTTTTTGTGTGAAATTGTCTTAATTTATAAAATTAATTGTGTTATGTTCATACTTTCCATCATATATATAGTCTAACATAGTTTTATTCACTTTTATTCATCCTAATTTAAACATAATCAAAATAACTTTCAACTAAGTTAAAGTAATATTATAAAATAGTATTTTAAAATATTTATCTTAATTTATTTCTAATATTTTTAAAAAAAAATTTCTCATCAATTCAAAGGTAGAGGGGAGCGATGTAGCATGAAAATGTTCCGGTGCCGTTTTCCATTCCAAAATTTTTTCGAGGTCGGAATCAGTATCGGTATCAAAATCATTCTACTAATTTTTTTTTTAATTTTATCAATAGTTTATATCAACTAAAGTAGAAAATGATTTTATAATTTTTATTCCTTAATTTTAGTATATTAGATATATTTTGTTTAAATATTTTCTTCCATCTCCTTTTTTTTAAATAATTTTTTATGTTTTTTTCCAAAGTTATGTGACGTTTGGTAAAACGCAATGCACATGGGGAGCATCATCAAACAGCGTTGTACGGGGACGGAAAAAGGAGGATAAGAAGAAACATACAAATGTTATTTCTTGAAAATTTAGGAAACGAATACAATAAAAAACATTAAAAAAATTGTATATATATATATATATTGAAAATATATCAAATCTACTAATATTAAGAGAGAAAAATAAAAAAAAATTAAAATTATTATTTATATTAGTTAATTTTAATAATTAAATAATTTTTTAATAAAAAATTAATTAAATAATTTAAATATAAATTTCGATATGAAAATTTTTTTAAAAAGACAGGACATCATGGGAAGAGGCAATGTCTTTTGAACTTGAACCTTTCTAAAATGGAGGACGGCACCCAACTAGGATCACAGCCGCCAAGGCACCAACTTGGTCCCTGTTAGGGAAGAATCAAAGAAAGTTACGCCAGGCTTTCCCCATCATGTCCCAGATGTGCAAGTCCTTCAGCGACGCCATTAGTCTCTCTGTAACTGCGTTGGACATAACAAGAACAAAAGTCAGCCATCAACCTCTTGCAGGCTACTATCAGCGACAAATAGTGGTAACGAGTTACTTCCTTTTCGAGCAAGAGCCTCACAGACATAAGCGAACCACAGCAAATTTGGACCTGCATGAAACCCCGCTGCCTCGCTTCTTGTAAATAGGTCCGATGTCTTCACATGTATAACAAAGTGAAAATAAAGGGTCTTCTACTAAATGGGTCCGATGTCCGTCGCTCGCCTCAAATCAATACGCCAAACCGTACTCCCATTCCGCTCTATTTTGCGGCCAATTTTGATTTGGCTCTCCACCATTGCATCCCCTGCACCTCGAGCTTCGGTCAACCCAAGAGACTATCTGATAACATTTTTCTATTTTATCCGACTTCCAAACAATTACCCAAAACAGAATGGCGCTAACGATTCAAACCCTGAACGCGCACTTGTTTCGGCACTAAAGTGTTGCGCTTCCATTTCTGGCGCACATCAAGGCCGACAAATCCATAGTCTTATCTTGAAGACAGGTCTTGGTTCTAATCTGTTTATCCAGAACAGTTTAATCAGTATGTATGCAAAATGTGGCAGAATAGTTGATGCTAAGAATATTTTCAATTTATGTGGGCAGTTGGATTTTGTGTCTTGCAATATTATGCTTTCTGGGTATGTGAAGTCTGGTCGTTTGGACGATGCACGTCAATTGTTTGATATAATGCCTGTCAAAAATTGTGTTGCCTACACGACTATGATAATGGGTTTGGCTCAGAATAAATGCTGGAGTAAGGCGGCTGAGGTTTTTAGGGATATGAGGCTTGTAGGTGTGGTGCCAAATGAGTTAACTGTGGCTGAGGTTATATCATCCTATTCTCATTTTGGTGGGATAAGGGATGGTAGAATGCTTCATGCTTTGAGCACTAAATTGAGGCTTGAAGTTTCTGTTTATGTTTCCACTAATTTGTTGCACATATATTGCATCTCCTATAGTATGGGGGATGCCAGGAGATTGTTTGACGAGATGCATGAAAAGAATATAGTTTTTTGGAACGTAATGCTGAACGGGTATTCAAAAGCGGGGCTTATCGAGTCTGCTAGGGATTTGTTTGAAAGCATTCCCGAAAAAGATGTTATATCATGGGGTACGATTATTGATGCATGTGTACGAGCAGATCGATTGATTGAAGCCTTAATGATGTATCGTTTGATGCTGCAAACGGGACTGATCCCGAATGATGTTATGATTGTTGACTTAATTTCGGCTTGTGGACGAGTAAGGGGATTTAGTGAGGGTCAGCAACTGCATGCTACCATAGCAAAGAATGGCTTTGATTGTTTTGACTTTGTTCAGTCAACAATAATTCATTTTTATTCAGCTTGTAGAAAAATTGATCTAGCTTGCCTACAGTTTGAATCTGCCAATAAAGGTCACGTCACATCATGGAATGCTCTAATAGCAGGATTCGTAAGGAATGACATGGTCACTCAGGCTAGGAAAGTTTTTGATGAAATGCCTGAAAGAGATATTTATTCTTGGAGCTCCATGATCTCTGGCTGTTCGCAGTGTGGACAGCCTGAAATGGCTTTGGAACTTTTCCATAAGATGGTAGCTAGTTCGGAGCAGCCAAACGAAATCACTATGGTTTGTGTTCTCTCTGCTATTGCTTCTTCGGGCAAATTAAGTGACGGAATATGGGCTCATGAATACATAAGAAGCAATGCGATCCCCCTCAATGACAATTTATCTGCAGCACTGATTGATATGTATGCAAAGTGTGGGAGCATCAATACTTCCTTGGCAGTTTTCAATCAACTCCGAGATAGGGTGACTTCTATCTCGCCATGGAATGCGATCATATGTGGCTTGGCCACGCACGGGCACGCAAATCTCTCCCTAGAGATATTTACTGAGTTGCAAAGGTTTAAGATTGAACCCAACTCTATTACTTTCATTGGGGTATTGACTGCTTGTTGCCACGCTGGACTTGTCGAAGCAGGGGAAAGACACTTCAAGAGCATGACAAGTATTTATAATATCGAGCCAAACATCAAGCATTATGGTTGTATGATAGATCTCTTCGGTAGAGCTGGGCACTTAGAAGAAGCTGAGGAAATGATAGCAAGTATGCCCATGGAAGCAGATGTGGTCATATGGGGCACATTGCTGGCAGCATGCAAAACACAGGGGAATATAGATATAGGAAAGCGTGCTGCTGAGAGTTTGACAAGGTTAGATACTTCTCACGGTGCGAGCAGGATCCTCCTTTCCAACCTATACGCGGATGCAGGCATGTGGAATGATTCAATTCAGGAGAGGATAGTTGTGAGAGATCAGAGAATGACAAGGTTGCCTGGCTGTAGCGGGGTCGTGTGAGAAGGAAGGTCTTTTCAACGTGATGATGAGTGATGACTAATTCATAAGATCTAGCGTTGAAGTTCTTCACCCCTGGACCAAGGGCTCTCGTTTCTGTGCATTTATTATTATTATTGAAGCACATTTAACAGCAATACGTGCTCATTTTTGGTCGATGGTATAAAATAAGACAAATTCTATTAGGTATTTTAACATTTGGGCTAATATCTTTATTTTGTATATAAAATAATTACATTACTAATTTTATGTAGGTATCCATTTAAGTAATCTTTTAAAAGTAAATTCCAAATGTAAGAATACTTAAAATAAAATTATACAAAACACAAGTACCTAAAAATATTAGGCCAAGAACAAGATATCTAAATAGTATTTAGCCAAATATTGTATCGTACAATCTATTGTTTTTAGATTTGATACCATCATTTTGGTGCACTCTGACAACGCCCAAGGTCATGAAAGGCTTTCAATCTGCTTTATATCAATTTGGCAATTGCGTAAATATAGACAAAATTCACAGAGTTTTTATTATTATTCTTCTTCTTAGGACGACTCTAAAGTCAAAATGATAGGAGTTGCCATTCTGGCGAATATCTCTAGAAAAATATAGTTAAATAAACATTTCTCTGCACTCCAACCAACTCGGTAGTTCCCACCCTACTGTGACCTTTTCATACAAGAAAGTATTTAGTTCCCTCTACATGTAAGTGTGTAAAGTTATTGGTCCTCGAATGGTCAAATAATCCGCAAAACAAAACTTTTCATGTATAGCCTTTTCAGCGCAAGGAAAGAAGAAAATCAAGCACTGGCAGCTTCCTCCTTTATAGCGAGTTGGTTCTGGATATGCTGTGGCACAACTTCAAATTTAGCCAACGTCAAAGTATTACGTAGAACTGACATACTGGAACATCTCTGCCAATGGAACCAACATATCAATAGCCTGCATTAATCCTAAAAGTTAACCATGGAAAGTTTTAGGCAAAAAGAAAACGACTGCTTTGAGCTTTAACCAATTCAGAATAAGATACATCAATCCTATAGTATTTGGGTTGGAAAAGAGATTATACTCATCTTACAATAGGATAGGACCGTGCGTTCAAATTATGGATATATTTTTAGGTATAGAAATATACAAATAACTAGATCACTTATTGGCCATATAGATTCTGAACCAAAGCGCTATCATTTTTCCTTTTTTCTTCCCTATGTTATATTTTTATAGTGTTTGACAAGGCTTCTAAATTCCACTCTAAATAGTGAAACAATTTAGCTAGCATAGTCTTGTTACCCATATATGCCATGCTCCATGTTAGTCGACAAAAGTTGATTTGCAGTTAAGAGTAGATAATTTTGTTGTGGAACATACCTTGAGACCACTAGGTTTGTCTCCAAAACTATTGATTTGACCTTTCCTAGAGCTGATATTACCAATCACATCACCCAAATGTTGTTCTTCAGGTGTGACAACTTTGACTTTCACGATCGATTCCAAAAACTTTGGACCGACTTTCCTCATCACTTCTCTGAACCAGGACACTTGAATCAAGGTCATGGTAAGAACCACCAACTGGTACGACACTTACATCGAATACAGGGTAGACTTGTAAAACAAAAGGTGGAAGAGTAAACTCATAAATATTATTTACTCTAATGATGGTTGATGCTTATATGCAACAACATGCAATGAAGAGGGAGTAAATCTCTCCTAATAAACTTTCTCCTAAAGACTAAGTAATGCTTAGTAAATATGATATTTACTATAATTACTTTCACGTAATATAATAGTATAAGATATCTGGATATAGTTTATCTTTTAATAGTCCCCAAAAGCTTATGGACAGAGATGGACATGAGGCTTGGGTCAAAGTAGAGCAAAGAGAGTAGTGCCAACTACCTTTGTGAAAATGTTACACCACTGTCGTAAGGAGGGAACATGATGAACTAAAAACTACCTACTACCACAAGTTCCCGAACAAAGTGATAGTCAATTTGTAAATGCTTGGAGTGATGATGAAGTGCTGCATTATCAATGAGATAGTTGGAACTTAGATTATCACACTAAAGAGTAGGAGGGGAGGTGAGTGGAGTTGAAAGTTCACAAAGAAGTAGTGGGAGCCATAGCAATTCAGCTGAAGAAAATGCCATGGCTTTATACTATGCCTCTATAGTGAGCAATAATCTATTTCTTTCTTGATGATCATTGGATGAGATTACCATCATAAAATATGGCAAAGCCATGTTGAGAGCAGTAGTCATTAGGGTCTAAGGTCCAACAAGCATCCGAATAAACACAGATATGATTGTTTGAGTTTTTCTTGATAAGGATACCAATTTAATAATGTCTTTAAGATATTGAAGAATGCATTTAACATCACACCAATGAAGATAGGTTGGTTGATGCATAAATTGACAAACATGATTCACGACATAGGATAATTTAGGTCATATGATTGTAACATACTAGAGAGCACCCACTATATTGTGATAGAGGTGAGGATCCTCAAATGGATCACCTTGGAGAGAGGCATGAGTATGGTTGAGCTAGAGAGGAAATTAATTTGTAATCAATCATTTTTGTGTGAACAAGGATTTCACGGATGTATTTAGATTGAGAAAAGTGGAGATGGGAAGATCTATGAGTGACCTATATACCAAGGAAGTAGCGAAGAGGCCCTAGGTCCTTGAGAGTGAAAATGTGATGGAGAGTATGTATAAACTACTAAATAAATAGGAATTTACTACTAGTTATTATGAGATCATTTGCATAGATAAGGACATAAAAAATGGAGGATGGTGTGTGTTGAATAAAGAGAGAGCTATCATAATGACGTGGGTGAAAGCCACGAGAGAGAAGAAACAATTTAAGCTTGTTGAACCAAGCATATGGGGGACTGCTTAAGACCATAAAAGGATTTGTACAACTAGCAAGCATGATTGGATTTAGAGGGATTAACCAAGCCCTAGGGTTAATCCATGTAAACAACCTCAAAAACTCTCCATTTAAGAAACCATTGTTTATGTCAAATTGGTGAATGCACCATTTATGAGTGAGAGTGAGTAATAGGACCACACAAATAGTAGTGAGCCTGAATGTATCAAAATAATCCATGACCTCTTGTTGATGCAAACCTTTAACTAAGAGCCAAGATTTGAACCAACCAATGGAGCCATCGAACTTGTATTTAGCATTAGTAACCCATTTACAACCAACACTATTCATGTGACTTGGACAAGGAACAAGGGTTAAAGTTTTATTGTGCATGAGAGCATAAAATTTAGGTTGCATAATGTGTTGCCATTTATGAGATTTGTATGCTTGAAGGAAAATGTGAGGTTTAAGGTAAGGATAAGGTGAAGGGGGAAGAGAATGTGGAGTGTTGAGGAAGGCTTTGGGTTTAAGATAATTGGTGCAGGCTTGAGTGACCATGGGATGAGAGGAGAAGGTGGATGGGAGAAGATACAATGGATGTTGTTGCTGGTCAGTAGCATCAACACCATGAAAATCTAATATGGGAGGCAAATAAGGAGGCAGGAGAGGAGGAGGAGAAGGTGATATGTTGAGCACAAGAGGAGAAGTTGATGAAAAATTAGGGTTGGACATATGAGTGGAAATGACCATGTTCTCGACATATAGAGAATCTGATGGAGAAGGAGATGTAGGAAGAATAGGAAAAGGATAATGTATAGATAATGAAAAAGAGGAGGACAAAATAGGAAAATGTTGTGTGGATAAGGAAGAAATTTGTTTGATATGAAGAGAATAAGGAAATAAATCCTCATTAAACACCACATGGCATGCCACATATGTTCTAGAGGCCTAAGGTGATGACATAAATATCCCTTTTTTTTTAGTTATCATCCAAGAAAATGCATGGTAGAGACCAAAATATTAGCAAGTGGTGAGTATATGGTCATACAAAAGGATAACATAGACAACCAAAGGACTTCATGAACCCATAGTTGGGGTGAGGATGATAGAGACATTGATAAGGAGATTTGAAAGAGAGAAAAGGGTTGGGAGTACGGTTTGAGGAATAAACAAAAATATGGAATGAGAATTCCCGGTAGCATAGTGGAACTGATGACTAGGCATAAAGGGTAAGACCTTTCTCAACAGTGATTCTATGCCAATTTTTGGTAGCACTAGTGTGTAGATAGGAGACTCACCACCCTAATTAGTTTTTACAACCTTGATGGTTATAAAGATTTGAAAAGGGTAAATACTTGTGATTTGTGGGACATAAAATAGATCTAGATATATTTGGTAAAATCATCGACAAAGATAACAAAATAGCAATAACCATTAATGAACGAAATCGGGGAAGGAACCTATACATTTGAATAGACTAGCTCAAAAGGAGCATTATACGAAATGTGACTACTAGGAAGGGGAAGGCAATGAATCTTGTTTATTAGATAAGGATCGCAAACATTTGGAAGTTTATTATTTGTAACAAGAATATTAAATTGAGAGAATAAGGACCTAAGTATTCACTTATTAGGATAAGAAAGGTAATGATACCATCCTTGAATAGAGGTATTCTCATGAAATACATGAGGATGAGGGGATTTGGAATATGATGGACTACTAAGGTGAATATGATATAGACCCTCATCAATAGTCCCTTCAAGAAGTATTTGTCCCCGTGTATTCTTAACAAATAATTTAGTAGGGTGAGATTCCATGAAGACATTATTTTCTTTTGTAAGTTGAGGAATACTAAGTATATTCTTTTTCATTTGAAGTACACTAAGAACATTATACAATAAAATAGAAGAGGAATAATTGGATATATAATGATGTCTGAATTGGGTAATTGGAAGTGTTGTACCATTACCAACAACAAGTTTGTCTTTTCTGTGATACTTAGAGTAAAGAGAGAGATTAGTTAGATAAGAGGTAACATGGTTTATGGCTCCTGGATCCATGTAACACTATGGGTCTACAATAGATGAGGGGGACACCAAATTGGCTAATTTCTAAGAGTGTGTACTAGAAAGAAAGTCCTCTTCATTAACACTACCGTCACAATTTAATGTTTTATGTTCATGTTTGTTGCAAATCTGATAGATGGTTTTATTGCAATGGTTTCTAGGGAAATTGGAATGATCAAAATTAAACGATGATGAATGTGAGTGGTTCCATTAATAAAAGGAGGATCTAGAGTGGTTATTTTTATAACTGGTGTGCATAATATTGGCTAATAGTGCGATGATGTGAGAATGAAGATAATGCTCTTCCTTCAATCATTCTTCTTCTTGCAACATAATCCCAATTCAATCTTCAACACTTTCTGGACTAGACTGCATATTAAATGCATTCTTGCAAGCTCTATAAGAGGATTCAAACTCGAAGAGAATTTAAGCAACAATATCTTCTTGAGGAATAACACAAAGACATTCAGCAAAGGAGTCCATGAGGGACCTCTTCTTTTCAACATATTCAAGGATGGTAAGGTCTCTCTTGGTGGTGGTTAGCAACTGAAACTTCAACTGCATAATATGTGCATGAGTTTGGGCTTGAAACATTTTTCAAGAATGAACCAAGCATTATATAAAGTAGTATACTATGCTACATAGCTTTGAAAATAATAGGAGACGGTGGTTTTGAGACATAAGGGGACTAATATGTCATTCTTCTTCTAGAGTATGTAAATTCTCTTTGATTGGTAATTGTTATCATCATCCAGAGTATGTATGTCCTTCTTCTATGTATATTGGGTTCAACTAGGAATTGTTATGACCATCATCAGATGATATGGTTTGTGGTGCTATTTTTTATTGGTGAGGATAAAGGACTCAAGGTCAACACCTCTAATGCCGAGAGGATGTTACCTCACCATAGGTAGTAGTTGTTTCTATCTAGTTTTATGGATATATGATGAAGTTGAAGATCGGAAAGGGTAGTATTGGATTGAGCAGCTACAAGAAAGTCACTAGAAATGGATAATTGTGTCATGAGATCATATGGTTTTAGCCGATTATGCTATGATACCATGTAAAAAAAAGGTAGAGGAGTAAAATCAAAAATATTATTTACGGTGATGATAGATGATGCTTATATACAATAATGGTGCAACAAAAAGGGAGTAAATCTCTCCTATTAAACTTTCTTTTAAAGACTAGATAATATTTAGTGAATCTAATGTTTACTATAACTATTTGCATGTAATATAATAGTATAAGATATATGGATAGAGTATATCTCTAAATAGCCTATAAGGACACAATTGTTCATGCATTCCTCAAATCCCTTAATAACACATGAAATATATTCCATAGGCACACCACATCCCTTCATTTCACTCTTGAATTCATATCCACCACAGAGGCTCAAAGCATATGGTAATATCAACAAATTACCCTTGTCCACAAGATTGCTTCTTATGAATATATGTGAGTTTTGACTAGATATTTGAAGCACAATATAATATTGTGTTGATTTGTGAAGGTGTTGAAGAAGTTTTGTGTATAATGGTGAATTATATGAGAAACATGGGGGTCCCATGTTTGTTAACAATGATTGTGTTTCTTACTGAATATTCTGATGTGTTTGCATAAAAGTTGAGAGTAAAGAAATTAATACGGGAGTTCCGTGCTTCCTAAATACGAACCATGTTTTCTCTTTATTTATGAACCATGTTATTTTTTCCCATAGGGTTTTATTTTCTATAAAAGAAGACATGGTGAATCCTATCCCCAAGCCTCCTCATATTACTACTTGGATACCTCCACCACAAAATTTTATCAAGTCAAACACTAAAGGTTCAGTTGATACAAAAGAAAAAAGAGTCAATGATGTGGGTTTTGTAATACTGTGATCCACTACGATATTTGTGACCAAATAGGAAAATTTTAGTAACCTTCTATGATGAAATTATTGCCTCATTAGTCTATTGAGGCAAAATAAAATTTCCATGTCATTGCCCTAGTATTTGCTATATATTAAGTTTCTAAGTGCAAATTTTTGGATTGGACTATTTATTTTTACTCGAATGGAAAAATTATAACTACCTTATTTGATTTCTATCAACAAAGGCAACATTATTGCCTTATTTGAGTTAAACTTATTGGGACAATTTTTATACTACCGCCTTATTTGATCCACTTATTAGGGGAAAAATATGGCATTTTGTGAATTAAATTTATTAGGAATTTTTTTTATACCATTGTCCGTTTTGGCTCACCTATTATGGTGAAAACATTACCTTATTTGAGTGAGACAATTAAAGTAGCTTTTATGCTATTATCCTATTTGACCCACCTAATAGAGAAAAAATATTTTCCTATTTGATTAATTAAATATTGTTTCTATTTTATGCTAGTAATTTACATGCATATACACTAGAGAGTAATAAAGTTCCACATAATAAATTAGACATAAAAAAGAATACTAGATATTGAATATTAAAAAAAATAAGTTTCGTACATTAACCAATAATTAGGGATGGCAACGGGTTAGGTCTAGATTGGGTCTAGCCAAACCCAGACCCGTACCTATTTATATTATTTAGACCTAGATCCAACGGGTCTCAAAAGTTTAGAGCTAGATCTAGATCCATCAGGTCTAGCTGGTAAACTGGTCCTAAATGGGTCAGGCTATTTTTTAAAATTTTTTTTATGTAAATACAAATACATTTATGTTTTATATAACTTAATAAATTTTGGTAAAAAATCCTCCAAGTGAAAAAATAAATATATTAAAATAGTTAATTTAACTTTTTAAATGGTGTTTTAATACTTTTAGAATACATTGTTGTACATATTGCTCATAAAGTAAATATACAAAAATAAAATTAAAAATATATAAATAATGATCTTAAATAAGGTTACGACAATAATGACAAATATAATATTAGTATGTATTTATATATGTACACACACACACAAAAACACACACACACACACATATATTAAACGGGTCTAGATCTAGAATTATTGGACCTAGACCCAAACCCATTATGATATATATGGACCCAGACCTGATCCAGATCCGTCAGATCCAAAAATTATGGACCTAGACCCACTAAAAATGAGGCGGGTCTAGTGGATGTGGGTCAGGTCCGATACCCATTGCCATCCCTACCAACAATGCATATGTATCAATAGTTTTCAAGTAGTGATATTAAAACATGGTGCTTAGGTGGCAAGTTTTGCTTTGAATGTTAAATGCTTAAATAACATGGATGCTAAATTTTGGGATTTGAGAGATGGCCTTTTACTTTCTAGGCATACAAAGTCTTCTCGGTGAGTGTGATGCATTGGTTGTGTGTAACCTTAAACACACTAATGCTACTTTTTATCCTCTTTTTTTTTTGAATTATTTTGAATGTAGGAAACATTTGAAGGCATTTCCTAACACCGGTATCCACCAAATTCATGGAGAAGGAGATGTAGTAGCTACTATAATAACTAATCTAGGCAACAAACTTTTGATGGACTATGTTTATGGTTTTTTTATACATGTCCCTCCTTCTTATTGGATGTAATTCTAAAAGACATGATCAGGTCCTTTGAGCCTCATTATGTAAATGGTTTATTATGGTTTCTTAGTTAACAAAAGAAAAAAAAAGGTAAACAAAAGGAGAAGCTTTTAAAAAGGATAACTTATTAATAGATTTTTATTTAAGAGTAGTTTATTCTTATGTTCTGCCATGGAATGTACCTTATAAAAGATAAAATAAAATAAAAAATCTTTTCTAAAGCCTTAGCTAAAATTTCTAGTATATTTTATATAATTATTTTCAAATGAGCAAAAAAATTAGATAATATTTCATAGATATAACGATAATTATAAAATTTTGTGTAGAAGCATTTTGAAACATTTCGGACTGGGCTTGCCTGCAATATCCGGTCATAAGGCTGTAAGCCAGTTCGGTATTCCGCTCAGCTCAGCTCGTTAAAAGCTTGGTTCGGCTCGTTCGTTTAGTTAAACGAGTCTAAAAGTGAGGCTCGGGCTCGGCTAGGTTCATTTTTTGGCTTTGGCTCGTGAGTTCGGCTCGACTCGGCTCGTTAAAAGCTCGGTTCGGCTCGTTCGTTTAGTTAAACGAGCCGAGCCCAAACATCATTTTAGGCTCGTTTAGTTAAACAAGTCGAACCCAAGCCTAGGGATATTCGGCTCGGCTCGGCTCGTTTACAGCCCTATCCAGTCAAATAGGCTGAATGACCATTTAGGGAAAAAAAAAAAAAAAGCTGCTCACAAGTCACAAGTTGCACCCTTTTCTTTTCCTCATATCATCGAGGAACAAATGAGCCCAACAATATCTCTTGAATGGGCCCTATTGGTCCCGAAATATTCCGATGGATTAGGCCGGCGCCCTAACTTGCAATGTTGCGATTCACGGTCTCTTTCACGCGGTGGATGCATGCATGGAAAGGGAGGATCCCAAAATTTGCCTAGTAATAATAATAGTTCACAACCGGTACAACTTTCTATTCGCGGACCGACCTTGTTTCCGTGGACGAGGAACAGCACTACAATTTAGGGACCAAACCAAACTTTGCTTGTCGCACCGGTATTGTTTGGGCACGGTACCAATTTTTTAAATAATAAAATATATTTGCATATATATATATATATATATATTTTTTTTTTAAAAAGTAAATGTCAAAATGGAAATAAAAAATTAATTTCTAGAACAGAAGTGAAATTTTCGTGCATCGATAGACGTCGCTGTCTTTGGTAGGCACGTTTTAAATTTATTAATGAAGGACTAAATTTTTTTTTTTAATATTGTGAATAAAGATTCGACCAGCGAACCCGCTTTGTCTTGAAAAATAAAAAAAGATTCGCAAAAATAAAAATATCTTCTTTACTTTCTACGACAAAAGCAAGATTTGCCGAACATGCTTTTGTTTGTAATCCAATCTTATTCTCTCTCCCCCCCCCCCTCCCCAACCCCTTATTTTGGACCCATATGCATGTGTTTTTCACGATAGTGAAATTGGCATACCCTTTGTTACCTGTTTCAATCGAATTGAGCCTGAGAATTTCAACGATCACATAACCACTCTTACAATTATTGGATACGGAAGATGTTTATGTATGTACATATATTTCACCAAAAGCAACTTCAGTCCACCCACCTAACCATCCTACCCATACAAATATGTATATATATATATATATATATATATATAAAACATTTAAATTGTCGACCTAGCTAATTAATCAAATACATGTGACAGAGCACTACTCCAAACTAAGAAACGTAAGCAGAACAAACTCAAAGCACACACCAAACCACAACAAACCAACCGAAAATTTATTCTATTACAAACTCAAGTGTGTCGTCCGTCCCTGCTGCATGTGTTATTAATATACATCACAGTCGAGTTATTTAAAACCAAAAAAAAAAAAAAAAAAGCGCGCGCGCATACACACGGGAGTATTAACTAGTTAGGCAGAGGGAGGAGAAGCGGCGGCACAGTCACTGATGAGAGCCAAGGCATTACTAGTCAGACGAGAAACCTTCGTAATCTCGTCACGCACCATCTCCCTAACGGGACTACTATCAGCGCCATCTTCCCCATGGATTTCATCAAACCCGTCCAAACACGTAGAGTCGTCGGTCAAAGCAGCACTAACCCAAGTCTGAACATCATTCATCACAAGCTTAAAACTCTTGCCCTCGGGGTGCTCCATTTCATTAATTGAGTTGTGAATTAAATCCACGGAGTCCCCTAATAACTCCAAACAATCCTCCATGGCCGACGCATCCCTCGGCTTCATTCGGCTTTTCGACACCCTGCCCATCTTGGCTAAGCTCGCTTTCGTGGCGTTCAGCGTCGCGTTGAGCGCGCTGGTGGCTGCTTCCTTTGGGCTGGCGGCTTTGATTCTGGATGCGTGGCGGGAGAGGGATGCGTAGCACAGGTCCGGATATGATGTTCTGCTGCATGAGGCCTTGATCAACTCTTGCGTTTCGTCAGCCGGAGGAGTCGGTCTAATTGCGGCGGCCGATAAGAGGGAGGTGGAAATATGAATCAGGAGGAAAAGGAAGCAGAACAGATCACGGGAATGAGACGATGGGCGGGACACGGACATCCTTCTTTTGATTTTGCGATGGAGCTCAGAGGTGGCAGGCTGGCGCTATTAGTATTAGGGGCGCGGAAGGGTGGGTGAATTTGAGGAGGAAAAGTGCCGCATTCTTTATAGGAAATTATACCATGCCATGTGCGTTCCCACGCAAGTTTTTTTTTTTATTTTTTTTTATTTGGTTGATGATTGAATCGAATTTCGGAGATCTTAAGTACAAAGGTGATGAATTTAATTACGATAATAATAAATGTTGCCTATTTTACTTTCGAACGAGGACAGAGTAATACTTGTATATGACAGATCAAAAAAGAAGGCAAAAGAGAAGCCGTGCACATCACAATTTTCTTACCGTGAGATCGGTCCCACATAGGACGACGACGCTAAACTTACAGTTCTCGCTCGTGAGTTCCCCCTGGGCTCTTTTGGCTCGTGATAAAGTAACCCAATTCTAGTTTTATTTTTAACCTTGTTTACTAAATTAATTGATTTTTTCATATAAAAAAAATTAGGATCAAATTATCTTACTGTATATAAGTTTACGAGTTCAACTTATTTATCACAAAACTTGGTAATCCGGTTCGTGTCGCTTTATTTACGATCCTATTCACACAAGTATTTATTCTTTTCTTTAATTCTCAGCTCCTTTTCTTTGTTTTGGTTGTTCCTATTTGAATTGTTTCATTCTACTCCAATCTCCTTATTCTTTAATACAGCATCTCTTCTTTTTTTTTTTTTTTTGTTCATTTATGAAGCATTCTTCTCCAATCTTGCTTATAAGCTGCACGAACTAAATATTCTTAGTTACAATTATATAACTTTCGTCTTTGGGTATATCTTATTATGGTCTCTACAATAAATCCATGAACTTCTTTAATTAATGATTGTATTGTGATTAGTATTATGGACATTTGTGCTTGCTTAGGCACATTTGAAATTTTCACGTTCGCTTCGTGTTATGGTTGCGGTCATTCGATTTGAGTCTACTATTATAAATTATTCCTACTGCTTTAGATGATGCTAGCTTATAAAAAAAACATATCATTTACCAATACAAGCACAACTTTCAACAATATAAACAATATACCTTTCACCATACACCAATATATCTTTCACTATCACATAACAAATATTTTACCATTATTATACTTATCTTTCACCATATATAGTTTTACTAATATTTTTCCAATAGTGAATCAATCTTTCACTACTGAATAACATATCTTTCACCAAGAAAAAAATATATTATGCGCCAACACAAGCATAACTTTCAACAATATAAAATATATATTTCCACATAACAACATATTTTTCATCAACACAAAACAAATATTTCAACAATGTCTAGGGCATCATTCAAACATCTCAAACATTCTTTTACAAAAAATATTCTCACCATATCTTTTACTATTATTGCACTTAATTGTCACTACAATTTTACATAATTTTCTCTATTATTGTATTAATCTTTCACTATTGTTGCACATATATTTCTCCATTATTCTACTAAAGCTTCATTATTATTATATTAGAGCTGACATTAATTTTACCATTGATGCATACATATTTTACTATTATTCTACTACAATCACACCATTAATTTTTTTATGAAGTTGCACTTTATTTATATAATTAGTTGTATCAAAGATTTTTGAAATGTAATATCTTTATATTATTAGTTTTTTTTAATTTAAAAGAGATTTTACAAGAAAATGGAATAAAATCTATCAACAAGAGATAAAACAACATGAAACATAATAATGCTAAACCCACAGGTGATTCTACGACCCATCACAACAACTATACTTTTGACCAGCACAAACCATATGATATCCTCTGATTGAAAATTCTTCATATTTCTGGCCAACCAAAAGAAAAAGGATAGTAGTAATCAAAAGGCCCCTCAAGATCTTGCATCACAGACTTCATCTCCTATTTGTGGAAGCAGCAATCACCAAGTCAATAAGAGAGATAATATGCCTATGCTAGTCTCTGACTCATCACAATGTGTTGCATATTCTAGAAAAGGGAAGTTAGATTCCATAATAACTTACCCACAACAAGAAGGTTACAACTATGCAGATCAATTAAGCCCACCCCCTTCCTTATTAAAGAGACAACACATAGACTATGTCACTAGAGCTTTCCTACTATGCACCACATTACCAGTCCATTCAAAAGTTCTACAAAGAGTAATAAGCTGGATAAAGACTTTCTTTGGTAGTAGATAGATTTGAGATTAGTACATTTGAATGTCCAAAATAATATATTTAAGTAATTGTATCCCATCTACATATGAGAGGAGCCTTGTGGACTAATGAGTCATCCTGGCCAACATCTTGTCCACTAGAGCAACCATATGCGATGCCTTCAGCTTGGAGTTAGCAACCGGGATACCCAGGTACCTAAAAGGGAATGAGCCCTACGAAAATTCGAGTAGCTGAAGAGTAGCATCTTTTGTGGATTGATTTATAGGCCAGAGATCGCACCGAATCCCCTAACCACCTCCATTATACACCTAGCCTATTTCAAATCTTCTCTGCCGAAAAGAAGGAGATCATTGGCAAAATAAAGACTAACTATTTTGAGAGCCGTGCATTGGTGTTGTCCTTCGAAATCGGCATCTTGCCATTGTGTTTTCATCAATCTAGTGAGGTACTCCACAACGATGAAAAATAAATAAGGATATAAAGGGTCTCCTTGGCTCAGGCCTTTCTAAGCACGGAAAGACTCAAACAGACAACCATTAAGAAAGTCCCAACTCACCTAGTCAAAATTAGGAGGTTATTACCGATCACTATTCTTTTTACTCAAACTTTATTTGATGATCTTTTGTCATGATTATACTAATATTTGAAAAAATGTTAATATGAATATCCATTTCCAGATGAAAAAAATTATGATTATTATGATATCATTTTTTTTTTATGTTTTCAATGATGCTAATAAAAGATAATTTATTTATTTTTAAGATGCTCGCATGGTATAACTTTCTTGCCCATCAAGACTCAGGAGGACCGGTTGAAGGCGAAAAAGAAGTCCCGTTTTCTCACTCTGTTGGTGTAAGGTGGTGGATGGTACCTTATGTAGTGATATCGATTTTATAATCAATACATCACTAACCCATTATTAGTATATTTACAGCAGCACACTTTATTTTTACACGCAACCCTATTGAAAAGACGTAGAAATCAAGAAACGAATAGAATGATGACTAGACCTAACTTCGGCAAAAATTACCGCTATCTTTGTTTGCTGCGTAGTTATCTATTTTACTTTATTTGATATAAAAAACTATCAAGCTAATACATTTTTAAAAAGTGGCCTTTTACGAAGATCTTACGCCAATTTATTAAACTAATATATTTTTAAAAAGTGGCCTTATCGAAATCCAATTTGTTAAACTAATAAATTTTTAAAAAGTGGTCTTTAACAAAGATTGTACTCCACTCATCGTCCAAAGGCAGTATCCTTTTTTAGTTAAAAAAATTCTGATAAATAGATGCACCATCCATATCAAGTATTTTTTTTTAATAATCACTATATTATATTAAAAAAAATAGTATTAAAATTAAGTTTACATCTTTCATTAAAAAATAATAAATTATATATATATATATATATATAATTAAAAAAATTAAAGATAAAAATAAAAAGTAGACTTTAATTTTTTTAAATAATTTTTTTATAAAAAAAATTAATGATAGAATGAATTTTATTTTAAACTGAGGGGAGGGAGTATTTTTTTTTAAAAAGCTATGTTTTAGAATTAAAACATTTTCTAATACAAGTATAGTTATTCTTTTCTGAGGCACAACTTTCAACCAAATTTACTATTTATTTTTCAATTTATTACAACCCACTAACTTCGGGTGTCATACTTGATATAAAAAAAAGATGAAGTTAGTGACTCAACAATTTTAAAAGTGTGGTGATTGACGTATGGATTCTGAATATATCTAGTCCTGAATTCGGATTCTTTCTTGTCGAAAAAATATATACATGTAAAATGTCTAATGTCGGTCAAGTAGTTCTTAACTTCTTATTACTTTAAACACTCAAATTATTCCCAATCCTTAGTGCTGTCTTATTAGCAATCGTATATTTGTATCGATATTCAAGGTACACTATGAAATGAAGGGGAAAGAGGTGGGGAGAGGGGGGAATAAATAAATAAACCTTTCTTCTTTCACTAATATGCTATCATTATGTATACTTCAGTGAGTGGTAATTAAATCTTTCTCAGCATAAACACATGCATTTTTCTATTTCTCTTACACGATAATATGAACGGTCTTATTTTATAACCTGCAGATCTGTTCTATAGGTTGGCTGGTATGTATGTATGTATGTATTATTGAGACATGATAATAACAAAATTATATAGGAATCATGCCAATCCATTACAGCAAGATACAACATCCTACCTTATTAACTGAGCATATTTCGTTTATACTACTTTATTCATCTCTATGATCGAATGCCATGGACTATCATGGTTGGAAGTCGGAACATATATATATATATATTCGCCAACAAAGTTGGAAACGGAAATTTACGAAAGCTAGCTTATCTGTTACACAGATATTATTAAAGATCAACTAATTTCTTCTTTCTTTCTTTCCTTTTTTTATTTTATTTTTATTTTCCTGATGGGACATGGAGTAGTGATAGTGATAGCCAATCGGTTCTGTCGAATGAGGAGTGGCTGTACCTTACAAAGTAAGGCTTTTGCTTCATGTGATGGCCGCGCGAGGACGTGTTCATAAAGAAAATGGAAAATTAAATTATATACTTTTGCATGTATACTATTTTTTTTTTGGAATAGTTTACGCCTATCCGTATGCATCTTCTACTATAAATTACTTCAGGATGAATAGAATCATTAAAGTAGGTACTCTACCTACTATAAATGAGGAATATATTATTTTGTTTCATTGTTAGTTTAGCATTTTCCAAAAATATATGCCCTAATTAATTAATATGAGAAAGGACAGGAATTCATATCTCAAGTGATTGAGGGATTTGAACTCAAAGTTATAATACCTAGAACTTCAATCTTTATTATTCGAATGACCTTAACTATGAATAGGAATATAATTCAACACGATAGCTAGGTTATTGAGGCAATAAATAAGAAAGATGGGCAACAATTAAGGATGTAAACGGGACGGGTTCGGGACAAATATATCCATACCCGTATTCGTATCCGATAAAAAAATTCGTACCCGTATCCGAATGGATATCCACTGCCACATCCATATTCGTATCCGTTGGATATTCGTTACTCGACGGATTATCCGTTTACCCGTTAATAGATATTATCCAATTGATAAATCTATTATCTAATAGATAAATCCATTTAGAGTTAAGCCAAATGATAATTTTAACCTTAATTTATACGATATTTATTTTAAAATTAAGGGTAAAAGAGTAATTATATATCGGATAAACGAGTACGGATATAGATACGGATATGATTACGTGTATGGGTATGAATATCCCATATCCATATCCGTATCTGTATCCGAACCCGACGGGTATTTTTTTTCCATCCTCCATATTCATATCCATCTCCGTTTAAGTATCCGTCGGATAAAATCTGTTAGACCCCCCCCTCCCCCGCGTTTACATCCCTAGCAACAATTCATTTTATTAATTGGTGGTGAAATATACCTATTTGTACTATTTAAAATTCCGTGAGTTGGTGAAGACCCATGACCCCTTGCAGCTAGTTGCTTTAGTCGAGACTAAAGTTAGTGGTGGTAACACTATCAATGTGGTTATCCACAATATTTCCTTTTGTGGTAATTTGCGTATGGAGGCTCAAGGCTTCACAGTTGCTATCCGGTTGCTTTAGTGGAGCTATATGGTCTTGGTGGCGACTTTGACCGCTTCAAGCCAATTGATCCATACATTGGTTCATCTTAACAATGGGCATGAATTACTACTACTAAGATGACGACGACGACGACGAGAGTTTATACTTCACCTTGCCATGGACTATGTAATAAACTTTCACTAAAATTTATGTAGTCAAATAGGGTAATTATAAAATTGCCCTATTATAGATGATTAAATAGAGCAATTAAAATTTTTTCTAATTGATTTTAACAAATGGGACAATATAAAATATCCCCTATTTAATCCAATCTAATAGGGTAATAAATAGAAATTCTCCTATTTGATTATAATAAATAGTGCAATACTAAAATTTTTCCATTTATTCTTAACAAATAAGGCAATAAATTTTTTCCCTATTTAACACAACCTAATAGGGCAATATATTAAAATACCCCTATTTAACACTATAAATTATAATTAATATTATCTTAATAATACATTATAAGTATTCAATTCATATATCTTTTTATACAAATTATCCATTCAATTAAAAGATACGTAAATATTAATCACTAAATATATATATATATATATATACCAATTTTAAACATAGAAACAAGTATTCCCTACCTTATTTTATCTCTCTTTGTCATTCATTTCTGATTTCAAAATCCCTCAACCTCGAGCTCTAGTCCCCTATTCCCTGCCTTCTCCCCTTTGACCGAAGCCCTAGCTGCACCAAAGCGGGACCAATGCCAGCTAGCAACGACGCAGTATATTAGTGATTTGTTGGCCACCAATGGCGCCAACAGTGGCGGCAACGAGACACCACCACTAGGCAACCGCAAAACTAGCCCCACCCTGAACCACACAATCGAGCGGAGTAGCACTGCCCGCGCGACATAGGACAACATTAAGCAGCAACAAGAGCCATTCTCCATCTCAGGTGAGTACTAATTCAACTTCCTACTATTTTTTCCTTCTCATTGTTGATTGACATGGAGGTCTGAGGTGAGGTCGACTTTAGTTCTTCAGTTGTGTGACGTCGTTTCTCTCTGGTCTTCCTCCTATTCGGTGTTATTGTTCCCCATCACCGAGGTACTAACAGCTTGTAGTACTCTTGAATATCTTCTCAATATTTTCAGTCCTCTTTCCTCCTTGACATTTGACATTTCTAGTAGGGCTACGAAGCTACTGACGGAGCTACGGTCCTTGAAGAGTAGAGCTGTGCCATTTGACATTCAGTGCTTCAACGATCTGGTTTGTATCAAGCTGTGCCATCTGACCTCTAGCCTGTATATGTTAAGCTAGTGTATGATTATCATTTTGGAATTGATGGTGTGTCTGTATATGTTTGTTATTGGGGATCCTCCATTTATAGTCCACTGTATAAAATATAGATATTAAAATATGTTAAATATTTTTGGGTTGAAAATTGGAAATGGTAATAGGTCATAAGTCATAGAATTCGAAGTGCATTCTACTACTGATGAAGTGTTGATAGGTGCCCTTATATTTCTCTTCTATATTGTTTCATCGACCTTCTGTTGTATTTGGCCATTGAAGGTAGGTTAGTCTTAGATTATATTATGATGAAAATATTTGTTTTTCTTTGACTTGTAGTGTAGTATACATTGCGTGTGTATTGTAGTTGCTGAATGCTACCCTTTCCTACCTCTCTGAAGTAGAATTCCTGTAGGAATTCTCTAGAATGGGGATTGACATTAGAATTGCAAGTCTTTTTCCATCGCTCTTTAAAAACAAGTCAATATTTTCATGTTACTATGACAAGTTTAGAAAAGAAAAAGAAATTCCTATGAGCTCTCTAATATGAGTTTAAGCTCTTGATGTACAAATACGTTCTTCTTTTTTCAAATAGGTTGTAGAGGGTGGTATATATACCTACATGATGATGCTTTGCTAATTCCAAATTTAGGAGACAATACAAAGGATCTACTTTTTGACAAGTTGAATAGAGATGTAGCTAATTATTTACTTAGCTACATGTATTTCTTCTTATCTATCAGGTCAGGAGTAAACATGATGATGTGATGTCTCTCCACCGTTTACTACCTATATACTTCTTCCCATCTATAAAATAGCAAATTATTAAATTATTTTTGATTTAAAAACAAAATACATATAGAGAGGGAAGAAAGAGATTTAAATCTAAAAACCTTTAATAGTATCTGATAACTATTATTTAACATTAGATTAAACCATCTGGGTGTTGAAACTATTATTAATAGAGTGTCATTAATTTTAGTTCATTTAGTGATATTGATTTTACCTGACAATGCTTCATTAATCTATTGGCTTTGACGACTAGAGATGTGTTATACTTAATTTCTATTGGTGCTTTCAGTATTTATACTTAGTTATCTATAGGTTGACAGTTGACCTATGTGTCATTAATTAAGAGGCTCTCAGATTCTTTAATAATCTAATTATAATAAAGGCTTTAAGCTTTCTCCAACTTTATTATCATTATATATAAATATTGGCTTAGCCGAGGAGGGGAAGCTTTGTAGGTAGTAGGACTCCAAAACTTATTTTGAAAATGAAAAGTTCACCTAGGTCTGTTTTGGTAGACTAAAGATAATCTGTTTTCTATTACTATAGCTGAACTCAATGCACCTTTTAAGGGCAGAGAATCCTCTGTATTGGCTCAATAGAATAAGCAAAGGTTTAGGATTTCATGAATCATTTTTATTTTAAGGTTAGTCTATTTTTTTTAGTTATGTCCATTTTTTATGTATTAAAATTCAATTAAATAATGAGTATTTATATCTATAAATACATTCCGAAAGTTCCAAATATGTTTCCACAGGCTTGGATGTTCCCAACAATAGGTAATCTTGCTTGAAGATTAAAAAATGTTCATATCTTTCATTTAATTTCATTAGGTATTATTACTTTTGAGCTTATTGGTTGTAATTTGTTTTCAAGACAAAGAGTATTGTGTGTGAAATCTTATGTACCTGATTGACACAACTAATGGGTACATATTTACAGGTATAGATGCAAATGCGATGGAATATATCTAAATAGCACTACTGGAATATTATAGATATCCTTCTATGCCGTATTTATTTGTTTTCATACGTAGAACAATAATATTTTGATATTATTGTCAATAACTACTTTTATTGTTTTCTTTTTTGTAGTAGGATAACATTCAAGTAAAAGACAAGGGTTATGCTGAAGTAAAAGTTGAAACTTATGAAGTTGCTATAGGATTGTGCATGCTTTGATCGATGTAGATTAGTTGCAACTCATTTTCTTTTAGGATGTTAAACTAATATCATAAATAGGGAATTTTCCAAATTATTATATTATATTATGTTATAATTTCATAGTCAAAATGTGTAGTTTGACTTTTTTTATTAGATATTATTATATGAAATCCATTGATACATATGTATTATTGCTTAATTTATTATATCTATTTTTTAATGTTTAATATCTACTCTTCTTTCTCATGTCAAATTGATTGTGTGAAACTTTATTACTCTAGTTTATAATATGCATATAAATTATTAGAATAAAATAGGAAAAATGTTTAAGGAATTAAATAAGGTAATATTGTTGCTCTAATAGAGAGTCAAATAGAAAAATATTCTTTCCCTAATAGGTAAGCTAAATAGAACATTATTTTTGCCCTAACAGGTAACTCAAATAGGGTAATATTTTCTTCCTAATAGGTAAGCTAAATAGGACATTATTTTTTCCCTAATAGGTAACTTAAATAGGGCAATATTTTAAAAGTTTCTCTAGTAGCTTCAACTCAAATAGGGTGATAATATTTCCCTCGTTGACAACAGTCAAATAGGGTAATTACAATTGTGGGAAAATTTTACCTCGTTGACAACAGCAATTAGAGTGAAAACAAATAGGGCAATCGAAAATTTTACCCTTATAACCCTAATAAGACGCAAATAATAGGACAATATTAGGGTAATTTTTTCTCCCCTATTAGACTAATAGGGAAATATTTTCATCTAATAAGGTAAATAATATTATCCTATTTGACTATATATCTTGTAGTGTTTAGGAGGACTTTCTCAATATTTGTGATATTGTGGATACGTTGTGGGTAATTAGCTAGGTGTGACTAGAATGATGTGAGATCACTTTGGGGAGGCAACTTGCTGCAGCTTTCCCATTACCTTCTATTTATTGATAGAACTTCTCATTATCGGTTATAAGATTTGGGTTTCTCTAAACCAAAATTCACTTGGTATGGATCGGCAAGGGTTAGGAAATTCAGTTCTCATCTCTACCAAGTGCTTGAAAATATGGAGCAATGTATATGTTTTTTTTAATAAAAAAAAATTATGTTACTCGCCTTCCCAAAACTTAGTAGGATCATCACCCTATTTTACTTAGCCTTGGTGAACAGAGCATGTCATCACCTCAACCCCTGCATTTTCTCTTTGAAGTTACATGACTTTCACATCATTGCCTCATCGACCATGTACAAGCTTCTTGTCATTATAATAAGGAATTTTTGGAGAACCCTGGCTCTTGTTCTATGGGTCTTATGTGTTGCAACCTTTGGCAACATCTCAACTCAAAAAAGGGGAGTAATTCCATAGCTTGAGCCTATACAAAGGGTCATCTTTATTTATATGTCCCATAGGTTGAAAATGCTATAGAATTCACTTATTCAAGAATATAACAAAATCTTCACTCAGGATAAACTTGTTTGGTTTCAAAATTCAAGACTAAACTCGGCGAATTTGTTGGACCGGAATACTCATTTTCCCACAAGATAGTGGTTAACCAATAAAGGGGTAATAAGATGCCCAGTCTCAAGGAAATTGATGGTTGTTGGGTGACATATCATACTCAACTTATAGAGTTGGTGTTGGGCTTCTACTAGACCCTTTTCACAGCTAATACTAGTATTGTGCATTGATTCTATTTGTAATACCCTATATTTTAGAACCTTAATTTAATAAAATATATTCTCTTGGTGAGGAATTAGTCTTACCATTATGTTTGTTTGTTTGTGGTTTAGGATAGATGTCTTAGTCCTCATATAGGTTATGTTCTTGTAGAATAATCAGTCAACTATAGTCAACATGTTACTACTTGTTTTATTTTTTTGGGTCTCCATTGAGATTAGTTGACCATTCTCGACAAATCAATCGATTGGTTTGTTTGGTCTTCTATTTTGGGTTATGTTATGACTTTGATCCGTACCCAAAATTTTTCTAAACCTTCGAGTGTTGTTTTTATCATTGTTGATAATCATTTTTATAAGGTGTATGAGTATTTTCCTAACTTCTAGAATCTCATTTAAATTAATTCACTAAACTCTATCAAAAGTGTTCTTCCTACCTACTACTCAATATCTCACCAAGTCAAATATTATCTCCCCTCTAATTTTCATGTAATAGTAGATGTGGGAGAAGTTAGCTAAGCTGACTAAGCCCCCTTCTTGCCCATGTTTTTCTACCTTACATTCCATATGGCTTACACTTAACCTTTCTTACACACCATACCTTAACCCATCATCTTTTTCATTAAAAAATGAGCCAAGTAACCTTTGGTCAACTCTCACCCTCTTTCCCTAGAAAAATTGGAACCCTTATTTATTCTTTATGCCCCTTTGTGCATTTGCTTCATTATTCAACCAATTTGTGCTAGGTTTCTTTCCTCTCTCCTCTTCAATTTTTTCTCAAGTGTTAAAAGAACTTTTAGGTTCCTCTTGAGCTAAGGAAAAGATGAACCTCACTATTGTTGGTTTGTTTCTATTTGTTTTACTTTTTATCTTCCTTTAATCCTTTATCTAGCCCTATTATATTTTTTTAAGCATAAAGATTCTAGATTTAAGATAAAATTGAGGATCGTACCCCCTTATTTACCTCCTCTTCGTACATCATCCTATTATTGGACAAGGCTTATTTTTCTTGTTTGATTATTGCCATGTTCTTGTTCTCTTATATTTATGTGGTTAGTATTCCCTAATTTTTATATGTGTGTTTTAAGGAAGGATAGTTTGATAGATAGGGCTTTTGGAGGCTTTTTCTCCTTTTTTGTTGCTATTTGTGCTAGGAAAGAATGTAAACATATACCCCTTTTAAATTTGTGATAGTCCACAGTTATAGCATACATGATGGTGGTATGTTTAAGTGTTAACATGCTGAGTATGAATTTTGATATAATGTATGATGTTTTGAAGCATGATAATATGTTTTGCCATTTTGGCTATTTTAGTGAAATTTGATGGATTATGGAATATGAAAGTGAGATTGATTTCCTAAACATGAGATGAATGTAATAAACATGAATCATATGATTTTTATATTTAATAGCATTATAAAAATATATGGATGATTTAGGGGTTTATTTATGTTTAATCACATGTTGTTATCTTTCATTTTACCTAGTTAAACTAGTCAACTTGCATGGGCAAAATCAATTGCTAGTGTATCAGCCAATTGGTTTTGGCTAACTAGTGGACTTGTTAAGTTGGAGTTTATGTTTTTGATTTTTACCCTATACCAATCAATTGTTTAAGGTCCAAACAATCAATTGGTTACTTTTAAACCAATTGATTGGTTTGTTCATTATTATTGCTCTAAAACCAATTAGCTAGTTTGGGGGATTAGTCAACCGACCATTAGGACAATTTTGTTAATTTTTGAGGGTTGATCTTGGACCTTAGCCTTAGCATGTGTGATTCACCTCATATATTCACCTTTTTATTTATATTTGGCCTTGAAAAATCAAACTTAAAGGGGAATGGTTAAGTATGAAATTGTTATTATATATGTTATGCAACATTTTGTGATCACCCAATAAAATATTAATAATTAAAGGGGAAGACCTTGAGATTTATGAATGATTCTCTTTAAGGTTAGTTACCTTAAAAATAAGGTAATAATCCTTGATTTAATTGGTGGTTTCATCGCACAACTTATCATTCCGACTAAGGCCCTATTATAATTGAATTAATTTTTAGGACTTTTGAAAGGATATGCATACTTAATGATTAAGTGTCCTATGATAGGAGGATATTATATTGTATTGGTTTTCCAGTATGCCCAATGAATTTTATATGTATTTAGATTACAAGGTTGGAGGTTTTTTTTTACCCATTTCTCCACCAAGCCAACTATACTTAATTTATTACCAAACACACAATCACAAACCTCTTTTTGTTTATTAGGGTGGTTCGACCCTCTAATGTTCCAGCTTCCAATAATCATGGTAAGTGAATGTCTAGTGTCAAGCAATATTCATCCTGAACCACATGCTTACCTCTTAACACATGCATCCATGGTTGGTGGCATGATGCCAGTAATTAGGTTTCATCCTCTAATAGATTAGTAGAAAATGGAGACCGGTGTGCCCCTAAGTTTGTAGCCCCATTCTGAGGATTAGACATAGTAGCTTGGGATAAACTAGGATGCTTATAATGAACATCCGATTTTCTCATCTTTATAGATATATCTCCCCCATATTTTACCTCTCCTATATCTATTACTTTCCTTCCATCATGCACGACGACCTAATCCTTCGTTCTCATATTGGTAATGCTAGTAGGCCCCTTTATAAAGCATTTGTTAGTGAGATGCTCTGGTTTGTTACATAGGAGGTAGAACTTTTGCATCCATTTGTAAGTCACCGATTGTTTTAATGGAGCACTGTGAGGAACATTGATTGCGACAAACTCTAGGAATGCTCAGTGCATGTCCACCTATACCATAACCTTGTCATAGGATAAGCAGCCCTTATTTGTAGTCACTCCATCCATAGCTATAGATTTCCTATGTAACTAGCATTTTTTCGAATTGAAGAGGCTCACCACATATAGAGGGGAAGGTCGAGAATTTGAATCCAGTTGTGAATGAATTGAATTTTGTGGGGTTTAAATACAAATTCATCTTGCCATTGTTTTAGTAGCAACAGGCATCTCAAGATAGTCCAATACAACTGATGAAGAATTCAAAGACAATACTCTTGTATTCAAAATTGGAATGCGTGATACCCTGCCTTATGAGAATAGACGTGAGGAGAGGCAACATGCGTGTAATACCCCAAAAATTTCGAAAACCTATATTTTAATAAATGACTTTATTTGAAATAAAATTTGCTTGTAAAATTATTTATTTTAATTATTTTATGGATTTTGGAGTATGTAAAGTTGGATAAGAGTATTTAATAAATTAAAAATAAATATTTTGCTATTTATCATATTATTTTATTTCAATAATTTTCCAAACTAATATTTTACCAACTTTATCCTTTTTAAACTAATATATTAGATTATGATAAATTAAATTATTAAATTAAATAATTTACCAAGAATATTACATTTTATAAATTTATAAATTAATTTAATTTATTTTACTATTTTTTCATTTCCCTTTTTACACTTTTTCCTTTCTTCTCTTTTTTTCCCTCTTCCCCCCGCTTGGGCCACGGGCCCGTTCGCCCTACGCGCACAGCCCAACACGCCTAGCCCAGCTGCCCTCCTTTATTTTTTTCCTGGACCGGCCGACTCTCTTCTTTCCTGCGCCGGTCCAGCCGCCCGCCAGCCCCTTTTTCCCTTCTTCTTCTCCCACGCCGACCAGTGCCCTCTGCCATGGTCGAGCATGCCTGCAACCACCGCTCTGCAGCTACCACCACCTGCTCCCTCTCCCTCTCTCTCCTCCCCCGTCATTTTCTTTCTTTTTTGAGCCAAACCGGCCCTGGACCACAGCCCTGCATGCTCTCTCCCTTTCCTTCTTCTTCCCCCTTTTTCCCCTGCCACCCGACCACCACCTGCCACCTACAGCACCGATCGCCAGCCATCCCTGCCACTCTCTTCTCCCTCTTCTTTTTCTCCATCTCCCCAGCCCTCCATTCCCCTCATTTTTTAGCCCTTCTCTTCCCCCGAGCTCCCTCCTCTCTCCTTCCTTCTTCCCCATTTTTCTTCCTCGGTTTTTTGATCACCACCAGCCTCCGCCGCCTGAACCACCAAGCCCAGCCCCTGCACCGCCTTCTGCCACTGCCTACTACCACCCTGCACCACCACGCCGCCCCTCGAGCCCTACACTCCCTCCCTTCTCGACCCCTTTTCTTTTCTCCCCAGTTTTTCCCCCTCACTGCCGAGCCACCTGCAACCGCCGCCGTCCGGCCACCTCTGCCGCCACCCAACCCACCGTTCGACACCCTACAACCCCCTCTACAACCGCCATGTCTTAGTTGGCCGAAACCAACTCTTGCACCCCTCCATTTCCCCCCCCTCCTTTTCCTTCCTTCACAACCCCTTTCCCTCGACCCATCTTAGCAGCCAACTTCGCCGCCTCTCCGCCGCCGTCTCCGCCGCCTTGAGACGCCGTGAAACCACCCTTAGCCTCCACCTACAACCCCTCTTCACTTCTACACCATTCCCCTGCCTTGAAACCTCCCCCAACCACCTTCTTTTCTAGCCTAAATACCCTAACCCGAAAATAATGGATTTTGCTCCCTTCACCCCTCTTCGAGCCTTTTCCCCTCTCTTTTCTGCATGAAACTCACGCTGCTCATGCAGCGTGAGCTCCCCTTTATTTTGAAAATTATTTGGCTAATTTTTAAGGTATAATGGTATTTTATGTTAAGTGTTTTATTAATTAAAATTTATAAAGTTTTATGCTTGGATTCTTATTTCTAACATAATTATGATGGATATTATTTTTAGGTGTTGAGTTGCTAATTATGCTTGGTAAGATTTGATATTTTGCGGGATTAAGGTAACCGTTAATCCTCCCTTAAATATATGGAAAAACGTATGCTAGCACATTAAGGGTTTAGTATGATTTTATGCATGTTTTGTGTGCTTAGCATGATATGTATATAGTTTCTTATATTGTTTGATAAAAAGAAAAAGCATGATAACTTTTGCGCCATATGTAGGTATGTTAATTAAGGAAGGAGTTTGATTATTGATGGAAATGTTAAATGCTTGTTTATGATGTATCATGTTGCTAATGCATGAATAATGTTATTGTCTAAGGGTATTTTAGTAATTATGCTTATGAGGTATGTGAATCAATGTATGTAGTTGCTAATGAGTATTATGTTGAAAAATGACAAGTTGGTGGACTTAGATGATAAAAATGAAGTATTAATATCATTATTTTATGTAGTGTTAGTAAATTCATAAAAATGGTGAATAAAGGGGTTGAATGGAAATTTTATAAGTGAAAAGGGTATTTCGGTAATTTTATAAGAAAAAGGGTATTTTGGTAATTTAAAAATAAAGGGGTTAAATGATAATTTATAAGTAAAGGATAAAATTGTATGTTGTGAGAAAGAAGGGTAAAATGGTAATTTTGGAAAAGAAGGGCAAAGTGGTAATTTTGTAAGGAAAAATAAAAATGGTAGCTTTGGATGTAAAAGGGTAAAATAGTAATTTGTAAAGTAAATGGAGTGTTATGGTAATTTTATAAATAAAAGGGTATTGTGGTAATTTGGTAAATAAAAGGATATTATGGTAATTGAAAGTAAGGGGTAAAAGGGTAATTTTGAAGTTAAGAGGATATTTATGGTAAACTTGGGAATAGGGGTAACTTGGTAATTATGATAACGATGAAAGATAATTTAGTAATTAAATTATGATTGTAGAAGGGCAATTGGATAAGTATGATACTATAGAAGGGTAATTTGGTAAATTAACCAATTAAAGGGCATTATGGTAATTTTAATAATGGAGAAGGGTAATATAGTAATTATGATTATGAAGAAGGGTAAATTAATATTTGTAATTATGAAGAAGGGTAAAGTGGCAATTAAAATAATTGAGAGGGGTAAAATGGTAATTATGATAAAGGAGAAGGGCAATTTGGTAATTTATCCAACTGAAGGGCAATTTGGTAATTTATCCAACTGAAGGGGCAATTTGGTAATTTAGCCGATTAAAGGGTAAAGTGATAATTATTTAACCAACTAAAGGGGCAAAATAGTAATCATGATAATGAAGGAGGGTAATTTAGTAATTTATCCAACTCGAGGGCAGTTTTGTTATTATAACAAAGGAGAAGGGCGATTTGGTAATATAACCAACCAAATGGGAAATATGATAAGTGTAGTAATTATGAGGGGTGAATGGTGATCTAAAAAGTGTATGAGACAATTTGGTAATCTAAAGTGGACAAGGGGTAATTTGGTAATTATGCAACCTTAAGGGTAATGTGGTAATTTATCAAGTAAGGAATTGGTACTTAACAATTATATAAGTAAAGGGCAAATGAGTAATTTGTACCTAACATGTCGTTGAGATTGTGGAGCATTATAATATGATTCAAATAATACTGATTAACCAAGTGAGAGTATTTGATAATTAGTATGACCTTAATGGTTTCTCCGTGATATCCTGGATAATCATCTGAATAAGAAATGACTAATGATATCGAAACGATTGAAAGTGAATAAGTATCTGATTATCGTGCTTTTTGTGATCACCTTAATTAAGACACTATTACTTAAAGTGAAAGACCTCGAGATCGGGAATGGTGACTCCTTAGGGGTCGCTACCCTAAGGACGTGGTTTAGTCCACTATTATTCTAGTATTTGCTGGTGTGCCTTTGTGCCCTAGCCAGGCCCTATATCTTACTCTTTCTAGCTCTACGGACCTAGTTAGGGGGTATGCATACTTATGGATTAGGTGTCCTTGTCAGTAGGGTACTGAGTTAGCTTTATGCACCAGTACGACCAGGGTACCTTTGCATCCTTGGGTTCATGGTTGAAGGGTACTGAGTAGCTGGTATGCACCGGTACGACCGGTGTACCTTTGTGTCCCGGGTTATCGATCTCCCATTCGAGGAAAATAAATATGATTGATGTGGTGATTAAAGAAAAGGAAAGATACTATTATTGAAAGTGGAATATTAATGAACCGGGCCCAGATGATTATGATATTGAGTACCGGTCCACCGGTTATAATAGTGGTCCAGGAGCGTGTTGCCCTGGTAAGGGATATTGAGTACCGGTCCACCGGATATAATAGTGGTCCAGGAGCGTGTTGCCCTGGTATGTGATTATGAGTACCGGTCCACCGGTTATAATAGTGGCCAGGAGCGTTGTGCCCTGGATGATGATTTTATATATTCCGGTCCACTGGCTAAAATAGTGGGGGTCCTGAGCTCAATAAAATCAGTTATGTATGTGAATAAGGTTATGGAAAAATACTAATCACTTATAGTGGAACACCATGTGAGTCGGGGCCAGACCGGTCCACCGGCAAATAATAGTGGTCAGGTGCGTTCTGCCCTGTGTGTTTACCTTCCGGTCCACCGGCAATAATAGTGGTCAGAGGCGTTCTGCCCTGTGTGTTGACTTCCGGTCCACCGGCTATAATAGTGGGGTTCTCGTACTCACATGGATATAAAATATGATATTGATTGAATGATGATGGAATAATGGCTTAAGGCTCGAATGTATTGATCTTACACTATGACATGGCTTAAGGCCCAAAGATATCGATCGTGAATTATAACTTGTGTTACGTGTTATTGTTATGTATGCACCTCTCATTATTTATGTGCGTAACTTGCATTATGTGCCGTATACGGGACTGTCTTTAAGTGTGGTATTAAAGGGTTACTCAGTACCGTAGTACTGAAGGGATTCCCTTTATGGGGCCCCTGCCTATTCAATGGGCAGTGCCCTTGCAGGTATTTTCAGGTGCTACTCAAGTGGGCTACGGGAAAGAGAGTAAGGAGTTATCCGGTATCGTTAGGGTTTTCTCTTTCTCTTTAAATTCCTGGTTTTAATGTTATGTGTTACTATAACCACCGTTGGTGGATTTTATTCTTGTAAACGATTTGATGCGCTACTCTGATTTGGGTGTGTTGAATTTCTTTCAAGTTGTATTTCATTTCCTTAGCCTTAGCACTTGGTACTGGAACGGTATGAGTGAACCGGTCTGGTACTAAGTGTGGCGGTAATACTCCCAAAGTTCACGTTTTATTTATCTGCTTCCGCAATTATCTTTTAATAAAACGAAATTTTTCAGTAGTGAATTTTGGGGGTGTCACAATGCGACCATGGGGAATTCAGGAAATACTTTAGTTGGAAAAAAACTCGGTTTTGCACCAAACACCAAACCAATACCCAAGTTCTCCCAATGATAAATCTCCTATTGTATGTCCTCTATATCAAGGGTGGCCATTACCTTTCCATCAATCACATCCAAGGGCTTCATAATTTAAGGAACAAAGAACTACTGTTATTGTTCAGCATAAACCTATCCTTCTAATACCCCTCTGTGGCCTTCACGAGACTTAGTATATATTTCACTCCCAGATCTAAAAACTCCTCGTCTTATCCCAATTGAATCTTAGAAACCTAGGTTGTAACTTTAAACTTAATTACATTGGCTTTAGGAGACAAAACTGTTGGATGATCATTAATTCCCATAGGTGTAAGGTTTAAGTTGCCAATCAAATATCCTCTATCCTTATGGTTTAAATTGTTGTAAACCCCATCATCGTGATCGCCTTTTACCTTTACATGGGACTATGCATGGCAAGGAGTGGGTATATCATTCTTTGATTTGTCCTTATATGATTTATGTGGTGTCTTCACCGGTGTGGGAGCACTCTTCCGATGAGTAATGGGCGAGAGGCTCTAGAGAGTAGGTTTTCCTCTTTGCTACTTTTGTTTAATAATTATCAATTTTACATGCAATATATAATCACATTTTTAATTATCACCTAATTTTTCTTAGGATATATCTTATTAGATATACTCAAATGAATATTCTTTGCTTTGTCTTACTTGATAGGACACGAAGAATGAAGATATAAATGAAACCGAGGTAGCAAATTTTAACGTCGACGATGTGTGTGTTGGTTCAATTATATATAATGACTTTTCCGCTTTCATGGTTGGCAAGCTATATCAAAGTAGCAAAAATATATAAATAAGTAAATAGGCAGTAGAATATCCTTTTCAAACACCGGAGATGATAAAATAACGAAATGGTCTCGGTCCCTATTTTCCTTGCTTAATTTTTTTATTCAAATTAAATTAATTTTATTTTTATTTTATTTGATCAGACTGGATATGACTGATATTGATGAAAATAATAATAATTATATGAATATTAATAATATTTGCTATTTTTTACTTAAAAATAAGTTTACTATTAATATTCATAATAATAATAATAATTTTAATGATAAATATTATTATAATATTATTGATTTTAATACGGTGATAATATTTTTTCTAAATAATTATATTTTTTTAAAATATTATTATCAAAAATATGACTATATAGTATTATTTTAAAGCCTAATGATGCTAAAAATATTATATATTATACTATAAGAATAACCCAAAACAGTATATCAAAAAGAATCATCTCAAATTCGCTCTCTCGTTTCCCAGATGAGGAAGTGCGACAGACCACCGACCAGACGACCGCCACCGGCTCCGGTTAGCCCCCAACCATGGGCCGAAAATGTTTTACTATAGAAGCCCAACAGTGATCCGTCAGAGCTAGATGCATCCCAGCAAAAGAACGCGAACAAAGAAAGCCCGATTGTGACGAGCCCTAAGAGGGTGTCAGAAATTTCTTCCCCAGAAATGTCGAACGAGGATGAAGCTAACCCCCATCCCACACGGATGTTTGCAGAAAACCCTTGGTCACGATTTGATGTAGCGAAATTAAGAACCGATGGATGTTCGCTGGACTTCATCCCTCCTGATATAGACAGAGGTATGCAACTCTGCCACATATTAGAAGAAGATGTCCAAGCTGAATTAGAATACTGGCAGAATTATGTGGTATGTTATGTGTTAGGGGCTTGACCCCTGTTCAGTGTTCTCAGTGGATTTCTGAGAAGAATTTGGGACAATCAACATATTGTTAAATTGGTTCGATTATCCAATGGTCTAACTGTTGTGAAATTTGCCTTTGCTGCATATCGAGACACAATACTGAAGAATGGGATCTATCAATTTGATAAGGAACCACTTTTTGTGAGGCGGTGAACTGAAAATTGTCAAGACAATCAGATAGAGGTGACTTCGGTTCCTATATGGATTCGACTACCTAATCTGAATTTGAAATACTGAGGAGCTCATTCCTTGAGCAAAATAATCAGCTTGGTAGGCAGACCTATAATGGTAAACAAAATCACCCAGGGAAAAATCCAATGCAAGCTATGCCAGGGCTTTGGTGGAGGTTGACATCACAAAAGAACTAGCTGAAACAATACATTTTGTAAATGAGAAGGGAGTTCTGCTCAATCAGAATATACACTATGAATGGAGACCTATTAAATGTGATTATTGTGCTAAATTTGGACATGAAGAGACTGAATGCAGGAAAAAACACATCAAGAAATGGGTCCCCAAATCTGTGCACACTACTACGGAAACAGGAAATAATAACGGGACATTAATAACGGTGGTTCGAAAACCGTCGTCAAATGCGTGAAAATTAATGCGCGGGAAGTTTTAATAACGGTTTTAAGTAATAACCGTAATTAAAAGTTTTAATAACGGTTCAAACAAGAACCGTTGTCAAAATTGGCAAGGTTTTAATAACGGTTCTTACAGGAACCGTTATTAAAAGTTCCTTTTATTTTGTTCTCTTCTGTTTCGTGCCAAAAATTTCAGACTCTGCCGCTTCCCTCTCGTACTCTCGTACTCTCTTTCTCTTGCGAACCCTTGCACCACCGCTCCGGCTCCTCTGAATTAAGGGAAACCGTTGCACTGCCATCTCTCCACCACCCCTCTGCCATTCTTGCGAACGTAGCCAGCATTTGTACCTTCGTCGTTGCCGTTCTCAACTTGTACGCCGTCGCTCCCTTTACGTATGTGTTTTTCTTCCTTCATTGCTTAATTTGTCTCTACTAATATGTATATATATATAAATGCATGCCTATTGCACCAAAGAGGTTGTGTTTGATGTGTTGTTCAAAAATATGTTGTTTGATGTGTTGGTGAAAAATTTTGCTGTGGCCTTTTTTGATTGTGGCCGGCCGAGACCTTAATTTATATATATATATATAAATGTGTTTATAATCTATTTTATAAAAATATGTATTATTATTTTAGGAGAATCTACAAGCCTAAAATATATATTATTATCATAAGATATGTACGTTCTAAGTATAAAATTAAGGTGTATATAATTTTTTAGCACTCACATTATTATGCAGATCATGTGTATTTATATGCTTTTTTAATATATATTTTGTAAGACGTGTATTTATATTCCGTAAAATGTGTGTTTATATGTGTTCTATTATATGTATATATATTTATAATATTTTTATATATAAGTTGTGTATATATAATCTAAAATAATTATGGTTAGGGTTAGGGTTGGGGTTAGGGGGAGGGTTAGTGTTAGTGTTAGGGTTAGGGTTAGCTATAGGTTTAGGATCATTATTTTATGAGGTTTAGTGTTATTTTTTATTATAATTTATTAGGGTTAATTATTGTTAGGGTTACAGTCGTATATTGTGACCGACCGAAGATTACTATTATACAAATGCCACATTTCATTCACCGTCGATCTCGAAAAGGCGGAACTAATGGAAAGTTCGAGTCGGGATCCGCGGATTCGTATCTGAATACGAGGAAGTGCCCGATGGCGATGGAATTGTGTGCGAAGAAATCTTACCATCCGTTTTGAAACCAGACTCTGTCTTCTTCCTTAACTAGCTGTACTGGCCATTTTGCTCCATTCGGGACGTTGAGGTATGCATGAGTGGGGAGACCCTTGCCATGGTTCTTCACGAATTTTTCTGGAAGTGCCTGTGATCACAAATGCAAGGCAGAGATTCCACCGTTCAGTTTCCAAAAGTTTACTATAGGCTCCTTTCGGTATGTTTTTGGAAAGTTTCAAGTAAAAGGAAAAAAATAAATTGGGCTAAAAATGACATTATTTTTTTACTAAATTATGATTTCTTCCAAAATTTTCTAACAAAAATCAAAATAACATTTTTATTGCTTAAAATTTATTCCATACCATCTTTTTAAGTAACCCATAATTTAAAATAAAAAAAAGATGTCATTTATTTTTTTCCTTTTACTTGAAACTTTCCAAAAACATACCAAAAGGAGCCTATAGTAAACTTTTGGAAACTGAACGGTGGAATCTCTGCCTTGCATTTGTGATCACAGGCACTTCCAGAAAAATTCGTGAAGAACCATGGCAAGGGTCTCCCCACTCATGCATACCTCAACGTCCCGAACGGAGCAAAATGGCCAGAACAACTAGTTAAGGAAGAAGGCAGAGTCTGGTTTCAAAACGGATGGGAAGATTTCGTCGCACACAATTCCATCGCCATCGGGCACTTCCTCGTATTCAGATACGAATCCGCGGATTCTGACTCGAACTCTCCATTAGTTCCGCCTTTTCGAGACCGACGGTGAATGAAATGTGGCGTTTGTATAATATTGGTACATTATGGAAGAAGGCTAGAGCAACAAAAGATGGATATATTAATGAAGATGTAGATGTTGCAGCGACAAAAATTGTAAGTTTGTAGATATTTGAAACCTTGCTTACTTTTCTTTTAGAAAACTATTATATTATGCTTATTCATGTAAGATAATTTTACATATATTATATACATTACAGGACGAACTTCAAGCGTCAGATGGTGAGGAGGGGGTAGACCAATATAACATTGTATCACAGGCTATAGGAATTGTAGAACACCCTGGAAGACACAGGGGTCTTGGATTAGGTGTTACGAAAACGAGCGTACGTGGTCGATCTCGTAGTTCTCGTAATAGTTTTAATAACGGTATTAGGTAGCGATCTATTTATTCTACATGCATTTTCAGGTTTGTGTTTCGTCTACATATTTCGGTCTTCCAGCCTAGATCTGTGAACTCTTTACTTTGGGGTGTAGAGCTACCAAGTTGTGGTATGCCCCCTAATTTTTATTCCTAAGTATAGTTGGTGTATTGAGACATGCATACCAATTATAGATTGATTGAAATTATGGTGTGATTGCAGATTTGGTATGAATTGATGTTGTTTTACATTGTAGATTTGGTAATTGTTTGAACATACAACTGTGTATGTGGGCAGGAACAAAAGAGAAAAATTAAAAAAAACATATAGTTTTAATAACGGTTCTATGAAAACCGTTATTAAAGCATAGGTTTTAATAACGGTTTCTCATAGAACCGTTATTAAAAAATGAGGTTTTAACAACGGTTTCTCATAGAACCGTTATTAAAAAGTGAGGTTTTAATAACGGTTTTGTTTAAGAACCGTTATGAAAAGCTCCTTTTTAATAACGGTTTTTACTTAAAAACCATTATTAAATATGAAGTTTACGCACATATTCGCTGGTTTTTGTGTATTTTTCATGACGGTTATGAACCGTTATTAAAGATTTAATAACAGGCGATTCAATAACGGTTGAAAACCGTTATTAAAAATATAAAATAACCGTTATGAAAACCCCTTTCCGTGGTAGTGGCAGGAGCAAAACAACACTGGGCAGCATATGGTTGATTCACAGGAAGGAAAAAACAATCCATGTTGTGATAAGGATGTGCCTAAAAGAGTTAATAAAGAGGATCTAAGGGATAATGCATAGGGCAGGGAGGCAACTGCACCAGCCCAACACCCACAACTGAACCTGCAAGAAGGAAATGGTGAAAGCTCAGAAGCTACAGATAATCAAGGGCTAATTGAGAATCAGCCAGTACAATGGACATCACCTAAGAGGAGCTGTCGAGGTAACAAGACCTCTATTCTTCACGAGTATACAGATAAAAACCCATATGATCTCCTGCAAAATGACAGTGATCCTATCATAAGGAAATTGGTAGAGGATGAGTCTGCACATGTTGCCCCAATCATTCCTCACCTAGAGGAATATGGATAATATCCGTGTCTGGAATATAAGAGGGTTCAATGGACCCTCGAAATAGAGTGAGGTCTCTCACTTTTGTAAAATGTATGGAATAAGTTTGATGGCTCTTATTGAAACTAAAGTGAGGAGTAATAAAGTGGATGGTATTAAAAACATAGTTTTCCCTGAATGGAAGCTAGTCCACAACTTGAACAATGATCGTCGAAGTAGAATTTGGGTTGTATGGAAACCAAGCATTTTTGACATTCAGTGCATCACTATGTCTACTCAGTTTATTCACTGCCGTGTTACTCACCTTGCATCCCAAAAACGTTTCCTAGATACATTTGTTTATGGATTCAATAGAGGTCAAGACAATAGTGAGTTATGGTCCTCCATTATGCATATTACTACACAATTAAGCTCCCCTTGGTTTCTGTTTGGGGACTTTAATTGTGTCCTTACAGAAGATGACAGGTTTGGAGGTGCCCCTGTTACATATGCAGAAACTTGTGATTTTGAAAATTGCATAAAGAGCTGTGAACTGGCTGAAATGAAGAGATACGGACCACACTTCGCCTGGTGTAATAAACAACCAGGAGAGAACCGGGTATTCTCTAAATTGGACTGGACTCTCATAAATGAGCTCTGGAATGACTCCTTTCAAAACTCCTATGTGTAGTACCTCCCTGAACTGACATCCGACCACTCCCCTGCTATCATTTCTTTCCAAGACACACCTAGGGTTAGCATAAAACCATTTAAATTCTTTGATATGTGGGCGAATCACCCTATTTTTCATACTATTGTGCTGGATGGATGGAGACCTCCTTAAATTCTCCCTCTCTAAGGGGGATCATGAAAAGACAGAAACACCTGCAAAAAAAGTTCCAGATCTTGAATAGAACCTGCTATGGAGACAACCAATTGTGAGTTGCTAAGGCGAAATACTAGCTTGAAAAATTTCAAAGACTCCTCCATGGATCCCCTCAGGACATAAAGCTACATATGGAAGAGAAGCAGTATCTAGATGAATATCGCAGATGCCTTCACGACCTAACTAGTCTCCTCAAGCAGAAGAGTAAGGTTGATTGGCTCACTATGGGGGATGATAACACCAAGTATTATCACTCAATCATCAAGAAAATAAGAGCCCATAATACAATCCACACTATAATGGCACCGGATGGTAGATGGGTTTCAGAGTCGAACTAAGTAGTTGAGATCTTCACAGACTTTTATCGACAACTCCTTGGTACCCCTGCTGATTCCTATGGTGACATTGACTATGCTGCGATCCAGATGGGACACATCCTCACTCTAGATGATCAAATTCAACTGACTAGACCTTTTACTCCCAAGGATGTGAAGAATGCACTTTGGAGTATTCCTACAACAAAGATTCCTAGGCCATATGGGTTCAATAGTGGCTTCTACAAAGCGGCATGTCACATCATTGGAGATGACATATGTAAGTCCATCTTACAATTCTTCAAATATGGTACTCTCCCTTTTCAGCTAAATGAAACTATCATTGCTTTGATCCCTAAAAGGACAGATGCTTGTTCCCCTAAGGATTACAGACCTATAGCATGCTGTAATACTCTTTGTAAGGTAATCTCAAAAATGATATGCTCGAGGCTCAAATCAGTGCTCCCCAAGATTGTAGATGAGAACCAGGGTGCCTTTGTTGGAGGCAGATACATTGGACACAACATTCTTATTACCCAAGACCTTCTTCGGTTGTATAACAGGAAACAGGTTTCTCCGAGATGTATGATGAAGATTGACCTTCAATAAGCCTATGACACTGTAAGCTGGAGATTCATTGCTCAAATGATCACAGCCCTCAACTTTCCACCTGAATTTAAAAACTATATAATGGGATGTGTGACAACACCAAGATATCTCCTTTCCTTCAATGACGGACTCCATGTCTACTTCAAGGGAGAAAAGGGTATTAGACAGGGTGATCTGATCTCTCCTCTACTCTTTGTTCTGGTAATGGAATATCTAACAAGAATTCTCAAACATATGTCATCTACTATGGCTTTCAAACACCACCCCCTATGTCACAGGCTAAATATTGTTAATCTTTCATTTGCTGATGACCTGATGCTCTTATGCAAAGCTGATGTTGATTATGTCAGGACTCATGGGGATGTTTAACCACTTCTCACGTGTTACGGGACTTACTCCCAACCTGGCGAAATCACAGATCTTTATTGTAGGTACTAGTGATGAAGTCAAGCGTACTATCATGGATATCATTAGCTTTAGCGCAGCCTCATTTCCTATGAAATATCTTGGTATGCCCATCTCCTCTCATAAATGGTCAAAGCTGGATTGCCAATTCATAGTGGACAAAATGACATCAAAGATACAGACTTGGTCTTCCCAGCACTTGTCTTATGTTGGTCGTGCTCAATTAATTAACTCTGTTTTATTCTCCATCCATGTATACTGGGCCTCAATCTTTATGATTCCTCAGGCTGTAATCAACAGGATCAACCAGATCTGCAGCAACTTCTTATGGGGGCAATCTGCTGAAAGAGCCCGTATTCCCTTGGTATCTTGGAACACTATTTGTCTCCCTAAGAAATTTGGAGGACTTGGATTCAGGAACTACAAGTTATGGAATATTGCTGCCTTAGCCAAGTACACCTGGGCAATCACTCATAACCAAGAATGTCTCTGGGTAAGATGGATCCACCACATATACCTGAAGGGCAGGCAATTGGAAGAATACTCCCTCCCTTTGGATGCTTGCTGATATTGGAAGAGACTTATTAAAATCTACCAAAAATATCCAAATTATCTCTCGGTTAATATGGGGAAGCCTACATACAACATTAAGTAGGACTACCTCAAATTGATTGGAGAGCGGGAAGTATCTCAAGCCCATAAAGCTATGTGGAACAAAATGATCCACCCTCGTCATGCTTTCTTCTTGTGGTTAGTTCTGCATAGGAAATTGCTCACAAAAGGCAGAATCCTCAGTTTTGGAGTGGGAGGGGCATCCCCCACATGTGTTTTATGTGAACAACATGTTGAATCTAATGAGCACCTTTTCTTTGAATGTAATTTCAGCAGAAACCTCTGTGATGACATTCAAGAGTGGATTAGTAGCAACTTATGGCCAAAGCCTTATGCGGGATGGATACAATGGATCCAACCTTGCCGTGGGTGGAAGATGGACGATGCAATTCCCATTGCTGCCCTAGCAGCATTGATTTATCACATTTGGAGAGAAAGAAACCTTCTTATGCACACTTCAAATTTTAACCCAAGTTCCCACATAGCTGAATGGATTAAGGCTAATGTCAGGACTAGAGTAATGTATCATGCTACAAAAAAGAAGGGGCAGATTCTATATAAAATATGCTAAGCTAAGCCATATATGTGAGAGCCTAAGGTATGGGTCTGTCATACCTAGGACTATCAATGTACAGATGATATTTTGGTTGAATATATATATAGCAAGTTTTTACCCAAAAAAAAACAACCCAAAACATCATGAATGGGTTGTTGTTAAGAATAGAAGTCATAGAAAAGCTCATACTTATTCCCTTAAATGTGTTAAAACTTCATAACCCACTATTCGGGGTGGAGTAACTCAAGTTGGGTTGGTGTTATCAAAAGAGGGAGGCTTACCTAGGAGATCCTATGCATTACTTTCATCTTCCCAACAGGGCTTTAGCAATTTGACTTCCCATAATCAATTCCAAATCCTTTAAATTGTGGGTGTGGCGGAGATCTTTGGATAGGAGCTAAGATTTGGTAAAACTTAGTTCCTAATCTTGGCGAATCTTGATAGCATGTTGGAATTTTAGAGAAATTACTGATCCATTCAAACATAAAGAAATAAAGGAATGGTCAAAAAGAGCAAGTGTGGTTTGATTAGTCTTCTAGAGACTAGGTTTAAACAAGAAAAATTTGACAAGATAAGAAATAATTTGATGAGAAGTTGAAATTGTATTCATAACTATGACTATCACTATAATTATAGGATTTGGGTAATGTGGGATCCAAGGTTTTGGACTATCACCCATCAAAGGTCCTCTAACAAAAGCATAATATGTAACGTGACTACTACCCTTGGAAGTGTGCAAAAAACTATTGTCTTTTTCTATGCATAAAATACTGAAGCCATTAGAAAGCCTCTTTGGCATTGGCTCTAGGAGAGTTGTGCACTCATGTCTTCCCTTTTGTTGGTGGTAGGGAATTTCAATGGGGTTCTAAGTGTTGAGGAGAAGGTGGGTGGTGATGCTTATTTAATCCATGATATGCAAGAATTTTTTCCTAACTTAATCAAGGGTTTTGGTTGGTAGACCTGAAGGGTTACGGATGTCTCTTTACATGGTTCAACAAGAGGGAATGAGTTAGGTTGTGGCATGCAAACTTGATCATGTGTTGGTAAATGTGGACTGGCTTAGCACCTACAACAACTCTTCTATAATGTTTCTAGCCCTCTATAACAACAATTCACTTAATTTGTATCCTTCACCTTAGTTATTCGCTAGTTTCAAAGATAACTAAATAGAGTGAATTAGGGTGAAACCAGGTGAATATAATGAGTTGAGTTTTATAATGATGTGAATCAAGTGGAATGATTTAATGTACCACGATTCATCTCAACCCAAATGAGTTATTAATATAAAGATATTTAATCTAGATATCAAAATTTTAAAAATTTATTATTTATTAAATTTATTATTTATTTAATGAATATGCTATAAAGTAGTATAGATTATCTATTATAAAACAAATCAAGTGTATGTTTCTTTTGCACCATATTATCTATATTATTGTTTATGATGGATTTTAGATATTTTTTCTTTACTAATTATTTTTAAAATTCTAGTATCTATATTATCTACCATATTATTACTTCAAGAGTAGGTTTCACTATTTTTCATTAAATATTTAAACTATCTTACACGATTATCCTTATACCCATATTAATTATACTCACCCACCACCATTATTATCAAAGCCATTATTATTTAATATTTTAAATTATTAATATTAATAAATAATAATAATAATGATGATAATGATAATTAATATTCATATTAATGATTTTATTATTAATAATTAATAATAATAACATTAATATTAATTATCATTGATTATTAGCTAGTCTAGATATTAATTATTTATATAAATGATTATTTATTATTATTTATTAGCATCAATCATTCTTATTAATTACAATAATTAGTAATAGTATAATAATTACTATTACTATTAATCAATAGTTATTTTTATAATATTACGATCAATATTAAAGATAACTAGTATTAATATTCATAATTATTAATTAGTAATATTCTTTATTTTTATGATTCATTATTTATATTAATTATTAATCATTATTTTGCAATATTAATTATAATTATGATTTTTATTTTCAATTTCAATTAGTAATAATATTCATTATTCATCATATAATTATTATTACTAATTATCAATTAATATTAATTATGAATATGAATTAATTTAAATTATTATTAATATTAATCATTATAAATAATTAGAAATATATTTAAATGAATTTATTAATAATAATACAAATTTTCCTATTAATACTAATTATCAATTATATGTAGGTTCTATTAATCACAAATTAAAATTACAAATTAATATTAATTAGTAATATCAAATGAAAATACTAATAATAATAATAATAATTAGTATATTAATGTTAATTTGAAATTTTTTATACATCATTTCAACAATATTGATAATAATGAATATTAATATGAATTATAATCCTTAATATTAATTATTATTGTTAATATTAACTATTATAATAAATCATAAGTATTAAATATTAATTTACATACTAATATTAATTGTTAGTATTAATTATTATTTTTAGTTATATTTATTCTTCATACTATATAGTATTATGAACAATATGAATAAAAATAACATTTAAATATATAATCAAATAAATAATATCATAATAATATATTTTAGTAAAATAAAGAATGTTCAAAATTTATCAGTACATATAAAATTATATCAAATCATATAATATAATACCAAGCAGACACAAATTGCCAATGGAATGAAGCTACTTCAAGCAGAAAGCTTTTTAGAGACTAGTTTATTATGGGTGGATATATTCTAGGATATATTTTACTCTAATTGATTCACTATTAAATCTTGTAAAGAGATGGAGGGTTGTAAAAAGAGAGGAAAAAAAATAAATGGAATGTTGTTGGCGGTTGATGTCATAGTATAAAAAAAGATGTAAGGTTGAGAAAAGAGAGGGAAAAAAATGTAAAAGATAGAATGTTGTTGGCGGTTGAACCCATATAGATAGAACATAATATCAATAGAGATGCTCGATATCTAGTTATTAAGTATAAGATAAATAAACTAATTTTTAAAATTGAACAACTCGCAAGTCAAATTACAGTGGACCGGCTTCGACATCAGATAGAATTTCTGTTGGAGATAAGGATAAGAGTATGGGGTGCAAAGAAGATATATTTATCATGTATTAATATTATAATTAATTTAGATGATACAAGATTTTAAATGTTAAAAAGAAATGGACACAGAATCTTCAATAAACGCGTATCGCACCCAGTTGTTTGAGAACTCCTCCGGCAAACACTTGGATATCAATTGACAGGTCGTGTATCAGTATCTCGAATCGCTTTATTTGTGGGCTTTGGACAACGGCTGTACACTAGATCGCAACATTGTGGGCTTGGGTTTCTAAATGGCTACAAATATGTTCTTAAATGTTTGTTTTATTATGGGTGTATCGGACAACCAAAAAAAAATTAAAATTAAAAAAAAAAACTAGTAGTTAATCTTACGTTTGTGAGTAGTGGTCCACCTAGGGATGACAACTGAACAAGTTTTATCCGTTGAATGTATAAATAAATATGGATAAGGAGATGTAAATACGGGTATAGACGAAGGGGAGAAATATCTTTTGGATTTGGGTATGAATATGGGTAAGGGATCCTCACATCCTCACATCCGTACGGACCGTACCCGTAACCGCATCCGATATAAATTTATATTTTTACCTTTATTTATATAACCTTAATTATATTTTCTTAGGTTAAAAGTAAATATATAATTAAACTTTAACAATCTAAGTATATAATTTTAAAATTAAATGATTTTTACTTTATGCTTAATGGATTTTACTCGAAATCCGATGAATATGTAAACGGATATAGATGAGGACAAAAATATCCGCTGAATTTGGATACGGATACAGGTATAGGATTTTTTTATCGAATTTGGATAACGGATTGGAGATACATAATCCGTATCCGATTTATTGACATCCCTAACCCCAACCTGCAAAAATTAGATGGAATATTTCTACGTCCCACTCAGTTATAAGTTATTTTATTAAAAGCCGCCTCACTGTATTTGCACCATTAGCCGATTAAAAATATTGCATTGTTTTAAATTATATGATGCTATTAGTTTGCCTTTTTCTTAATAATTTTACACATATCAATTCATTTTCAATGAAAAAAATTATTGTTGTACTTGTATCACTACAAGAAATCTAAGTTTTAACAGCAAACATTAGCGGCAAATACTTAATTGTCATCATAAAGACGTACTATTACGATCAACATAATATTTGCTATTATTAATTTTATCTTAGCATCAAATTAGTTAGTTGTCATAAATAGATATTATCTAATATGATAAATTAGTTAATTGCCATAAATAGACATTAACTACTACGTCAGACTAGTTAATTATCACATATATATGTTATCGATTATGATAAGTTACTTTAGTTCCGTAAATAATATTATCTAACATCACAGATTAAAATTTTTCCACAATTAATAATACAACTATTTGTGGCAATGTAAAAAATTACTGCAAGATAATTTATATATATATATATATATATATATATATATATATATATATATATATATATATATATATAATACAATGTACAAACATATGAAATCTTTAGATGCTATTTTACAGGCCTAACAATTGTAGGCTACCAAAGATGCACCACCAATATCTTCTATACAACTTCATGCCTGTTAAAAAAAAAAAAAAAAAGACTCATTCCCACAAAACTCGCTGATAGTCAAGATCCTTATCAAAGATTTCTATCAACTTCCTACTAATTATGTACGGACCCATGAAATTTAGAAAAGAAATTTCAGATATTGTTAAGCAAACGATGTTGACCTGAGCCGTACATATTGTTGTTCTTTGCAAGCAAAGAGTTATTTGATTATTTCTGCTCGATTTAATCATCTCAATGTAATCGACCCTCATAAAGTTATTTGATTCTCTTCGACTGAATCATCTCGCCATAATTGATCCTCATAACGCAAATCAGAATTATGCATATTCAACGGCCAAAGGAGATATAAATGCACCTAAAAATAATCCAGATACTAATTATTCAATCCAAAAACAACATACATATATGAAAAGCAATTCTGCTATCTAACAGTTCCACACACAATAGGCCAATAGGGAGTAAAAAAGTTGCTGACTATTGTTTCCCAAAATGATAGAATCATTGGCAATTATTTAACTTCATTCTACAAACATATTAGATAAGACAAAATTATTACTAATTACAAAGAATAGTGAATAATTAAAAAGTAATATCAATGTCCTTCTATGTCATTGCATATATAAATAGCTAATTTATCAACAAGCCTTCTTTTTTTTTAAAAAAAAAAACTCTATAATCTCGATTAGTTACTTAATTATATCTCATTCCAAAACTAAATCTAGTACATCCTCTTAATGAATGTTAATACTACTAAAGAAATATATCCGGTATATTTTACCTACCATTTGGCACGAGCGCAATCTCATGATTTTTATTTCAGCACGAGGATAAGTCTATAATATATTCTATTGTAGTTATGGTAGTTAGACTTATGGGTTATCCCCATTTTTATACCAAATATGGTAGATGGCTATACCACGTTGATGGTATTTGTGATAGAAATTAATTATATGATCGCATGTTAATTCATTAAGATTAATCAATATAATTAAGTCGGAAGCGAACCTGAATCAATAATAATAAAAGATTTATCTTGTACCGTTTAATCTGATGTCAAACCCTAACGGTCGGTTTTGTAGTCTTCTAGATCACGCACGTGCCCGCTACTTGCCAATGACTGATGGGAATCAATTGGAGCGAAGTACGTGTGACCTAGGGACTATAACCACATATATATAGATAACAAACCTGTTATCTATCGGGCCATCCTAGTTCGGTCCATCAACGATCTAGGACTCCCACAGTCTCTACACATATGGGTCCGCATTCAATCAGATACATTAGGCCCAACTTAATTAAACCTAATTCGATCACATTTATTTGGGCTTAACTGATACGACAACGTCCAATTCGTATCGTTCACATGCAAGCCTAACATTAGATAATAATCCAACAATTTGTTGAACTTGTAGTTTAATTGTAACAATGAGTTTTCTCCAAGTAATTAAATCAATCTTCCTTATCAAAAAATATATTTTTTAATGACCACACATACATAATTTTATTAACATAAACATATCATTGTCTTGTACATGCCCATAATCTATAATAATAATATGAATAACAATAATAACAATTGCATAATATTGACTATTAAACTAATTGAAAGAGAGTGGGACGCAACTCACACCAGTATGAAAAAGCGATATGCAGCATTGAAAAATGGAAATTGATGATGGTAACCAATGGTTGTGTAGGGTACAACTATTTATAATATAGACGACCATTCAAAATACAATTGTTTATAACGAATCCAAAACATAAAGGGTGCTTAAAAATATATAGGAAAGACAATTTTAGTTTAGAACTACCTTAAAACTTAACTATAGACAATAATTTTAATTTAAAACTATTGTATAATCCTCCTGTTGGTTTTTTGTTTAAATTTATCGCTCAGATATAAACAACAATTTTAATTTATAACTATCGTATATACTCTAATGAAATATTTTTTTTTTCTATAAAACTTCTTGCTTAAGTATAGACAGTGGTTTTAATTTATAATTGTCGTCTATAACCCTTTCTTTTATTAAAAAAAACAACAACAACATTACTTGTACCAGTTTAACAAACAAAACTTGCATATATATATATATATATATATATATATATATATATATATATATTCGAAAATGATACACAAGCATTAGTTCTGTGTATCTCATGCATCTATACATCTAAAAATCTATCTATAAAAATTAATCAAGTACACACACACACACACAAAATCATACATAAAAAAATTATACTTAAAAAAACTTACATTAATCAAAAAATTACATGTAACTAAAGTTGTTAGCTAGATACTTCTAAGAAAAAATTTAGTCACTATTGTCTAATTTCGTTAATAAGTATTTAATTGAAGTATCAATATTAATAAATATAAATAATGATTAATATATACGAATCTTCATTCCATTATTTTGCAATGGCATCTCTCATATATTTCATGACAAAATAACCTCAATTTTCATTGTCTCCTTATCGGCGACACTACATTAAGTAAAATACGCATATTAATTTGTTAGAACTATATTAAACAGTAACATTAAAACATAGAAAATATATCATTTACACACCTTCATGTTAGACCATTTGTGTATGGTTTTAGCTCATTCCTTTTGCTTCTCTAGATTTTTTTAAATGACATAATTGTTGTGTAGAGACATATTAGCTATATAGTATAATAAGTAACTCATGAAATAAATTTATTAAAGTTAAAATTCAATCAATTACCTATCAATAACCATTTGTGGAATATCACTCCATATGTCTCTTAAGGAGTCAAATCATCATGTTAACCTTTCCGATGGAAGTAAAAAGACTAAAGCCCAATGTGAATTAAAAGAAAAGGGGAAAAAATAAATTGATGTGGAGCTGTCCTCATCTCTTAGACCAAATACTCCATCTTTTGACTGAAGCCTCAATAGGATACCAATTGATGACATAAGGATCCATACTTGGGGTTATCTTCCTAGGGTTATAAACGAGCTGAGCCAAACTCAAAGTTGAGCCAAATACTCCTGGGTTTGGGTTCGGCTTGTTTAACTAAACAAGCTTAAAATAAAGCTCGGGTTCGTCTCGTTTAACTAAATGAACGAGCTTTTAATGAGTCAAGCCTAGTCGAGCTCACGAGCCTGAGCCAAAAAAATGAACTGAGCCTAACTTTTTCGAGCTCGAGCTCGGCTTGCTTAATAAATGAGCTCAAAAGTGAGGCTCAAGCTCGGTTCATTTAACTAAACGAACGAGCCGAACAGATCTTTTAACTAGCCAAGCCGAATACCGAACTCGCTCAGCTCATTTATAGTCCTGCTCATGTATAATTATGCCTTTTAAAACCTATAAAAAATAATTATGTAATTATGTGTTACTAATAATTTAAAAGTAATAATAATATTATTTAATATAGTTATATATTAATATTGAATGAAAGTATACCTTATGTGTGTATTTGCATGTTGGACTTGTATCCTACCTCTATCCAAAAGGAACTAAGTCCTCGACTCTCATATATACATTAAGTTCTTGGGTCTTGAAAAATAATCCTGGGGGTAATTTAAATTCTATGCTCAAATCTTGATTGATAGCTTATAGGAGATGTGTTGTGTCTTGCACACAATGTCTTTCTTGTCTCCCATAATTCTTTCTCTATTGCTCCTTAAGACTTGCTTCCCTCTAGAAAATGTCACTATCCTAGTCAAAAATGGAAAAAAAAAAAATTAATAGACAATAATTTGAGAATTAATTAATGTAGCTTTTGCTATTAATAATCGTACCGCATCCATGAGGATAACCAGATGGCATGACCATTCAAGTGTCTCCCCTTTAAGATTGCCATCTTTTATAAATGTTAACTTTAAGAAATCATATTTGACGTTAATGTTGTTGAGAGTGACTCAAGATGTGTCAAGCTCCAACATTCTCTCCTTAAAGACATGAGTAATTCCTTAGGCGATAATAGCTATAACACCTAAAAATTTATTACATAAAATTTTTATTTTTAACAAACGTGTAATATCAAGATAATTGATGTTACCGCTATACTCGAGACAAGTCTGACTTACCGTACCATCCTAACATTAAATATAAGACAAACCATTTAGAATTTAAAATAAGATAAGTAGAGAACAAGAGAAATTTCCACAAACTTAGATAAGAGTTGGAAATTAAACTCTAAGTACATAATAATAAAATACAACAAAAAAAGGAATCCAATGGAATTAAGAGTCCAAAATGCATTTGGACAAAAACTAGCTACCAAATAACATTAACTCTACACCCACACCCCAATTAATAAAAATCACTCCTCCTTAGGCAGTACATTTATAACATCCCCCATTTTTAGCACCCAAAAATTTATTTTAAAATAGTTAATTATGGAAGCTAAACCATTAAAAAGACAAGGTGTTACCACCACATTACACTAAATGTTAATTCTAAAATGTTTATCTGCATAAATTAAAAGCACCAATTGATAAAAAGCTAATAAGATTTCATTATAATAATAAACTGTTCCGATAATAAAAAACCAAACAAAAGAGTTATAACTAACAAGAGAAATAAATATAGAATGAGACATAAGAGTCCAATGAATATCCAGATTAAAAAATGCTCCATTGGATAGCGGATAGTCCTAACTCTCAATTCCTACCAAAACCCATAAAGTTGTACCATCAAATTACTCTTGCAAGGTAAACAATGCTCATTGAATAAGTCAGGGACCATGAAATAGAACACATCAATGCAATGGTACTGAATAAACCACTACACAATACTAAGTATGCAAATAACATCCAGAGCACATATAAGGTAACACAAAGTAACATCACATGACACATCAAATAGTACATGACATACCATAACTCATATCATACCATATGTCACATGCTCATTACATCGAACTTAACCATGTTTAAACTATTTCATTTATCCAATCATACCATGGATGCCCAACAAAGGGGAAAACACCAAACCAAAATCAAGGCCTTATATAATAATCACCTCTATACTACTTATAACATGATAACAAAATCACAAAAATAATTAACAACAAATATACCAAATCTAAATAGTGTACGGAGGAAACTATCAAACCAACAAACTAAAACCAAGTAGTGCATAGAGATAACTACCAAACCAACAAACTAGAACAATCAATATAAATCCTTATAAAATATTTACTTCCATTTTTAATCAATCAAGGTGTAGAATATTAATTCAGATATATATAAATTACACCAGTCATATCGTCTCACTAAAGTAACATAATATCCTCATAACTTGTAACTCAGAGACATACAAGCACTCCAGTCATACTAGTGCAAAAAAGAAAATATCCTTCTATCCTATGACACCTAATCATTAACTATTGATATACCTATATGGTCTATAGGCCACCTATAAAGCATATTAGTGCCTTTTCCAAAATGCTAAGGCATTCAACGAAACTACTAAACCAAATCGAGAGATCTTACCTTGTCTATAAGGTAGCTAACCCTAAAGACAAAAAAATCAAATATTGAGATTTTCCACTTTAAGTGTTAATATTTCAGTAAGTGATTATAAAATATTAAATGATGTGCAATGATTCTAGTTCCATAATTAACCATTTTCCTTTATTTTCAATTAGTCAAGTCGACCTTAAGGTCAACAGTCCAATCCAAAGTTAAAGTTAATACTAAGGCCAACCTAGGAATCCATTAAGGCCATCTTAGTCCAATTGTTCAAACTTTTATGCATAATAAGTCATAAATGACCAAAATGCAGCCATATGTTATTTATTCATTCATTTCCCATTTGAATTCCAATTATTATTAGAATTAAGAAAAATTCATGGTATGACTAAATAAAATTAAACCAAGCACATTAATATAAAATTACAATTTTGGAAAATTTGAACAGTAACAAAATTATTATTTTGCTCCTAAAACAAAATGAAATGTACTTAGCACATAAAACTATAATCATGTCTAATTATTTTACCACAAATAACCTTATTTTAGCATGCTATCATACATATATTAAAATACATAAGTTTAGCATACCCTTTCATAAAAATACATGGTCACATACTTAGAGAAATTAATAACAATACATTATGCATGCATTCTTTTTTTTTTTAATGAGATTACAAGAAAGCATATATTACAATTAAGCATAATATAAGAAACCTCAAATATTTTATCACATGATTTTTACATATTTAGTAGGGTCATATTGTAACACCCAAAAATTTACACACATTTTTTTATACCTTTAAATTTAAAACCGTAAATTCTGGGGATGCTACCGATACACTTAATACCAGAACGGTTCACTCCTACCGTTCCAGTACCAAGTGCTAAGGCTAATAAACTACTCACATCATTATTAAATAATCCAAAGTTCATAAATACGGAAATCAGAGTACGTGTAAGTTTTTACATAATTCAAAATGCTAACTATAGTTTTTCAGAGGAGAAAAATAGCGACAATAATAAAATTGTTTCTGAAGTATCAAACATAATTAAAAGAGACAATGATTAGTAATCTTATAATGGAAAACAAACACGCCATTCCACGACCTAATCTAGCCCAAAATCATCACGTAGCCCCACCTGATGTCCCATAGACATCAATGGCATCAAAAAATGCATCGCCTACCTGCAACACGTCAGAGGGCCTTCTGCTCATGGGAATGAGCAGCACCCATGAAATGGATGATCAGTACGCTACGTATTGATTAAGGTAATCAAGCACTAAGGCAAACACATAAGCATATAAAATAATGTAGTATAATATTCAACTTACACTTTCAAACCCACACATGTAATACATAAGGTCATGCATAAAATTTTACAGCTTACAAATAATCAAGCCCACTCACAAAGGTTCAAAAAGTCCGGATTAATTATTTAATTAATCTTTTATTGGAATTCGATACATACCACGCCTTTTCTCAAATCCATGTAAGTACAGGAAAACCCCACTATTTTAGTTGGTGGGTCGGTCACTTGCGGGACAATAGTCTACACCACTATTTTTTGTTGGTGGATCGATCACTTGCGGTACAATAGTCCACACCACTATTTCTGACCGGTGGATTGGTCTGGTTCCTACTCACATGATGTTCCACTATAAGTAATTAGTATCTTTTAAGTGTCTTAGCAAACTCTGGTTTGTATTTATTGAGCTCAAGGTCACCCCACTATTATTGCCGGTCACTATAGACGACAATTATAGTCTAAAAGCACCATCTATAGTACCCTAAAAAATAAACATACAAAAAATTGCTAGACTATAAACGGAATTTTTAGTTTATAATCATCATTTATATTCTTATTTAAAATAGGGCACTTTGGATAACTACAAACAATTGTTATAATTTTATACTACTATCTATAAGATCCTAAAAAAATTAAAATTATAAAAATCTCATTAGACTATGGATGATGGCTTTAGTTTAAAGCCGTATTCTATAGGCTTATTTAAAATGGGGTACTTTCGACAACTATAGATGATTATTATAATTTTATAACTACCATCTATAGTTACACCGTACTTTCAAACTCCTCCAATTTTTACAAAGTGAGTTATATACCGTTGGTTTCGTTACAATAACCATATATAAGTTATTATCTATTCATATTTTTGTAGTAGTGTCATCCTTTTATGTTAAGCAACTCGCTAAACTATAGGCCGTAAACCTCATTTAAGATGTTTTTCTCAAAATTTTGAAGATACTATAGGCAATATGCTGAAAATATAATGATAATTTACAAATCATAAATTAAGCATCCTACTAAATTGTGCATAGTAAATCTCGTTTAAGATACTTCTTTCAAAATTTTAATCTCTAGCCATTACCTATTAAAATTTAGAACTATCAAAATTTCATAAGCTCGCTACAAGTCCAATCTAGCTTATACAACCCAAAACCTAATTATGTAATAAAAAACCATAACCCTCTCTACTTATAAGGCAGTTATCTACTTCAAATCGTCACACTTCCTAAAAGTTTTAATTTCAACTAAATGCTTTAGATTATAACTAAAACTCATACATAGTAGAATACAAGATTATGACTTAATTGGAATTTGTATTTGAGCTGGGTTTGATGCCTTTCTTTGAAGAACATCCTTCATCATTCTAAAACCAACTTCAATTAGTGCAATTGATGCTGAAATAATTTCTCTACCAACTTCAATTCAATCAAAGCGCAATTGAATTAGTAGCAATTGAAATTGAATTCACGTCTTCCAAAATTTTAATAGGTTTAGTTTGAATTTCAATTTTGTTTACTTTATTGTCTATTAGTGTATGCAAAGTAAATATTGTATTTTAATTTATTTATATGCACTCTTGTAAAATACATGGCATCTTTACTCAACCTTAAGAGTGAGAGAAACTACATATTTATCCATGTTTTAATTTATACGGATGGTTACATTTAATAAAATGTTCTTCAATTAATTTCAATTTATGTAGGCAATATAGTTTCCTAGTATTAGATTATGCATGTTTAATTATTATTGATCTAATTAGAAGAAATTAACAAAATTATTTTGCCACATCTGCATGCCTCTACTACCAACCAAATAGTGTGCTGATGTGATTCAATCAATATTGTGGAAAACTATAATTGTTGCTATTGTTCTGATAGTATTGATAATATATTACAACAAAAGTAGTTTGTAGTCAATAATAAAACTATTGTAGGAAAAAAAACAAAAATCCACAAAAACATTTTGGGACGGAATTAAAGTGGCAAACTAGGGGCAATTTTTTTTGCCACAAAAGGCTACTATAGAAAGATAAGTATTGTAACTAATTTTTTACTATTATATTTAATATTTGTTGCAATGTATTAATAATAAGAACAGAGAACAAATAACTATAAAACCATTTATATGATTTTATTATTATTATGGAATCTTATTGTAACACCCCCAAATTTACTACTGAAAATTTCGTTTAAATCAAAGGTTTAGCGGAAGCGAAGGATAAAATTGTAAACTCGGGGACGTTACCGCTACACTTAGTACCAGATCGGTTCACTCCTACCGTTCTTGTACTAATTGCTAAGGCTAAATCCAATCAACATTAAGTACGAAGTATCATAAAACGCAAGACGACATTTAACATAAATCATTAATAAGATATAAGTCAAACAGAAGTTAGAATACGATTTAGGATTACAACCCCAGATTACATTCTTCAAAACGAGAAACGTAATACAAAATACAGCTAAACAAAATAAATCCCGAAGGATCAATATCCGGATTGCCTACTCTCTCGAGTCAAGCCTTCTACCCCAAAATAGTATCCGATCGTAAACCTGCACAGGAGGTCTGCTACCCACCATCAGTAGATCATCACAGGACCCATTCAACCAAGGTAATATCAGTACGGGTCCGATACTGAGTAAGGTAGCAGGTGCGTTGAGGCCAGCATACAAAACACACAACACAGTATACATGGCATAATCACGTGAGCAACATGTAGTAAAAAAGATGATAAAGGCTAGCTACAATCCGGATAAACTTATTCTTTAGATCTCCGGTAAATATAGAGTTGATTCACATCATAGTCTTTATCAATTCATGTGAGTGCGGAACCCCACTATTATAGCCGGTGGACCGGTCATGCAGGGCAAAACGCGCCTGGCTACTATTATAGCCGGTGGACCGGTCATGCAGGGCAAAACGCTCCTGGCCACTATTATTCGTCGGTGGACCGATCTGGCCCTGACTCACATGATGTTTCACTATAATTACTTTTTATATTTCCCATGTCTTATCGTTATTACGTTCAGTTTGTTGAGCACGAAATCCCCCACTATTATAGCCGGTGAACTAGTCATGTAGGACACCTCGACCCTAGCCACTATTATAGCCGGTGGGCCGGTCATGTAGGGCACCCCGACCCTAGCCACTATTATTCGCCGGTGAACCGGTCTGGGTTCGGCTCGACATCTTCCTCATTAAGTGATTAGTGTCTTAACATATCTTATTTGAAAGTATTTACCCTTGACATGCATGGCTAGCTATATCCACACTTATCCTCCCAGGAGGGCCCGCCCCATATCTTGGGACTCGTGCGCCCCTTATCACACCTCGATATACATTCCCTTTTACACTTACACATAATGAAAACCAACTCCTAAGGGTGTGGGTTAAGGCCCAACACCTCGTGACATCCACTCCACATGCTATCTCCCTCTAGGGTTTTCCCTTGGAAACCCTAATTGGACCTATGTGGCCCAAATTTCTCTCACTTACACTACTATTACTCCATTTATCGTCCCACACCTCATCTCATTTAGATCCAATCTCAAATCATATCGCTTTACCCCTCGATTCCACATATGACCGAAAAACCCTAGTTGGCCACTTCAACCCTATCACCTTTCTTCTCCCACAAGTAACCCCTCTCTTTTTCACCCAATATCTCTTCTCTCCCATGACACCCATAATCACCCCTTATACAACAATTTCCACTCTTAACCCGTACTCCACTCTCCTTTATTCATTTTTACTTCCACATTTTCCAAATTACTACTTTCTCCCAAAACCCTAATCGGGTCCCTTATACACCCTTACACCAACCTACGTATTATTTTTCATCCCAAGTCTCCAAACACTCCACAACTCTCCCTTTACCTTATTTACACCTTAATACAACTTTTCTCACGTAATGATCATCCCCATGCAAGTTTTATCCAACCCATGCAAACTCTCAAAGTTCCTATGCAACCCTAGAATTTTCCATGCATTGTTCTCATCCCTTATTCAATTTGGTCAACCTCATGCCCCCCTTTAGCAACTCACTTCCCATTTATTTCTTTTTATCCTTTCATCCCCATGTCATAATAATAATCACCCTAGCATGCATGTCTTAGAGGGTTACATCATGTCACAACACATCATAATCACCACATATGGATATCACATTCATGTCATAAGAAAAACACATACCACGTACCTTAACTCCAAGCTGCGCTACGCATAAAATACGTCAAGGACAATCATGTGATACACAACAGGACATGATATATATACAAAGCATCCAAGGCATACAAGTCACGTAACACGTAGGGACCTTAGCCACATCCTTACCTAACACGACACCGGTCTTAGAGCACGTTCCTACGCCTCCTCCGGGTTTTGACTCGATTCGCCTATAAGAGGGAAAACTATGGATTAACTTCCCTCTAACCAAAACACCATTCTTTCTACCTTACCCTTATCACAACTCACCATTAGGGCTAAAATAATGATATTACCTTTATAAGTAAAAGTAGGGTTATTATTCTTAAGGTAGCTAATCATGCTACTACTAATCAAAGGCAGGTCTTAATAGTTACAACAATTTAAGGTAGTTATAATAATATTTATATTATTAACGATAATAGTTTCAATGTTACTAATAATGGTAACAATAGTAGTGCTAGTAAGGTTAGTATTATACTAATACTACTAACAGTAATAATACTAATAATAATAGTAACAATAATAATGATGATGATGTTAAAATAGGGATATTAAAGTTATAGGCCATTAATAATGATAATAACAGTTATAAATATTCTAGAGTTGGGTTAAATAGCAGAGATAATAACAATAGTAATAATAATAAGCATAATACTAATAATACTACTAAAATAATTAGTATTAGTATAAGGGGGTTTAGGGGCTGGGGAGTTCAGAGAACCACCTAGGGGTGCTGGTGGCACAGGTGGCGGCGCACGGCGGCGGTGGCGGCGGCAATGGGGGAGAAGGGAGGTGGAGAAGTGGTGGAGGGAGGAGGAAGGAAGAGGAGAGGTTGGCAGGGGAAAAAGAAGGTCTGGGGAAGTTGAGGAAGCTCCCCTGGTGGTTTTAGAAGGCAGAGAGGGTGCTGGAAGTGGCGGCACCGGCGGTGGGCGGTGGTGAGAGGGGCGGCGGGGCTCGAAGCAAGGCTGATCGGGAAGAGCCTTTTGCACGGCCGAGGTGGCTCGTGCAGGGCAAACCGAGGGGTGAGGGAGGCTTAGGTTGGTGGAGGGTGATGCAAGGGAGAGTTTCGTGGGTGGATCGGGCGACGTAGATGGCGACGACGATGGGGTGGCTGTTTGAAACGGGGATGGCGCAAGGTGGTTTCTGGGCCGGGGTTTCGAAAGAGCCCGATGTTGGGCTCATGGGGGTATTTATAAGCTCGAAAATGGGGGAGGATCGAGAGAGGGGGCAGAGGAAGGTACGAGCAGGTGTTAATTTGGCACGTCGGTCGTCGGAGGAAGGCCGACGCGGGTCTGCCATGGCAGACTTGTAGTTTGGTCAGGAAAAAGGGGTGGTCGGTCGGTCGAGGAGGGACAGACGAGCGGTGCAGAAGAGAGGGAGAAGGTATGCACGCGACGCAGGAGGCTTGTCGGCATAGAAGGGGAGGGCGGTGATTTGCAGCGGGGCGCGGGGAAGAAAAAAGGGGAAAGGGGTTGGACCGGTCGGTTAGGGGAGAAAAGAAAAAGAAGGGGGTGACCGGCCGGACGGTTCAGGCGAAGGAGAAGCAAGGCGGGCCTGGCGTGCGAGACGGGAGAGAAAATTGATCTGGGCCGGTGGGCTGGCCCAGTCGGGGGAAATGGGGGAGAGAAGGGAGAAAGAAGAGGGGGGAGAGAGAAAAAAGAGAAAAGGAAAATAAGGGAGAAAGAGGGATTAAGGAAAATAATTAGGGAAGAAAATAATTAAAATGACTTATGGGGTGAGTTATAGTATTTTTGGTAGATAATTAAAATTTTAGTAATTTATCTTAATATATCTTATTATATTAGTTTAAAAATGTAGCTTTTAGAAAAATATTGGTTTGAACCTTATTTAAATAAAATGAGTATGATAAAATAGCAATTTATTTATTTTAATTTATTAAACACTCACATCTAACTTGGTATACTTAAAACCCACAAAATAATTAAGTTAAATAAATTTAAAAGGCAAAATCCTCAATGTAATTAAATTAAATAAGTTTAAGAGTTAAATTATCCATAATAAAAGTGATTTATTAAATTATAGGCTTTTAAAATTTTTGGGGGATTACACTTATTAAAAGTGATATCGGTGTCATACTTCTTTATGGGTGATGTTGATGGGGCAAAGTGAAAATGGTTCAACAAAACCAACCACAAAATAGAAATAATAACAAAGTAATGACACACGATTTACGTGGAAAAACCTTTCCAATAGGAAAGGGAAACAACCACGGGACACTTCGGTCCACTTGAAAATTTCACTATGAGAAAACTGAGATACAAAGTTTAGTATTCAAGTGCTAAATGGATATAACACTCATCAATCCAAAATAGCACAACTAGACAATAATTATAATGCTCAAAGAGAAGAGCTTGCAAAACCACAAAAAGGGCTGCTGCAAACACATCCAAAGGTCGATCTAAAAGCCACAAAATAGCAAGCCCTTTTATAGTAATTGACAACATGATGTAAACAGAAACCTCGCCAATTTTCAGCCAAAACCAAGCACAATAGACCACTCAATCAAAGCCAAAATTGAAACAGATCTGAAACTAACTTACACATAAACGCCCATTGAAATAACAATGAAAACCTGACCTCGAGAGCTTGAAATTAGATCTCCAATGTTCAGAATCAAGATTGGTGTATTGGGAAGCTTGTGTCCAAAAATCAGTAAGATCCAACGGTGAACAACTTTGGATCTTCGAATTGATCAAACCTGTGCTGAAGGTAAAAATTGGTAGAATTCTTTATGTTTCTCTCTGCCTTAACTACAAGTTTAACTCTCAATATATCTCACACTTTTCACACATTCCCACATCAACCTTTTAGATAATGTTTACACTTTCCAAGGTTGGGTCATTAATTAAAATAATAAAAAAATAATCTTGGTTTATAAATGGGATTTATCATATAGGAGGGAGCCCAAAAGTCCCAACAGATGTAGCCTTCTAAAAAAAATAAAATCTAGCATCAACATCCACAATAATAATAACAACAATGATGTTAAAAATTTACCCTTTTTTTTATTGAAATCTCTCCGTACCCTTCTTTAATCTCCTTAACTTTTATCTTTTTTCCCTTAATTGCTCTTATAAATAAAATTTGCACCAATTTTTTCTATTTAATATTTCGTTGAAAATTCCCTCTCAAAATATGGAGAGTGAAATAATAATACACTACTATAATAAATAAAGGACTCTTTTGCTCACTCACGCATGCGCCCTTTGTTTGCTATGGTGTAATATGTAACCAACAAGGGCAACAAGTTCCAATAAATACTCCCAAAGTCCCAATTGTAGATCCAATGATCCATGCCTCCTGACGCGGCCGGGCATCTAGTTTCCATGTACGCAGGAAACTTCCTAGGGTGCTGTAAACGGTCTGATGGTGTGGGTTGACCTTTCAAAATCTCGAAACTGACTCCCCTCGTCCTCACGATGACGAGACAAGAACCGTAGCGGAAAAGAGAACAATAAAATGATGGTTTTTGGGTTTTGGCTCACTTTTTTGCCCTCCTTTTTATTGTTCGCACGATTCACAATTCATGTAAGAGAGTAGTGACTTATGTTGAAACCGTCGTTTTAAATATCAACCCTTTGTCATCTAACAGTTAGTCAAATCAGTAATTTAAACTAGTTAAATTAGTGATATATATATATATATATATGATCAATTCCTAACTGAGTTTTAGATCCCTCCATGCTCGATTTTGACATGTTCTTAACTCTTAGGAATTAGTATATGGAATTTGAGTGTCACCGGTTGGTTTGTCGCTTTACCGGTCGCATTGGCCATTTCAGCCTAATTTTAATAACTATGATTTAAACAACTTAAGTAGGGTTTCAACCTAATTTTAAAAACTATGATTGAAACAACTTAAGTAGAGGGGCTACGGAAGCGTGGGTGTCGACTGCGAAGGCTATGTATCTGTCTTCTTGGGCTAGGTGAGGTAAGGGATTAATCGACTTCGCCTTACCCTTCTTGATTTGATGATGATCCTAGAAAGTTGCCCCTTTCTCTTTTGATATATGTATATATATATATATATATATAATATTTAGATTACTATCAAAACTAAAAACCTTGTATTGAAACAATATTTTTCATTCTCGAAGCTCATTTCTGAGGAACCATATGTAGTAACTAACATCTAGCTTAGCGTTTATTATTTAAAAATGTTAATATATGATTGAATTGTGGATATTTTTATTTATTTATCAGAATCAGCCACTTACTTTGAAATGATTCACGAATTAAGAATATTTTATTGATGATAACAATGTTAAGGTTGAGTATGCTTTACTTTGAATGCATGTAATCTTTACTTTCTGGTAACTAATACCACTATTTATCATGGTTTGAGAGCTCGTACGTAAAATAACCTTGTAAGATCGTTAGGATATTAATTAAATCGTACAAATAGACATACAGAAGACTCAAGAAGTTTATTAAAATATATATATGCTTCATCAAGAAGTAATTATAAGTGCTAGAAACACCTAGTTATTTTAATTAATTAATTAATTAATTAATACATTTGCTTGGTACTTGTAGCAAAACCAACCTTAGAGAAAGTGGTGAGAATTTTCATTGGCGAAGTACACTCGGCTCTCTTAATAACAAAACATTTACATGACACATATTACTAAGAAGAAGAAGAAGAATTACACGGATTCAAAAACACTAGGTTTTTTACATTCACATCTAAATAGACTGAACACCGTCCTTGAAAGGGGCAGCCGAAGAAGAAGGAAAATACTAGCTAGTGGTAGCTAATTATAGAGATCCAATATTTGATTAATTAACTGACTATGGACGATGAATCTGATGATGAGCAGCAGGAGTATTCTTAGCCTTGGAAGCATAATAGCTATTGATGAGGGACAAAGCATTGCTTGTAAGTTGAGCAAGCTTCGTCATGTCTCTCCCCACAATAATCTTCACACTTCCATTCATGCCCTCCCCGTCAAATTCATTCATACACGTATACGCATCGGTGACCGCGGTACTTACCCAGGTTTGAACGCTGCTCACCTTAAACTGAAAGTTGGTCCCGATACTACTACTACCACCAGTACTGCTAGAAGAACCCAGCTCATCGACCGACCTTCCGAGCTGGATCGCCGAGTCGCCGACCAGCCTCACGCAGTCTCCCACGGCTGCTTTCACTCTCGGGCTTAGACCGCGAATACCGACAAGGCGTTTCATTCTAGAAGATGAAGCTCGGGCGGTGGTGAGGGCGACTGAGAGGGATTTTCCGGCCAGGAGTTTTGGGTCGCCTTTGATTTGGTCGGCGTACGCTAAGAGGGTGGCGTAGCAAAGTCGTGGGTAGGTTGTGGTCTTACAGCGTGATTTTACGTAACGGGTCGTGGTTAGGGCCGGGGACGGAGCCGGGCGAGCGGCCGATGTAGTAGGGAGTAGGGATGTGTAGTGGAGGTGGACGAGGAGGAGGAAGAAGAGGGCTGCTAGTGTTTGCCGGCCCCCGTGTACTGAAGTTGAAGCTTCCATTAATTTCTGCAACCCAAGCAAGCTGATAAAATACCCTCTAAATTAATATTTGTGTGTAGATCCTAGATCGATGTGTTGAGACTTGATTGTATGAGCGCCTGTGCTTGTTTTTAGCTACCTAGCTTTGGTTTTGGTCTTGGCCTTGGGGTAGACTATGGATGTATGTTTGTGAAGTGTACAGCCAGCTAGCTGAATCCTATTTATAGAAGAGAGGAATACTGTGCTGTGCATATAGAGTCGGTGAGGTGAGTGTAATAATCTTTATTTTAGTCTGGTCTGGTCTCCCGAGGCCGAGGGTTTAGATATTAATTAATTAATTAATTAATTAGTTCCTATAATGTAATGTAATGCTAAATGTATGTTCGTGGAATTCGTCAAGTCAAAACAACGATTACTAGCTAGCTGTCCTTACATAACCACAATATATATCCCTTGTTTTATTCCCCCCGCCTTCCCCCCCCCCCCCCCGCCGGCCCCAATGTTTATCACTAAGATCATATTAGTAGTACTATGTAAAGATTTAGGGGTTTTGAGTTTAATTATTGTCTATTTATTCCAGCTGTGATTAACACCAGCAGGCAGCATCTAATTAATTTTCTCTTTATTAGCGCCCGTTTTCCATTTGTTTATGTTCCCGGTGATACCCAACTCTCTCTTCTTTTGTTTTTTAACTGATGAGTAGTGTTTATTTTGCACCAAGTCAAACTAATTCTTCTTCTTTTTGCATGCCAAATTTTATTGTTATTCTCAATAGAGAAGAATTCCATTAATTTCTTCTCTAAAAACCAATATATCTAAGATGTTTACGATTAATTAGTTAGGTGGTTTTATTGAACACAATACTCTATATATGTAGTGTTTACGGTAAAGTTCATGCTAGAGCACAAGATAAAAATACAAATGTAAGAATAAATGTTAGGGGGTTGAATTAATAGAACAGGTTTATATTGTTTTGATGAGTGTAGGACACTATTTTAAAGGTATTATTGCCGCAACAATTTATCCCCATGATACATCAAAATATTTATACGAAACTCTCTTAATAATTATAGTAATAGGTTTCAACCATATATCTCAAAATTTTTTTTTTTGCATCCCATGATTATGGGGTATTTATACTAGTTGAAAAATGAAGAGTTACAATGAATAGTTATGTTCCTTTGCAAAGTTCATGACTTTTCATTCGAGTCAACACTACTCTTCAATTAAACTTATAAATTTCCTAAATTATGGGTTATTTAAAGAGTTATAATGAAGATGTATGTCCCATTTTCAAAATTCATGACTCTTCATTCGAGTCAACACATCAATTAAATTAATTAATGTTCAAGATTATGGGTTATTTGAAGAGTTACAGTGAAGAGGCATGTTCATTTGCAAAGTTCATGACTATTCTTTCAAGTCATTACAACTTTTCAATTAAATTATAAATTCACATATATTATGATATAGTCTACTCCAATAATCCCCACTAGACTATAATATATATTTGCCTATTTAACAACATGATATTAGGCTTAAGAAAAAGGTATTTTTCAATTTAAAACAATCTATAGCTTTATTATTTTAAAATTTTAATGAAGTTTGTGATGTTGGAAGATCAAACCAAAACTTCTTCTATTAAAACCAAAAATACTATGCACATAATATCATCCAATATTTTGATATGTTTTTTATTGTTATATCACTATTACCTGGTTCATGGATATTTATAAGAGTTAAATTCTATAAACCTCTTATTAAAGCGACACTACTTCTATATTCAAATAGGTGGAGTTCCTTTATTTGCACATACATAAATGTACAGCAAATTTTCTCGGTTAAGAGTTATAACTCATCCTAAGTACAAATGTAACACTTACAATTACCAAATTAGTGTTTCATGAAGCACTTATACCTAAATTTTATTGACCATTAAACCTTTAGCTAGTTTCAATAAGTAATTTTGGGTTCCTATTACCGGTACTTTCATAGAATTTCAATCCCATTCCACTTGATGTTATTCTTACCATATCTCTTAGTAATTCTTTTATAAAGGGATCTGCTAAATTACTATTCATTTTAACATAAACATTAGTAATGATACCATATGAGGTTAGTTCTCTCATATACTCATGCCTCAAACTTATATATCACAATATCCTACTTATTCCTCTCAAATGTTCATTATTAGGATTACTTGTGTATATATAAAATTTAATATCTAGGCTTATGCCATGCATGGAATACATAAGACTTCCAATTGCACTAGCATATTCTAAATGTGCAACTCCTCAACCATCATTGATTGAAAGATTTATACTAGAATCATATGGAGTATTTTGCCTCTTTATCTATAAGATAAGAATAATTATAAAGTAGCATATCTATGTAGTGAGGTTGACTTAAAGTAAAACCCTTATTGTGTTTTTTTTATAACTCTAATCCCCAAAATAGTATCAAATTCATTAAGATCCTTCACCTTAAACTTAGAAGTTAGATATTTCTTGGTTTCATTCACACCAAGGATTTTGGTACCAAATATCAACATGTCATCTTCATAAAGAAAAATTATAACTCCATAATCTTTGGTGAATTTACAATATATGCATTTGTCTGCACTATTATGTTTGAAACCATTTGACAATATTGTTGCATTAAACTTATTGTGCCACTGTTTTGGACCTTGTTTCAAACCATAGAAATATTTCACCAGTTTATAAACTTTCTTTTCGTTACCAAAAAGAACAAACCCTTATGGTTCTTCCATATAAACTTCTTCCTTGATATCTCCATTCAAAGATGCAATTTTGACATCCATTTGACACACATGGAGATTATATATGGATGGTAACGTTAAAAGAACTCTAATAGAAGTTATCCTTACTACCGCTATATAGGTGTCAAAATAATCTACACCTTCCTTTTTGGTAATTTTTTTTTGCTACGAATCTTACCTTAAATGTTTGTATAGAACCATCAAAATTATATTTTTCTTCTAGATACCCACTTACGACCAATAGTTTTAGAACTTGGAGGTAAATCCAATAATGCCCATGTATTATTAGATAATATTGAGTCCATCTCATCATTTATGGATTCTTTCCAAAAAGCCACATCTCTATATGACATTGCTTCATTAAATGAGTTTGGTTCATCTTCAATGTTAAATTTCATGGGTATTGTATTCAACACTTTGGTTCTAGTTACCTCAACCAAGAAAACTATTGACTCGATTGAAACAAAATCATGACCTAAGGACTTTTCTTTTATTGTCATTTGACTTCTTCGAGGTTCACTTACATCCTCAGTTTTCTTCCTCTTTTTTTCCAATAGAAGGAACAATCGAACCCTCATTTTCATTAGTCACATAATCATTAATAAATTTTCTTTCAATAAATTCAACATGTAGTATTTCAACAATAACATTTAAACTTAGATCTAAAAGTATATATGCTTTATAATTCTTTGCATAACCAACAAATACACTTTTAATTCCTCCTAGTCCTAACTTACTTTGATGAAGATCACTAGTTTTACAAAATGCAACACGCCCCCACACTTTAAAATAATTCAATTTAGGTTTTCTATTATGTCATATTTCATATGGACTAGCATTAATTTTTTTGGAAGGAATTCTAATGTGAATGTAACATGTTGTTTCAAGTGCTTCATCCCATAAGTTGAAAGGTAAATTAGTGTTAATAAGTATAGCATTAACCATATCCACTATGGTTCTATTTTTTTTTCTTTTAGCCAAAATATTTTGTTGAGGAGTGTAAGGAGAGGATGATTGATGTATTATTACTATTTTCTGAACAATATGTAGAGAATTCTATAGAGAAATATTTAGATCTACTATCACTACAAATAATCTTAATTCGTCTCCCCTTTTGATTTTCAAAAATATAATTATATTCCTTGAATTTACTAAATGTTTCATCTTTAGTTCTCATTAAATACGCATAAGTAAAACGTGAACTATTATCGATGAAAGTTGTAAAATATATCTTTCCTCCTTCTAGCTAATACGTCATTCAGTTCACATATATCTGTATGTGCAAGATCCAAAATTTTTGTATTTCTTTCAACTTTAGGAAATTGTTTATCATTCAGTTTCTCTTGAATGCATATTTTACACTTTTCATTATGGCCATGATTAAAACAAATATATCTATGTTTTTGCATTTGATCTAGATAACAAAACTTAACATCTTCTAATCTAGCATGCCATAAAGAAGAAAGATCTTAAATAGAGTAAACATAAGAATAATTCACTTTATTATTAAGTTTAAACATTCCATCACAGGTATACCCCTTTTCTATGAACAAAGTGTTCTTTTTACTATGACCTTGTCAGACTCAAGTACAACTTTGAAGCCCTTATTGCACAATAATTAATAAATAAAAGATTTTTTTCTAATATTGGAAACATGAAATGCATTAATCAAAGTCAATTGTTATCTTGAAGTAATATCCAATATAACCAATCATGTGCCCAAAACCATTGAAATATTGTTGTTTCCTATATGAACCTTATCTTGATCTAATAATTCTTCATATGAATTAAACATCACCTTATTGTTGCACACATGAACATTTGTGTGTGAATCAAGTCGTCAATCTAATGATTTACTCACAATGGCCATCTGAAGTTTTGACACCATGTCTATTTGCATTTTAGATACCATTGCCACAAGCTCTTTAACTTCACTTTCTACAACATTGGCCTTCTTAAATTTTATAGCATCTGGCTTCTTCTTGATTCTACATTCACAAACATAATGCCTTTTCTTCCCACAATGGTAACAATGGCTATTTTTCTCCATATCATTGGAATTTTTGAATGAATTATCTTTCTTGTTAACTTTCAGGTTTTCATGATATTTTCCATTTTGATTCCTTCTATTTCCATTCTCACTAACATAATTCATTCTACATTTCAATAACAACATATCACGCAAATGGGATTCCGCCTCAATTTGAAGATATGTTTGAAATTATTCTATAGTTATGGTTTCAAGCAAATGCTAAAATTTCTTCCTGTTATCATTTCAACTAGGGGAAACTTAGATAAGATTGCTCTTAATTTAAGTGAATCAGGGATCTTAACTTCAAGATTACTAAGTTTGGATACTAGAATTTGTAGTTCATGTAATTGATCCATAATAGGCAAATCTCTGAACATTGGAATCTCGAAATATTTTAAAGCCCAAAATGTTTCTATACCTCTTTTCTCATTTTTGTATTTGGCTTTGAGGCCATCCCATATCTCCTTTGGCGACTTCAAATTTGAATATAAATCATATAGTGGACCAATGAGGAAGTTGAGTATATAACCGCGACACACTAATTCATCTTCTTTATTCTTCTTTCTTTGTGTTTTGACTTCATCGCTATCATCTGACTTTACTTTGGGCAACTTAGGTACACTTGTATCGAGCATATAAAATATCTTCAAAATGGTAGGTAGAAATACCATTTTGTCTTTCCATCTTGTAAGACTAAGACTGCTTCTATCAAATCGACTCAACTTGATTAAATCTTAGTTTTCTGTTTTAAATGCCGAAGTAGAATTGGTTTGAATAATATTACCTTTAAATTATTAACGGGTGAGTGAATAGGACATATTGATATTGGTTTGAGGTGTGTAGGACATTATCTTAAATATAATATTGGCGCAACAATTTACTCCTATGATACAACAAAGCATTTATACTAGACTCTCTTAATAATTGCATTAATAAACTTCAACTGAATATCTCAAAATTAACTTTTTTTTTATCCCATGAGTATAGGATATCTATACTAGTTGAAGAGTTATAATGAAAAGGTATGCCCCTTTTTCAAAGTTCATGACTCTTTATTTGAGTCAACACCACTCTTTAATTAAATTAATTAATTTTCAAAAGTATGGATTATTTGAAGAGTTCCAATGAAGAGGTATATATGTTCCTTTTCAAAGTTTATGACTCTTTACTCAAGTCATCACAACTTTTTAATTAAATTATATACTTACATATATTATATCATAGTATATTCTAAAATTTAATGTAGACCGCCGGATCAAGTAAATAAAAGACTAGGATAAAATGTGGAATTATGAATGCAAGTCGCATGACCCATAGATGTAGATCGCTGCACTTTAAATCTTATTCCCTAATCATGATTTCAATAATAGATCATAAATACATCATCGTGCATATTCATAGCCATGCACGAACAATTATCTCTACCCTCTTCAATTGTAAACTTTTAATTTCGTTTCTGGATAGTTCCTTTATAGTTGTAAAGAAAGACGAATAGGTTTTGCCACCCGTCTTCTTGTTTTCCAAATGGTAAGGTACTAAAAATTAGAAGAAAAATGCAGGTGAAAATATAAAAATGAGAGAGAGAGAAAATTGCATTCTATAATAAATAAATAAATACTGCAGCAATTATAATCTTTTCACGTGTTACTTCAAATCATAAACTACCGTAACATTATTTATATTATTACTGATAATATTAAATATTCTACGCAAAAATTGTTACACGTATGTTATTAATTTTGAAAAACAAAAAAAGGGGGGGGGGGAGGAGGGGGTGGGGTGGCGGAAACCTAGTATAACCTAAATGAACAAGCTAGAAATGCGCTCACTTCTATCTCATGACATAAGAAATTGTTTTGCAGAAGAAATCAGATTACGATTAAATAAATTGACGAGCCCTTCTGAGCATTAATTAAAGTCGGTCGAGAAGATACTTCCTTTTCATTGTTTATTACTACTCATCCCGTAGTCAACCTGATAGGATCGAGCTCCTTCACTTGCTAGCCACTACTTCCCCAGTTAACTCTATTAAAATGGTGTATTCCTCCACGGTTCAAGGCCTGTGCTTGAACGTAAGCTGGAGCGCCTGCGTGAGTCGACCTGATCTCGTTCGCCCTCGCGTCCGGCCATAGGAATTAGCCAGTGGAAGAGGGAGAAGGGAAAATAAATATTGACGAGGAGATGAGAATGGCCGCGCTCTCTTCTCTGAAGTCAACGCGTGTCTGTCTGCGTATTCTGGAAACTTCTCGCTCGTGCTGAGCGGCTTCAGTCAAAGCCTATAATAAACATTGCTTGCGGCCTGCGCCACATTAAGGTACTATCAAATGGAGCAATTATCGATGTAGTTCAAACCACGGTTCCATTAAATCATGATAAGAACATACTAGAGGAACCAATAGAAATCACTTGTTTATAGACCCATTGTCTCATCTCACACCTCGCGGGTCCAAATAAAAAAGAGTGGACACTTCTACCAATTCAGTGTCGGTTACACAACTACGGGATAATAGGGATACAAAAAAAAAAAAAACCTTTCTATATCCATATTATATATTATCTATTCAAAATAGAAGAATATTTTTTTTTGGGAATGAATATCCCTTTTAAAACTTTGTTCGGATTAAATGACATGAGTATTTTTTCAAAAAAATATATATATATTATCATTTCCAAATCTATTATTCCTCTCATTTTACAATATAAGTTACTTTTAACTTAAACAAGAATTTATAAATTTGAAGAAATAAATTACTTGAGATAATTAATATGCCCTCATATAAATATACTTCTAATAACTTGATCAAACATTAATAAAGAAGAGAATGGAGGGTATAATAAAAAAATGTAGCATTTAATTTAATTACATGACTTTTTGAAATTTGACTTATATTTTGAAATAATTTTTTTTATAAAAAAAACTACCTATATAATATACCAAACATATGGAGTATGTTAAATATACAAAATAAGAGAATATTTTACTCCCTTGTTACTACCCTACCAAAAGAGCACATAGCTATTAAAAAACTACTTTAGTAGTTTATCATTTATAAGTTTTAAACTAATTTATAAGTTAGTGATGCTAGACATACACTAAGTAATTTATAAATTTTGGCTAATTTTTAAGCTTTGAATAACCTTAAAAATTAATTTTTATTCTAGTTTTGTCAAATATATACTAGATAATTTGCCTTAAACTATTTTTTTTTTTAAGAAAACTTCCTTGTAATTAAATGAGCTGTGATTTCTGTACGTACGTTTATTTATTTATTTCACATCGGTAACAAGTGCAAAGCTAGCTTATTATATATAATGATGACAAGAGGTTGACCGACATTAGTGTTGTCATGCTTATCTTGACTTTGGGGACGACGCAATGATATACTTCGGCGGCCTGTGATTGTGAATGTGATGGGCTGATGGCTGAGCTCGGAAAATAGTAGTTTCACTTTAAACTGCAAATCTTCGCTCCAATTTTTCCAATATCGAGCGATGCTAGTTTTAGCAGTTCTATTTTATCTCCTACTAAATAAATTAAAACCGCCGAATACACTCATCGAACAAGCAATAGTTAGACTCCGTTTGGTTCATGGAAAAAATAAAGGAAAGGAAAAAAAATTTGATGGAAAATAATTGTAGTGTGTTTGGTTACCTGAAAAATTAGAAAGAAAGCAAATAGGGAGGAAAATAGAACAGAAAGATATACTGCGTTATTTTCTATATCTTTTGCCAAGGAAAATCGATGGAAAATTTGGCAGGATTATACAAAGGGTTTGGGATTTCGATCCTGACCTACGCGCCATCCAGTGCTGCTTGGTGGGGATCATACTCCGTCGCTCATAGGGTGATTTGGAGTTGGGTCGGCGTGTACGGTTGCAAGGACGACGGAGGGCTCGGGTGCGCGAGGCCGAACCCAACAACGACGGTGGTGGGGGTGCAGCCGTGCAGGCGGCTAGAGCGGCAGTAGCGAGCGGGATTTCAGCGTTGGTTATGATGTCGTTCGGTACGATCAAGACAAGGCTGCAGGTGTTAGAAGGGGAGGGGAAGGCACCGCCACCGACGGTGGTGCAGACGGTGAAGGATTTGTTGAATGAAGGTGGATTTGGAGCTTGCTATCGGGGATTAGGACCTAGATGGGCTTCGATGTCCATTTCTGTCGCGACTATGGTCACCACGTATGAGCTGCTCAAGAGATTGTCTACCAAACACGATCGACAACGTGCTGCTTGCTTTTGATTAACTATGGAGGAGCAGGCAGGGCAGATTTGAGTTCGTGATGGAACAAGGAAACTGAGGGGTCTTAATTACCGCCCTCCCCCATACCCCCCCACCCACCCGAGAAAAAAGATGATGGGTCGGAGGTCAACAAAAATTTTGTGGTCCGAAGGAAGAAGAGATAAAGAGATCCTTTTTCTTTTTCCTTCGTTTTAATCAAATCGATTCCGAAAGTTCCATAGCTAGATAAATATATATGTCTATCGATGAACATAGTACAAGGAAATGTAAGTTCATTAAAAAAAAAACTCAATTATACTCTTCCTGCAAATTTGTTCTTCCCCAGATTAACGATCGATGAAAAATCCGGAAAAAAAATTGCATCATGAATCAAACAAATACGACGGTAGTAGCCTCTTTATTTTAATATATTTTCTAAGGCTAAAAGTGAATACATAATTAAAATTTAATAATCTAACCATATAATTCTAACATTAAATAAATTTCATTTTAAATTTGATGGGTTTAATCAAAATCCAATAAGTTTTATCCAATTGATATATAAACGGATATGGATAAATAAACATAATTATAGATATAAAGGGAAAAAAATATTCACGGGATTTGTATACGGATTTTTTTAGATTTTTTTTGAAAATTATTGTAAGTTATTCATGTAATATTTTATAATAGTTCTATAAAAATTTGGAATTAGTATTGATTTTATGGAGTTTTTATAAATTTTTTAGAAATTTTATGTAATTTTTTATATATCAATATAATATTTTTAATAACATTAAATGTATAATAATATTTAAATAATAACATTTAATTTTTCTTAGAATTTTCTTTCTATATACCAAACACTAAAAATATTTTCCAAGAATTCAGTTTTTCACATAATTTTCTCCAACAACCAAACAAAGGAAAGAAAATTATATTCTTTCATTTTTTTCCTTCAATTTTTTTTCCTTTACATTTTCCTTTCCATATAATTTTCTTCTAACCAAACAGACCTTTAGTGACCGTTCTTCCAAACCATGTAAAAAGATGCAACAAAGTTAAACTTTCTTTAGAAATTACATTATTTCAATTCTTAATTTCATTTTATCTGACATAATCTTTTATCTTTTAATTATCAAAATATCCTTATTTTTTAAAATAATTTATCATAAAATATGTTTAAACAAATAAAGAGAATGTCAAACTAACAAATTAACGATGAAACTTTTCGGTACTTAATTACTGCATATATAGTTTCTTTACTCCTAATTTGTGGGCATGGCTCGGTGCAACTAAAATCAATACAACCTAAACGATGCGACACAGAATAGTGATATGACATTATATATTTTAAATATCTTTTTTTTTCTTAGTATAGTTTCGTGCACATGGGGAGGGAGGTTGTTTTGTGTTTAGAGTGGGGATTCAATTCGAGATCCACCTATAAATGAGATGAATCAGTTCGATAGTCAGCTCGATTTGACTCATTAAAAGTTTGATTCGGCTTGTTTATTTAGTTAAATAAGCCGAGTTTAAGCTTCACTTTTGAATTTATTTATTAAACGAGCAGAACTTGAGTTTTAAAAAGTAAAATTTAGTTCATTTTATAGTTTTGGATCGTGAGCTCAGCTTCCCGAACCTTATTTTAGCCTCATTAAGTCAAATGAATTGAGGCCGAGTCCGAAGATATTCGACTCATTTTCAACTTTAGATCCACCCATGTATCACAACCGTTGTCTGCCAGAGCAATCCATAGACTTGGCTTTACTCTAAATCAACCATCATTATCATTTAATACAAAATAGAACGATAATTTATATGTCTTATATAATCTATTTAAAATTAAATAATACTATTTTAGATGAATATTCATTTCAAATCTTTACATCAATTAAATATGTATTTTCTCAAAGGAAAAAAAATGCTTTATTTCAAATATAGTACTTTACAAAATATACAAAAGAGAAGGGTACAGTTATCCCCTTACTTAGGCAATATCAAAAAAGCACTTTCTTTTGTTGCTAGAAACTGTTTATTCTATACTTAAAAGAAAGTTTATCTTAAAAAGTAATATTTTACCTTATAATTTTTCTTTGATTTTCTACATATTAATTATTTTATGGATTTTCAAGGAAAGTGCATGATAGTTAAAAATGTTAAAATTAATTTTTTTATAGGTATAAGTTTTATTAAAAAAAATAGATAAGTATATAATAATAATAATAATAATAATAATAATAATAATAATAATAATTTATCAGCCATGTAAGAAGGTAAACTAGTATTAATTTATATTTTTTGATTGTTCGTTGGAGAATGATCTAAATATCTTTGTTATATAAGTTAAAAATAGTGACCAAAATCATTTATTCATTTTAATTGATGCGACCCCGTTACTTTAAATAAAATATTGAAAATGTCATCATGTTATCTTCTATTATCATAATGTATTTTCAAATTTCAAGTAAGTAAAAGTTAATAAAATACATACCAAAAATATAAAATAATTATCTTATTAAATATTTATCTAAGCAAATTATTGACTGAGAGATGCCTTGTGAAATTATCTACAGAAACCTACTTTAGAGTGGGTTATCGTGATTTATGTCGTAGTCCTAGAAACACATATATAAGAAGGTGCTTTTGATGCCATTCTGTATAACTATATAAACATTGATTCCAAATCATTGATTCGAGCGAGAACTCCTGTCCATTCTGTGGAATGGAAGAAGAATCAGCGAACCACCTCTTCCTCCATTGTTCGGTGTCCGGGAAGCTATGGTACGACATCTGTCATTGGATTGGGTACTCCTGGGTAATGCCCAACACAGTTGAGGATATTGCTTGTGCTTGGTTGGGAACCTTTGGTAAAGGTCTGAAGGGGGATATTTGGCGAGCCGCGTTTTTTGCTTCTATTGGAACCATTTGGGAGTTCAGAAATAGAAGAGTGTTCGAGAATATCGAAGTTTGCAGGGGCTGGATGTTTGTGCTTATCCAGTTAAGAATAGGTTTTTGGGTCAAGTATGGGAGAAAGGATTTCCCGTACAGATCGGATGAGGTGATCAGTAATATTCAGGCCCTTGTAACATAGAGTGCTCATCTTTTATTGCCAGGGCAATTTCTAGGCATTCATTTTGAGTCCATGTATTTTGGAACTTAACTGTCCTCTGATTACCTTTATTTATCAAAAAAAAAATATATCTATACACACATTTGTTTGTTTAAATGTTATTATTAATGATTATATAAATGTTGGAGAAGATAATTATTATATGCCTGTATATATATGCTAAACATGAGTATAATTTTGTTTATTTATATGTTGTGATTAAATGTGTGTGTGTGTGTTGGTAATTGTGATTAAATAATTTATTATATGTGTGTCATAAAAATTGTGGTGATATTTGGGTATGGAATCAAATGTACAAAAAGAAAAAAAAATTGAGAATGGAGCACTTATTAAATACACGACAATGAATGACTAAGAACACCTATACTTGATGTAAAGCTAATAATGTACTTGATAGATGGAAAAGTAGTTGAAACATAATAAATTACATGCTAACTGAAATACCTTTTTAAAATTTAACTTAAAAGGTAACTTAAAAAAAGATTTAAAACTTACCAAACACTATAAATGGTAGTGAGTGATGAAAAACATCTAAAAACAAAAGGATCTAGCTTGTATAAAAATTAATACTAGGGAGAAGAAAGTATTAAACATGTTATTAATAAAATGGCAGTCATTTTCATTAATTAGCAAAATTGTGAATGCCCAATCTAATAAAAATGTGCATAAACTCCCACATTTAAAATCAATGCTACAATCCTCTTAATGGAACTAACTAGAAGGTGGTTTGGGAAGTGAACCACCATCACATGTGTTATAGGAATGATGATGATGATATTAATGTAGTGGATGCACTTGACGGGATTGCCTCTACTACTATCACATTCTACATCAAAATTGGAGATATTGATGACAATTAGACCATAGATGGCATTGGCGATGACGAGATACCAAAAGATGACATGGAATACAAGGACTTAGGTTGTTTGGATTCGAATATGGACAACACAGAAGATGAGGGCTATAGTGATAAGTAGAGTTTTTGTTATAATGAGTGTGTATTTGGTGTAATTTTTGTATCAATTGTTATCATTTGAATAGACATATATAGTATAGTTTTTCAGCATGTGATATAATTAATCTTTTTGTAGTACTATTTTTACTTTTTTTAACTACAAGATATAGTTATGACTAACATTGATACTAGATATCCCAGTGGAAACGAAGCTAGCAATCCTCCTCCCGTACCTCATAGATGACTTTCTTCATGCAAGTCTGATGAGATAATATATACAAAAAACTTTTTCATCATTAGAATATATGACTTTGAAAAAAATATTTAATGGTACTAATATTGATTTTTAAATTTATTTTTGCAGTGCCATCATCGCAAAAAAGGAATGGGAAAGATAGAGGAAAAGATCTAGATCTATATGATTTGTGGGTGTGATGGAAAAAAGCCACAACACATAGAATTTGCTAATAAATATTGTCATGTATAATCCTGTGGGGGTGTATTAGCCAAAATATTATCAATGTGCCAGTAATGTCACAGGTGAATTCATTTCGCCATTGTATAAATCACGGGCTTATATTCCTGAAAATTTTAAATTTTAATATTCTTCCACGACTTGAGATATTAATATATTATTGGTTTAAATATATAAATCATATTATTTTATACATTACTAATATGGTACACATTAATTTTTTAGTAATATTTTAATCTCTATTATTGGAGGCACAGTCGTGTGTGGGATCATATTCTACTTGGGCTTAGAAGGTTATTTATGGACCAATATAAGAACATGAAAAATAAGATGAAGACGTAGTGGCCAAAGGATAAAAACTGGATGCTAGACAGATTTGACCAATAAACTTGGAATAAGTGTGTAGACTATAAATGTTGAGAATTATAAATCATTTATTAACCTTATTTTATATGAGTAGGTAAGGACTGAGAAAAATAAGCAAAATAGGTTTAAGCTGGCAGATCCTAGTCTCTGCGGGTCTATATCTATTTCAGTTTATTGACATACAAAGGTGTGTATTAGTTCTCTTTAATTTTATCAATGTATTAATTTAACCAAATACGGGAAGTTGATCGACATACCCACTAATTGCTATCATCAATCAAGACCTATAAGGATCTACATGCAAGGGTTGGCTAGTAGATCACAAAGTATGCGAAAACAAATTATGTAAGATTATTGATATTATCTTTTATTTTATGAAATAATATTTGTGAATTTTAGTATTAACGTAATATTTGTAGGATGATATTGTGAAGCTACGTGAAGAGATTAGGATGACTGAGGGCTCCTCCGATAATTCTATAGACCCATTGATGATCGATGAGACCAAAATAGTAGATAAGGTTATTGGTTATCAATGAGGCTTTAAAAAGGGTATTGGGCACATATTACCATGCCGATCGTCATTGTCTTTTGTTTATATTCATCTTCCACCATCAGAGATTAGTACACCATCATACGATGGTGGATACTTATGACATTCTCTTATCTCCGCATATGCAAAGTAATGAATTGTAGAGGATAGTGACACTTACATAAGGATTCGCATATGCCCTTTGGCCAGCAGTCTAGGTTCAATCTCGTTATAATCAGCCATGTCGTTAAGGTTAGCCTTCTTATCGTTATCCCCAATACTAGATTCATCATTTCCATAATCTCCCCCAATAGGAAGACTAAGATGATGATTTATTATAAATAATTCATTTTAGACATTTTTAATTGTATTGAATTCAAACAATTTCTTGCATTATAAATATTTATATGTTGTTATTATAAATATTTGTAGTATTAATAATTTGGTTGCTAATTATTTATAAATATTTTAATGGTGTTATTTTTTATGATATTTTATATTTTATGGAACTAAATAAAGTCTTTATTTTATTTTGAAGCACAAATTTTTTAAAGTCATTCTTAAAATGCATATTAGGAACAACATGTCGTTACTATTTTAAATAAAATTTCAACCAAGATTTAAATATTCCAAGCAAAGCCACAAAATGTAGTCTTGGATAAGGGTATTAGCGATAGCATGTCATAGATAAGGGTATGAATAATGACATAGCGCAGCAAAAAGTCACCTTTTTAAAAAAATTTTGGAAATATTTAAAAATTTTTGTCACTAAATAGGGTATTAGGGATGACATATCATGGAAAAATTTTATCTTTGTTTAAATTTTCTAGTCAATATATATTTAATTTTTTTATAAAAAAAAGTTTCATTATTAATATTAAAATTTAAAATTACTCAACAAAATTTTGGACTATATTAGTCGCGAATAGTATAATTGGAGACGACATTATGGTCGTTAAAAGTTGAATTGTTGACCATCGTTTTATCAACTCAATTTTATGTTCTAGCAAAAAAATATTATGAACAACGTTTTAGTACAACTTGTTGTAGTTCAAAGTTAATGGCGACAATTAGGGGGTTATTGGTGACAACAAATGTCATGGCTTAAAACGCATTTTGAGTAGTGTTAATCATGATACGTAATGAACTTAATTGTTAAATATCATAAAACTATACATTATATGCTATGAATATAATCATTTTATGTGATAAGACTAAACATTTTATGTTATCATGTAGCGTGGATAATGCCATCACATATAGATAATCACATAGGAAATTTAGGTCCAGAACATAGAAAGTCTAAGTTCATAACATTAAATGCTTAGATTCATGACAAACTATGTATGCCCATATTCATCACAAAGCGGATAGATTCATTACATAGAGTTAATGACATAGAAGACATAGGTTCATAATATGGAACAATTAGGTTTAGGTTCACGTAACATTAAATATTTAGGTCCATGACTAATCTCCATGTTCATCACATAAAGCGAACAACTTTATTACATATAGTAAATAACACATAGGGCTTAAATTCATAACACTAAATGTTTGTATTCATGATGAAAAACACACATGTTTATCACTTAAAAGCATATATAGGTTCGCCATGCAAATATAGTTAAGAACATAAAAGACTTATGTCTACAGTATAGAATGCTCAAGTTTATAATATATAACACATACGTTCATCATGCTAAACATCTAAGTTCATCAAATAAATCGTTTAGGTTTAGGAGATAAACATATATTAGAATGCTTCCATATATTAATTGTATAATTATAAAAATGACTGCTTATGCATAAATAAGTATTATAAAATTACCCTATGTTCATTATACTTTTCGAACTTATTCATAATAAAAAATTATAAAATTTATAAAAATGACCCCATATATTTAAATAAAGAATTATAAAATTATAAAAATAATCCTACATCTATAAATAAGAGTTAGAAATTACAAGATTAGTCCCATCTTATATATAAATATTATAAATTCTAAAAATAGCTCCATTTTTGTATATTAATATTATAAATTTAAAAAATAATCACGTGTATCTAAATAAACTTTATAAAATGATAAAAAAATAATAATTTGATGTGTCTAAATAATATTTATAAAAAAAAAATTAAAAGACAACATTAGGTGTACTTTATAGGTTTCTTTTCAGGAACACAATAGAAGATTTAGTGGGTCGTGGCCTTGATTATCTTAGAGAGGGTTTATTTGGTACAGAAGTAATGGGTAAAAAAATTTCTCATATTTTATATATTTTATATTAAATATTTCATAATAGTAAATATAATTTTTATAAAATATTTATTAAAATAAAAATATTTAATTTTAAATAAATAATATAAAATATAAAAATAATTTTTTTTATTTTTATTATCCTCTTAGCAAACGGCCCTCAGTCCCTGCGGTAGGGAACACTGAGCATGAAGGAATTATTTTCGCTGCCAGAGGAAGCATATGGAACGGTATATTTCGTTTACAGCTCATTTTAGATACTCACTTTTTATTTTAAGAAACTCCTTTGTAAATGCGATGTGATTTCCGTACGCACGTTTATTTATTTATTTCATATCGATTACAACTTACAAGTGCAGACCTTGTTTATTATAATGAGAGGTTGACCACATAATTGCCCTCCCATCCTCTGCTAAACCAATCTAGCCTCCTTCCACTACCACCAGTGTCTGAGGTTCCTAATACAATTACATTTAGCTTATGGAATATTGATACAAGTTTTAGTAATTTTACCTACTAAGTAAAGTAAAACAACCAATTCCGACCATCAAACAATTAATAGTAACAACCTGTCTGGAAAAAAAAAGAAGCAATTATTAGATAGTATCAGATCTCTCAAACTATGTATAAAAATGCTGCAAAGTTAAGCTTCTTTAAAAATTACATTATTTCAATTCATAATTTCATTTTATCTTACATAATCCTTTACCTCTTAAATATCAAAATATCCTCCATCCCTCTCTCTCTCTATCTTTAAAAAAAAAACCTATCATCATATATTTTACAACAAATAACAAATATAAAACTAATAAGTTAACCATGAAACTTTTTTTTTTCTCAATTAATTTGTACATAGTTCACCTTACGAACATGGTTCGGTGCAACTAAAATCAATGCAAAGTTTTGTCTTGAGAGAGGATGCAGCCAGGAGTGAGTGCTAAGACAGTGCGAGATAATGCACCTTTCTTTAGCGGTAGAAGTAGTCGTCTGAGTAACAATAAGAAAAGATGACTTGACTTTGTTCTGGATTAGCAATTATTATCGTTTAATACCCTTCTAAAAGCAGTTTTATGTTAGATGCACCATTCTAGCAATTGAATTACTATGGGGAACTTCACATCCCTTGTTATGGTTCATGATCAAATCCTCGTATTTTTTTTTTAAAAAAAATTATCTTTGACACAAGTTTGATCAATTCGAAGAACCGAATTTATTTACCGTTAGATCTTGTTTATTTTTTAACACAAACCACCAATCTTGATTCTAAATGATGGAGAATCGAAAAAGGATTTTGAATTCTCTAAGTCAGATTTTCGTTAGTATTTTAATGGATAGTTTGTTCAAATTAATTTAAGCACATTTTTAATTTTGACTTTAATTTTATGGTCTATTGTGCTCGACTTTGATTAAAATTTGGTAAGATTATTGTAAAAAACTTATTTTTGACTATTGTGAAAAGGCTCGTTGCTTTGCACTAGGTAGATTAACCTTTAAATATATTTATAGAAGTATTGTTTTATAGTTGTAAACTCTTTTTTTTTAAGGGTTGTAATTATTAATTTTGCATTAAAAAGGTTTTTATTCATTCTACCTTTGCCCCGTGGATACTTGTATATACAAGGGAGTGATCGAATTGCCAACTTTCATTTCATCCGCACATCTACGCGTCTGTCTCGAAATGCAATATGTGCGTTGACATTGTATCGTTACCATTTTAAAATAGCGGCCTTTGCTACGATACAACTTTTTCCCATTGACCGATGAGTGCTTTTCTCATCGTTTTGACTAACTATTGAGTTTATACGTCATCTCTTACTGTTGTATTATTAAATTATTAAACAAAGATCATGTCACAAATTAACTTTCATATATTTCCTCATGCGCGGGATTTAAGTTATAAATCTAAATCTCTCTCTGGTTTCTGGTATCATAAATCCTAAGTCCTAGGATAACAGCGGACCCGAAATGTTAAGGAAGCCGCACAGCCAACTGAGCTACGAAACTCAGGGTAATGGGTCATAGATCCTAAACTATTAGTCCCTGCGAAGCTAACTTTTGGTGAATTGAAGCTTGACCAAGATTAAAAAATAAATAAATAAATTGGGGTGGGGAGGGGTTCCTCCACCTTCCTAGAAAACCCTTGAATGGGCCGGCTATTGGTGAGGCATAAAGTTAAGTCTATCATGGAAACTTCGTAGCTTCTAGCACTTTTATAACAGGCTGGACTATTTTTAATGACATCAACCCAGTTGTACCGTGTAGGTCCACAGCCCTCGAGTCCCTTTGGAACGCAGCCTACTGTTTTCCGCCGAAAGATTACGGCCACCGGAAAGAAACCACGTGGGCCTCTCATCTGTTGACTTCACGTGCGGACTCTCTGCGCCTTCTGACCCGTGTTTGTATTCATCCTTACCTCACGCTGTCTTCTATCGCAACCAACCGGTGGACGGGTGTCATGGGCCCCAGGGGGCTATTCGGCGTTGGCAGGATATAGTCACTGAGGTTTGATCCCCCCCCCCTCTCTCCTGTTGACCTATAATAGCCACGTTCAGATCGAGGTAAATCCTGATTATACTGTTAAATACGGTGAATGAAACAATATATATATATATATAAAATTATCATTTGAATGTTAATTAAGTAAACCTAGGGAAATAATGTTTGAAGTAAAGTTTATAGAGAATGATATCCAAATGTTATTAGAGGATTTATTTCAACCTCATTTAACCACCAATTATAACATAAATTGAGCTCAATATTTAATTTCATGAAAAATAACTTCCATGAACCTCACCTAACCAACCCCAAAAGTGAATTGGAAGGCTTAAGTTTGTGTATCATTGGTGTAAATAACGGATAAAAAAAGAATAAATAGGTCCCATTGTTATGTACGGAACGGGAAACAAAACAAACAAAAAATCCCAATAAATATTTGTTGGCAAGGTACTTTAAAAGAGAATTTTCCATCTCAATATATGTACGTGACATGACATCACATATGATACGAGACGACGGTTTTTGTATATTAATTATCTTGAAATGGATTGAACCGATGGTAGGTTTCTAATTCTGCTCATTTGTAATTGCAAAACAAGCAAAGTGATTTTGCAGGCATTTTTATGTACATTCCGACACCTCTCAAAGTAATAGTATTTGTAGGATATTATAAATCAAAAATAAAAAGGAAAAGAAAAAACTACGCTGTCAAATCCTCAAGCCTAAAATTTGGAAAGTAGAAAGGTACTAATCAACAGTAGTTGCTATTATTAATATCAAAAATCCATCCAAAATAATATATATATTTAGGATTATATAAGCATTGCCAACCATCAATCCCATGATATCGTAGTGTACCATCCAATATATTATATAATCAGAATGTGAGGACGCCGAGAACTAATAATATATACATAATAAATTTTTATTAGAAGTTCTTGTGCTTTTTAATTAGTGAATTAAAGAGCGTACCAGCGCTAGAGGATCGGCAGCAAAATAAGCCAGGTTGGTAGTGGTAGACTGGTAGGTAGGCATACCATACCATGCACGTCTCCGCTTACCGGATGCGATGCCCTTGCCACTTGCCAGGTTGGGTTTACACTCAATGATGGAGTTGGCCGTCTGCATTAGCGGCAGCAGCGGCGACGGCTGAGCAGCGGTTCCTACGTTTTATTGACGTATGCGGTGCGGTTAGCTCTTCGCATTGTCCTGTGCGCTCACTGAATCCGAGGATTGCAGCCGCAAAGCGACGAAAAGACAGACAGGGATGACGCGACAAAATCACGCGATGAAGATTGAAGAAGCTGGCGAGGAAGAACCGCGCAACATCGTTGGCCCGCCGAAGCCAGCCACTGAGCCACAGAAGAGCGCTCCTGGAACGGAGTATCTGGTTGGATTATTGTCTTCCACAACTTCCAGCCTAGCTAGGAACAGGCAATATGCCAAACCCAAGATAAAGCCAAAAGTCTGCCCAGAGATTATTTTTATTTTAAATCAAAAATCAGACAAACTGTGCACAAATCCAATGCTCTCATAGCTAATTAACTAGTTCTGGACACTGCAATAGAGTAGTTAGGGGAGCCACCAACCCTTTCGGAGTTTTGTTCTTTATTTCAAAACTGTGACACACCATAGAATAATGTAAATGAACTATCAAATTATGGCATTGCATAATTCTCCGTCTTCATCTGGACTGCATAAGCAGAAGAAAAAGTAAATAACTAAAATAGTATTTTCCATGATTTTAATAGCCGATTTTATAATAAAACTGGTAATAGTTTACTGGTTGAATTAATAATATGTCTACATATATTTAAAAATAATAATAAATATTATTAATAAAATTAAACTTGAATTAATTAAAGTTTATATGTAAAAAAGTTTGTGTATAAAAAAAATAATCTAAGAAAACAAAAAAAAAAACTCAATTGTTCTTATATCACTAATAACTGCAACTCCATGCCAAATTAGCCCAAACAACAACCAAAAATAAAATAAAAATAGAAACTTTATTACAATCCGTTGTTAGTTACATTACCAAACCCCACCTTTCTCCCCAACCCCTCACGACTCACATCGCCCACAAATCCTATCTTTCTCCTCAAACTTTTTTTTTCTATTGAGCCAAAAAGGCGATTCCCTCGCCCCAGGGCCTCCGCTAGCCGACCCGCCAACCATCACGGAGGAGGTAAATTACGGTAATCCAGCGGCTGAGTTCATGGCAGGTCCGGACAAACTTTGTTTTCTGCCTCACCTCCCCTGACCTCACATTCTCGATAAAATTCTTCCTTCACTTTCTCCATTTCCCTCCATATTTGAAACGCAGCTCTTTAATTGTCGAACCACTTATCTCAGTTAAGGTGTGCGCCTTTGTCTGACGTACGGTACCGAATGTTGGTGGTGTCCGATGTGCGTTGTGACTTTCGGCAGTGCTCCGTCGGAGCATTCAATGATGGGTTTCGCCGGAAAGATTCCATGTTTCCGTCTACACTATGGGTTCTTTGAAATCTTCCGGTTACCGGCTTTTACACAAATCGACTGGTCTTTTCCGGCCGAATAGCACCACCATACCGAAAAGATGTCCTGCTGACCGGCCGGTCCGGTATGGTTTTTTAGACTATCGGTCGATCTGTCTCTCTCTTCTTACCTGAACCAAATTATAGGCCCTATTAATAGATTACATATAAATAGTTTTGTTTGATTGATGAAAAATATTGTAAAAAAAAAAGATGGAATCTACTTTTATTTATTTGGTCGCCAAAAAAGTTACAAAGAAAAAAAATATGACGGAAAAAATGATGTGAAAGATATATTAGATAGTTTTTTTTTTTAAATAAAAGGGTAAGGAAAACTAAAGAAAATTTTAAAGAAATCTCATTTTCTATACGACTTTGTTTCTTCGACATTTACATCTTTAAATGTTGTATTTGACTATATTATAACTTTTGTTCGTGTATTCTATAATTGAAAAAGCTTTTTTTTTAATTTATTAAAATTTGTGTATTTTATTATTTTTTTACTTCTGTTATGAAATTTATTGATATCAAAATACTAATGAATAATGATAAGTAAATGTATGTGAGTAACATAATTTATTAACTAATATTCACAATTTTTGTTACTCCTACTCAAATATTTTTCACAAAAATTTTTCCTACAATCAAACAAGAAAAAAAAATTTCTCTTTTTTTTCTTCTTATTTTTGCTAAATTAACCAGAGTCTTTAGTGTTCATTAATTTTCACTGGATCAATTTGTTTGATTGTAGCATCTGTACCTTAACTCTTATGCCGTGCCATTCATTCGCACACCCTCTTGTTTGCAAAGAGAAGTGTATGAATGATGGGAATTCGGTTTGATCAAATCTACATATTGTACTGCGTAAGATACCACTCGTTGAAAACGAAAAAGGCAACCCAAAGATAGAAAGCCACAACATAGAGAATGAAAGCTAAAAAGATCTATGAACTTATTTCTAACAAGTTGATCAAAAAAGGAGCTTTTAAGCTAAAAAAAAACTTATTATCTAGACATATTTAAAATTTTAAATTAATTACTTATATGGATAGCTGAAATTGCCATCCAACCATACCCTTAGTACAGATATATAATTTTTTTTAAATCAGCTTATTTACGAATTAAATAAAGTGTAATTCGAAAATTTAACTATCTACTTAAAATCTTAATAATGTCTTCTATAACTGAACGGATGGGTTTGAGATAAAAATTTATAGGTGCTACAATAATCCCCCAAAATTTTTAAAAACCTATAATTTAATAAATAGCTTTTATTTGGGATAAATTACCATTTAAATCTATTTAATTAATTATCTTATGAATTTTTGAGTTTATAAAATTAGATAGGAATATTTAATAAATTAAAATAAATATTTTTTTATTTTATTATACTCATTTTATTTATATAAATTTCCAAACCAATATTTTCCTAAAATTAACTTTTTGTACACCCATATATTTAATTATAATAAATTAAATTATTAAATAAATTTATTTCCCAAAAATATTACATCATATTTTCCCATAAATTATTTTATCTAATTTTCCTTTTCCTTTTCCCCCTTTTTCTTTTCTTTCTCCTTTTTCTCCTTCTCCCTCTTTTTTTTTTACTTTTTCCTCCTTCGGGCCGCCAGCACCCGACGTCCCTTCCTCCTCGCGCTTGGGCCTCCGGCCCACTCCCTTCCCTCCTCTCCTTCTTCCACGCGCAACCCAACCTAGCCCCTTCCTTTCTTTCCTTCCTCCCCCGCCTGCATCGACCGGCCCAACCTTATTTTCTTTTCTCCCTTTCCACCCAACCGGGCCAGCCCAACCTCCTTTTCTTTCCCACGCCTAACCTACCCTTTCTCCTTCCCTCTTCTTCTTCTTCCTATTTCCGTCGTCCATGCCCGACCTACCCCTCGACGCCCTAAAACTGCCATGCCCGACCACCACCTGCCTCCCTGCCACTCCCTCTCTCTTCCCCATCCTCTTCTTCCCCATTTTAGACCCAGCCCACATGCCCCTTTCTTTCCCCTTCTTCCCTTCCTTCTCCCTGCCACCCGATCGACTTCCTACTACCCTCTTCTCCCTCTTCTTTTTCTTCTCCTCACTAGCCCTTCTTGCCCTATTTTCTTTGATCCTTCTCCCTTCCCCCGACCTCTTTCTCTCCTTTTCTTCTCCTTCCATTTCCATCCCTGTTTTTGCACCACCGCTAACTCCATTGATTCCACCGCCGCACCAACCATCTATGTCGCTTCCTGCCACCTTCTACTTCATCCTTGAACCACCACATCACCTCTTGAGTCACCCTACAACCCACCTTCTTCCTATCCTATTCTTTTTCTCTCTTTTTTTTTCTTCCTTCTAGGCAGCCACCCTGCACCTCCTCCTTCCACCCCCGTCCCGCTGCCTATGTCGCCACCTCAGCCACCAACACACTCCCTCACCTCCTTTGGTCGAAACCAACCCTTGCAGCCCCTCATTTTCCCCTCCTTTTTCCTTCCTCCTCAACCACCTCTACCTCGACAAATACCTTTGCAGCCTCTGCTACCCTTGGCCGCCAAGAACCTATCCCTGACCACCACCTACACCCCCTCTTCAACCCTGCACCCTTCCTTTTCCCTAAATCCTCCCCCACATGTCCTATCTCATAGTGCCAAAACCCTAACCCAAAAACACCACTTCCTCCTTTTCTTTCACCCACCTTCAAGCCTTTTCTCCTTTTGTTTTGCATGCAGCTCATGCTGCATGAGCAGCATGAGCTGCTGGATGCCTTGGTTTATTTTAGTTAATAAATTTTAATAAGTTAAGTATTTCATTAATTTATATTTATAAAGTCTTATGCTTTGGTTTTCTCACTTCTAATGTGATAAGTATTGATATTATTTTTAGGTATTGGTTTTGCTAATCAAAGCTTGAATCTTTAACCGGGATATCGGTAAGGTACGATTTTTGCTAAAAGTAAGGTAATCGTTAAACCCCACTTAAACACATAGACAAACGTATACTAGTACATTAGGGTTTTAATATGTTATGTTGCATGATATATATATTGTTTAGTATATTATATGTAGTTTCTTGTATTGAATGATAGTTTATATGCCATGTACGAAATAAATGCTTAAGGAAGGAGATTTGTTATTCAAGAAAGTGTTAAGTACTTATCCATGTTATATTATGTTATTGTGACCATTGATGTATGAATAATATTATTGTGAGCCCTAGGGGTATTTTAGTAAAATGTCTTATGCAAGAATGTGGCCTAATATATGTGGGTGCTAATGAGTATTATGTTGAAATATAATAGTTGGTGGAATTGAATGATGAGAATAAAGTATTAATATTAATATTTTATGTAGTGGTGATAATTTGATAAAGGTGATGTAATAAAGGGAAAAATGGTAATTTTGTAAGAAAAAGGGTATTATGGTAATTTTGGAAGAGAAGGCCAAAATGGTAAATTATAAGTAAAAGGGTATTATGGTAATTTTTTAAGTAAAAGGATATTATGGTAATTTTGGAAGTAAAGGGTAAAATGGTAATTTTAGAAGTAAAGGGGAAAAATGTTAATTATGATAATGGAGAAGGGTAAAATGGTAATTATGATAAGGAGAAGGGTAAAATGGTAATTGTGACAATGGAAAGGGTACAATGGTAATTAGGATAATGGAGAAGGGTAATTTGGTACTTATGATAATTGATAAGGGCAATTTGGTAACTATGACAATGGAGAAGGACAATTTGGTAATTATAACAATGGAGAAGGGCAATATGGTAATTATGATAATGGAGAATGGCAATTTGGTAATTTAACCAACTAAAGGGCAATTTGGTAATTCAACTAACTAAAGGGCAATTTGGTAATTATAACAAAGGAGAAGGGTAGTTTGGTAATCTAACCAACCAAATGGAAATATGATAAGTGTAACAATTATGAAGGGTGATTGGTGACCTAATAAGTGTGGGAGATAACTTAGTAACATAAACCGAGTAAGGATGTGGTTAAGAACAACTATGTGTGTGTTGTGTGCCATGTGTTATGCCATGTGGTGTACTTTATGCTTAATGACTAATCATTTGTAGCACAACTTGGAATGGAGGTATGCTTATGTGACTTCCTTATGGCATGTAGATGATGATTATATATGTTGTGTGTATGATGTTACATGATATGACCCTCTAGGACATGCATGCTAGGATGTGTAATAATATGATATGGGGTGAAAGGATAAAAAGGGACAAATGAGAAGCAAGTTGACTAAAGGGACATGAGGTTGACCTTATTATCTCCTGACCCATGAGGGGGGGAAATAAAAGGAGGTTATGATCAAAATGAACGAGTGATGTGAATCTTGCATAGGAAATGTATAGGGTTTGCATGGGGTGGATGGAGTTTGTATAGGGATGATCCTTACATAAGAAAGGTGCTAAGGTTTTGAGTGGCCAACTAGGATTTCACGATCACATATATAATTGGTGAGTAGAGTGATGGGATTTGGGTTGAATCTAAATAAGCTAAGGTGTTGGACGATAAAAGAAAGGTTGCATCACATAGGTCCAATTAGGGTTTCAAGGGAAAACCCTAGAGAGTGGTAGTGAGGGAATTTGAATGTCATAAGGTTATGGGCCTTAACCCACACTCTTAGGAGTTGGGTTTTCGTTATGAGTAAATGTAAGGAGGAATGGATGTCGGGATGTGATAAGAGGCGCAAAAGTCTCAAGATATGGGATATACCCTCTCGGGAGGATAGAAGTAGAGGTCGGTGACATGCATGTCAAGGGTGAAATACTTTCAAATAAGATACGAATAAGATACTAACCATTTAAAAAAGAATATTGTTGAGCCAGACCCAGACCGGTCCACCAGCAAATAGTAGTGGCTAGGAGCCGGGGTGCCCTGGAGACCAATCTATCGGCAAATAATAATGGCCAGGAGCATTTTACCCTACATGATTTCCGATCCACTGGCTATAATAATGGGGGATTCGTGCTCAACAAACAAAATGTAATAATGATAAGACATGAGAACAACACAAAGTAATTACAGTGAAACACCATTTGAGTCGGGGCCAGACCGGTCCACCAGCGAATAATAGTGGCCAGGAGCGTTCTGCCCTGGAGACCGGTCCATCGGCGAATAATAGTGATCAAGAGTGTTATGCCCTGTATGTATTTCGGTCCACTGGCTATAATAGTGGGGTTCCCGCACTCACATGGATATAAAATCTGAGAGATGATTGAACAATGATGGACTAATGGCATAAGGCCCAGAAGTATTGATTTCACATTATGACTCATGAATATTTGTTGGACTTATTAAGTATGTGAATGTTATGTATGCACATCTCATCATATATGTATATACTTTTGTATCATGTGTTGTATTGTGGGCCTACTTTTAAGTGTGTTTTTAAATGGTTACTCAGTACCATAGTACTGAAGGTTTTCATTCGTGGGACCCCTGCCTATTCAATATTGGTATCCCTTGCAGGTCCATTTTCAAGTGCTATTCAAGTGGGTAACAGCAAAGAGCATAAGGAAATTATCCGGATTTTTAGGGTTTCATTCTTTCTCCTTTAACCCTTGATTTAAATGTAATATATATTCTTATAACCACCATCGGTGGATTCTATTCTTGTAAATGGTTTACTACGCTACTCTGATTTAATTATAGTTTGAGTTCTTGTAAATTGTATTTTACACTTTTAGCCATAGCATTTGGTACTGGAATGGTAGGAATGAACTAGTTTGGTACTAAGTGTGGTAGTAATATCCCCAGAATTCACAGTTTGATATTTTGCTTTCGCTATTTCATTTAATAAAATGAAATTTTTTAGTAGTGAATTTTGGGGGTATTACAACTACGTCGATCACTCGAATCGAAACCTAGGCCCTCTTGGATGAAGCGAACAACCGTTGTATATTCACTCTAGATGAGGGGAAGAATATTTTAGTTAACTTGAGTATAGCTTTTGGCTTATGGGAATGATTTCTCGTACTGACTAAGAACATAGTATGATAAGCAGTCATAAAATGACTAAATTCATGTTTAAAATTATTTATCAAAAATAGGTATCCATATTAATAATTTATTTTGGAAACAAAAAAGTAGGCTAAAAAGTTTTCAAAGTAAGTAATTATATTAGATAACTACTACATCTAAACAAACTTTAATTCATGTGAGGTAAGTTTATATAAATAACCATATCGTCTATGTAATACACCATGTAGCTTTGGATTCTTACCGTCCCTAAAGATTAATATACCTAAAGAGTTATCCTAAAACATAGCCGAATTGGCATAATATCACCACCATAGCCTCTATTGTTGTGGTGAGATTAGTTGAAGCATAGAAGTGAATAACAATCATTGATTCATTTTAGATAAGGGGAATAATATAGGTATTCATTATGTATTGTTCGTTGCAACTATACTATTACAAAGAGCACACTAATTTAGTCTCCATGTTTTGGACGTTGGAAAAATAAATTATGTATATTTTTTTGTTAAATAATCATTGTAGATTAAAAAGAAAGGCAATTGAGACGTAATTAATCACATAAATAGGAAATAGAAAAATGAATGAACTATTCAAATGTTTTCTTATCGAATGACACCGGTTGAGATGAGAGAGTTGAAGTCCTAGTTCAAGGAGTTATATACGAGCAAAGAACAGGGGTTATTTGGGTATGGTTTTTGTTGAATCTTTGGTTATTTGGTTAATTTTTTGGTCTTATCTCAAATAATATGCTTATTGGTTAATAATTGATGGAGATTTTTTCCCCTTGTTTTCCTCCATAAGCATTACCTCAGCCACCTTACACCACCTGCTTGTCCATAAGTTGATACATATTTTAATTTTTACCCTTTTTTGTTTATTTTAGTTTATTAATTACCTTATTAATCTAATTATTTTTTTGCCAGGTCACCAGAATTTTTGCTGAAGTTGGCGTCGTCACGGCCAAAGATAGCAATTCTCTTGTTTGCTGATATAGCCATCACTTTATATCTATATTTTCTTTTTTTATTATTAATTATTATATACATATATATATATTGAAGCCTTCCATCTTCACGAGTTGATGTACCTCCCTTAGCGCCCATAGTTCTACAAGCTAGTTATGTGTCATCTCTATGTCTTGTAAATGTTGGAAATAATGGAAGTATATACAACAAAAAGATCAAACGAACCAAAAAAATAATACACGATACTTGTCAATTTTGAATGTTTTTTCATGATTGAAACTCATTGCTCTGAAGTAAAAATCGGTCAGACTTCCATACAAATCCCTCCTTAGCTGGTTCACCCCCAAGGGTAACAGTAACACAACTCCCTCAATCTTGTGTACTCGTGATAGGAGGAATGGAACTACAAATTCAATGCTTAGATTTTTGTGGAAAACCAAAGGGAAAAAATACTTGGGAAAAAATAGACGCAAGTGCTCAGTCTTCTATGTATCGAATAAAAATGATGAAGAGCCACTTAAAATAGAAAAAAAATTGGACTAGTGGAACGTCTTCCATTCCTCACATGATGGAAGAAATATTCAACGGCACAAAAATCACAACCATAGAAGATAGAGTAAAAAATTATTCAAAATTTAAGCAAAAAAAGAAAGTCGGGCTCATCTAGATCTATGACCCACACCTACACCGAGCCCAGCTTGGACTAGAAGGGCGGGCGGTGGTATGCTCGTGTGTGTGTGGTATATAGTCCAGCCTACTAACTATACAAAACAACCCAAAATTTTAACTCAAACATGCCAATGAGTGATGGGATTTAAAAATTGGTTCAAATAAATGTTTCCCACCAATATGGCACACAGAAACTTAGTAAACAGTAGCTACAAAAAAGAAATTATTGTTCTGTCATTGCCCAACAATCCTCCACCAATGGAAAATAGTAAATAAATCATAAAAAATCTGAAAAAAGGAGTAACACTTAAAAACCAATGTAACAAGAATTTAATTTATACGTAGTGAAGTGAGATAATAATCGTATCTAGAGAGTGAACGAATCTTGAACTACCCAAACTTAGATTGAGACCCCCACAACACATGTCTTGCCTTAAAAATATATAATTTATGCGATAATAACACAAGCTCTTTTAATGGCCATGTGTGCAACATAGGTACTTATGATTTCTCTAGAAATTCACCCTTATTCTTTCATAGAAGGCGGCCTACCTTCACACCTACCTAGGTGAATCTATCAAGTGCGCCTCACAAGCACCACCAAACCTGGTTATGGATTCATTAAGAGCATGAGTATGCTCAACCTCTTATATGTCAAGTGGTGATTTCATTAAGTATGCCTTTCTGATACCAACCAAACATATGGATATGAACTCATTAAGAGTATAAAGTGCAACCTATCCACAACACACTACCGCACGCCATAGGGATGAGAATATAGTGTAAACAAGTAATTCTATGGATTCGTTTGACCACATGTGGCATCCAACATAATTTCCTCAACTCAAAGGCTTAACCCCCATCCGCTTTGATGATTCGAGGATAACTCTCCTCGTTATATCCTTTGTAAAAGGATCTGCTTGAATTCTCTCTAATTTGAATAACTCTAAGGAGATCATACTATTCATCAATAATTCTCTTATAGAATTGTGCCTCAAATGAATGTGCCTCATTTTACCATTATATGCATTGTTCTTGGTATTATAAATTGCTACCTATGAATCACAATGCAATAAAACTAGCACATTGGGTTTCCTCCATAATGGCACATTGACCAGCAGGTTCCTCAACCATTTTGCCTCTTAATCAGCTAACTCTAAGGGAATAAACTTAAACTACATCGTAGACTGAGAAATACAAGTCTGCTTGCAAACTTCTATGATACAACTCCTCTCAATATAAAAACATATCCACTGGTGGAACCAACCTTATCGTTATCTGAAATTCAATTAGCATAAGTAAATCCTTCTAACATAGTAGGAAATTTAAAATAACGTAAGCACCAATCCTTAGTACCCTTAAGGTATCTAAGTAAACGATGAAGTACAGTCCAATGATCTTTATCTGGGTTATGAGTATACCAACTTAGTTGACTCAAAACATATACAATGGCGGGTCTAGTATAGTTCATGAGAAACATCACGCTACCTATGATTTTAACATATTCTTCTTGTGAAACACTAGAAGCTTGTTTCATTTTCAAATAAATGATTGGATCATTGGGAGTTTTCATAGGCAATTCATCATGAGAACAAACTTTTTTAATATTTTATCAATATAATGTGACTGACTCAAAGAAAATCTATTCCTGGTTTTTCTCATTTTAATACCAAGAATCACATTAGCTTCTCCTAAATCTTTTATTTTAAAATGAGAAGATAAAAATAATTTGGTATCATCTACCATAGTCACACATGTGCCAAGAATCAACATGTCATCAACGTATAAGAAAATTATCATACATTCATGTCCAATCATTTTAGAATAAACACATGAATCAGATGTTCTTACAACATAACTATTGTTCACTAAGGTTCGGTCAAACTTTTCATATCACTAATTACGAGCTTGTTTAAGTTCATACAATGACTTTCTCAATCTACATACTTTGTTCTCCTAACCTTGAACCTCATAGCCCTCATATTTCTCTACATAGCTCTCTTTGTTCAGGTCACCATTTAGAAAAGTTATTTTTACATCCATTTGATGGACTGCTAGTCCAAGATAGTAGCTAAGACAACCAAAGAACGATAATCATAGTCACGGGAGAATAAGTATCAAAAAATTCAACATCTTTCTTTTACTTGTAGCCTACAACCACCAATCTAGCCTTAAACTTATCTATGGTCCCACTTGTTCTCATTTTGTTTCTAACGACCCATTTGCATCTAATTGGTTTACAACCTTTAGGTAAATAAAACAAATCCCATATGTGATTGGATATAATAAATTCTAACTCATTTTTACTTGCTTCTTTACAAAAGCTAAGCATCCACAGAAGTTACCGCTTCCCTATTGGATTTAGGATCCTCCTCAATTAGATAAGTAGACATAAAGTTCATATTTATCATATAAATATCATCATTTTCTACTAGGAAAGCAGTACTAAAATCAAGTCCAAAGCTAGTTTCAATCATTGGCCTTTTACTTCTCCTAGACTCATTCACATTATCCTTTTTAATACTAGAAGAGGGTGGTAAAGACAAGGACACTAAAGAAACATTAGAAGAACTAGCAATATCACATGCATTCTTTTTTATGGAAAACATATTCTCAAAAAATTCAGCATTTATAGATTCAAAAATAGAATAATCATCCAAACACAAAAATCTATATGGAACACTATTTTGAGCATATCTAATAAATGCATGGTCAAAAGTCTTTATTCCCACACTAGTTATCCTAAAGTCCTCTAAACTAACCTTAGCTAAACACCCCCACACATTTTAAAATTTTAGGTTAGGTGCAAAAAAAAATTCATAAATCATAGGGTGCTTTATCTAGCTTTTTGTGAGGAACATAGTATAAAATATGACAAGTAGGTAAAACAGCTTCCCCCCATATTTGGTTAGACATACCAAAATTCAAAAGCATAGCATTTTTCATTTCTTTTAATGTTCTAGTTTTTCATTCAGCTACGCCATTTTGTTGCGAGGTATAAGAGACACTGGTCTCATAAATAATATCATGATTATCACAAAAGTCATTTAGGAAACTAGTTCCATATTCACCACCCCTATTGGACCTAAGTCTCTTAACCTTATAGTCCAATTGGTTCTCAACTTTTGATTTATATTTTAAGAACATACTTTTGATCTCATCATTAAACCTCAGGAGGTAAACTTTAGCATATCTAGAGTAATCATCAATAAAGGTTACATAATATCATCTACCCTATGTGAATTAATTCAAGTAATTTTTTTGATCTTGTTGTAACTAATTTAAAGGGCTTCTTAGCAAATTTAGCTTCCACACACACTAAAAATTTTCATACTTATTAGTTTCCATCACATTTATTATGTTAATATCTTTTAATTTATTCATGGAAGTCATATTTAGCCTACTATGCTAAAAATTAATAGATTCAATGATATAAGCAGAAGTAGAACCTATTTTATTAATAGGAGCATAAACAACATTTAAGCCAAACAGTCCATCGGCCAAGTACCCTTTTCCCACAAAGTTCTCATTCTTAGTTAACACGAATTTATCAACATAAAAAACCAGTTTCAGTCCAGCCCTATTAAGTAAGCTACTCAAAACTAAGTTTCTACGTAAAGAGGAAACATAAAGCACATCACTTAAATACAGATTTTTGCCTGAAATTAATTTTAGAAGGACTTTTCCTTTGCCCAATGCTCCTGCAATTGCTGAGTTACCCATGTAGACTCATTTTCCATCACTTGCATCCTTGAATAGATAGAAAAAGTCTTAATTGACACATAGGTGCTTTGATGCCTCGGTATCCAAAATCCAATCAGTCTTGTTGTCAACCAGGTTTGCTTCAACCATCACTAAAGTAATCACATATTTAGTCTCAACAACATTGCACATCGAGCTACAGCTTGAGTTACACCATCCTTATAAGTTTGATTCTATTGGCCTAGCCTTTTGTAGCACTAATAGGCCTTGTAACCCATCTTCTCACAAACATAAAATATTGGCGTCTTCTTCTTAATGTTATCACCCTTCTTGAAGTTAGACTAACTCTATTACTAACCTTTCTTCTATATCATCTTTCCTTTTTCCTTAGATTTATCTTTGGTAAGACCAACTTCAACTACATTTGTAGTAACAGATCCAGAGACATAAGAAACATAGTTTTCCTTCAATTAGTTTTCCTCTTCTATCTCTATATGACCAATCAGTTAAGGTAGTGTCATATCTTTTTTCTTATGCTTCAGATGGTTCATGATGTCACTCCAGGCTTGTGAAAATGTTTCTATCAACATGTTGGCTTGAAATGTGTCACACAATTTCACGCCTTTGCCCAAGACTTCAACAAGCAAGATCTTGTAATCCTAGACTTGATCCATTACCGGTTTGTTGTCAACCATCTTAAACCTCAGCATGTTCCCAATAACATACTTCTTTTTTCCATCTTCATTAGAACGATACTTGTTCTTTATGGTATCCTAAATATTTTTTTGAAGACTCAATGTTGAAAAACATATCAAATAACTTGTTGTTCATATGTTGTAGAAAACAACCTCAAACATTCTTGTTGTCCCTTTCATATTTTTCATTTGCAGCTTCATCACCTTTCTTAGTAGCAGCAGGAGTGGGAGTGGAAGTTGGAGTGGCAAGTGCACTATCGGTATCCTTCTGAATAGATGGATCATTCAGAAACACATAATCGACTTCAAGAGCCTCAAACATAGTTAGCATCATTTGCGACCATATACGGTAATTGGTACCGTCCAAGGCTTCTACTTTCGACATATCTAGAATAACTCCTAGAACACAAGAAGCCATGTTGTCAAATTGATAAGAATACTTCAATCAACAGATTCAGTGCAACATTGATCGTGTGGTGTGCATGAGAGATACAAAGCAAAGCAAAACAACTCTAAACTATCCAAGGATCAACAGAAATAGAACTTCAGATTTAATAACAATAGCAAAATCCAATAGAGCAAGGCCACCAATTTAATCCTGAGATAAAAAAATAAGTGGGAATATAAAATAATCAAAGTCGTAATAATGGTACAATAACCGATATTAAACTTGATGTAAGCAACTAAATAGGACTAACACAATTGACAACGGTATCGATATCAAACACCATGAATGTAAGTAATATTGCTACATATATCCAAAATAATTTTTCACCTTAGATTGTTAGAAATAATGGAAGTATGCACAACAAAAAGATCAAAGAACCAAAATAATAATAAACGATATTTGTTAAATTCAAATGGTGTGCTGTGATTGAGATTCACTGCCCTGAAGTGAAAATCGACTAGACTTCAGTGTGAACCCCTTCTTAGCTGGTTCACCCTCAAGGATAACAAAACACCTCCAATATCGTGCATTCGTGATAGGAGGAATAGAACTACAAATTCAATGCCCAAATTTTTGTGAGAAAACAAAGAGAAAAAAAATGCTCAAGAAAAAACAAGCGCAAGTGCTCGGTCTTCTATGTGTTGAATAAAAAAGATGAAAAATCGGTCAAAATAGAAAAAAATGTAGAAGAGTGGAACATCTTCCACTCCTCAAACGATAGAAGAAACACTCAACAGCATAAAAATCGCAGCTATAGAAGATTGAGTAAAAATATGTTCAAGATTTCAGTAACAAAGGAAAATCGGGCCGGTTTGGATCTATAACCCACACCAACACCGGACCGAATAGACGGGCAGTGGCATGCGAGCGCATGTGTGATATATAGTCCAGGTGACTAACTATATAAAACTATCTAAACTTTCAACTCAAACATGTCAATGGGTAAAGAAATTGTTGTTATGTTATTGGCCAATAGCAAATCCCCCTATCCAATTACCCTCGCGGTCTTAGAGAATACCCCAGCCGTTGGAAAAGCCAAGTTTAATCAAAGCAAGTTTGTTCGTGTTTAGCTTGATCGCGTGAAGGTCTGGAGGTTTCCGTCCTACAAGAATCCTAGTCTTAACTGTTGATATTTGTGTCCCATGAACCATTAGGAAACACCATTTGAACGCCCCACCTTGATAGGAAGGAGAAGATATTATGAAATTCTTCATATTTGAATGCGATTTTATTTTAGTTGTACCAAATTGCAGAAATAACGAGTATGAAGGGGTAATCAATCCCAGGGTATTGTCTAAGGGGGGGGGGGAGGACTTAGTTCTGGCATCTAAATTTCAGCGAATGCACGAAATTGGTATGATCGTTAAACCCTGTAGTCGGTAACGGTTTCAAATTTTGCAATATACTTTGGTTGGAGTTGCGGTCGCAGAATTTACGGCCCAGGCTTTCTGTGTGCGTAGGACGGATCCGGCAAAGAGAGTCCGGTGAAACTCGTCTATTAGAAAGTGATTTTTTGGGGTGGGTAGGCTAGTCTCCCGTGTTGCATAAACCATGCCATTAAGTACGGAAGTGACGAGCCAAGGTCCGTTGTAGGACGCTAACTGTGGGCTGCATTTACATAAGATGCCTGTTTTTATTGGAGTATTTTCTCGCCTTGAGGATATTAGAAATGTTTATAATTTATTTATTTTTATATGGCTCGGTCACCACCCGTACAGATTATTTAAAGAGGAATAAGTTTGTTAAGTAAGAGACACCATCTAAGAATTTATTGGGCCTTGGCCCAGCTGGGGAAGAAGAAGTAAGATGCTACCGATATCACAATACAATACATATATGATATCCGTTTGCGGTTCCGCTTCCACTTCCACTTCCACCCTAAACATCATTATGACATCCCTCGTATCGTCACCAAAAATAATAAGTCAAAAAGCACTCGAATGGGGTGGAGGGGACGGGGCAGTTATGTTGTTGGGTGATGCATCATCCCCATTGGCGATTGGCGATACGTCCCATCATTATCCACTCTAAAGAAACACACACACACACACAATCAAAGAAGAATATTGGCTGGCTGGCGGATGCTTCTCTTTTTATTATTTCTACCTTCATTCATGACGAATTGACGACTATGAAAATAGAAGGAAAGTCAGTGACGGACAGCAGCAGCGTACGTACTGCAGCGCAGACGGGGTATACTACTATTTCTGGAAATAAAGATCAAACTAATTCGAAAACTGAAGAAAATTTTACGAGCTCTTTCTCACACGCCCGACCCGACGACATCGATGTGATTCCGTAACAAATTTACTCGACGCAGACAATTAAAACGTAGTAATTTCATAACAAATTAAACTGAACATGAACAAAATTATTCTAGTACAATACAGACAATAGTACGTACTACTAAGTGCTCAACATAACCAAGAAAACTCAGAGCCTACAGCCAGACGCGAGACAATTAAAACGTTTTTTTTTTTTTTTTTTTTTTTTTTTTTTGCTTCTCTCATAAACTTGCTTGCTTCCCATATGCATCCCTTTGGTGTTCTTCTTAAAAAAAATTATCCTACCTAAGCACTTGTTTTAGAAATTTTTTAAGTCTAAAAAATTTCTGAAGTAAGTGTCGACGGAGGATAATTACTTTTATTATTATTATTATATATATAAAAGTAATACCAAATACGGGGATGATTTGGATCTCCTCCAACGATTAAACCAAAAAAACACACACACACCATGCATCTTTAATTACGCCGGTTAGAAAATCGATTAACCAAAGCCAGTGCATTACTGGTAACTTGTGCAACCTCGGTGACCCTACCTTTAACAGCATCCTTAAGACGCCCTTCCACACCATTACTAAACCCATCAAAACAAGTACCTGCGTCAGTTAAAGCAGCACTAACCCAAGTCTCCACGTTGCTCATATGCCAGGAGAATTCCTGCCGATCAGCCCGGCTCATATGGCTCAACTCCCAGATCGACCTGCTTATCTCACTCACACTGTCACGCATCGTGTCCATACAGTCTTTCACCGCCATATATTCCCTCCTCTCTTTAGCCGACTTTTTCAGTCTGGAAACGTATAGGGCCGTTGATCGGGCTCGGACCAGGCTCGTGCCCAGGGAAATGATTACCAGCTTTCGTTGGTCTTGGTTGATTTTGTCGGCGAAGGGAGAGAGGGACCGGTAGCAGAGGCTCTGGTACCGGGTCGCACGACACGATTTCCGGATGAACGCCAACGATTTGGAGGAGGGTTTATTGCGGGCGACAGTGGATGAGGAAGAAGACTCGGCGGTTGTGATAAGGACGCAGAGGGAAAGCAAGAAGAAGAGGAGGAGACAGGACTTCTCTTTCGGCCTGGATGCCATTTTACTTTTTAGGGGAGAGTTTGGAATTTGGTTCTTGAGGAGGGAGGATGCCCGGGATGTGCAATAATATGTGATATGAGTCTTGTGGTTTGGGGGGTGGGGTTCAGTTAAAGGGGATTATTATTGTTATTATATTTATACTAGAGGGGAGTTTGTATTGTATTTGTAGGTCTGCATGATTCCGATGGCTGTGTTTTGTATTCTTTTGAGAATGTCACATGCTCACTGCTGTTGGCCCTTTTGTCCTATCCCCACACCCGTCTCTTTTTTTCTTTTTTTTTGGTACGATTGCCGAATTGTCTGTAACCTTTATATATAATATCTATGTCAGGCTACGAATAACTAGCTAAGATACTGACGACGGAGATAAAATATAAGACCTTAGGGAGTCAAACTAGGATTTACAAGCATAGCACAATCAAACTAGCTAGGAGCCGATATTTTATATGTTGTCCTGTATTTTTAATTTTTAATTTTTTTTATTACAAATATCTGTATATACCATCAAATACTGACAATATTCGTCGATATACATGAAATTTTATTTCTATATTTCGTATCGGACGCTTCTTAGAGTAACAAGACAAATATCCTTTATGCATCGTGAATAGTTCTATCTATATGATGATATTTTATTCCATAAATACATGTGGAGGATATCCGGCTATGTCTTTCTACTACTAACTATATTTCTATTTTCTATCACACTTCCTTAGTCGGAGCAGGAGGACGACCGATGCTTACACCAAATTAGAAATCATTAAAAAGGCAGGGAAGGTAGGTGGGCCTTTGGTAAAGATATGTTTGGTTCGTTGATGTTGAGCTGGATGGGATGATAGGTACATAGTGTAACTGTCACGATACATGATCGTCGTGCTCTGAAGAGGTGAATGGAGCTCGTGAAGGGGATGCCTTATCCAACATGTTTCGGCCGCAACATTGGCAGCAACCAGCTAATCCCTCTCCAGAGCAAGAATGGTGCTCATCATTTGGAGGACCAAGATATGAGATTATCCCTGACCAAAAAAAAAAAAACAAAATAGTACATGGAAGTGGACTTGGAAGAGTCTAAGCATCCACCCCAGTCAGCATCAAAATAAGCAGTGAACTAGTTGGCACTAGATGCATACATGTGGAGGCCATGCTAGAGTTCACAACATCTTGCAGAAAGTCATACTCGGATTTTTGATGCTATTGGTGAGAAGAGAAGGTGATGGTGGACTCATCAAATAGAACATGATGAGAGATGACAATTTTATATGTTTCCAAGGTAAGGCTGTGATAGCCACGATGATTGGCTGGATGGCCAAGGAAAATGTAAGGCATGGATTTGGGAGCTAATTTATGTGGAGTTGTGATAGGGATGTTGGCATTCCATAGATAACCAAATACACGGAGATGAGAATAGGATGGTGGCTATATGCAAAGAGCTTCGGGTGGATGGTAAGATTGAGAGTTTTGGTAGGGAGAATATTAAATAGATGAGTAACAGCGCGTAGAGCTTCTACCCAATATACAGGGGGCATATGAGGTTGAAATAGTATAGCGGCAATAACATAATTAATGGTCTGAATTATGCGTTTGAATTTTCTATTTTCTTCGGGAGTGCAAGGACAAGAGAAATGAAATGTAATTTCTTTTTTAGCAACAAAATTATGGAACATGGTATTAAATTCATGAGACCATTATCACATTGGAAGCTTTTTATGTGTTTGTTAAAGTGAATGGAACCAGATGATGTTTGGTATAATGGTAAAAATCAATTCTTGGATACCAGAGGCTCTAGGTTTAAATTATCTTCCTCCATCTTTCGTTATTGTAATACTTTTATAGTGACGCCATATATATGGTAATTTATACTAATCTTTACGGACCCCCTATGAATCTAAAAAAAGTAAATGGAGTCATAGGAGTGATAATGTTGTCTGGTTGTAAAAGCATAGGAGTTGAAATGAATGGGACAAGTCCACACATAATGAGTAAACTTATCCACAAGTACACAATAATATTTGAAACAAAAAACACTAACAATAGCCGACATATTTGTCTTGTTGACGAGCGTGACGTGACATAGAGGACTTGCATTATCCTCAGTATAGTTTATAATAGGTGTTTGAATTGAGATATAAAAAACATGGGAGTGAGGATATATGACAAAGACAATGATGCCATAAGATTGGTGATAAGAGGAACACAATCTTTAGAGCAATATAGGATGTATTTTTAGAGAGTTGAAGCATATTTTAGTCATTAGAGCTATATTACATCTAAGAATCATGATGCAATTGTAGAGATCCTTCACATAAAAATCAAAGGGTTAAAAATAATATATTAGTTGTGAATTTACAAATAAATATAATATATTTAATAACTTAAGGGTGACAAGAACATTGTTGAGATTTAAAGGCATCAAGGAGCTAGAAAAACATGGATGGCTGCAGTAGGTGATAGAAAGATTAGATCCATTACAAACATTGTTGAGATGCTTTAGAGTCCATATACCAAGCATTATCTACTAAAGGTTGAAGATTCACAGTATCTAGAGCGTAGGCCAAAGCAAACTTATCCTAAGATAGAAACGTTGGCCTTGAATTTAGAGTGGGAGCAAACTGATCCATTACCAACACTAAAGGATTAAGATTTTATTTTTGAGGGTTCAGGAACATTTTTTCCTAAATAATATTATGGCATCCTACCCTTCCATGAGAATAATGGGGTTGATATGCTTAATTTGATTAGGAAATTAATTGTGTGAACACTAGGTAAAGATGATAATATGACTCAAGCTCTAAGTTCTATCTTGTGTTATAAATTTGATCGTAACATGTGTTATCACATGCTCTATTTTTAAGTCTATCATAATCTATGTGCAACATGTTATGCTCTTAGAATAATCATGTTACTCAGTACACCCTACACCGATTACCCTTGTTATCATCAGTGCTCATTCCAACAAGTAGACAACCCTATTGATGTTTTACAAATCTTTAATGGTTGTCTTGGTGATTTTGATGTTTTACTTGTGGATGAATGGCATCCTTATATTACAGGGTTGAGTCATAGGTAGAGATGTCAATGGATTCCAATCCCGACACATTTTTTAGTAGATTTGGGTCCATAATTTTAGACCTAATAGAAATGGATTGAGTCTAGGTCCGTATATAACTAAATGGTTCTGAGTTTGGATCCAATATTTCTAGATCTAGACTCAGCCTGCTAAACTCATTTAGTATATATATGTGTGTATACATGCATATATACATAATAACTTTATATTTGTCATCCTTATTATGATTTTGTTTGAGCTCCGTATTCATTTTTTTATTTTGTTTTTATTTATCTACTTTATAAGCAATATGTGTAGTATTTTATTCCAAAATTATTAAAAATACCATTTGATAAATTAAAGTAACTATTTTGAAATGCTAGTTTTTTTCACATGAATAATTTCTTTAACAAAAAATACATATTAAACTAAAACATAAATGTATTTTTATTTATATAAATTAATCAACTTTTTTTTTTTCAAAAATAGTTAGGTTCGTTTAGGATCACTTTGCTCGCTAGAATTGATGGATCTAGGTCTGCGTCTACACTTTTGAAACTCAACAATTATGGATCAAATATGGGTCTAGGTCTATTACTATAAATGGGTAAAAGTCTGGCCAAACCCGATCTAGACCTAACCCATTATCATCCTTAGTCATAGAGTTCTAGTTATCTGAATACCCTTAGGTAACTTTTGTTTTTGGATACCCGTTTTTAGACTCTTAGAATCCATGCATCCTTTTTTGTTAGATTTTTAGACTCTTAGGTAACTATGTAATTGGAGTTAAGTTCTAAACTCCTCCATTTGTATCTTCTTTAATACTCTCTCTTATATTTCTATTGCTTTTATAAGTTTTGTTTCTCTCTTTATCATATTTAAATTTTAATGTTTTATGCCTTTTACTTACTATAAGGATCTTATGGTGAGCATACTCATATTAGGTATAACGGTAACACCCATTACTCTACTTTATAACTTTCGTAAATATATATATATATATATATATATATATAGTAAACATTTGGTCATTACAATTACTCTTTCTATGAATAAATAAATTTCATAAGTGTAATGGTTAGCATAGTCTAATATAATATCATATACCACATGAGGTATATTCAAAAGTCATATCTTACAATTATCTTATCTACAATAGCATTAGGAAATAGGGATAATGATAACTTTCATTTTTCAAAAGCAAGGTTTCCCTATGGCGTTTGATCAATTACCAGTCATCTAGCAATTAGTAGCAAGATTCAAGGAATTCACCTTGGTAATGTACATTATTTATGTAGTTGATAAATATATAAATAAGTGTTATAAGATACTTGTCACATACATTTACCATGCAATGAAATCAACTCAAGTACTTTATTGAGCAAATTTAACAATTGGACAAACATTCGTGTAGATGATAGATCGAAGTCATCTTGGTTTTGGGTTCTTGATTTTATATATAGATAGGTCCCATAGAAACAAGACCTGGTCTATTCTATCTAAAGAATACATCTAGGTTAGAAGACATATCCAAAAATAGGGTTCATCATATATTTTCCAACAAGTGGTATCAAAGTCACTATCATGTTAGACATATACCCATAGGTTCAAGTGAGGTTGAAGATGGATAAGATATTAGGAGGATGGAAGTTCATGATAGGATTGTTTGATGCTAAAAACAACTTTGCGCTATGGTAGAGCATAATTAAGGATGCTCTTATCTAACAAGGATTACACTCAACATTAGAGGATCAGATACCAACATATGTAGATGTTACTAAGTGGGCAAAAATGAAGTTGTGTGGTAAGTACAATCCAGTTGGCCCTTGGTCTAGAAATCAAGTATAATGTTCTTGAGCATATGGGTCCAAAAGAATTACACAGAGAGCTAGCAAAGGCATACGTGTCAAACTCATTGACAAATAAATTGTTCTTAATGAAGGATATGATTTTGCTTGAGATGGAAAAAGAAGACAATTTGCAAGATTATCTAAATGTAATCAATGGTGTGATCATCTAGTTATAAATTTTGGATTATCCCTTTAAGGGTGAGGATTAGGCTCTCTTATTGTTGGATTCTATCCCGAAAAGGTTTAGTTCTGTGGTGACAAGCCTATTGAGAAGGAACAAGACCTTTTCTTTGGAAGAACTGTTTTAGTTTTCCTTAAGGAAGAAATAATAGCAAGACATGGGGATCTACTTTAAGAGATGAATCTAGTCCATATGCAAGAGGGTGGTCTAAGAAGGGTATAAGAAAACAACTAATCTAGATATCAAATGTTTTCATTGTAACGGGGTAAGGCATAGCAAGAAGAAGTGTCCAAATTATAAGAAAATATATAAATGAGGAGTATGATGAGACTACAATAGATGATGATGATTGTAGTGATGTTCTCTTGGTGCATGAGATTGATACATGAAAAGAGGATTGGATCTTGGATTTAGTATATTCTCAACACATATATTGTAGTGATGATTGATTCAAGTCCTTGAAGACATATGATGGGATGTACATATCTTCAATCAATGGGGAAAAGGTCAAAGGTGAAACAAAAGGAGAGAGATTAAGAATCATGATGGGATGATTCGGAAAGGTAAGCTAGGTTCTTAAACTCAGTCTCAATCTTATTTCTTTAGGAAGGTTGGATGGTTTGTGCTATGCTATTCACTTAGAGTTTGATTGGATGAAGATTGTGAAAGGAAGTAAGGCCATCTTGTTTGGTACAAAAACCAACGGGAATGTCTTCAAGATTATGGGGAACAATGTTGTTGGGGCTTTGGCTTGAGAGAAGGCATTATTGGTTGGAGAACAATGCCATGGTTATACTGTTTGATCATGTATGTGAGCACATGTGGCGTGAAGAGGGAGATTGTTGAGAATTAAGCCCATACATAGAAGACTAAGGAAGACTTAACATAGAGGACAATGAACAAAGATGTTCGAAGGTCTATATGGGTAAGGAGTGTCAAAGAAAACGTCTATGTTGAAGAGGTACGAAGATAAAACAAAAATGAGTGCAATAGAGCCCAACATAGGGGGTGTTGGCCAACATAAGCTATGTTGATGGGCATGTGACAACCATAATGGGTAGCATGGGTTGTGTCAAGCCTAGTTTCCAATTCCATGCTACACGTTTTTTGACCTAGTTTTCTCAGTAAACTTTTTGATTAGGCTGGTATCATCTATCTTTTAGTTGATTTTCAGTTATTTCGTAACCTATATAAAGACCCTATCGTATAGAGTTGTCATAGAACTTACATACCAAGGTGTAAATACCAAAATTGAAAGTAAATTATTGGGGTTCTAGATCTAGGAGTTTTATATAAGAAAATCTTAACTGGGAACAAAAATTATTTAATTGACTATATTAATTAGTATGTTTGTTCTTGACACCTAATAAAAAAATATTAATTTGAGTGTTGTTAATCATTGTATTGCTTGCAATGATTGCTATAAAGATTTAAATTTGGTAAATTACTCTTGTTCATGAGTTTATTTATATTCTCTATAGCTCTTTGAGTTCTTGGTTTTGGATTTTTTATTCGGGATATAGATAAAGCTCCTGCGGGTCACAAAGACATCCAAAACCCAGGTTCTTCGCATATTTCTCAATAGGTGTCATGGCAACCCGATCTTCCAGACTAGTAAAGTTTTGGTAGGGACATGGAGAAGGGACGTCAGGTATTTGATGCGATTGCCTGTTATTAAGCATATTAATTAATGGTGAGTGACCTGTACAACGTCCTACCATTTACCGATGAACAGTTTCATCGATCACCTTGCAGAACACTAAAGTGGTCCGGTACAGAATTATGTATGAAACTGGTTCTCAACTCCTCACGGTCCATCTACCCCACCACACCAGTATACGTAAAGAGACTACCAGAACCACACACACACAGACGCACATATATATTCAAAACTTTTACTTCCATTAAACAATACTATGATATACCGCAAGAAGCAAGAGCGACAGTTATGAACAAATTCATACTATGGTGGATCATAAAACCAAACGATTGGTCTCCCACAAGCTCTATACTGTTACGTACTTCAGAACAGCAACTCGAAGCTTCTCCATGAAATCCGCAGCTTGTTTCTGCATGCACCCACCAAGGAATCAAATTAAGTTGACGTAACACGATTGTGAAATTCAAAGTCAAGGTCAATGTGAGATAAGATTTTAATATTATTTCGATAACAGATCATCTGAATGCATGATATTGAAAATAGACAGCTTATCCTTGGTCCTCGCAGCAGATAATGGCTTTCTACCAGACTCAGCGATGGGGAAAAAATGAAGCAGGAAGTTGTTTGCCATAATTAATTTGAATGAGTTGCAGACACAAATAGACAGAGAGCGGAGACAAGGTCTAGAGAGAAGCAATTTGGAATTTGCATCAAAATTACCAATCTATAATTTGGATGCATCTGTATCTCCAATGGGAGATGATCTATAATGAGGAAACATATAAGGATCATATAAACTACATAAGAGGGCAATTGGATCATCTTTCATAAAGATGATGATTTGTCAAATACTAATAAGTAATACTCCATCTGCGTAAAAAAGAAAGTTATTCTGTTATTTTTCACACTTTTTAAGAAAGCAATAAAAAGTAGTTTTAAAACTATACTAACACCCTTTATTAAAAAATAATAAAACATTTAATGCATATATAATTAAAAAAAATTAAAGGTAAAAATAAAAAATTGACTCTGACTTTTCTAAAATGACTTTCTTTTTTATAAAAATTTGATAATAGAATGGCTTTCTTTTCAATACAGAGGGATTAGTATATATGAAATCATGATCACAATGGCAATAGTTAAGGAACGAAGTCTCATGGTGCATACAGTACACGTTGAAAAATGTATCAAGATGTTAGAATGTGGTAATAGCAATTGAAATGGATCACGCCTATCAGATGCAATGTATGGAGTGTACCGGATGCAGGTTACCAGATTGATGAGATGAAGCCTAATATTTTTCTCTTTTTGGGAAGCACAAATGTTTTTACAGTTCTGTTCATAGCCCAACTGAAATATAAGCCATGATCTCAAATCAAATTAAATCAGCATACAGGCCAAGCAAAGCAACTATTGATTAATTACCTGGTTACTCTGCTGTGCACCAGCTATGTTCTCGTCAAGAAGTGTTAACAATGATCTATTCAGCTCATTAGTCTCAACCATTTCGAGCAACTGCACGGCCCCCACATAAGCAGTAGAAATTAGTTCTCATACATGTTGAAAACTACGGTTAAAGTTAGTTCCGAAACAAAAATAGACAGGCACATACAGTTGCCTTCTTGTCCTTGGATGTCAAGAGTTTGGCCAAGCTTTCCCTAGCTTTTACAAGGTCAGCCTGCATTTTGTCATACGCCTCTGTTTCAAAACCATTGACATTACATCATATAAGTTTCAAAATAATTAAAATCATAAAAGGCATAGAGAAGAAAAAAAAAAGCAAATTTGTGTGCCTGTAACTCGTATTTTGTGTGCAGTATAACATGGATGATTACGTGCAGGCATATACTGAATTTTGGAGCAGAACAGATGGTTTTGGAAAAACATGGGGGACTTGTGTTAATTAGGTGTACCCATGTTTCCCTAGTTTTCTTCAGTCTGCAGTTTTAGTCAAAAGTTGAGAGCTTGGCAAAAAACATGAGGAACAAATGTCGGCGTATACGGTTCGTGTTTTTCTCCATGTTCCATTGCCACAGTCTATACTGATATTAAAACCCTCAATTATGACCCTAATTATTGTGTTAACTCCCTCTTCTCAAATTCTCTTATTTTAGAACCCCAAGAGATAGGATTTGTCAACTTTAGTGATTTTGTTACGATTGATCATTGATTCTCCTCGTAATCACAATTTCTACACGTAATAAGATCATTTGTTTCCCCAATTATTGTTTTGATTATTTTTTCTTTCAATTAAATCTTAGAATTCCCAACACATTGGTATGAGAGCTTGGGTTCATGTTCAAATTGTCTTGGAATGGCATCTACAAGATTTGATATTAAGAAGTTATATCGTTCTATAAACTTTGGCATGTGGAAGTCAAATATGAGGGTGATTTTGATTTAGAATAGATTAGAGAAGGCTTTATTCAACAAAGTGAAGAAGCCTACAACAACAATCGATCAAAAGTTTAAAGAGATCAATCTAAAGACCCGCTCTACCATATATTAGTGGGTATATAATGAGGTATTGTGAAAGGTGGCTAAAGAAATAATTGTGTCCGCCGTGTGGTTAAAGTTGGAATTTTTATACATGATGAAATAGGTGAAGAATCGTCTGTTGTTGAAGAGCAGGCTGCATGATATAAAATTAGGTGATAGACAATCTTTATGAATTTGACTCGATTGTTATGAACATATAAAATATAGATGTCAAATTGAATGATGACAATCTTGCTATTGAGTTGTTGTACTTTTTATCTGCTAATTATATAAACTTTCATGGGACCATATTATATGGTAAGGATGAGTCAGTTTTTTATGATATCAAGAACGCCCTACTACAACAATAATTGATTGAAAATTTATTAACTAGAGGAAGTTCAAGTGATTCACATAGTGAGGAGCTTATAGTTAGGAGGAGAAGTCAAGAATAGAGTACTTATGACAAGAAGTTTAGATCAAAGTCTAAAAATAAATACAAAAGTGTTATTTGTCACGGGTGTCACAAGAAGGATTATATTGGAAAGTTTTGTCCTTAAAAAAACTTGAAGGTAAACTTAGTAATACATTTGGCTTAAAGGATGACGTTGTTACTACCTAAGATGATAATGATGGTGATGCGTTAACTGCAACCGATAGATAGACCAACAGGTTGGATCTTTTATTCTGAGTGCTCTTACCATATTTTTTCCAATAGGAATTGATTCAAGACCTATGAGACGACTTAAAGTGGAGTCGAGCAATAAAACCACAGTGTCATGGTATCTGGGTGTCACGAACGATATTTTATATGCCGCGGTTGTCGCAATGTAGGTTTTTAAAAAAAAAATTCACAATACATATTGGTAAATATCGCCAATATCGGTTAATATTAGCAAAATATCAGCTAATATCCAAAATTTCATTGATATCATGGCGTTGAATATATGATTTTCTGAAACGGCCGCATTTCAAGAATTTCACATCGCAGTTGATCCAAAAACCGCAAAATTGCGGCCGATACACAATTGCAGTACCAATATTCCATTGTATGAGCGAAGTAGATCTAATGGGCAATGTTATTACACGCAAATTTCCTAGAATAGGGGTTATAAAGGTGATGATGCATGATGGTATGTTCAAGACACTATCCATTGTTCAACAAATCTCGGAGATGACCGATAACCTAATTTCACTGAGTTTCTTATATTGTAATGGATCTTATTATATGATCGAGAATGACACAATAAGGATTACTAGAGGAATTCTTGTTGTGATAAAAAGCAATAGGGTTAGGACATTGTATGAGCAAACCGGTTTTACCATTGAGGGTGAAGCTGTAGTAACATTTGTGGGTATTTCTAAATCAAATGTTACTAGACTTTGGAATAAGCAAATGGGACATAAAGTGTCAAAGGTATGAATGAACTCCCCAAAAGAGGGTTTTTGGATGAATAGAGCACAAGTACTATAAAATTGTGTGAAGTGGCAGGTAGTAAAGTGAATTCTGAGGTATTTGAAGGGTACATCATCACCTTAATTGAAGTATGGGAGATCGACTAATGCGTTGACTAGGTGCATTGACTCAATGGAGATCTTGATAATAAAACGTCCGCCATTGCTCACACGTTTTGTCTTGGTTTTATAAATAGTAGAAAATCGTCCTTACAAGAGATGATTGTGCTAACTACCACCAAGGTTGAGTACATGGCTATGACTTAGACTTTTCAAGAAGCTGCATGGCTTGCAGGGTTAGTTCATAAGCTAGGGTTCAATCATGGTGCTCTTGTTATTCAAAGTAATAGGCAAAGTGTTATCTATTTAGCAAAGATTCAAAATTATTTTTGTTGTCAAACGAAACACATTAATATTAAATACCACTTCATTAGGTACCATTGTTGCAAGTAAGGTTGTATTGGAGAAGGTGGTTATTACATAAAATTCAGCGAATATGCTAACGAAATCATTGACGGTGAACAAGTTTACGTGTTGCTCAAACTTGGTTGATGTTCACATACTATAAGACCCTTTGGGGCATGAGATTTTTCAGATGGCCTTGTCTATTTTTGTTACTAATTGTCACAAATACTACGTTAAGATAGAGGATTGTGAGCTTGTGATTCATATTTGGTGTGTAGTATAGCATGCATGGTTACATGTAGGTGTCCGGTGAAGTATGGACCAGAAGGAGGTGTTTCCCTTGTTTTTTTTCCGATCTACAGTTTTTGTCAAAAGCTGAGAGCTCAGGAAAAGACACGAGGGACCTGTGTTATGTTATATGATCTGTGTTTTTCTACGTATTTGACCATCATCTTGATTTCATTGATGACGGCCTGTACGGGTATTGAAACCCTCAATGACAATCCTATTTAGTATGTTAACTCTCTCTACTTTAATTCTCTTGTATCGTAGAACCCTAATTTTGTGAGGATGGATCATGTGATTATACTCGTAATCACGATTTCTACACCTAATAAGATCATCTGTTTTCCCAATTCTTATTCTTAATTGTTCTTTACTAATTTTCTCTATTAAATCTCGGAATTTCTAATTCTATCAAATTAGTTCACCTGCGTTTACATTGGTGAATTCCCAACAAAATCCATGTTCATGTTAAATGTTTCAGCATACACACCTGTTCCTTCCAACAGGGCTTTCTCTAGTGCTTCCAGCTCAATCAGTCTGTCTTCCATGTCCTACAAAATCCATTAAAATTTAAACATCATTCTTCCCCTTCTTAGATTATTAGGAAGAGGGAAAAAAAAAAAAAAAAACTACAAAACTGCTAGCAGCCAACTTATTAGAGTTATGAGAAAAAAAAGAACCTGAGTTTTTGATACTGCAAATCGAAGTTTCCCCAACTGCAGTTTTATTTGTGAGAAAAAATCTTCATTTAATCTGCATTTACTTTCCCAATTTAGTTTCAAATTGATTGAAAAAAGAACCTCTTAACGAATTGCAGCTAAAACAGAAAAAAGCAAAACTATAGCGGAGAGAGGACTTGAACTTAGAGATTTAACATATCTATAACTTGTAGAAAAACGAATTTCAATTGTTGTCGCTCAATCATATCCATCCAACTCCATCCACTAGTTTGTCAATTTAAAAAAATCCCAAGTGCAACTTTTTCCAAATATTATAAAGGGAGAGCAAGCATCAACGCATTATAACTCCGGACAAATCGCCGAACAGCTGTGACGCAATATCTAATTCAAATAACGAAGGAGACAAAACCACTAACCTGGGTCTCAATCTGGCAATCTCATATTCAATCTCCTGAGCTTCAGTGTCAAGAAAATACTCTATCAGCTCCGCTTCGGTATCTGGAGCTTCCCTGGAGTCACGAAGAGCACGTCGCCGCTCTTTTTCTTCCCGCATTTGTTTTTCAAATGCTTCCCTATACTCGGCGTCCTTCTCAAGACGCCGTTTGAACTCCAATTTAGCTAAATGCCCTGTTTGGGGAGGAGTCTTGAATACCCCTTCAGGGTCCTTCCTTTGCAAACAACACCAACAACAAAGAAGAAATCAGAAACAATCGAGCATTTTATCAATTGCGGATGAGAGACTAAAATCAGAGATATGAGATGGTTACCCATTGAACGCATGAGATCTTGAGTCTTGAAGGGGATGGGCTGGCTGTCGTTATCGACTTCGTATAAACAGGCAAGCTTAATCTTGCAATCCCAACGCTGCTGAGAGCGGCCATTGGCAACCACGATTAATGTCTGCTCACTAGAGTGAACTCTGAAACAGTAATAGGCTTTTTGATTGATGACGCAAGTATATCTACTTATCCGATTGGGTGGCTCTCCTCTGCTCTTCTACACAAACAGAGACGCGAAGCATTTGTGAGCCTTGGGCATCTGTTGAGCGAGCATTTTAGTGTGCGCGCGGGTGTTGTTATTATTTGTCATTTTACTATATCAGTAGAAAATATAAAAAATTCTTTTATACAAAGTAGATAAAATATTTTTACTAGTAATCGATATATTATTCTTTAAAATTTCAATGGTCAACATTTGTTAATTTAACCTAAAAAATTAGAATTATTTCTTAATTTTTATATTAATTAAGTTATCCCTAAATATAAATAATTGTCGTTCTTCCATTTCTAGGCAATAATTTGAACATAAAACCTTTTGTTATTTAGAATGTGTTTGAAAGAGCATCAGTCAATAATTGTTGGCTCTTGCAACTAATTATTTTAATTTATCCAAAAAGTAAGTTGTTTAAAATTAGATTATATACATGTATATATAATTAAAAAATAGTTATCGGAACTTGATACATTTAACAAATATATACTTATTATTTAACTAAACTTCATTAACTTTAATTTTTTTTATAACTTTGCATAGCATCTATTAGAAGATAGATTATGCACTTTTTCTTTTATATCCAAAAATAAAATAGATCACATTAACCTAATTAAACTACGATAATAAGTTTGTTCATTTAGTATAAGTTGAATTAACTCTCATTTTTTAAACTTATACTATAAGAAATAAGTAAATTAGTGATCAACTAAAATAATTTATTTATGTTGATATACCATAAAAGTCATCACTATTAATTTATTTATTGTGATCAATATAATTTTTTGTTGTTAATTATTAATTTTTTTTGGTTATTAATGTATTTTTTTTTACTCAAATATATACAAAATTAAAAGTAAAAGTTGTAACTTATCAAATACATGAATATTTTATATTAGGAAAAATGAAAAGGACAAAAAAAAAAGCCACACAAAAGAGAGAGAGAGAAAGAGAGAGAGAGAGAGAGAGAGAGAGAGAGAGTGTGTGTGTGTGTTTTTTTTGTGCAATGTGAAATTGTGAGGCTAACATTACATAAGACCCTCGATTTCGACCTCCTCCAGCCCACAGGTGAAATTTGGCGCCTCCAACTTCAATGATGGATGGCGACGTCTTCTACAGCCATTGCGACATCAATTTGGTAAGTTCTTCATCTTCTCGCCTTTAAATTCTAGTTTAGGGTCATATTTAACTTCGTTCTTGTCACACTAGCAACTTGATCAATAACTCAGATTTTCCCACACTTCAATTCCGGCCTTTTTTCTACCCATCGATGATGGTCGACTCATTAATGGTGAGTTTCCTTCCCTATCTTAGCAAATTTTTGTATATCTTCTCCCAATTCGCATTTTCCCTTCTCCTGATTATATCCCACCAATGGTGCATTTCACTTCACCTGAGCCCATTGACGCCTTCCATTTTTGTTAGAGCCAGCAATCAGTTATGCTTCGTTTGAGACCATCAACAAGTGGAAGATCTTAGTTGTGACGACTATCACTTGCAATTTACTGATTTAGGTATGTGTTGTGTCATTTGAAACCCATCAAAAAGTTCGCTCGGTTCATTTTTTTCGCTTTGGCTTGTGACATTGACTCGACTAGGCTCGTTAAAAGTTCGGTTCGGCTCGTTTATTTAGTTAAACGGACTGAGCCCAAACATCATTTTAGGCTCGTTTAGTTAAACGAGCCGAACCCAAGCCTAGGGGTATTCGGCTCGGCTCGGCTCGTTTACAACCCTATTTGTATTGAAATAGAATTTCATTGGTTGGCAAAAACTTATAAAAGACCTGTGAGTTTTGCTAATCACTGAAGATGAAGTGGTTCACCATCTGTACTTTGTAAGTTGGTGTATTTTGGCTTCTGATTTAAGTTATTAAAATATGAGGCTCGTGCAATTTGATAATGTTCTAGTGTAAATCAATCACCTGCAATATATTTGTCTTCTCAGAAATCTTCACAAGAACTGATATATGTAGAACGTTTTGATCAAGTCCTCTTCTAAGTAATTAAAAGGAGACCATTAAGATTTACTGCATTTGCCTAATGTTCATTTGAGAAAATAATATTCATACCCCTCGCACGCGTTATCATTCCTTCTTTTAGGTTTGTAGATTTCATTCCTGAGGTTAGATAAAAACTAAGGTCTTCATCTTCCTAGAAGGTTTCCCACTTCTATTAATTGTTTTATAACTCCTAAGAAACAATGCCTTTTTGCCGATGCTATTGCCTAACACACAAAAAAAAAGTTGTCTCTGATAAGCTTTGTTTTCTCTTGACCAATAAGCTCACAAAAGGTTGTTTTAATATAGTTGTTCTTCTTCTTTCTATTATTTTTGTTGAAAGAGTTGTTCTTGTTGATAATATGTTTGTTGAAAGAGTTGTTTCTAAAACAACACTTCCCAAAATATATAACCTAGCCTCTTTCTACCTCATCTCCACTCTCTAGACCTCCCATCTCTCTACCCTTTACCTTCCCATTCCCCTAACTAACCTCTCAACTCCTAATGCGTTACTTCTAAGGTATGTCATATCAAATATCCTATTCTCAATACTCCAGTGATGATGCCTCAATTTTCCTATCAAAAAGGAAAGAGCATAAATGTTTTATCAATATATATTTCGCTAAAATAAGAAAGTTGTAATGGTTGTGTCATCACTATGGAAGTTAAAGGTAATTAAGAATACCATAAATTCTCAAGAGATGACATCGAAGTACAATTGTAGGGTGTTTGAATGGAATTTGTATATATATTGTAGAGGTGAAGAACTTTGCATTTTCCCCTATTTAATTGATGAAAAGTTTGATTGAGCTTAAAGTTACTAGGAATGATAGGATTGAACAAAAAGCTACTAGTTGTCTTTAATTATTTGTTATTTTATGAGCTAATATGCTTTTCACTTTGTCCTGCATTCGATGTGGAAGGAATTTCTTAGTCGGGTGCTTCATTCATCTTGATTTTTATGTCATGCACAATCATACCTTGACTTTAGTTTGTGGTATGGATTATGAATTATCTTTGATTAATTAACATTTCATTTTCTTAAGTTCTAGATAAACATTCCTTATAGGGTAGCTACTTTGATGGTTTAGCGCTCTTCAATCTTTTCATATATGTTGGCAAATTTGTCTTGATTTGTGCTTTGTGACTATTTATTTATTTGTGAGTTGTTCTTACTCATTATTTGGTAAGGATGATCAAGAAGGAGACACATACTATGAATATAGAAAAGGGGTAGATACCCTAGTGGTGTTTCCAAGGGATCTTGTTAAATTAGTTGTCAAGGTCATTTGTAACCACCGCCTGACTATTAAATTACCTAATTCATTTATGGCTAGTAGCACATGTCACTCATCAATTGGGAAATTTTTTGGCTTCTCAAAGTGGTAAGTCACTTTTGATTTAAAAAGGTGGTGTCAAAGTGGTGTGCTCGGGTTAGCTAAGAGCCTAGGGGTTTTTCAATTCCAAGTGTCACATTTTGTCCTAGGGAGGATGCACACTTGTATTTTATGGCAACTTAACAATTATGTTGTAAATTTTTGAGTTCCCTAATAAGGACCTATAAATAACAAGATGATGTGATCAACACTCTCATCGTCCTATTCTATTTGATAGAAAAAAGTTTTTTCATTTTCCTCAATTTTCTTAGAGAAAGCTTGATGAAGAAATGAATTATCCTCAATGGTCATCTTCCTTTATAATTCTTCCTTCTCCACCTCTGCTCTCTCACTACCTAGGTTTCCATCTCCTTACAATTCAATCAAGAGGGAAACTTTGAGTAGTAGTTTTGACTCATTGCCTTACTACAAGCTTGCTTCTCTCACCAATGAGGTGGAGAGTTTATGGTGTCAAGTGAGATATTATGTTTGTTCCCTATTTAGGGATAGAGTTGTTGTGAGGAATGCTTTATCTTTTATTAGCCACCATAATGATTTTTTAGGCATTGATGAGGAAAACCCAAAATTGGAGGTGTTTCTAGATCCATTAGGGGGGTTAGAGGATTACCAACATCATTTGGTGGAAAGTGCAATTGTCTGTTTTAAAGTGAAGAACTTAACCTTGTTATGGGAGTGAACGGTAATGCATGCTACTAGAAAGGCCTTCATGGCTTTGTGGTAATATTGTCATACTAGTTTAGAGTGCTAGTGGTTGAACTTGTACTAAAGAGAGAGGCTTATTCTACAGAGTGATCACAACCGAGCAAAGCTATATTGTTTATCAAAGGATTGCAAATAGACTAAGTAACATCTAATTGAGCTTCACCGTGACTATCATGACCTAATAGGGGAAAGCTTGTTCAATGAAGAATAACTAGGTTGCCCTTGAGTTATTTTTCCAATAAGCTGTCATTTTTATAGGGTGCTTTGTTAGCATGAGCGGTGGTTCTACGCTGCTAAAGTATGTTTAGGTTTGACTTTAGAGCTTTATTCTTTCGTTCATAGGAGTTTATTTATTTTTTACATTTATTTCTTTGATCCTTCATTTAGTGATAAGAATTTTATTGTTATGGTTTTGTAATTTTGCTTTTACAAAGAAAATTTTGTAATTAGTAAGTATATAGTCATATAGGAGTAAAGTAACTCTTTTGAAAACTTATATATCTATGATATACCTAAGTACATCCCATACAAGGGTGGAAACATGCAAGTGTTTCTTGATGCCTACTTTCCTATTTCACAAACTTGAAATGTCAATACAAAAATAGTTAAAATCTTACTCCGAGTTGTTTGTGATAATTCCCAATTATGTCAGGTAAGGTGTTGTGATTGAGCCCTACATTAGGTGTGTTAGAATTCAAGGTCTCATCACTGTATTAAAAGATTTTCTAGCAAAAAAACCTAATGTGTAAAAACAAAGTATAGCTTCTATTGTGGTTGCTCGACATTCACAGTTGCCTATATCAATTTATGGTATGGATGCTCTATTGCAATCCTTTGCATAGTTCCATGTTACATGGCTTGAGTATGGTCACAATCTACAATTTTATCTCTTCTAGTTGGGTCCAAGGTGTAGTAACAATAAGGCATACATAAATTAACAGTTCAGTAATGAATGTTAATCATATGCATAGATAGAGTGGGATTTTTTTTAAAGGAAAATAGGCTTTCTTATTTGTGGCAATTCGGTACAATAGTAAGTGGAGAACCTATCTACAATGGTGACATATGGAATGTATTTTTCTTTCCTAGAATCATATTGACATGGTCTAGCACAATTAATAGCAATGGACCACATTAATTAACATAGTAAAACATTTTTGCAACCAAAGAGCGCATTATTATGAGCTTTCACTTCATAAACAATAGTAGCAACCAAATCTCTAGGAATCTCCATTTAACGTGATGCACAACCATGCACCTTAGCAAGCAAGCAAAACATGTATTTACATTGACAAAAACGTCAATGTCATCCCATCACCTTCACAATCACTAGAATTATCCCCAACCATAGAATATTCCTTCAAGAGGTATTGAATTGTTTCTATCTAGAGACAAAAGGCACAAGTATTTTTAGGGGCTAAAAAATGCAATACAGGAAGTCCTTGGTGGCTAAATGCTCATGTGTTACTTGCCACAATATTATGATACACTTTGAGACAAATGGATCTACCCAAACACTTCTCCGCTAATGTTTGTTTCTCCCTTCCAAAGAATATTATTGTATATGATGTTGATACTGTAAGTGTCACATGCACCATGGTCACTCAAGGCATCATGCAACTCATCCCATCAACCAAAAATGCTGCATGTGGTCCAAGAAGCCATAGCTAGAAATATGATCGAAAAAACATCTTCTCTCTTAAGGTAACCCATAAGGTATCTTCCTTGTTAGAAATATTCTAGAGGTGCTTCCCTATAGTAGCTATGTTCCACTTTTCAATATACAAAATGCCTAACATGCCCTTATTATTTGTTAAGTACCAAGAACTCATGTAACTAGTAGTTTATGAGATATAGAACCCTTACCCATCCAAAAGAAGCTTCACGATAAGCCAATAACCTAGTGAATCACCTATTTGGGAAGAAGAAGTGTGTGGCTCCAAAAAGTATGTATTTCAAATATCACATTGTTGGTAAGTTGGGGTCTGCTTTCATATGAAAGCATTCTAGTGGACCAATTGCAGAATATCTAGGCAATCTTCTTAATGAGAGCACCCATTTGGTGTGAAGAAAGACTAGAATCTTATAGGAAGGCGCGCATAACTAAAAAGAAAAACTCAAATATGAAACCCTAACTCTTGTGTGATGATTTTAGTTAACTAAGATTGTATGCCCCCATAATAAATTGCACTTTATGTAGACTATGTAGACTAATATGTAAACCTAAAAGGTGGCTGAAACTTTACAAGGTACTCATAATGCATCTATCATATAACATATCTTCTTGACATAAGTGTAAGATATCATCAGCATAGGAAAGGTTAATAATACCCAATCTCATGCATTGAGGGTGTCCTTTAAAATTAGGGTTGTTCCATAATTTTTGCACATCCTACTAAATTATTCCATGGAAACCACACAAAAAATGTAAGAGGATATAGGCTCTCCTTGGCAAAGGCCCATTTGGCTAGGAAAAGGAGATAGCTTCTTGACATTCAGGGATATAGGATAGGTGGCCCTTTTGGCACTTGCCATGAAAATCCTAACAAAGGGAGGTAGGAAATGGAATACCACTAGTACATGTTATAAGAAGTCACAACTGGAAGAGTCATGGTCCTTCTTTAGATCAATCTTCATCTTATTGCAGGGTGATAAGAGTGGTATTTTTAGTTAATAAATTGCGAAGGTAGAATACGTATGTGTATGCTCCCGATAATTAATTAAAGATGAAGTGTTCCTTGTTTAGAAGTGGTAGAGATTGAGATGTGAGACATTTTAACTAGTGCTAATTTTTCTATTATTGTTCGTCCTATAACTTATATGCTTCCTAGCCGACTATCTTAGTGATCTTGTAGGATCATTTCCAATTAAGGCCTAGCTAACATGAGTTAGCTAGCTTCTTAGGTATTCTAGACAACTTTTCTCAATAGGCATTCATCTTATTTGAATTGTCATGCTCGTATATTCTAGATGAATGTTGGGTTATCTTCTATCGGTATGCTAGTATTCAAATAATGTTTAAACCTCTTCATTTCTCTATAGTTTATAGAATATGATAGATTTTTTGTTCTACTCCTTATTGGAAAATTGTAGATTGGATGTTAAAAGTCCAGCTTTAATAGAAAGTACCGTGTCTGTCTTGTTTACAAGAGCAAAGGAAATTTCTCTTACTGAGCAGCTTGTTATGGTTCTATAGGACTATAAGAATCTAGGTGGTTTGCTTATTTGATTACCTTTGGCCCGGTTAAGTCTTTTGTTGAGTGTGGTGATAATAGTTTATAAGTCTGGAAAATGAATTGAGAGTCAATGTTTGTAGTTATCTCTTTAGGTAATCTAAATAGACATATAATGTTCTTCCAAATAATGTTTTTCACTTCTCGGTCCCTAACTCAAGCAAAAGCTTCGGCTTTGGCCCACTTGGAAAAGTAGTTAGTAAGCACAAGCATGTATTATCTTAGATTGGGCGTCATGTTGGTTGATGAATGGCTTGTGTGAATCTTTGACACTTGTCGCACCTCCTCACTCGATTGAAGTAGCCTACTCACATGGTTAGCTAATAGCAACTGGTGGTGTGAACTTTATTACAAAGGTTATGTGAGCCAAAATGGTACTATAGATCTCTCTAATGATGTAGTTAGGGGTGTACACGAGTCCAAAGTTAGATTGAACCAAATCGGATGCCCAAAATTGACAACTTTTAAGGCTAAAGACTAGGTTGAATCACAACCAACCTATACCTTGCTTAGGACTGTAGAATTCTGAAAGTCTAAAAGTAACTCATATCCCATGATCAAGTGTGGTAACACCTAATCCTAACAACACAAGATACAAAACTGATAAGGAAATACATAAGGAAGAATTAGGTTGCATAAGTCCATGAAAATAAGGTCACATACCCCAACAACAAAGTTGATTGACTCTAGTGCTTAGCTCATACAAGATACCCTAGCAAGGAAACAACTATCTGCACATTAAACTGAAAGGCAATATATTTGATACAAAAGTATTGAATAAACACACCTAACTGTAGGCAAATAACATGCATGTTGGGTCACCTAAGCAACTGATAGAAGATAATAGCATGAAATCTATTATTTCCCTACCATATACCAACTAAAAATAGGGAATTGCAAGGGACTCATCATTATATTGAAAAAATGCAAAACCTAAAGGCATCTCTAGCATGCATTTCCAACATAAATCTTGAAGTGTTGGCTCATGGTTGAACAAATGTTTTTAAGTGTTTATACTAAACATTTATCAATATGCGCATAAGGACATCTTAGCCTACTACCAATGGAATATAGGCCATGGGGATTAATAAAGAAGAAGAGGAGCATCCCACTCTACCACACATGTTAAAAGACATAGGGAGCTAACAATTTTTTTTTTTTTAAAATAGGAGCATCTAGATCCACTACAAATGGTTGTCTATGCCAAGGAAATAACATGAGGACTCCATCATCCACCATACTTGGGCATATTATGCCACTACTAGTTAGACATCTTGTCTACCACCACCCATCTCCAACCATGGTAGTTAAACCAAAGGTATCCTAATTATTAAATGTGTACACACCCTATGGAGTTCGAAGGTACCTATATAATAGAGAAGGTACCGAACTATTATACAGCTAGTGGCCCCTTGTGCTTTACAAAAATGCAAACTAATAAATCTGTAGATTATGTTTTATACATTAACATCAAATATGTCCACGAGTGTATGTCTCACATGGTACTCATAATCAAGTGTTTATTGTTAACACTAAACTTATTATAAGGTGAATGGGTCCCATTTTTTCCAAAAATTACTACTTTTAGCTAAAAGACCTCAAAAGCCAACAACAAAAATATTGGATATATAAGGCTTAACTATCATAAAATAAGGTTGCACACTAATATAATATTTAGATTGGGGTGAATTGAGGTGAATCACCTCTGTTATCCAATTTGAGGATGGTTTTTTAAATGTTCACCTGGGTTAATCGAGGTTAAACTTTTTCTTTCATTCATCTCCATTCAATCCATGTTTATTAACCTTATTTTTTGGGAATAAGGGAGGTGAAGGTAAAAATATAAGTGATATTTATACCTAATCAAATATAAATACCCTCAGTCTTAATACCTCGCTTATTTAATAAAAGGGTATAAGTGTCATTTGTTTTATTTTTTATCATTTATTCACCTCAATCCAAATATGATTAAAATAACATTCACCCTGATTCACGTAGGTTAGTTTAATATTTATCCAAATAGTATTTTAAAACATTCATCCTAATTTCCTTCACCTAAGCTAATTTTTAAAGTTTACTTTTATCCCGATTTATTCCAATCCAAACAAACTATAATTTTTGAAACTTTACTACTCATACAAAATACTATTCACGATTGATAGAAAATATTATTTTATACCAAAATGCTTAGATCCAAAAAGCATTAAAAGTTATTATAAAAAATACTATTTGAGCTCAGTTACTATTTCAAGGTTAAAATCAATGGTAAATGGTTAACCATTAACCAAAAACACATACTTAAGGCCTTTTGAGAGTAAATACGTCATTTTATGCTTTAATTAGACAAACGTGTGATTAATTTTATATTAACCCTACATAAGGTGATAAGTTAACAATTAACTAAGAGCATGTTAAAAAAATGAATAACATAATGAATTTTGTTCAAGAACACCTAAAAGGCAGAGCATGCCCAAATTAAAACATGCTAAACATAATACTTAAAGTGGATACTAATTAAACATGATGGAATCCCTTAATTAACTTAAAAGGCATAAAACTCATTTTTAAGGCCTAATGGTTGAGTAGCTCCACATGAAACAAGTTATAATTAGCATGTGAAAGCTATTTTCCAAGGGTTTATGGGGTTTGCCATTATTACCAAGTCTCTAACACTAAGAAAAGAAACAATTCTATTCAAACGATTAGCTTAGAGATCAAAAGATATGACTTCACCTTTTAGTAAACATAAACTCCTTTTACATAATCAAAAATAAGAGAAAGTTTAGTAATGGAAATTAGAAGTAGAAAAAGGTTTAACAATGGAGGAAGACAGTGGTGAAGGCCACAAAAATGGAGAGAAAGGAGAAGGGAATAGCGAAAAACAAGACAAGAATAAGAAGAGAAGAAGTGACTCAGTTGAGGTGGGTAATAATTGGTAATAAGGTGGACAGGTTCAAACTTATTTGACATGTATGTTTTGTGGTCGAAATATCTAAAATGGAATCAATAATCATAGGGGATACATTTTAACACATGAGGGCAGACAAAGGAGTATATTTCAAGCGTCCATATGTCATGTGATAGTTAGAAACGAAAGAAGAAAGATTAGCAAACTTAAGATAGTGTAAAAGGGTAAACGTATACCAAGGAATCAAAATCAAAATTGATAGATACAAAGGAAAGTGGGTGGCACTAGACTTAGGGCCAAAAAGAGTGGCTCAATCTCTTCTTAATCAAGAATGAATGGTTTAGATTAACTCCCAAGATTAAATAAGAGTAAGCAAAAGAAAACTTAGATTTGATGACTATTTGTATCCAAAACTATGTGATTAAATCCAAAAAATAATAAAAAATAATTACATAGCATTTTAAATCATTTCGAGCTCAATAAAACTAAGATATTATAATTCCCAAAGTTTCTTTTTAATACAATGAATAATGTCTTTTTGCTAACAAATCGGCTCAAAATTTTGAAAAAACCCTAAAGAGATTAAGAAAAATATAAAGAACCCAAATGTCCTCATTAAGGAAGAGTCTCAAAATAGCTCAAAGTGGCTTGAAAACCTCATGGGAGTTAAAATTATGATAAAAGACAATACGATGAGAACAAAATGTTTCAAAATTTTAACTAGGGTTTCAAATCGCTAAAAGGTGTAAGAAAATATGTAAATAATGCAAAATTTATTTTCAAATGATAATAATTGTGAATAAATAAGGGTTATCAAAATAAGGATATTGCACAAACTATGTCGAGTTATATGTCAAATTGAGCCTAAAAATACTAATGAACGATAGAGAACCATTAAAATCATCAAAATCCAATTATAACAACCATAAGGTCTGTTTGGTCAAGAATGATAACAAGGTCATTTCCAAACTTTTCAACATAGATATACACATATTTAGCATGTTTTTTTGACACCATAACATTATGCCTCATAACTTTGATTCATATGCCAAATCGTGAAAAGTCATAAAATTACCCATATTATGCTACATAAAATCATACATATAGTGGTGCAAGTAAAATCTTACTTGAATTTAAGTGATTAAACTAATGAAAAACAAATAAGGAAATCGATTAGGCTCTTCCTAAAACCACCCTCAACTTAGAAAATTTTAATAACAAACACAAGATTATAAATGTAATACTCCCATTTTTCACTACTATAAAATTTTGTTTTGAAAATGTTTATGGAAGCAGAAATATGAAAACACTACTAAGAAAAATTAGTTATTACCACGACACCTAACACTGGATAGATGTCCTACCATCTGTCCTATGCTAAATACATAGCTAAGTATCCAAACAACCAATCACAAGGAAAAGAGTGCACAAATAGATAGTGGAAAAATGATAAGAGTTAAGGATACCGAAATCAAGACCATATTAGGTCCAAATCAACATAAAGAGAGTTTTTGCTGAAATAGGATAAAACAAGCAAAATTCTTGGTCTCTCAAGGACCAACAATAGAGATAACCACTATAACGTTGACACTCGCTTTCCCCATGCCCAACACATAAATCAATAAGCTACAAGTCATCCTCAATTAACTTCATAATGTCATCTACTTGTGGGATTGATTAGGCGACTAATTAAACAGGCATGTTGGTACACTACATACTAAGTAAGGCAAGTTACCTTATCATGGTAGATGTGATGCGCATATGGTCATGATAGAAATACAAGTCATGATATCTCAAATTAATATGCTTATATAATAGCATACCAACGTGCATGCTTTACTAACATAGTATCCTCAACCTGGTACCCTATGCATGCATCTAGAAGTAGGTAACATCATGCTCAGTTATAGACATAGAATGTATGGCTAAATCATGTTTCAAACCAAGGGTAGGAATAGTAGATGACAACATAGGAATATGTGAAATGACACACCAATAAAGTGAGCCACTTAGGTAAACTCTAACGTCCATTTCGTTTAATTATTCATGAGATTCTAATCACAATGTTATCCAACCATCTATTTGTTCATTTATATGAGTAATGGGTTGGATCATGTAATCATCCATAACTTAATCACACATTAGTTCTTAAATACTTATGGGCAATCTAGGTATCACATTACTTAAATAACTATATCAAGGTCAAGCATATACTTAATACAATGCCAATTTAATACACCTCTAAGACTCATTTCGATTATTATTTCTTTAAATTTGTGATAACATATTTACATCCACATAAGAATCTCAAGCAAGCATGTGTTCTCCATCATGGAACTTGGCCATTATAGCGCCTCAACTAATGGATAATGAGTAACCACATGAAATAAAAATAAATGTGTACTACACTTAGTTATAGGCTAAGGTAGAAACAAACTCATCTCATCACTAGGTATTCAAGCCCTTAAGTGTCAACACCCCCTAAGTATCCCATTGGTGTAACATAGAGTAACAGAGGTACCAGAATTAACAACGACTCCTCTTCCATAGACGTATACCCAAAGGTGAATATAATACTAACTACCCCCAGTTAGCTACTCTGAGGGTTGAATATACATAAAATTGAACATTTTCTTTCTCTTTAAGTAATTAATATTCTTTATTATAGACCACATCAAGGGTCGTCACCATAATATCCAAATACAATCACATAACCATCTCATAATACTCAATATCTCATGTTAGGGGTATTAGAAGTAATATCATCATTGCTTAGCTAATTTAATAGGTCATTAGCTTATGAAAAACAATGGATTTCCAATATAACTCACGGTCCCTAGCCATATACAATATGAGTTTTGCCTTTTCTTTTCTTTTTCCGACCAATTCTGGGGATATCTTTGTAATTTGTTTTAATGATTTTTTAATATTATTTTATGAGTTAGATATTAATAAAACTATTGTTGGTTTTATTTTTAGGTAAAGGATGATGATTAGAAGAGCTTAATAATTAATGTTAGGTTGCTTATATTTGTGTTTTTTTGGTGGAAATGAGATAACTTATATGTCTTACTAAAATGTTAAAAATTGCATAATAACATATCAGGGTTTTGATGTGTTAAGTTGTAATTATTATTTTAATTGTGTATTATTATATTGTATTTATTTTTTCTAATAATATTAGTGTGAAATTATGTAAAATAGAGCATGTTAAATTGTTATAATATTATATGTACAAAAGTATGCTAGAATAGGATTAAGGGTCTAGAGTATTTATGCATAATGTAAATATCTAATATAATAGGTTAAGTATGCTTAAGTTTATTTTTAGCATGGTTATTATTATTGCATGCCCCAAGGAAATTTTGGTATTTTTAAAGTGTGTCGTGATATTTTATTACAATAAGCATGCATAATATATATTATTATTATGGAGTATGGAAAGTATGTAATATTTGGATGAAATAAATATTCATGTTAAGGTTTTATGTGTTAAATTATGTGTAATGACAAAATGGTCATTTTCCATGTTTGGTAATTTATTAACATGCTAAAATATTTTAATTATTGTATTTTAGCATTTTCATGACAAATTATCTACTAAAATGATATAAGTATTTAAAATGGATGATAATATAGTAATTATGGTCCTAATGGTATTTTGGTAATTTTTGACTTAATGTGTCTAAAAGTCAAAATTGAACTTAGGATGGTCTTATTAGATTATTGGATTAACCTTAATATTGAATTTGATTGTTGTTGTCTTGAATAAATAAAAATGAGTAAAAAATAGTTAAGTAAGGAAATTGGAGTTATCTATGTATTATGAGATTTCATGGTTATCTTAATAAAATATTAATATTTAAAGTGAAAAAATTCGAGATAGAAAAACATGGTTCTTTATGGATAGTTACCCTAAAGATGTTCTTTAGTCTAAGATTTGGTTTGGATTTTTACCGGTGTACCTTAGCACCCCAGTGAAACATTATATCTTACTATATTTAGCTTTACAAACTTCTTAGTGAGTATGCACAATTATGAATTAGGTGTGTTTATCAATAAGGTAATGTATTTCCTTTGTATGTTAGTATGATGAGGGTACCTTAGTGTCCTTAGGTTGATAGTCAGTGGGTAACTAGGTTTTCTTTGTGCATTGGTATGATCGGTATATTTTAGTATCTCTGGGTTGTTATGATATTCCCTCAAGTAAATAAAAATGAAAGTGATTGCTATTGGTCTGCAGTGATATTGGATTAGTGAATCGGTAGTTGCCTTTGTGTCCTACCTGTGGTAGGCATTATCTTTGGACCATAGCCATGGTTCAGTATCTGGCTTCATGCCATACCTGTGGTGTTTTGGAATTATCTGTAGGGATCTTGTATTATTTGAGATATAATGTAAAAGTTATGGAAATTGGTTCGATTTTGGTTCTATACATTTAGTTCAAAAAGAATTCCTTGGTAGGGTTGATTTATAAGTTTTATTTGTGATTTAAATGAATTGGTATAAGGAGCATGTGGCCTTGGTGTTATTTGTTTACTTGGCATGTTCATCTTACTTGTTATCGCATGTATACTTTAGTATTTCATATCATGTCCGCTTATGACATCTTTTATGTACTCCAAGTGATATTTTCATGTCTAATTTTGTGTAGTGGGTTACTCAATACCATTGTATTGATTGGGTTCGTTTCATGCCTTTAACTTAATCAATGGGCAGTGGTGAATTTACTGGTTAGCTTACAAAATCAGCTTAAAGGCTAGTATTTTTATATTGAAAGTTAGGAGTTAGGATTATCCGATGCCCTATTCGATATCTTTTGATCTGAATATTCCTTAACTCTTATGTCCGTTTAGTATTTCTTTTCATTTAAATTTTATAACCATTGATTGATTTTGTTTTATCAAATTGATCTTAACCTACATTATAATATCTGTTATATTTTTTATAATTATGTTATTAATTTAAGCAAGATTACGTTTTAGTCTTAACACTTGGTATAAAAATGGTAGAGAGAACTAGACTAATACCAAGTGGAACGGTAACGCCCTAAGTTTTTATTATTTTAGATTTCGCAACTAAATATTTAAATAAAAATTTTAACTAATAAAAATGAGGATGTTACATAATCACACCAACTAAAACTACAAACTCCCAATTTAAGACTAAAACACCGAAAGTTCTACTCTCTTACTCAAATTTAAGCTCCAACAATATCCAAATCACCTACACCACAACCGCCTACAAAATTGACATATTCAGTATGAAAGTACTAAGTAAATACAATTAACCCTAAGCAAATAGCATAATCGCTAAAACATGCTCACATGTAATAACAACATTGTAAAACCTAACATGGTTCACCACTAGGGTATACAACTATCATAATAAGTAATAATCCACAAAAAAAAAATTCTCATAAACTCATGTTATCAAGGAATCTTAATATGTTTAACCCTGTTATGCTCAAAGCACACCATGCTTGTATAATACAACATAACAAGCTCATGTGTTATCACAATATGATATATGTACTGATGTAGGAGCATCCCTTACAATTGATACAAATTTACTAATTAATTTTTTTAAGTTATAAAGCTATAAAATACTTCTAACTTAGATTAATTAACTACAGGGCAGGAGCCATGCAATCCGTGCATGAGACAAGTAAGCCACCACCTATTTTGTGGCTTGACCTAGCTCAAATGGTGGCTCATAATAAACCCTAGTCTAAAAAATCAAACCAAGTAAGAATAGCTAGCAACAATAATTTTTTGAACAACCGTGGGCTTTGAAATGAAGGAGACAATAAGCATGTTTTAAACTTTGGAAGGTTAGTAATGATTGGAAGTATTTACAACAAATTTTTGGTATCTAATTCAATTATTATTAGGTATTAACCGAGCCTTGTTTATGCCGATTGGTTATTAGGGGGGATTAGTCATATTTGGATTGTGAGACTTCCTAATTATGTTACTTAACCTGTAAGGGGTTGGTGGTTGATTGTATTTTTCTTGTAAACCTCCCATGGTCATCTTTTGCCTAGGGAAGGTATTTTCTTCTTTCTCGTTTTCAAGCAACCAACCTCATAAACAACAAATGTTTGGTGCATTCTAGTTAGTTCTCACTAGTTAGTTTATTTGTGTAAAGAAAACTAGCTAATTAGGATTTAACTAAGGTTATATGTTAGAAGGGTATAGGGGTCATTTTGTAACCCAATTGGCTAGCAGATGCCTCTCTATGTGTTGGTTTCCCCCCTTTAAATTAGATTGTCTTACCCTTTGAATATTGAGTTTCATAATCTCTACACACTTTCAAAGTTTATGTGAAGAAATAATCCTCAAAATCTCACAGTCTTTATCTCAAGTATTGATACTTTGAGTGGTGATTGTGAGTATTTGATCTCAAAGGTTACTTGTAGATCAAATACTATCTTCTTCTACCTCTAATCTTCTTCTCACATTTGAGTTTTGGTGGAAGACAACTCCAATCCCCATCTTCCATTTAAGCTTGACCCATTTGTTTAGCATATGCATCATGTATCAACATGTAATACTACCAATCATGTCAAAACACTATGGCAGTGCACATAATGTCTCTGCCTAAACAATAACACACAATGGTAGTTCACAAAATGTCTCCTACAAAAATAGTAACATACAATGGTAGAGCACATAATTCCTCCTAACAAAACAATAGCACACAATGGTAGTACACATAATGCCTCCTACTAAAATAGTAGCATCTCATACTAGAGATATAAATTCAACTTAAGAGGAATTACAATCTCATATGTGGCTCAAATGCTAAGGATACATAATCTCATACTTCCAAGACACATATCAAGGAAGGCATGGCAACACACTAGCCTCTCTCCAAATCTAAGTGTCTAATACTTTAATTACATTTACCCCTTATAGGATTGGTGATTTTACTTATGAAGGTAAAAATGACACTATAACCTGAAGGTCTTTAGCACTAGGAGCTAGCCTAAGCGAGATGTTTTTCCAACTCAAATCATCTTTCACTTTAGTAATTAATATTTTATTTCAAATCAATACCCCATAACTCAACAATAAAACTCACTTCCAAGCTCTCTTAGCAAGAAATAAGTCACAACAAGTAACTAGCCCTGAAAGGATAAGGTTAGGCAACAAGCCATGACCTTCAAAACACAAAACTAACTCATTTTCCAACTTATTCTTTTAATTCCAATTATTCAAGGTCAACTAAAATTTCTATAAGGCAAAACTAGGCACATCTTACTTCATACTTAGTTGATTTTAAATCTCCAAAACATATCACAAACGATCACATTCTCAAAACTTGTCAACATAAAATAACTTTACACGCCAAAAGCTAAACTAAAAGCAAACTATGTCATAAGCCCATATCAAAAGCAAACCAACAAAAGAAAAACCAAAATCTATAGTAAAGAGGCATAACAACCAAAGAAAGATCAAGAAATTCATAATTGGGTAAAACCATGTTGATCTAAAATTTCAAAAATACTTCAAAATCTAAAGAATCACATTTGAGGTCATAAAAGACCAAACTGGTGATAAAAAAAATAGCCAAGAACATCAAAATAGATTAAGTAGTAACTTTTTCCAAAAAATACTATTCGTGAGTAACGAAAAATATCATTTTATATCGAAAGGCTTTTATTAAAAAATCAAAAATATTTTATTATCGAAATTTTAAGTTCAAAAAAACCACCAAATCACTATTTATAAAGATATTATTCTCATTAAATCACTATTAACATTAAAATACCATTCCTATTAAACAATTTTACCCTTAAAACCTATTAAATATGTTTCAAAACAAGAATCAAAGACAAACTATGATAATTAAGAACGATTAACCAAGAACACAAAGAAAATTTTTAAGAACACAATGAATATCTCAATAATATGAAGAATGTGTTAAATAAATCTAAAGAATCCCAAACTTTATCTTAAATGAAATTATACTAAACATGATCAAATCAAGCCATGTTATATGATAAAAGTATCCCAAATATGACAAAGCCCAAAAATCATGATAATCTTAAATTATTTATAAAACATTCTGAACAATCCCAAATCATAACATGTTATATACAAAAATTATCCTAAAAACATCAAAGGATATTATGATATGCTTAGATTTAGCTAAAATCCCATGGATCAAAATTTATGGCCAAAAGTTTGAACCACCACAAATCTTACAAAACTTACGCTTAACTTTAAATCAACACATAACATCAAAAGATTCAACTTACTTATAATTTGGGAGGTTTGACTTTAATATACAAGCTCCAAAAATAAGAAAATAACAAATATTCAATCTAGAAAAACCATAAAAAAAATTAGGGAAAATCAATCCTCAAAAACAAAACAATTGAGGAGAAGAAATGGTGAAAGAACTTATCCCCAAGTAGCGGTGAAGATTCAAGATTCAATAGTGGTTATTGGGGAAGAGGGAGGTTTAAATTGAGAGAGGGAGGGAGGAGAGTATTTTGATGGTAGAGGAGGAAAGGAAAAGAAATAATGGTCACAAAATATACTAAGCAAAGGACTTAAGGGTTAAGGGAACCAAACTTTATCATTAAGGCTCTTTTATATATTTTATATAAAAAAATCAAGGGAGGAAAAATGGGAAGATGGGTGGGTCCATCGCATGGATAAAGGGATGAATGGCCCATATTAATCCTTATCACAAAAATAAAAGGCTTAGAAAGAAAGATAAAACTTTAGTTAAGGTTAAAAGTGTAAAATCATGGTTAAATGAAGAAAAATTAAATTTTGTTACTCCAAATAAGGGAGATGAAAAATCAGGGGCTAGAGTGGAGGGTGTCATCCGGTATATAAAAAAATAATGGAAGGTTAAGATCAAGTCTCATAATATTATGATAAGATTTGAGGAAGGAAAATGTCCTTTGGTGACGCATTATATGCAAAATAATATCTAAAATATTTTTAAAATGATATGAATAATAATGGAGTATTTTTAAGTCATATTTGGATCAATAATACTAAAATTATATGCTCCTCAAAGTTTTGTGAAATCTAGATAACAAGAAAGAGCTTGATGGAGCTCAAAAAAAGCGATTAGGGCCTATGAAAACGAGGAAAATTGTCTTTTTGCCTACAATTTGATTTGGCACTTTAAAAAAATCTAAGAGACTCAACAAAATGCAAGGATCTCAATTATCTACTCGAAATAAGAATATGGAAGTATTTTGGAGGTCAAAATTTACTCGAAAGTATCAAGGAACACAAAACCCAAAAAAAAAGGACAAAGAGTCATTCACTAAACATTTAAAAAACAAAAACAGGGTTTCAAAACTCTATAAATATGTAATAAATCACAAAGTCTATAAACCTTACAACCACCAACATAGATCCTTAATATGTCACTTTAACCATAAAAAGGGGCATTATAGATGAAATCTCAAAAGATTAGATAAGATCTAAGTACGAAAAAAAATAAGTTTTAATAGCTTGTTTTACCCAAAAATAGAGAATTTATCTAAAATTTAAAAAGGTAAAATATTGTCATTTCATTTTTAACTAAATAACACCAAAATGCAATATTTCTTAAAGTTTTGTAAATTATAAATAATTAAAAAGATTATTTTTCAAGCATAAAACACAATAAAACTAACTAACAAATTAGCATTTTTTTTTATTGAAACCTTTGTTTACCATTTTTGAAGATAGTTAGAAGACTAAAAATTCCAAGAAATTAAAATATGATCAATTTAGAAAGATCGAGGAGAATTTAGATAGCCAAAAAGTTTGGGTTAGATAATCTCACTAAACAAAATTGTAAGTAATGATATGAATAATATAATGAAAAGGTTTTTGAATCGTACATAGGGTTTAAGTTTCATTCAAAACATGTAATGAATCTTTAAATAACATAATTTTCTCATAGTTATAATATATATGTGTGTGTGTGTGTGTGTGTGTGTGTGTGTGTGTGTGTGGGATATTGAACCTTCTACCATCAATTACCTATACCTTAAATCTCATAAATGGAGGGGAGATCATCAATCACCATAGATATATAAGACCAAATCATATGAGACTATTTATTAAAAAAAATAGTATAGAGTATACCATTTTGATTTTACTCTATGTCAAAACATTTATTTGATCACATAACACCTTTCATAGGCTAACCGTTGGCCTTTTTACCCATTATAGTAGCGAATAACTAAACTCTGAATTCGGGATGGTTGTAATATCCTAAATTTTATCTAATTTTAATTCTAAATAATTAATATCTTAACCTAGTTCTAATATCAGAAAATAGATATTTTAACCCCACCCTGATTCCTTTATCCTAAATCTTAACCTAATCATATTTTTTATTTCGAGTCATTAATATTTTTAACCTAAACCTAACCTAGATGATTGATAATTAATCGCACCCTAATTCTCTAATCTAAATTATTTTAACCTAACTCTAATCTTAACTCCAAACTTATTTTTATTGTCTCCTTTTCTTTTCCTTTTTCTCTTTCACCTTTTCTTTTTCCCTTTTCCTTTTTGTCCTTCCCATTTTATTTTTCTTCTTCCTCTTCTTCATGTGTGAATCACTCTCCCTCCCGACCATTTTCCTTTTACTATGTTTCCATCCCTAAACCTACCTTCCTTACCTCCATCAACTCCCAAATCTCAAGGGATGTGTGACTGTGTCCAATGAAAAATTTTGCCCCTTTCTCAATCGTGCCTCACCTCAACCATTCATACCCCTAGCTTTTCCTTCTTTGTCACCTCACCTATGCGCACCATGTGTGTGTGTGTGTGCCTCTCCTAAGAATACCTCATTTAATGCCCAACTAACCCCCTCGCTCCCTCCATTTCTATTGAGCATCCCAGCCCCCACCACCTTCCCTTTCCTTCTCTCTTTCTTGCTTTGTTCATTGACATCATCCACCATCAACACCACTCGCCATCACCATCCACCAAACACTGTCGTTCCCCTAGGAAATCAACCACCATTAACGCCTCATCAATTCCCAACCATCATCATCCCAATCCTTTTCTTTTTTTCCTGTCCCCCATCACACTCTGTTCATTTTCATTAAGCCACACCACCATGCACCCTTATACGACCTACGCAAACGGCCCATGTATACCTCGCACACCCTACTCATGCAAATTCCATATTCTCGACTTGTGTATGTGTTGTATGCTACACCAGTACCATTCATTTGGCATAGCCGTGCTTCCATCCTAGTGCACCCTATTCTCCACTCTAGTACCCCCATAGCACCGCCATACATTTCAACATAGTCCCATGCAACCCAAGTTTATCCATTTATTTTAGTTATCCCCATTTCCAGCCTCTTTTACCTTAACTTTTTCCTCTATTGTATTCTTAAGTTATAATTGTGTTTTATTCTTATTTTTGTACGTGAAATTCCAACGATCTCGGGGGATACTAGTTAGGATTACTTACTTAGAGACTAATGTCCTTATTGATAAGAATACACATCATAGCTAGGAATCTTATGTTCAACGAGTATTTTTGTATATAATATCATGTTAATAATGTTGTATGGATGATGTTCTTAAGAAAATATTGTTATATAATATACTGGAAGTGAGAAAAATATAAAAGTATAATTTGTATATTTAGTCGGTTAGTATGAATCTAGATACATGGTAGCTATGTATATAACTAGGGTTATGCATCTCATATAAATATCGAAGATTAATATTCATTAATATTGGGATTCATAAGATCATTGGAAAAAATATAAGTATTTTAGCTATGGTAAGGGCATTATAGTCATTTGATGATAATATGAAAAACAACCATGGCATTATAAGTTTTTTAGGGCATTATCAATTATTTCATAGGTAATGTGATGGTTGAGCAAGAAAGTTACCTAATATATTATTTTTAGGTCTTTAGTAAGAGAATGACATTTTAGTCAATAACAGTTAAAAATGGAAGTTAGTGATTTAAAAAGAGAAATAGATTTTAAATAAGTTGAGTATGATACTCAAAATATTTGGGGATAATGATGAGTAACATAAATATGATAAAATGAGAAGTTATGGCTGCCTTGTAAATTTTAAGTTTCTTAGGGAAAATTATGGACCATTTTCCTAGGGAAATGCCCTAATAACTCTATGGTTGTGCTTTACGTGTTTTCAATTATGTGTTCTGAATATCTACATGAGTTATGCATGATTACCTTGATATAAACAACTTTGAATAAGATATTAATCATTTAAAGTGAAAGATCACATGAGTTAGAGTAAGGTATTTTGTGTATCCGTTCCATCAGACAATAATAGTAGCTTAAATGTGTTTTTTCTTAAGAGATATATCAGTTTGTTCCACCAAATTAATAATAGTGGGGCATTAAAGTCAACGTAGATGAGAATATGATTATGAGATATGTAAATAATAAAAAAGATATTAATCACTTAACGTGAAAGATTACGTGAATCAGAACCTAGATGTCGTGTCCATTATAATAGACAATAATAGTGGCTCATATGTATTATGTCCTGAGATGTGCTTTAACCATTCCAATAATTTAATAATAGTGATAAGAAGCGTGTTGTCCTGGTATATTTTGTGTTCATTCTACTGGAAAATAACAGTGGTTGAGGTGTATTTATTCTTAAAAGATGCTTCAACTCGTTCAATCAGAATCAAAAAAGTAGGATCCCTGAAATCAACGTAAATAAAAGTATAGATCTTGTTTACATCTAAGAATGGTCTCATGAAATCAGTGTTTACCTTTCATCGCTTATTATTAATACGCATGCATTATATTTCTCTTTCGTATCCTTACTTCGGTTATATTGTTACATTACTTAGTACGCAGGGTAATAATCATCTTTTTTATGGGTAATACTTATTCCCAAGAGCAGAGGGGCCAAAACATTTTGTGTAGGTCGATGAGGACCCATTGGATAACTTTGTTGCTTATGATGCTCTCTGTGTGGATAAGTGATTCTATGTATCAAGGTTGGGTGTAGAGTCATGTCATCCGGAGATTAACTTTTACCTAGATACTCTTTTTAAACACTTAGTTCCACGGGATCCCTTTTATGTATTTTGATATTGTACTTGGGGTTAATCTCCAAAATTGTATTTAAGTTTATGAAGGTTCTCTCATTTTTTATTTATCATATTTTATGTTATAATTATTCTTTCCTTGTAATTGGTGTAAGAATGATATGGTAAGCCAGACTTATGTCGATTATAGTATTAATACATAACTATTTTGATATTGTGCTTCCATTAAAACAAAAAAATTCAGTACTAAATTTTAGAGTGTTACTAGGATGCCTATCAAAAACGAGGGCACTACTCATGATAGGTATGGAGCTAGAAATTGTTAGTCAATAAAGCAATATAGTATTCGAGCAAGATTTGTGCTAATAATGTGTTATAATGACTATGAGAAATAATAAGAAGAGAGATAAGATAGAAGAAAAGATAGATAATTCACATTCTTGTTGATCTCCATGTGCCTTGTGTACATTCATTATTTATTTAGGTACCAGAGGTTTTATGTTTGAATGTATCTCCCCATCTCTAAATGTTGTAACATCTTTATCGTGTGGCTACCTATATAGTATATTTGTATTTACCTTCGCAGACCCATTATTAATATTAAAAAAAATGGATATCATTGTTAGAACTCTATTATGATAATAGAAGTTACAATATAAAGTGACTAGATAAGAATAAATAAAAATAACACTAATAAGGAGAAGTTATAACATTCACATCTTTAACAAGGTATTTATAACATACTCCTGTTCGAAAGAAAATTCTTAAAGTTGAGGTCATATTGAATAAATTTTAGGAAATCATATTAATTAAAAGTACATATAATCATGTCATTTTTCATGAAGTAGTCAAATAAAAGTGAGATATGAGATTAAAGATGCCATTAATTTTAACAATAATGAAAACCACTATGTCATTTCTAATGAAGTCTTCAAACATTAATTATAAATTTACTACTTTATGGTATCAAAGAGCTACCACTGTCTACTGCTAAGGAGTTATTAATTTAGGAAAACTACATAACTGGGCTCTGTTTTTTTTTTTCTTGAGTCTCATATTCATTAAAATAAAAATAAGGTTAAAAATTATCAATTATATTATGACTTAATTATAGAATTATAGATTATATTTTATTTGGTAAGTTAATTGAATCTTGCTAGTGCCTAGTCTATTGATTTATAGACATTAAAGTATAATTAAATAAATTTATTTCATCTTTTTTTAATTGCTAGTAGAGCTTGGTTTTGATAATAAAGGTATATCTAGATGTTTGAATAAGCTAGGTTTTGAATTAATTGGCTTAAAAAATCTCAATTATTAAAAAAAATATTTAAATGACAAGCTTATTAAGACCCAAAGTTCCTAGCATTGTTTGAATGATAAACCTTTTTTAGTCAAAAATTTATTTTTCAATAATCTTAATCAAATATGTTTAAAAAACTAATAACTATTTATCTTGAACTAATTTTTCATTTTTGAGTTTTAAGTCGACTTTAATTGGTCGTGACATTGAATCACGTTGGGGTCAACGACTCTATTTCTAAACTTAAATCCGATAAGTAAAATAATATTTAAATTTATCTTGATATTTAATTTTTTCTTATTAAGAAATTTTGACCCGATATTCAATACATTCCTTGACCTTGGGATTAAGCCAAATTCCTAACTCCATCTCCACTACCTGATTTCATATTTTATATTTTTTCGCAACATATTTTTAATATATATTTTGTATAAAAAATTATATATATAATTATATTAAAAAGTATCCATGATAGATTCAAGAATAGAAACACTAAACCTATCATCGCCCCATCCATCAAAAAAATTCTCAATAAAAATTTCAATCCCAATCTCTGAAATTTATCCCAAATCAAAATAGAAAATCTCCAACTATGCCTCAAATAAAAAAATTCCAGTGAGATTCTGCATCCACAAAAAATTAACATCGCTAACCATCCTAAATATATTCTAGCCTCTCCATCAATTGGATGCTTTAACCACTCAAGTCTATTGAGAAGTGCACAAAAATTCTGTTTGACATGACGTACGTCTCCTTCTTGAAAATATTGTTTAACTTCCATTTTTATATTTTGTCCGTCCAAAATGTATATTGATATATTTTATATTTTGAAAAATATATTATTTCCTTATTTTTCTCCATTACTGTTTTCAGTCTCGGTCCCCATATTAGTGCAATGCTAATCAACTACTATCCGAAATTGTGTCTCATACTCAGCCCTTCATTATGTCTTTTGTTGAGGTCACTAGTTTTCTCTAGGGTCGGCCATTTAGGACGTATGACTTGCGTTTGTTGTTTAAGACTGTGGAAGTAGGTGGAACTGGAAGAGTGTACGAAATGATTTGAGATTTGAGGTTTTGTACTTATTTTTTGAGCTCATAAGACAAGTAAAGTCATGAAAATAATATATATATATATATATATATATATATATATATATATATATATAATGATAACAATTGTAATAATATTAATAAAAAACAAACAATTATGATATTAATAATTAAAATAATAATTTATTAAAAATTCTTATTTGGACCATTTCAACAAAAATAAAGAAAAGAAAATTGGGCCGAGTGATTCAGCATGATTTGTTTGAATATTCAAATCAAATAAGAAAAAAAATAAGTTGACTTGTATTCATAGGGAACGAAACCCACACATTTGAACTTACTTTTTCAGGAATTTTCGCAACGCTTGGTTTACTCAGAGTGTAGTTGATGTTTGATGACATCGTTTTTAAAAACGGTGCGTGACGTCACTCGGGCGTTAAATTTCTGCGCCCAAAATTTATTTTCTACCGATGTCGGTTCATAGGATGATGGATCTAAACTATTTTGCAATTAATAACTTAAGCAAAACGCTATAATACTAGATTATTGATTATTCTAAATTGATTTCTCCGTCACTACTAATAGTAAAATTTTCTTTAAAAATACATAAAAGTATACAAAAAAAATCGAATATCTTATAAATATAAAATATATCTGCAAATATTGTAAAAATAATATATAATATAACTCTTAACTTAAGCATAACATACAATATAACCTTTACTTTTCATAAACATATGATAATTTTAAATTTAGACCTAATATATAATATAATTCTGAAATTTTTATTTTTATACACCAGGTGATCTTCTAGCTAAATTGTGGTGAAGGCAGACTTTTATTTTCATAGTGTTCCTATATAGTAATAATAATGATGATAATTTTTATGTATTTTATTAACTATAATTAATACACTTAAAATGAAAAATAATACATCATTTATTTTGCCTCGATAATGTTTTTATCTTGAGCTATAAATTTCCTAATTGAAGGTATTGAGTTAAATCTATCTAAACATCTTAGTAAAACACAATTTATTCATCAATTGATCGTACAATTTTACGAGGCATGCACGCAAACATAAAGTTGAAGGTCTGGTGTTGAAACATAGTAGTGTTTATTTTTGAGTAAATATGAAGCCAAAATTTTAGCTAAACCATATCCTCTTTTGGAGAAGGAAGTGATTCTATTATGTCAAACAAAAATAATGATAATTATGCCCACAAAAGTATATTTAAGTAGATTTTCATGATATCTCGGGAAACCATAAAAAAACCCTATTTTTATGCTAGCGTCTAAACACTTATGGTTATATGGAATTAGTGTGTGAAGAGGATTATCTAGTATATAATAATCAAAATTCAAGGTCATATATTGTATAAATGTCAAAACTCATAGTTATATGGCGTGTTTTTGAAAATTTGGGATTAAATTGTATATTACACCTAAATTCAGAGTCATATGGTATATTTTTACAATATTTTAAGATGATTCAAAAAGAATGGCTTATGGTGTGAAATGGAGAGATTACAATATATTTTATATTTTAAGTTCAAAATTACTTTATTTATTTAAAATAATAGTAATAAACTATAATAAAATTTCTGGTAATAGAAAACCTATAATAAAAAGGATTAAAGTTTTGAGAACAATGAACCAATCGATCACTCACATCGATTAAAATCATGCAAAATTTACCCTACAGCCGATCATATGGTGTGGTTGCACACAATCTAGTGATGCCACACTAACATCGCCAAATTTTTTATTAAAAATTTTGGTAGAATATTAGTATTATCATAGTGAAAGATCATAAAAAAAAAGTTGTGAAATATTTCTTCCCTCTTGGATATGCATGTATTAATCAAAATGGTTTCTTCCTTTCTCCCACACCCATTAGAATTTTTTAAGCCGTGAAATTCAAGTCACATCAAGCAAAATTAAAGTCAAAATTATAGGCCACGAGATCTAAAATCACAAACACTCTAGATTACCCTATGGATTTGAACATATTTGTAAGATTAATGTAGTTGCAACCAAACACAATGCCTATTTCGCAATTTGAGCAACAACAACACTTCCATCATTTGACATGAAATATCTTAGTACAATCCAAAAACCTTGTGCAGCTCTAGCAAGATGAATTCCAACTAGACGGAAAATAGAAAACTGCAATTGCATTGAAGAACGTGATAATTGGTTCATCAAAATTTGGAAACTCATCAAGAAGAAATACGACTGAGAAATACGAACCACTTAATTACAAAAGGAATATATAATGTCAAAGTTTCAATGAAATGGAGGTGAAATTTCAAGTAAACGATGATGAAAGATATTAAGAGTGATAATGAAAATAGGATTTTGTAAAATAATTGTTAATTTTAAGTAGTTTTTGTAATACCTAAAAATAGTGATGGGCGGTGGAAAATTAAAAGGAATTGATAGAGCTACTTATATCATAAAGGTATAGCTTATTTTCAAAAAAAAATCTATCAGCAATGAACCGTATAGTTAAATATGTTTGACTTAAAGTAATTTAATGATGTACGATATCCCGATAATTTTTTTGGGATGTGTGTGAGTTGATAAATAAAAATACACCCAAAAGGATATGAAAACACTTTAGAGTGACTACTCACAACTATAGTGGGGCTAAGGTGTTATAGTTTTGGTGAAAGATAGATATAACTTCAGTGTGGATGGTTATAGTAAAAAAATATCCACCGAACTAGTGAAATATTACTAGATGAACATTTTTTTTTTGAAAATATACTAGTGAAAAGTACGTAATAAAAATATTATAAATGATAGTAAAAGATTGAATTCTATAAGTGATAGGTAGAACATTAGTGTAAAATATATTGATGGTTGTAAAATGTAAGTTATTGTAGGAAAAAATAAGTAGAACTTAAATAAATCATATGGGTACATGTGGTGAAAATATACACAAAACTGGTGAAATATAGTTAGATCAAAGTTGAAATTTTTTAGAAAAATAATGATAAAATCATGTTTAATAGTGGTAAAAAATAATAATAAAATGTATACTAAATTATGTGTGTAGTTGCGATGAAAGATGTGCATGTAATTATTGATATATGCTTGGATCGATATTAGAATTTTTTAAATAATAGTAGTAAAAAAATTATTTATATATATAATTGTGATAAAAAAATACATATAAGACTAGTGGTTTAAAAAAATACATATAAGACTAGTGATATATGTTTAGATTCATGTTAAAAAAATTTAGAAAAATAATGGTAAAAATATTGTTTAACTGTGTCGAAAGATATATACTTAGATACATTGTGAAATAGATATGTAATTGTGGTGAATGACACGCATAAAACTTAGATTAATGTTGGAAATTTTTTAAAAAATTAATAATGAAAAATATATTTAACATTGGTAACAAAAAAATACTTAGATGTTTGGTGCATGTATGTGTATTTGTGGTGAAAAAAATTAATAGTGAAAAATATATAACATTCGTAAAAAAAAAAAATACTTAGATGTCTAGTGCAATATATGCGTATTTGTGGTGATTTTTTTTATAGAAATGATGTGATAAAAGATAGGTGTAACAATTATACAAATATATGTAAATCATTTTTTAAGTCAATAATATATTAATATGAGTATCTATTTATTAAAAAATTGTAGTGTATTATGATATGTGTGTGTGTGTATATATATATATTAATAATCCTCATTAAATATATTTTAATTTAAAAACTTTTAAAAGTAAAAATTTTTAACATCATTATAATGTCAGCAAGTTACACTATTTTAAAGGTAAGAGTTGTTCAAAACATTTAAAGACAATATCTCCTCTATTTTACGATATAAGTTGAGTACGAGATAAATTTTAACCATTAGATTCTTTTAAAATGTAGTAATAGATTAGAATAAAAAAATCATTATATTAAAAAACTATTTTATAATAATTTTATTAATATATATATTTAAAATATATATAAGTAGCTTGATTTTTTGATAAAGAAATATTTTATATGAAATTAATGCAATTTTGGATTTTTATCTTAATAATATATATATATATATATGAAGTTATTTTATACGAGGTTGTGATAAAAATAGAAATAAGACAAAATGCTACCAAAAAGATACTAGTTATATATTACAATAGAAATAATATAAAGATAATAATATAGAATTCATTTAGTATAACACCTATAATTTTATATAAAAAAATCAAAAAAATAGAGTTATTACAAAAATTATGAAGCATTACATATTTTATTATCCATTTTATCCCCCTATTATCATTGAAATTTACAAATAAATGTCAGAAATTAGTTAAAAATTACAATTAATGTAAGAATTTATTAGTAATTTTATTTGTTAGATTTTATTATTTTTTAATTTATATGTCTAAAAATTATAGGAAAATATTAAACAAAGGAAAGCAGGAGTATTTACTTTTGCTTTCTCCTCCTTCGCTCCCCCTTCGTCGTAATTGAAAGTGGGAAAGCTTGACCATGATTACCCAATCTATTTTTCCTTTTTATTAGTCCAAAGCAGTGGCCCCAATCAAAGCTCTCTCACAGGCACAGCTCACAGAGTACGGGCCGGCGTCGCCGACTCACCAACCACTCATATAAAGAGACGGACCCTCGCCCCCATAATACATGAATCAATGAGGCAGAAGAAATAGCAAGAGGCCATAAAAACGAAAACGCGGAAACAGTAGATCAGATCATCAATATTCAATACCCACCTGTGTAAAATACAAAAAAAAAAAAGAGTCCAAAAATGAGGGGCATCCAATTTCTCGTGGCGATGGCGCTAGCGGGGGCGCTTATTGCGACGACGTCCGAAGCACAAGCATCCGCGGATTGTGCATCTTCCTTAACGCCGTGCGCCACTTTCTTAAACGCCACCACGAAGCCACCGTCTTCTTGCTGTGATCCGCTGAAGAAAGCAATTGAGACCGAGAAAGATTGTCTGTGCAATATATTTAACACTCCTGGGTTATTGAAGTCACTCGGGATTAATGTTACCGAAGCTACTCTTCTTCCCCGTAAATGTGAAATACCTGGGACCTCTATTAACATGTGCACCTCAGGTAGCATTTTCTCATTTATTTATTTTCTGTTGGTGGCCGGGTATCCTTGATTACCTGGATCTGGATTTCGTTTCTTAATTTTAATTGTCTGCCCTCTTTCTTGGTATTCAAATTTTCGGCTGTGATTATGCGGCGCTGATTTATTATTAGTTTTTACCAATTGTTTTTATTTTTATTTTACTAATATGAAAGGAATTGTCATATTCAATGTTCAGCGTTCTTAAAGTTGATTACTCTTTTTCCTCTGTCTAACTGGTTGAAGCGCCAAATATGAGACTCCGATTTTGGCATCAGCAAAGTGTTTGATTCATTTTCTGGGACATGATATGAGTATGTAAGAGTCTGTATGAGAGAGAGTATACGGCTCTCCGATTTTGCTCCTCGAAGTGATTAATTCTTTTTTTTCTTCTACTTGTTACAGCTCCAACTTCATCCCCTACTGCGAACACGACATCTCCACCTCCGTCAGCAGGTATCCACTTTTTCCATGTTGATTTTATAAATCCATTTATATGTTCCGGCATTTCCTGGGATAATGTCAATTTTGGGGCGTCGATTATGGTACATTTTTATTAGAACAGAAACGGAGGATTTTGTAGAGTAATGAACGCCAGCATCTAAGTGCTTAGCCGCGACCATGACCAAGCCCTTGAAGATGTAGAAATTCATACCCAGCTAGCGTTTGGTATTTTTCAATGAATTAATTGCTTGCTCGGGTCGGGTCGGGTCGGTTGGGTTGCACGCCACCTAACAGTTCCTGCTGAAGTAGTTGGTCAATCAATGAGTGTGATGACGGGAAACCGTGGCCAAATTCTTCTACCTGCCAATTAGAGAGGATTATTGCATGAGAAGGAAGGAAAAAGGGACCGAGCCATATGAAGTCGTTTGAACTGTGTTTCTGGTATCTCTATACTGGATGGGAAAGACAGACTGGAATGCACACACGGACACCACTGCTGATTAACTCACAAGAAATTCTTTAGACGAGTTTGACTCACAGGAGAGGAGACACCATTAGTTAATATATTTTTCTCATCCTTATCTTTTATGGTAGTTGGTTGGGTGCAATAAATAATTTACACGTCAGTAATAATATAGGAGGAAAGGAAGTGTTGCCTGACTTCATGACCTAGGAATAGGATATCTAATGAGCAGATCCGATGCTTAGTCCACTCCACTCCAACATCATCCAATTAAAATTACAGTGGGCTAAAATCATTTCATTCAAACTTGACCGAAATAATTTCTACCGTCCTCTCCACACTTGAGGTCTCCGACGTTGAATCGCAGCTTGTCTTTTTGTCTGTCCACACCAACAATATAACTACTGAGTTTGAATTGTTTATTGCGGCTAATTATCTAATTAGAATTTCATTCCATGCTCAGGGACATTAAATTTAATCCTTTTCCTTGTGCTGGAAGTGTAATTAATTTATATGATGATGGAGTATCGATCAGTTAATTTCTCTGTGCAGGTAAAGCCGGGGGCAGGATTTCATGGAGTGGAGTTTCAGGCTTCCTCTTCATGGGGACCTCACTGTTGGTTACTTATTAAGCGGAGGACGTCGACGGGAAGTCTTGAATATTTAATTAATGGGTACTAGTAATAGTAGAATTGTTGTTATTATTAAATTTTTATGTCACCACCGATTCCCTCTAGCTTTGGAGACGGACCGAGTTTCCTCCCTCCCTCCCTCCATCCCTCTGGAGAATGGTATTATTATGGTTTATTGTCATTCATATACTATGTATTGAATTTTATCCACCATTAATTCTTTTAGTTGTTATTGCTTGATGAATCCATGAATCCTATAGTATTATTAATTAACCCTATACTCCTATATTCTTACTTAGAAAGAATGGATTTATATCAAGTTAAGAGTGCCAGCGACAGGGTTGTGTTGTCATTTGTTTTCCCTTGTATAGTGATCGAATATCAAGTTGTTTATAAATTATTCAATGACTAATGTCGACAACTTTTGATTTGACCAATGAATTGCAGGGTTTTATCATAATTAATTAATTAAAGATAGTCTCTCCTCTTCCGACAGACATACTCGATTCATTATACATTACTTCCATAACCTTTCGACGAGGGAAAAAAAAAAAAAACAAATAGTCCAAGGGACGTCGTTGAACCTTCATTATGGATTAATTTTCATTTCTTAAGACTAATCCACTTGATAGAAAATTCCACTAAGACAATGAGAGATGATGGGATGACTATTATTTGATGTGATTGAAGAGGACCCGCCTGCCGATGCTCCCCTTCTTGGTCTTCCTTCGCCTGCCGATGTGCTCCCATCTTCGATCGGGATAAAAATAAAAAAATAAAAAATCTCACAATCTTAAATTTAAAATATTTTAAATTTTAAAAAAATAATTATAGATATTCTTTTTTTTTTAAAAAAAAGAACACATCAAATTAAAAATTATTTTAATATTTTAAGGTCTTTAAAGTGTAAAAATTCATTCGCATTTGTTATATTTTTTAGACTGATTTTTTACTGCTGAAATATGTATGAGATATTTATTTATTAATTTTTTAAAAAAATATTGGTTATTAATTAAAGTATTTGTAAAATTATGTCTGATCAAATTTAATTATTTAGGATTATTAATTGATATTTATACATTCATATAAATTAAAAGTTAAATATTATAAAATATAAATCATTGATAAAAACTAATTAGATGGTGTAAATTTGAGATAGGTAAACATTAAATAGATAATTAAATTTAAAATAAATTAATAAAAATTAAAAACTTAAAAAAATATTAATTACCTTAAAGCAGGAAGTAAGTCGCAAGTCACCCAAAGACCGGCGCGACCTCGCAAAGCTGCTTTTGAGCTGTATTTTTCAATACTAAACTAAGGGAAATTTTCTTTGCAGTATATTTAGGTGAAACTAATTAGTTAAAAATTAAAATGGTCCAAAAGTATTTAGTTACAAGTACAAAATATTATGTACATATAATTACACTAATATGTACACCTAATTATATATAAATGTACATGTATATTAAAGTACCAAAAAAACTGGACTAAACACTAAATAGATTGGACAACTTTAATTATTTTGGTCTAAGTGGACCACCAACTATTTTTCCCCTAAACTAATTGTGTCTCAAAAAATGCTTTTTGGAGCTCAGTCACCCACTCTCCGGATACGCAGTAAGACTTTCTAGATATTTTAAATTTATTATTATAAAAATATACAATTTTTTTTTTTAAATCTAGGTACAATTACAAACATTTAATTTTTATTTAGTAAAGAAGCAGGAGCAAAAAGATCGTGGATGCTCGCTGCCGCTCGTAAGTTGTAGTAACCAATGTTACTAGGGAAAAAAAAATTTAGCCCATGAAATGTCGTTGTATTTTCTCTTGTTTTTGGTAAATTTTAGTTTTTCTAAGCTGTTAATTCATTTGGATTAAAGTAATTAAAATAATGGTAAATATTAAAACTTACTTTTTTGACTAAAAAATAAACCATTTTATTCATAAATTTTTATAAAAATTTATTTTTAGAAATTTTAAACTTACATTTTTTTTTCATTATCAATTTTTTTTTAAAAAAATTATTTTTTGAAAAGATTGAGTAATATAAATAAAGAATATAAATGTGAATTAAGATAAATATTTTTAAATATTATTTGGATAATATTAACGTATTTTAATGAATCAATCTAAATATTATTTTAATTTTGTTGGATTGTAAAATAATTAAAAAAATAAGACATCATAGTTCCTTCTATAACACATCAACAATGAATATTATTTTTTTACAATCAAGTAAAATTTTATTTATTTCCTTCATCATACTTTAATGGTTTGTTTACTTACTTTTTACTATGGGTTATTATCATCCAATGGTTTGTTTACTCGGGTTTGGGACCCTACTATTCTCATCGGTGGAATGGTAATATGGTACAACTTTTGGGACAAGACGCTCCTGACTGCTATTCTCATCGGTGGATTTGCAGGTAAAACTGGACTTGACCTGAGTGATCTTTTGCTTTAATTGATTATTGTACTATTCATGCTTTTTTTTTTCAATTTCATCATACAAACATGTACACCTACTTTATACATGGCACCTTCTCTGCTACTACACCGAAACAACCCTGTTCCCCTTGTAAACTCTAATTTCACAACTCGGCATATCCTCATCTCTGGTGTTCCTTTTGAGTCCCCAATCTACCAAATAAATCCTAACATGTCATTATAAACCCATGGTCAAGGGTCAAGGCTGTCACCCTTGTTTTCCATATATGATAATAACTAACATCTAGGATTACCCCTCGAAACCCTAATTTATCTTAGTTGACATAGCCCCTCCTTTATTGCTTGTCTAGCCCTCGATTTTTATACCTATGCATATAATGCTATGGTTAACCATCAACTCAAATATTGTAGCCCAACTCCCCCATTTTGCACATGTAATAATACCTTTCCTATTCAAGCCTCCTTTGAAACACTAATTCCTCCTTTGGTCGTAACTACTTTCCTCTATCCTATACGGCTACTAAATTTGGTATACATTCCCAAAATGTCATGGTTAAAATCATAATCCAAGTTTGTAGTACATCTCCCCCATTTTGTATAAGTGATAATAGCCTACCCTTAGGGTTTCGTGCCTTGGCCTCCTAAAACCCTAATTCCACCTTATGATCATATCTCCTCCCTTAGTGATCAAAGAACTTCCCAAATCTACATGACTACCCAAAAATGTCGTATTTAACCCCATATCCACTTCCTAGTACCAAACCTCCACCCTACTCACATATGATCAAAACTCCCTTTAGGTTTTACTCACCCTATTCATGGTTTTTCACCTTCATACTATATTTACCGTAAACCTTTTTCTTTCTGCCATAGTTATTTCGTATAGTATCTCCAACTATTTCAGGCAAATTTACACCTTAAAGTACCCTACATATTACTTTTCATGATATCGACCAAAATTTCCCTAGGTCTCAAAAACCCTACCTAAGTCACAAGTTGGGTTGTTCATGTTATTTAATATATACTTATTTGATTCGATATCCAAATCGATCTGATCTGAAAAAGTAAATAACCGATTTATTTTTTTTTTCAAATCAAATATCCGATCCAGTCAACGAAAAGTCAAACAAACTAGATATCTAATCCGACAAATACAAATAATATCCGATCTGAAGAAAATTATTTAGACATTTTTTTTATAATTTTTTTATTTTATATATAATTGTATATAAACAAATTTAGATACGTGTCTCTGTGTGTGTATTTTTACTTGATTTATCATTTGAGCTAAAATTTAATTTAGTTGAAATTATATTTTTGATATAATCCCTTTTTATATATTTATACAAAAAAAAAATACTCTGTGTGCAGATAGACCCCACCCACCCCCTTTTTATTTTAGTTTTAACATCGGATATTTGTTGAGTAAGTTAGATATTTGTTGAGCGAATCAGATAATATCAAATATATTTGTGATTTGTTGGTATTTTTATACTTAAAATTTTATTCGGATAATATTAGTTATATTTGATATCCGATTCGAAAATTCAGATATCCAATCTTTCGAATACCCTAAGTTTCAAATCAAATATTATTTATCGGATATCCAAAATATCAGATATTTGAACTGTGAACAGCCCTAGTCACAAGGCATCCAACATAAGGACTCTCTAAACTTTCCACACATTTAATATCATATAATATGGATATACATTAACACTCGAAATCGATACAATCATAATCACACAACTTCTTACCTTTAGCTATTGTCAAGCCAAACCACATATACAACACTAGAGTTATTTATCAATTTTACACATGTCATAACATAACACACAATAAAGATATATATTAACAAAAATAAAATCATAGCTGTGACTATATCCTTACCACAGCGGCTCCAGTCTTTAAGCACGCACAACCTCTGCCTCCTTTTCCGCTATTACTGCAATAATACCTAGAAATGGGAATATACACAATTTAGATTTTCTTTTCCTTTTTTAAAGAAAAAAATGGAACCTAACCTAAGGAAATCTTGAGAAGAAATGAAATGGAGGTGACCAAAATGGGGGAGAAAATGGTGCAAGCAGCGGTGGCGGCGGCGATTGATTTTGGTGGAAAAGGGTGAGGGTTGGCAGCTTAGGGTTGAGAGGGTGGTGGCGGCATTAGGACTGGATGAGTTGGTGGTGGTTAGTAGTGGTGGAGTTGGTGACCAATGGTGGTGCAGAGTGACACACGACCGAGAGGGAGAAAGAAAAAGGGAGGAGAAAAGGGGGGAATTGAGGGTTGGTGGGGTGGTTACACAAGTTGGGCACCTATGCAGGGTAGCTCCGGTGTGGTGGTAGCAAGGAGAAAGGAGAAAGGCCGACAACAGTTGTGCCACCCTCAAAATTAATTGTTGAAAATTTTCATTTGTTATGGAAAACCATGCACTAAAAATGGGGGGAGGGGGTGCTACCGTCATGACTAGTACAAGACTGACCCCTGCCCAGTCTCATACTAACCACAAGGCTAAAAGTATAGAGATCATTAATAAGGACGATTAAAAAAACATAATAGTTCAACATTAATAAATGAAACCAGAGTACGCAAACGTTAAGGTTAATACATAATTAAAATAAAGTACAAAACAATGCCTTGCTATGAGGAAATAAAAGTAGTGGAAACATAAGAAAATAACAAGTCCGGAGAACACCCTCTTTAGCCCCACTTCAGGTACATCGGATCATCACTCTGCCCCAACCAATTCATCACATGCATCAAAGTTAGCAAGGGCATCATCTTCTACCAGCACAGAATTAGGAGGGGCCACTACTTGTGGGAATAAGTAGCACCCATGATAGGAGTGATCAAAATGTTACATACTAAGTAAGGTACCATATAGCTAAGATAGGGCATATCATATAAAAAGGTAGATAATACAAGCAATAAGTTAATTAGATTAATCACCATTATCTGAATTTAAGCCATTAGTTCTGTCTTTACATATCTCTCGAATTATATCCACGTAAGTACGGGAACCCCACTATTATAGCCGGTGGATTGAAAATACTACTCCAAGGCATAACACACCTGGCCACTATTATTTGTCGGTGGAACGGTCTTCAGGGAAAAATGCTCTTGGCCATTATTATCGTCTATGGATTGGTCTGGCCTCGACCCATATGGTGTTTCACTGTAAGTAATTAGTGTCTTCCCATGATTTGTTATCATTCAAGGATTGGTTTATTAAGCTTTAGACCCCCCACTATTATAGTTGGTGGATTGAAAATACTACTCTAGAGCAGAACACACATAGCCGCTATTATTTATCGGTGGAACAATCTCTATGGCAAAATGCTACTAGACATTATTATCATCAGTGGATTGGTTTGGGTCTAGCTCAATAATCTTCCACTTTAAATTATTAATATTTTATTTGTGTCTTATTCAATAAGTAACCCCCTATCTAGACATGCACACCCCAATGGCTTCCTCGACTCATTATTACTCTTCCACTCTAGACTTTCTGAATAACCCTATCTTATAACCTAGGACCTCCACACTCCACAAGACTCCAATGCCCCTTTTCACCTTTCACCCTACTCACTATGGGTTCAAAAACCCCACACATGTGAGTCAAGGCCCGCTTTCCCATTTCTCCACCTAAGCTCACCATCACCTACTTAGGTTTTCCTTTGAAACCCTAATCTGACCTATGTAACCTTAACCTCTCCTTATCCTTCATAACCCACACTCCACCTTCATAACCCACTCAAAACGTTACAACCTGACTCTCCAATTTCCACATGTGATAATGAACCCTAGTTGGTCACCCCAAAAATCGCAATACATCCCTTTTCTTTTATACCTTCCCCTCATGTACAACTCTGCCCTCCATTTTAACTTGACTCACACCCTTCATGTGACACACTCCTAATCACAACCCAAAATCTAACCAACCTCTTTCACTTCTCTCACAATACCCCTATACTTAGGGTTTTCCCCCAAAAACTCTAATTAGGCTTCCATGCATACTTCCACCAACCCACATAATAACTCTTCTCCAAACACTCCAATCACTCAAAATATGCTTTCCTCCCCATGGTCATCCCTCAAACTAACTTTCCCCATATAAGCTTTTCCCCCATGTAAAGACTATACACCCCATGCAAGGCTCACACTTTTCATGCAAGATTTTATCCTAACCTTTCATTTTATTACTTTCTTCCTTTATTTTCTCATCCATATTTCATAATTCACTTAGTATTTTTCCCCCACTCCCCTTACTCACTCCACTCTCTTTATTTCCTTTAGTTCTCCACAACTATTCAAACCCGCCTAGGGCCTCTAAGTATGTATGTCATACCATATCAACCATGCATAGGAGCATGTCATCCATAACAAGTCATATCACACATTTTAATGATAATATAAATCATACTCAACATACCTTAGCTCCTTATAAGTCATGCTGCACTACACACATACTTAGTTCACATTCACATATAAGTACACATCATATACCATGACACCCATAAAAACATAATTCATAACATAACCCAAAACCTTAACTATATCCTTACCTAATAAGACTCCAAGCTTGGAGCACGGACCATAGGCCTCCTTACGGGCAGGGGTTTGCTCACCACCTATAAAAATAGCATAACTAGTCATTTCACATTCTTCCTACTTCTTTTTCCTTTTTCTTTATTTCCTTAATCAAATATTAGAGATAATAATAATAATAATAATAATAATAATAATAATAGACTTTATTGTATACTTGATAGGGTCCTTTGTAACCCTGATTGGGTCACATGTTTTGAGGGTTCCTATGCTCATTTCCTTACCCCTTCATTTCTGACCATTCTGCTGTGACAATTTCCATTAATCAGAATTCTCATCAAGGCACCCCTTCTTTCTGCTTCTATGATATGTGGACAACAGACAAGGACTTCATACCTCTTGTAAGCTCTCACTCATACTCAACACACTCTACTAATAAGCTTCTGGATATTGTGATCAAGCTCAAACAGTTGAAGCCCCCTGAGGCAATTCAATAAGAGCAGATTTGGTGGCATTAGTAAAAGAGTGCAACAAGCCAAGCAAGATTTGGAGATAGTTCAACTTAAATTAAATTAGAACTTATAAAACCATGATCTTCACCATCAAGTACAACAATTACTCCATAAATACAAACACTTAGCCAAGTGTGAGGAAATGTTCTATAAGCAAAATGCACGAATTCAATGGCTAACTTTGGGAGATGATAATACTAAATTTTTTTATGCTTTTATGAAGGGGAGGAAAATGAAGAATCAGATCCATTCCTTAATTGACTCTGAAGGTGCTACACACACTCTGACAAGAAAGAAATATTCTCAATCTTCCAAGACTTCTACCACCACCTCTTGGGCTTAGCTTCCTCAATTACTTACCCTCTTGATGCTGATATTATCTGGAGAGGAGCTATAGTAATAGTCACACAGCAAAATTCACTACTAGCACCTATTACTTTTGAGGAAGTGAAGAATGCAGTATTCTCCTTAGCAAATGGCAAATGCCTAGAACCTAATGGTTATAATTCACACTTTTTCAAGGTCACTTGGGATATTATTGGTAGATATCTATATGTGGCAATCTGAGCCTTTTTTACCCCAAGTATTATGCCTAGAGGTTTGAATGTTACTACTCTTAACCTAATTCCCAAAATCCCAAATGTTTCTTCACCAGGTGGTTATCATCCTATTGCATGCTGCAATACCCTCTACAAAATTATAGCCACTATTATTACCCTCAGACTCCAACCTATTACGCCATCTTGAATTGGAGAAGCTCAATCAGCTTTTATCAAAGGTAGGTCTATTACAGATATTATCCTCCTTGTTACAGAACTCATCAAGGGCTATAATCAGCATCATTTATCACCTAGAATCATGGTAAAATTAGATATGACGAAAGCATATGACTTTGTTAAATGGGATTGCCTTGAAAAGATTATGTTTTCCCTACATTTCCCACCTTATTTTGTTAGGATCCTCATAGCTTGTGTATCCACTGTAAGCTACTCCATTAAATTTAATGGTGTCTTGCATCCTCCTTTCCAAGCCAAAAGAGGTTTGAGACAGGGAGACCCTCTCTCTCCTTATCTTTTTGTCCTAGTAATGGAATACCTCAATTGTTCCTTCCAAACCTTATGGTCTAATCCTTGCTCTTCTCCTCACCCTAGATGTAAAAAGCTTAAGATCATTAATCTTATGTTTGCGGATGACCTCCTTTTATTTTGCAGTGGTAAGCATGATTCGATTTTAACAGTTATCAACGCTTTCATCCATTTTTCCCACATATCTAGTCTCAGCATGAATGCAGCAAAAAGTAATGTGTATTATGGAGGAGGGTGTACTTAGCATCTGAAGGATGAGATCTTTGATTCTTTTCACATCTTGAAGGGGTTTTACCTTTCAAATACCTAGGAGTACCCCTTGATGGTAGATACATTACTAAGCAGCACTACCATACTCTCATTGACAAATTCACTTCCAGAACGAGATCTTGGCAGACTATCATACTCAATTATGTAGGAAGACTACAACTAATTCAGTATGTCCTATTTAGTCTGTAGACCTACTAGAGCATGGTTTTCCTTTTGCCAATACATATTCTCACAGAAATTAATGCTCTTTGTCATTCCTTCCTATGGTCAGGGAATTCTGATGTCCACAAGCATGCTCTTGTATCCTGGGATGCAGTGTGCCTGCCTAAAAAAGAAGGGGGCTTAGGCCTTATCAACCTCCTATGATGGAACAGGGCTGCAATGTGTAAATTAATTTGGCATTTAGCTGTAAAGAAAGACCTAATGTGGGTGAAGTGGATTCACGAATACTATCTTAAAGGGATGGACATTTTGGATGTTAGGGTGAAACCTTCTGCATCTTGGATACTCAAGAAATTGTTGGGACTCAGGGATATTGCTCATGTCACTCTCCAATATTCCAACTTGTCACGTATTGTTCAGCATAGAAAATTTTCTATTTCAACAGCTTATGATATAATTAGACCCTGCCATGACAGAGTTCCCTGGTTCTCCTTTGTGTGGAATAAATATTCCCCCAAAAGATATTCCTTTATCTTATGGCTTGCTATCTTGGGTCGTCTCCAAACTCGAGATAAAGTTCAAGCCTATGGCATGTAGATCGAAGTCACTTGTGTGCTTTGCAATGATACAGCTGAAAGTCTATCTCATATATTCTTTGATTGCACATTTGCTAGATACGTTTGGATGCCCTTTTTACTCAAGCTAGGATGTCACCAACATATTACTTATTGGCAAGGCATTATTCACTGGGTAACTACAAGTGACAGCGGTCCAAAAGTAAGAAAATAATTTATTCGTACCTTAGTTGCTACCACCACTTATCACATTTGGAAGGAGAGAAATATATGAATTTTCAGAAATGCATCACAAAATCCTAACTCCATCCAGAAACAAATCATAACAGAGTTGGTAGGAAGGATGAACAGATTTAAACATTGCAGATCCTTTACTCGCTTGATGGAATGTATAGATAATCTAAACTAGGAGTCTTCTACCTTATTTAGCTATTTTATTTGTATGTTTCCTCTTGTTTTTTTGTCTTTGAGACCTAGTTGTATATTCCTATATTCTCTTTCTTAATAAATTTCTATTTTACCTAATAATAATAATAATAATAATGTTAATAATTATAAAATATTAAAATAAAATATACTAAGTAGGTAGGAAGAATAAGGGCACAACCAGAAGGGATAATAGGTAGGGGTAGCAGTGGCTGTGCACGGTGGCGGCAGTGGTGGGTGATGAAAAGAAGGGTTGTGGGGCTGGAAAAGAGGAGGGGAGTTAGGGTTTCTTGGGTTGAAGGGGGTTGTGGTGGTGGTGGTGACCTCATAGCAATGGTGTTGGTGGCGGTGGTGGCAGCGTTTAAAAGGGAAGAAGAGAAAAGAGGAGGGAGAAAGGGGAAGAAAAGGGAATTGGTGGTGTGGTAAGGTAAGGGAGAGTTTGTTGGGTAGGAAGGGAGGCAGTGAAGGTAGTGGTTGATGCGGTGGTGGCAATGCAGGTGGCGGAGGGAGGTGTAAAAAGGGCAGCTCGAGCTACCCACTTTGTACAGGTGGGGAGAGAATAGGAATGGGAGTTAGGGGTAGGGGTGTTTCGTTGGGTGGAGGGTGATGCAGGGAAGAGGAAGGGATGGTGTGGAGACGGCGGTAGTAGAGGTGGCTGAATTGGCTACGTGATTAAGGCTAGGGTTGATCAGTAGAAAAAAGAGAGAAATGAGGGAGTAGATGAGGATATTTATAGGGGAAATGGCTGGGGGAAGTGGACAATGAAGGGAATATGACAAGGGGTGGGGTGGTTGGTTGCCAGCTGGCATATAGGTTGGCGCAACTGCATGATAAGGGGGATAATGCAAGGTATTGCAGAGGTTGCAGGGGAGTAGGTGGGGGTTGTGGGGGTTACAGGAGGGTGGTGGACCATGAAGGTTAGTGTCTGTTTCATGCCTTGTAGGTTCAACTAAGGTAAGGGGAAGGGAGAGAGAGGGGCGGAGTTGCTAAGAATCCATGCCCAGTAGCTCTGATCAAGGGGAAGGTAGAAGATAGGGGTAGAAAGGGAAAGAAGGAGAAAAGAAAGGGAGAAAAGGGGAAAAGAGGGGGGATCGGGGTGCGCCCGGGCTGGGCCGCATGAGGGAAGAAAGGAAAAAGGGAAATTTGGGCCAGGGGTAAGGAAAGAAAAGGAGGGGGAAAGGGAGAGTGGGTTATTGTTGGGCATAACCCAGCTTGCCAAGGGAGGGGAAATGGAAGGAAAAAAAAGAAAACAAGGAAGAAAAGGAAGGAAAAGGGAAAATAAAAAAGGAAAAATGGGGTTGGTAGGGTGGTTTGGGATTTTTTTTAATTTTAGGAATAATAAAAGTTAGCAATAACAATAATAAAATAATATGTTTTATTAATTTAGAAATTATTATTATGATTTACTTATAATTTATTTTAATATAGCAAATAAAGTTAACCTCCACTATTAGATCCCTACATTATTTTTCTTCTTTTATGGCCATAATTAATATTATCATAATATTAATATTTTATTAGAAATGACATGTATAATTAAACCTTATACAATAATCCTTATTTTATTTTTAAATCCTAAAATAAAGTTTTTGGGTATTATAGCAGTGGTTGAGAAAATGCAGCATATGACGCTACAATTGTAGGCTTGGGAGAAGAGAAGAAAAAAAGGAAGAAGAAGGGAGAGGGATGGCTTTGCAGGTGAGGGTAGGGCCTATACATGGAAGAGACATGGCAGGGAAGATGGTTGGGCATCAACAGGGGCGGTGCGTTGTTGGAGCTGGCGGGGGTGAGGAAGGTGAGGAAAAATAGGGGAGGTGCGGCAAGTGGGATAGGAGAGTAAGGAGAGATTGATGGGTTATTTATAGGCGGGGGTGAGATTGAAGGAGAGGGGAGGACGACAAGGTGGCATGCAGCCTTGGCGTGCATGGCTGTAGGGGGGAAAAGGGAGTTGTAGGTGGCAGGAATAGGGCAGAGGCGCATGGCAAGGGTGTAGGGGTGCAAGCTAGGGAGCATGGCCTTGCATGGCTAAGAGAGGAAAGGCGAGAAGGATGGGTAGAGTGTAGGGCACAAGACGGACACAAAAATAGAAGGAGAAGGTGATGCAAGGATGGAGATGGGAAGGAGGAAGAAGAATTCATAAGATATTTTATGAACATCATCGACCTCTTCACTACAGGTGCTCCCATAAATGATAGAATAATAACACCCTACCAACTTAAATTTATACCTCTTCAATTCATAACATATTTTATGAAAATCATCTACCTCTTCAATACAGGTGTTCCCATAAATGATAGAATAATAACACTACCAACTTCAATTTTTACCTTGAATCCAAAATAGTTTCCACACCCATCATTCCATGAATTATACCCCAATATTTGTCAATTTTTTCTAACATTTTTTCTATCATGCCACTAATAATTTCATTTTGATCAAGAGACCATTCAATCAAGGACATTCTAACCTCACAAATGTTGGAAAAGTATAAATTATATAAATTAGCAATAGGATATCTATTTCCAAAAAAACATCAAAGTGACATCATAAAATAATTACAATCTCTCACAAATAAATCAGGCTAAATCCTCTTCATCACTTGTAGGACAACAATTAAAATTATTCTCTAATTGTGTCAAACAAACAAACACATCTTCATAAATTAGAGTAATATCAAGCATAAAAAATGTAGAATTCTTTCTTATCCTACAATCACGTGTTAAGGCCCTACTATATAGAATTTATTTGTTATGACAAACCTCCATAAACTTTTCAAACCTTTTTGGTGTGGCTTTCTAATACATCACGCTCTCATATATGTTCTCAATAGATTTTTAAATTATCTACATCCCATAGATAACAGTAATATTAAGCACATGAACAACACAACATATATGAAAATATTTCCCATGAAATAAAAAATACTTCGACTAAAATCTACTTTTCAAATCTCCATCCAAAGCACCATTGGCGGTACAATTATCGACAATTAATGTAGTAAGTTTTGTATCAACAATCCATTCCATCAAACAACTATCCAAAACATACCCCAAATGTATGTGGAGTTAGAATATAGATAAATCTTCAATAAAAAACAATGATATAATAAATAAACTAAAGAACAACATATAATTACATAATATTAATATTTTTAGAACTATAGATGAATATGAATTTATCATACTTGATTATTTGACTTTACAAGGTCTAATTATTATCAATCCAGTGAGTTATAATAGCCATGAAACCCTTTTTTTTTATTATAAGATGTCCACATCTCTCTTATGATTGAAACTCGACTCTTGTTACTACTCAACAACGATATCATTTTGTCCTTTTCACAATTAAACATCTTAAAAATACCTCTTCAAAGAGTGTTCATTGAAATCATTTTAAAGGATGGCTGAAGAGTCACCGAATATCTTATAAATCCTTCATATTCCACTACACAAAGTGGATACTCATGCATAACTACCATATTACACAACTCACACCTTACAACTTCTTGACTAAATTCCATAGCCATAATCTTTCCTTTTCCTTCCCCTTTATTATCAAAACTCAACTTATTTTGGACTACCCCTAATATAGGACTTAAATGTACACATTTCTTCATGTGATCATGCAAATGAGAAATACCATTTTTTAGATCACCTCTCAAACTCTAATTACAACCTTTACAAATTAGTTTTTTTACACCATTAATTTTTGCTCATTTAAAGTGATCCCAAACAACAAAAGTTTTCTTTCTTTCTTTTTTCATTAAAGAAAATGGATGCAATGTTCTACTTTCTCATTGGTTGATGGTTCACTAGGTGTAGGGTTACTAGCTGCATTAGAAGAATATGGTGGTAGACTTTGTGAATCAGTATTAGGTCGGTTACTACCTACTTGTTGCCATCAAACTAATTAATAACCCCAAATGTCGCACAACAAGAGAACAAAATTATAGCTAATAAAATCATAATAATTCATGCATCTAGTCTCAATGATTTGGCACAAATTTTAATAATTAGTTATTGTAAAAGGTATTTGATACTAGATATCAACACACCGATGTTGATAATTGATGTTGCAATAATCACTAGGAACAATCATCTAAAAGAGCCCAACTCTAGGTAGCAATTGCATATAATACTAATAAAATAATTACTTACTCTTACTTATTTATATAAAATAATATTATCTCTATCATTTATAAAAGTGTGGAATTCTTAATCATCCATTATTTTTATATTTAAGATAAATCTATGTTTTCAACTAATGATAGAAAAAACTTTTCTTGAATTTATCATGAACCATCCATCCGACACCAATATTATCCCAAGTCATCAAACATTCTCCACATATATCACCTGGAGAAATTTTTAATGAAATATTAAGCCTTAAGAAAAAAATTATCCCCTAGGATAATTAGCCTCAAATTTTTGATCCTCTTCAAAATATCAGAGAAATATTAGTTGTAGGTTAGGTTACATACTTTCTTTTCTGCCAAAATTACCCTTAACCATCTACCGAAGGGACAAATAGTAAATTAGGAGATTTGATGAAGTTGCTTCTAACAAAGTAAGTACATTAGATTGTGTAAGCGTTACAACAATTAATCAGTAATTAAATATTAGCTCATATCTCAAACCAAAACAACCAATTGAACAACACTTTTTTCCTTATCTTCACACCATTTCATATGCATATTAGCTCAACCAAAACAACCAAAAATATTAAATATACAATCTTCAAATATATAGTTGAACAAATAACCATTAAACCATAATACATGTTCCATAAAATAAAATTTCTAAATGTTATGTGTTAACCATAATTAGATCCTTAGGCTCTTTATGGTAAGTAACTTATAATGCAGAAAATGCATATGATGAGACAACGATATGGGGAGCAAAGTTGGAGGTGACAACATGAGGGGCAACATTGAGAGATGATGTCTAGATATGGGATAGAAGAAGCACCAAAGTAAACAAGCAATGTAGAGGAGCAAAGTCAAAGATGGCAATGAGATCTAGAGTAAAGGATTAGAGGAATGTAACGACGATGAGATCTATAGTAGAGGAATGAAGGAAGGCAATGTCGATGAAAACAAGATTTGGAGCGGAGGAACTGTAGCGAATGAAGGTGATATCTGACAGAAAGGTGAAACGAGGAAAGGATATGAGGATAAAACAACCAAATCAACAAAATGAATAAACAAATCGTGAGACGCCAAGAGAATTAGAGACGATGAGGGATTTATAGTAAGGTCAAGTCGTCGTTCGTCGAGGTCTCAAGAAGAAAAGTAGTCAAGGAGTGAGTGAGGGATTTACAATAAAAAATAGAGTGAGAGAGATTAAGTGTGCTAAGTAGTGAGTGAAAAATGAATTAAAGACTAACAAAGTATAATTACTCAGTGCAGTGTGAGTGTATTAAGTGCAAAATAAATTTATGATTTATATTTTTTTATTAGAAATAATCTAATATAATTTAGATCTAATAGATTATTATAATTTTAATGTAATTACTCTTATCACCATAAGAAACATATTAATATGTTATATAATTGAAGGGTACAAAAGTAACTTTATATCGGGTACATGGAGATGAGTACATATATGGATATGGAGCGAGTACAGATATGGAGACACATTACTCATATCTGCATCCAAAACCAAAAGATTTTCCCTCCTTCCCGGTGTCCATCTCCATATTTGTTTATATATTTGTCTAATAATATCTGTCATATTTAGGGTTAAACCCACTCTATTTACATCCCTACCTGGCTTAGTGATGTAAGTTTTTGACTCGAGTGAGGATAACAGAGTGATGTAACCACATTTTGTTTCCCCTAGTAGGGTCAATAAGATGCAACTTGTAACACCCCTAAAATTTACTACTAAAAAATTTCATTTTTAAAAGTTACATGCAAAAGTTATGCCAGTAAATTTTGGGATGCTACCACCACACTTAGCACCAGACTAGTTTCTTCTATTGTTATGTTACCAAGTGCTAAGGTTAAAATATTACTTTACTTATATTTAAGAATACAATTATAATTGGAGTAGTGAATTAGTAAAAGAGATTAATTAACCTTTCAAATAAAACCCACTAACCGTGGGTACAAAAATGTTAGTGAAAGGGAATATAAAAAGACTATAAGAAATACAAGAAACTTCTAGTTCAAGTTACCGGATAGAATCCGAGATAACCCTAAACTCTCAACCCAAAGGATAGCCTTGAATAAAGCTTGCGAGATAACTTGCAAATGCCACTACTCATTGAATAAGTAAGGGCCCAAGAAAGGAACCCTTTAGTATAAAGGTACTAAGTAACCCATTTTACAAAACTGAAATGTAAGGTCTTCATGGAATTCATACAATGTATCACAATAATACATCAACATTTAATTATCTATATATTAATTAAAATGGGATAATCATTCATATAACCACATGACATCAAGACCATATACTTCCCATGCTCATTCATCTTGAATTAACTAAAACATACAAACCAAACATCCAAGCGATGCTCTTTGTAGTATAATTAGAAAGCCTCATCATTCTCAAGTTATATCAATATGCGTAATTCTATTAATCAAGCCACAACTTCTTAATACATAGGTAGCCCATCAACACAACCAATACACACACATTATCATGGGTAGGCACAAAGGCTATTGTCAACTCACAAGTAGGTACAAATGCTACTACCAATCTCAGGTAGGTATGAAGGTTGTTATCAAATAACAGATAGGCACAAAGGCTGCTACCAAATCATCACAATAATCATTTGCATTCAATTATCAAACATTTCCATTTTTATTTACTTGAGAGGAGATTAACAAACCTGATGACATTAAGGTACCCCGGTCATACTAGCGTATAAGGACAACACAATATCATATCGACTATCAACCTAGGGGCGCAAAGGTACCTTGGTTGCACTAGTACACTAAGGTACACAATACCCCTATCGATAAGGACACCGAATCCATAAGTATGCATACCCTCTACTTAGGTATATAGAGTTAAATAGAGTAAGATATAGGGCCTAACTAGGGCACACTAGTAAAATCCATAACAATTGTGAGCTAAACCATATCTTTAGGGTAGCAACCCCTAAAGAGCCACCATTCCCGATCTCAAGGTCTTTCACTTTAAATATTAGTGTTTTATAAGGGTGACCACAAAAGGCACACATTAATCATATATAATCAATTCTTCATACTTAGCCATTTTTATTCGTTTCCAACATTATGAGGTAACCAAAATCATGATCTTTATTAATGTCAACATCACAATTCTAATACAACCATCCTAGACTCAATTACTTACACTTGGGCACTTTAGGTCAAAATGACCAAAATAATCCTGAGGCTAAAGTTACCCCTTTACTATCCATTCCCATTACAAAAGTCCATTTTATTTTATCAACTTGTCATAAAAAGGACAACACGCCATAATTAAATTATTGATCATGTAATTAAGTTACCTGACACACCAAATGACCATTTTATCCTTATACCCCGTTATACACGTAAAACCCTGACATGCGCTACTAAAATATCACAACACATATTCTCATACTTAATCAAAAAATAATGCATATCTTGCATGTTTATGAAAATAATCATCATGGCATACCCGAAATTACCATAATACCCTTATACCATACAATAATAATAATCATGTTGACATAGGTATATCTAATACAACAAAATCCCTATACTTATGCTTGATAACGAACAACATCCATCATGCATATATATTAGAATATTCATTATGGTACACTCCAAATTACCAAAATAATCCTAAACCCTATAATGTTCATAATCATGCTAAAACATGTGGTTCTAAAACAAGAAAACCCTTATTCTCATACTTGTCATCAAATATTACTCATCATGCATGTTTATTTGAATAATCATCATAGCACTCTTAAAATTACCAAAATACCCTTATGCCAGAAAATTATTGATAATCATACTGAAACAAGGGTTACTAAGACAAGAAACCCATATTCTTATATTTAACATCAAATAATACTCATCATGCATGTTTATCAGAATAATCACCATAGTATGTTCAAAATTACCAAAATATTCCTAAATCATATAATGTTGATATTCATGTTGAAACATGTATTCCTAAGACATCAAACCTCTATCTCATTGTCAACATCAAATAACACTTAACATGCATGTTTATTAGAATAACCACCATTATACCTTCAAAGTTACTAAAATGTCCCTAGACCATAAAATATTGATATTTATATTGAAACACGTGTTTCTAAGACCACACACCCCTATTCTCATTCTCAACATCACATAACACTTATCATGCATGTTTATTAGAATAATCACCATTGTATATTCATAATTACCAAAATGCCCCTAGACTATAAAAGATTGATATATATGCTCAAACATGTGTTTCTAAGACATCAAACCCCTATTCTTATTCTCAACATCAACTAACATATATCATACATATTTATTAGATCAATCATCATAGTACATTTAAAATTACCAAAATGCCCCTACACCATATATCATTGATATTTATGCTCAAACATGTGTTTCAAAGACAAATAAAAACATATCTCCATTCTTAGCAATATTTATAACACATTAGGAATCTCGGTTAGGGTTAATTATCACGGTATAGTTAAATGACCAAATTGCTCCTAGGGCACATGGTAGTAATAAATTAGCTACATGTGTATCTATACATACTTAACCTATTATTTTTACATGCACATAATATACAACATCAATTCTCAATATTAGACCCCTTTTTATCACACTTTTTCACACATAATATTTTATATAGAATAACATGTCTTTTTATTCAATTTTCTAAGAAAACATTAATAATCACATACATATGTGTAACAAATCATGTATAACACAAATCACATGTCAAGTCCTAATATGCTAACGTACAATATCCAAATATTTTAGTGAAGTATAAATGTTACCTGATTTCTAGTAAAAGCAAACTTTACCGACCGTCTAAAAAAGATTAGGCTCCATTAGTAAAAAATTTGTACCTAAAAATAAAATCACAAATATCAAATTAATATTTTATAAATTAAAAAATAATTTTATTAAATATAAAATTACCAAACTACCCATTTACATTAAATATTACCATGATTAATAAAATCTAAACACAACTCACGTTGCATGTTTATTGTGAGCTATGCATGCAAAGGGAGGGGGAAATAGTTCAGACAAGGTTGGAAGTGGTGGTTGAGGGTGTTGGTTTTGGTCGTTGTGTGTAGGAGGTGGGGTTGGAGATGGCTAGTGGTTGGATGGTGTGGTGCAGGTGGGTCGAAGGTGGCATCGACAGTGGTAGTGCAGCATGTAGAATGCAAGGATAGGTGGTGAAAAGAAGGGAAAAGGAGAAAAAGAAAAGGAGAAGAGGAATGAGGGAAGGTGGTGTTGGGGTGGTCATAAGGATGGTGCAGGAGGTGGGTGTGATTTTGGCTGGCGGTAGGCAGTTGGGAGGACTTGCGGTGGTTGAGGAAATGGAGGGGAAATGGGTGGCCGAGTATAAGTGGTGGAAGAAGGGTGAGGTGTCGAATGGAGGAGAAGGGCTCAAGACTGCAGGGAGAGGCTATGGCATCTTCTTGGGGGTCATGTAGGGTGGAAGAGTTAGCTAGTGGAGGGGATGACAATGAAAAAAACTATCATTATCCTCAATGGGCTGCAAGGATGGTGGATGGTGGTAGAGGGTGAGGATCGACAGGATTTTACATAGGGGAGAAAGAAATGGGAGATAGGGCGGTAGAGGAGGAGGAAGAAGGATAGAAGGAAAGAAAAGAGTTGGTGTCCTATGGTGGAGGCTGGGATGGTGGTGGAGGAGACAGGTATTGTTGTAGGTGGAGGTGGTAAGGAAAACACGGGTGGGGAGAAGAAGAAAGAAATAAGGGAGGAAGGTTAAGGGAGAGCAGAGCACGAGGGAGAAGAGAATAAAGGAAGAAGAGGAGGAGGAGGAGGAGAGGGGGGACCTTCAGCTTGCGATGAGTAGGTGGGCGTGCAAGGAACGATAGATAGGGCATGTGCAGAGCCAAAAATAGAAGGGGAGATGGCATGCAAGGGATAAGGGTAGGGGGCTACAGGGCTAGAAAGGGATGGGTGGGAGGGAGGTGTTGTAGGGTGATGGATGCATGGCGGAGAAGGGAAGGGGATCATGCGTAAGCGATATCGAAAGGCTTTGTTTGGGCCTGAAGGGGAAAAGAGAAAGAGAGGGGGATAAGGAGGCGTAATAGAAGAATGGCTTGGGGCGTGTTTGGTAGGGGGCGCAAACAGGGAAAAGGAAGAGAAGAAGGGAGGTCGGGCCTCACAGGAAAGAAAAGGGTGAAAGGGAGTGGGCCGACTGTGCGGTAGAAGAAGAAGAAAGAAAAAAGAAAAAAGGGTTGGACTGGCACAGGAGAGAAAATTATAGGTCGGCCCGAGAGAAAAAAAAGAAAGGGAGAAGAAAAGGAAAAGGGAAAAGGAAGAAAAGGAAAAAAAAGAAAAAAATGAAGAGAAGAAAAAGAAAAAGGAAAATTGACTTAGGGTTAGGATTAAAATTAGATTAAATTTGGGTTATTGGGATAATATTATATTAATTTGTTCAAAATTTATGGTATTAATTTAAGAAAATAATTTTGGACAAAATTATGGGTTTAGGGTAAATAAAAAAAGTAAGATAAAATAATTATATTAATTTATTAAATAATTTATCTAGGTTTGTAAGTCAAATATTGACAAAATTTTTTAAAGATTATTTTTTTTAGATAAAAGGTTAAACGGTCTAATTTAAGGTTATAAAAATTAAGAGTATTACATGACTTGTGAGATTATCTTATCCAATCAAGCTGTAAAAACTTGGGTTAAATTGTCTTTAGAGCATATGGCACTGCATGAGGCTAGTCTCATTGAGCAATGAACACCTTCCATTCTTTACTATAGGTAAATAGTGGATTTGAGTTCTATTAGCCCATAATTATCAAGTGGGTAGAGTATCATGGACCAACACTTTTTTGTTTTTTTTTTCTATGAAAAAAAAGTGGTAATATATATTCACACACATTACCAACAATTATGTAATAAAATGATTAATTTAAGGGGGGGGGGAATCATACTAAACTAGCCTATTCTATCTTTATACTTTGTTTTTAGTTCTAGTTTGTTAATAAAATTTTGAAGTTTTTTTTTGTTTGTTTTAGTTCATTTATTAAATGTGTATCCCTTATTAGATCATTTTGGTTATAACATTCCAAAGTTTGTATTGATTGGTTATTTAAAATGATTCCATATTATTTTAATGATTGCAAAATACTATTAAAAAAATTATGTGGGCCATGTTAATGTAACATATAAAATTAAGAAAGCTCAATATTTTGACATAAAACAATTGACATTTTACATTGCTTAGTTCACTAGTATAACTCCAAATTATTTGATGGATCTCAAATATTATACAAAAAATGGCTATGATTATTGCCGCTTAAAAAATTGAGAAAGGTTGATATTTTGATACAAAAAATTGATAACTAATTCATAAATTATTATAGGATAAAAGTGCATTTAAAAGCATTAATATTTTGGGTATGCTTTTATAAAGGCATAAATGTTTACATCTTCTATAAAATCACAAACATGTAAACATTTTTTTTCATTAAGATTTGATGTTTTAAAAACTTTAAATTTAAGTTAATTCCTATCATTTTCATTTATGCTTGAATGAGAACAAAATACAAAATTTCATACTTTTATAGGAACAAATTCTAAACATTTGTGCCTCAAATTTTTTATTTTTAAAACATTTAAGTCTTAGTAGAAAAAAATTCTAAATATTTGTGTCTTTATAGGAAACTCAAAAACATTTATATCTTTATAGGAACGAATAAAAAATCTATATGCCCTTAATTACATTTGTTATGTTATTAATGTATAAAATTATATTATTGATAATATACTGATACAAGTCGTGTTGTGCGTGTGCCCTTTATAGAATAATGATAGGGTACATCACATTGTAATTTTTTTTCACAATATTATAGGTTAAATGGTGTGTCTCATCTTTAGTTTATCCAGCCTATGAGATTTGCATGACTAATATGTCTTAATAGGTTAAACACGTTTAATAACCTAATAAATTAATAGGCTATCACAGCTTTACATGTCATTTTACATTTTGCTAAAACTCACCCAATCATCTTCATGATGTCTTCAAGAACTTATCATGAAAGTGAAAATTGAGGTAATCAACATAAGTCACCACTCGCACCTTCCTACAATTATCAATTACAACTAAATAATTTCTATTATAGAATGTCATTATCTAGACGATAAGAAGAATAATCATAATTGGTGTTATTGTTGATTTGTGAACCGATGGATTCTTAAGAAATGAAAAGGACTAAAGATTGTCGAAGAGAAAATTCAAATGAAAGAGGAGAGAGAAAAAGTGAGAGGGTTGTGTTATAAATTTTAGATCCCCAAAATGGGTATAATACCCTATATATATAGGGGTAGAATAGGCTAGGAGGATAAAAGGGAATACTATGAGGTTGGAGTCATCCAATCGTCCCTGCGTAACATGGTAAACTAGCCTAGTATGGAACTGGAAGGACAACTAGAGGAGACAAACCATATCTAGAGGACTTTTGACCTTCATTTTTTGGTTCATTAATTCTTAAGTCCGATAGTACTAGTTTAGAAAAGATCCATATCATCATTCACATCAAAATTTCATCCATCACATCAGTCACTCTCCGAGGATAATCAAACTAAAGAGTAGTTATATCCACTTTGGTATGTTGGAACCAGAGTGTGCTCTCTCAAAGAAGAAGTTCATTCAATTCATTCGAAAGCTCACTTTTGAGTCTATGTAAAAAAAAAAAGGAAAGGAAACCAACCATCTATAAGTGCTCTTTTGGTACTATTCAATCATGATATAATATGCCTTTTACACCTATGTAAATAACAAAAAAAAAACATTTTTCTTCCATTTAGATAGCTTATGAGCACAATTTTCCAAATTTTTCATTAAATATCCATTGGGATGCTAATAGTCTTGAATTGCACTCTTAAAGGATGGATGTAGCTTCCATTGTAATACCCTACTTTTCTAAATTAATATTTATTATTATAAATAAAATAAAATTATTTTAAATTTGGTTTTATTAAATTCCTTTAAGATTCTTAATCCTTCCTACAGTTTTGAGTCTTGTTAGACTTTTAAGCCACTTTCAGCCATATAATTCCTTCTAGATCACTATAATTCTTTCATATATGTATTCCTTGTATTTTTTTGAGTGTCCTAATCCTTTTAAAAATCTTAAATGGTGATTTTGACCAAAAAATACTATTATTTGTCATTTTTACCCTTATTCACATTTTAAGCCCTAAATTGAGCTTTTTGGCTAACCAAAATTTATGAAACTTTGTTGATAATTATATTTTGTTATATTTGATAAAAAAATATGAATTAAAAATTTTGTGTAATTATTTTTAGGATATTCAGGTAAATTCTACCATTTTTAGGTATAATGAACTACTAAAACAAGACTTTCGACTACCAAATCTTATCTACACTTTATAAAACTAATCCTAACCATCCATATATCTTAATTAATATTGAAAATAATCCCCACCAAAAGAATTATAAGGTATGGAAAACCAACCTTCCCATTTCCCTTTATTATTTTATTAATTTGCTTACCTTTATTTTACCAGTAATTCTTCCTACCTCGTTATTATATTTTTTTTAAAAATAAAATCATATATTAATCATGGAGAAAAGTTACATCCAAGGTTATAGAATCGATCTACTTTACCTAAGAAACCTTTAAACTTTGCACTATGTGCAGAGTTATTACAAATAGATAACATAAATAGAGAAATGTGGTAAGTTATCCTTCTCAGGTTCCATCTTACATTTGTGAATATGCATGCATTTCGAGCTTTCCACACCTCATATATGCTAATAGCATAGAAAGCTGCCCTGAAATGTGCCTTAGCAACTCCTCTATTTTGAAAATAAGTAATGCCTTTCAGCAAAGACTGCCATGAGTAATGTCTTCTTCTTTCTCTGAAAACCTTTCTAATTACGTCCCAAAGTTGCTGTAAACCTTGGCAATGGAATAAAAGATGATGTAGACTTTCCTGTTGAGGACATAAACAACACTACATAGTTATGGCAGGAAGAAATTTTGCTAGCAGATCCTTAGTGGGAAGTCTTGAGTGAGTAACCAGCCAAGAGACAAACTTGTGTTTAAGAGCAACTAGGTTGTTCCAAACTGCCTTCCACTAGTACAGCTTAGGAGCTTTAATACAAATCATATCATAAACTAATGAAATGCTATATGTTCCTTGTGTCTGAAGCAGCTGAAAAACTGGAACTAACTTTGGCCTTAAACCAAGAATCTTGAGCAAAGTCCATGAGGCTGTACAAGGCAGCCTAAAATCAGTCACATTTTGCTCTTTAATGAAGTAAGTATGGATCCATTTTATCCATAAGGAATTCTTATCCTTAGAAATGTTCCACAGATGCTTCCCAACTGTTGCTATATTCCAAGCAAATAAATCAACTATACCCAACCCTCCTTCATTTTTAGGCAAACACACCATTTTCCAGGACACAAGTGCTTTTTTGCTTGAGGAAGCTTTCCCTGTCCACAGAAATACTCTACATAGGCTAATGATCTTCAGCAGTAATTTTTTGGGAAGACAGAACAATTGGCTCCAATACATAGTGATACCAAAAATCACCGATTTCAACAATTGCAACCTACCAGCATAAGAAAGTAATTGATTTACCCAATGTTGTAGTTTATTTGTGATTTTATGCACCAAGGACTACATATCAGCTACTTTTAATTTTGATGCATCCAATGGAACCCCAAAATACCTGAAAGGTAACCTCCCTTCCTGAAAATGAAGCTGAGATAAAATGGATATTTTCACCTCCTGAGATACTCCACCAAAATAGATAGAAATTTTCATAGGGTTAATAGTTAAACCAGAGGTAGCAGCAAAGGCTTGGAACATTGATTTGATATCAGTTACAGAAGTTAAATCACCCCTGCAGAATAACAGTATATCATCTGCAAAAGCAAGATTGATAATCTTCAACTTCTTGCATTTGGGATGCCCATGGAATCCTTCAGTCAGCTAGAGATTTTGGAACATCTTACTGAAATACTCCATCACAATCACAAAGAGGTAGGGGGATAAATACCTCATTATTATTATTATTATTATTGATTATTATTATTATTATTATCATTATAATTATTATTATTATTACTACTAATATTACTATTATTATTATTATTATTATTATTATTATTATTATTATTATTATTATGATCATCATCATCATCATCATCATCATCATCATCATCCATTAAATTTATATATCTAGATTCTTGTTGGTTTGTCTTGATTTTTGCATATTTTAGGTACTTTTTTTCAAAGATTTCAAATAAATATTTTGTGCCTAGATGAAGAATATATATAGATTGCTTAGGAGCTTAGGAGATTAAGTAAACATAACTATACTATAAGTAGATATATTTTTGTTGTGGTTCAAATGGATGCTTTTTGTGCATTTTTGGGTGAAATTTGGCCTCTGGCCATAATATTATTTACTCAATATTTTTATAAAATTTTGATGACTCTAATGGATTTTTTAGGTTATTTAGATGTAACTTTGTATATTTAAAGTCTTGATTTTATTTTTTTTATGATTAAAGTTATGATTCAATAAAACTTTAGTATTAAAAAGCGCATTTTTGTCATTTTAATTGTGGCCTAAAGTTAGGAATATAATTTAATGGGCTCCTGTTCGATTTATATGTATACATATAAACTATCAGTATTATAAAAAAATTAATTAATGACATTGCATAATATATATATATATATATTTCATAAATTTTTAAATTAATATTAATATTTAAAAAAATATTTAAATGTTTATACATGTCCCTAAGGAATATAATTAACAAAATTGTATATTTAGTATTGTGCATAATAATAGTAATAATATACTATTATCACCAATAAATTTATTAATTTATTTTTAACATATCAATGATAATCACTGTAATCCCCCAAAAATTTCGAAAACCTATATTCTAATAAATAACTTTTATTTGAAATAAAATTAACTTTTAAAATTATTTATTTTAATTATTTTATAGATTTTAGAGTATATAAATTTGGATAAGAGTATTTAATAAATTAAAAATAAATATTTTGATATTTATCATATTATTTTATTAAATAATTTTCCAAACTAATGTTTTACTAAAATTATCCTTTTAAGCCCATATATTAAATTATACTAAATTAAATTATTTATTAAAAGTATTACATTTTATTATTTTCTAAGTTAAATTAAATTATCCTCCCCTATTTTCTCATTTCCTTTTCCTTTTCCCTTTCCCTTTTTTTTCTTTTCCTTCTCCTCCCTTGGGCCGTCCGCCAGGTCAGGCCTGTCTCCCTTCTCCCCCGCGCGTTGGGCTAGGCCTGTTCCCCCAGCCCCTGCTCCTCCTCGCGTGGCACACCGAGCCCGCCCTCCTTCCTTTATTTTCCCCTTGGACCGGCCGACTCCCTTCTTTTCTGCGCCGGTCTAGCCGCTCGCCCAGCCTTCTTCTCCTCTCTTCTTCTACCTCTGCCCGACCTACTCCTGTCGCCCATGCCAGCCCTGCAACTGTTGCCACCTGCCCTCACCACCTACCTCCCTCTCCCTCTCTCTCTTCCCCCGTCATTTTCCTTCCCTTTTCGAGACAAACCGACCCTTGGAACACAGCTCACGTGCCTCTCTCCCTTTCCTTCTTCTTCCCTCTCTTTCCTTGCCAACCGACCACCACCTGCCACCCTTCGTCCTCTCGCCAACCGGCCACTGCCCCTCTCTTCTCCCTCTTCTTTTTCTCCATCTCCCCAGCCCTTCATTCCCCTCATTTTCGAGCCATTCTCCTTGCCCGAGCTCTCCCTTCTCTCCTTCCTTCTTCCCCATTTTTTTTTTCTATTTTCTCTCTACGCCGCTGCCAACCGTCGCACCCAGCCCTGCACCGCCTCCTTCCACCACCCCCTACTTCCCTGCACCCCCACGCCGCCCCCTCGAGCCCTGCACTTCCTCCCTTCTCCACATCTCCCTTTTTCTCCCCATTTTTCTCCTTACCGCCGAGCCACCTGCAACCGCCACTTTCGCCGTCGTCCGGCCACCTCTGCCGCCACCCAACCCACCGTTCGACACCCTGCAACCCCCTCTACCACCGCCATGCATCAATTGGCCGAAAACAGCCCTTGAACCTCTTCATTTTTCGCTCATCTTTTCCTTCCTTCTTAGCCCCTCCACCTCGTGTAACACCCCCAAATTTCACTCCTAAATTTTTTTTTGAAAGAATAAAGCGGAAGCTAGGAGAGAATTTGGAAAATGTTACCGCCACATCTAACACAAGATAAATGTCAACCATCTATCTCATGTTAGATGTAAGGCTAAAACCTGTCAAACAATTACATCTGAATTTTAAAAACTTATCAGAGTACGAGAAAATTAAAAGACAATTACAACACCATTAAATTTTATATACAATACTTAAAACTTCCAAAAATAAATACAGTTAGACCAGACAAATTCCGATAGATGAAATTCCGGATTGCCTACTCACTCAGGTCAAGCCTTCCACCCCAAAACAGTATCCGATCTTAAACTTGCATAAGAGGTCAGCTCCCCACCATCGGTGGATCATCACAAGACCCATTCAACCAATGTAGTATCAGTACGGGTCCAATACTGAGTAAGTCCCACTACCCTATCTTATGGAAGAGGCGTACTATAACATCAAGTGCGTATTAAATCCTGGTACAACACGTTGATACAATATCATACATACTCACAACCCACAGCATGAATCTTGCCATACACCTATAGTAACATATGAAACATATGTAACATCCCATTTAAACATATAAGCATGGTATAACCGAAATATAAAGTGGCTCATGCGCCTCAAGTAGGAATAATCCATATTATTGGAAACTCAACGCGTGACATACTCACGTAAGCAGCATGTAGTAATACAGATAATAAAAGCTGACCATAGTCCAATTAAACTTATTTCCTTTGAGTCTTCATTAAAAGTAGTCATTTCACACCACAGTCTTTATTAATCTACGTGAGTGCGGGAAACCCACTATTATAGTCGGTGGATCGGAATATATAAACTCAGGGCAGAACGCTCCTGACCACTATTATTTGCTGGTGGACCGGTCTCCAGGGTAGAACGCTCCTGGCCACTATTATTTATCGGTGGACCGGTCTGGCCCCGACTCACATGGTGTTTCACTGTAAGTGCTTGTGACTTATTCTTTATTCTGATCAATAATATATTCATTCCACACATATTCTTTAATAGTCCATGTGAATACGGGAACCCCACTATTATAGCCGGTGGATCGGAAAGTATACACTCAGGGCAGAACGCTCCTGACCACTATTATTTGCCGGTGGACCGGTCTCCAGGGCAGAACGCTCCTGGCCACTATTATTTGCCGGTGGACCGGTCTGGCCCCGACTCACATAGTGTTTCGCTGTAAGTACTTAGTGTATTTCCCATGGCTTAGTTTTTTTTTACTTTGGTTTTTTGAGCACGGAATCCCCCACTATTATAGCCGGTGGACCGGAAATCATGCAGGGCAGAACGCTCCTGACCACTATTGTTTGCTGGTGGCACGGTCTCCAGGGCACCCCGGCTCCTGGCCACTATTATTTGGCGGTGGATCGGTCTGGATTTGGCTCAAAAATCTTCCACTTTAAGTGATTAGTGTCTTAACATATTTTATTGAAAGTGTCTTACCCTTGACATGCATGGCTAACTATATCCACACTTATCCTCCCAGGAGAGCCCGTCCCATATCTTGGGACGCTTGCGCCTCTTATCACACCTCGATTTTTATTTCGCCTTTACACTTACACCTAATGAAAACTAAACTCCTAAGGGCGTGGTTTAAGGCCCAGCACCCCGTGACATCCACTCCACATGCTATCTCCCTCTAGGGTTTTCCCTTGGAAACCCTAATTGGACCTATGTGGCCCAACTTTCTCTCACATACACTAACATTACTCCATTTATCGCCCTACACCTCATCTCATTTAGATCCAATCCCAAATCATATCGCTTTGCCCATCGATTCCATATGTGGCCCTACAACCCTAGTTGGCCACTTCAACCCTAGTACATTTCTTCTCCCACAAGTAACCTCTCCTTTTCACCCAATATTTCTTCTCTCCCAAAACACCCATAATCATTCCTTCTAATATAAATTCTCACTCTCAACCCGCACCTCAGTCACCCTTAATCATTTTTACTTTTGCCTTTTCTAGATTACTAATTCTTCCCAAAACCCTAATCGGGTACCTTACACTCCCCTTTAGCAACTCACTTCCCATTTATTTCTCTTTTTTTTTTCTTTTCATCTCCATGTCATAATAATAATCACCCTAGCATGCATGTCCTAGAGGGTTACATCATGTCACAACACATCATAATCACCACATATGGATATCACATTCATGTCATAAGAAAAACACATACCACATACCTTAACTCCAAGCTGCGCTACGCATAAAACACGTTAAGGTCAAACATGTGATACACAAAGAGACATGATATATATATACGAAGCATCCAAGGCAAGTAGATCACATATCACACAAGCGGCCTTAGCTAGACCCTTACGAAACACCTATAAGTGGAGGTAAGTAGAGACTTACCTGGATCCGAAGCTAGCTAAGCGAGATAAGAGGGAGAGAGACCACTAGCTCATGGATCCACGAGAAAGCTTTCCTAGATCCAATAGAAATGGAAAACTAAATTAAAAACTATTCTATCAATCAATAATTCACATATTCTAATTAAATAAACGCAAACAACATAAATGATCTTTCTTAGAAAACGTGTCCAAAACTTAGAACTTAAAATCATAGCTTTATTAAGATTCAAGGTTAAAACTAAATCAAAACGGATTAATACAAATATCACTTGGGACATTTCAACTTAATTTGGAAAGCCCGAGAAAGAATAATCGATCATAAGTTACTTTATCAAAAATAACTTATTTATTAGGTTTTACAACTAAATAGGTAACCCAACCATTTACATAGAACCAAATCCAAACCGATTAGGTTAAAACATAATTTAAATGATTTCAAACCCAAAGATAGAAATCGATTAGATAAAATACACATAGCAAAATCAATTTTATAAAATCATCCCCGAAAATTAGGGTTTTTAATACCTAAACCACGAATAGGCCAAGTCACTTTGATTACCTCAAATTGATAGTTTTAAAACACAATTAAACCAATTTTAGATAAATCTAGACAATCAATTTCAACAAAATGATCTTCCGATATCAATTCCAGATGATCAATTTTTAAAATCAGGGTTTTAAAGCCCACGACATAAACTCGGGTAATTCAAATCAATTAATTCTAATTAAAGGTATTAGAATACAATTAGGATTATTTCAACTAATTTTATAAATTTAACTTTAGCGAAACAACTATACAAATAACCAATTTCATAATCTCTCTTGAAATCTAGGGTTTTAGGCCTGAAAATGCAATTCGGTAAAATTCTATAAATTTAACCAAATTGAATGTTTAGAAATGCAATTAAACACATTTTATAACATATCAAATAATCATTTGCTCAAAACCAATAAAAGAAATAAACAATTTAGCACAATTAGGGTTTTTGAGCCCGGAACGCAAACCCGATCAATTCTTGCCAAAACACACCAATTGACAGTTCGGAAATGTAATTAAACATATTCTAATGTAATTTATATAGTCAATTGAATAAAATAACCCGATTACACAATCCAATTTGGACCCGCAAGAGTTTTGACCTAAAAATCCAATTTCGATCAATTACGCACAATTTTCCCAAATCAACACTTCCAATATAAAATTAAATACATTTTAAACGATATTATAAAATCAATTGAGCGGGACGGCTCAATTATACGACCCAATTTCACTACACCCAAAATTTGACCTAGGAATCAAATTTCGATAAAACCTACATAAATTTCTCAAAATTGACGGTTCCAAAATGAAATTAGATACATTTTAAAACATATTGTATAATCAATTTACCCGAAATCGCCAAATCGGACGAATCCGAAAAATTTGGGCATAACCCGGCCAAAAATCCAAATTTTCCAAAATCTCAACATAACCATACAATTAACCCATCCAAATCATTCTTACAGCACATATATACATAATCAAACAACCAATTTAGCTTACCACAAGCTAAATCATACTCGATTAATCAAATATATATTAAGATTTTTCAGAAAATTATACCACACAAAAACTGACAAATCAGGGCAAAGGAAGGCCGTGGGAGCTTGGTCGGGGAATGGGGACAGCTCGTCGGTGGTCAGCAGGCGTCGACAGTGACCGGCGGTAGCGGCATGACCTGCTTTTGTGTTGCCGCTGCTGTTGCTGCTGGTTCGGCCGTTGCTGCTGCTACTTCGGCATCTGCTGCCAGTTGTTGCACAGCGTTGCCAGCGGTGGTTGGCCACAGTCGACGAAGAAAGGAGGAGCTGGGGAGAGGTGGCGGCCGACTAGGGTTGCGAAACAGGGGTAGGGAGTTGGGGAACAGGGAAATAGAAGAGAAGGGAGAGAAGAGAGAAAAGAAAAAGAAGAGGGGGGCACCGGTCGGGGGTTGCGTTTTTTTTTAACAAATGCACATATAAGGTAAAATACTAAAAGTTTTTTAAAAAAAATATTATTGGAAGATGTTACCTAAAATTTATTAACGAAAATTATTTCATAAGGTTCCGAAAGCTTAAAATAAATAAAAGAAGTATATACAGAATTTCGGAAACATTTTCGAAAGAATTTACCAACGAACGTAAAAATTTATATTATTTACGGAAATACATTATAAGACCCCGAAATAATATTTAAAATCATATAATAAAATATTTAAGTCAAATTCTAATAAACCGAGGCTAATTTTAATAATTTCCGAAATCGGTTTTCCACAAACTGAAAAGCATAAAACAGAAGAAAATTAATTTCAAAAAGAAATTATTAAATAAGCTCCAAAAATATTTTTAATTTAAACTTCCCGAAAATATTAATGATTTCTGGAATCGAATAAAATCAAAGTCAGAAATATTTTCTACAGATAAAATCATTAAAATAGCTTTAACTATTTAAACAGAAATTCTATAATTTTAATTATATATTTCGTCAACGAACTATACTTCAAAATAACGTCGTAATCACATGACAAAGTTATAATCGCCAACAAATCTAAAATATTAAAAATAAAATACGAGAAAGAACGGAAATACATATTTTTAACCGAGAATCAAATTCATAAGAATATAATAAAATCATGGTCATGAATGAATTTATCTAAAATGGTTTGCAACGACAACGATTCAATAAATTCAAATATGAATTCAAAAACGTCGATAAATCCATAAAACGAATCGAAATTAAAATAATTAAATATTTACATCAAATTATGCTAATAAAACCATTAGGCTTAATAAAATTAGGTTTCAAAAATACGGGGTATTACACCTCGACCCTTCTCGGCAGCCAACTTCGCCGCCTTGCCGCCGCCGTCTCCGCCGCCCTATGCCGCCGTGAAACCACCCTTAGCCTCCACCTACACCCCCTCTCCACTCCTGCACCATTCCCCTGCCTTGAAACCTCCCCCACCCACCTTCATTTCTGGTCTAAAGACACTAAACCAAGCCATCTCCTCTTCCCTTCCACCTTACCCCATTCGACCCTTTTTACCCCATTATTTTGCATGAGACTCACGTTCATGCAGCGTGAGATCCCCCTTTATTTTGGAAATTATTTGGCTAATTTTTAAGGTATAATAGTATTTTATGTTAAGTGTTTTATTAATTAAATTTTATAAAGTTTTATGCTTGGATTCATATTTCTAACATAAATATGATGGATATTATTTTTAGGTGTTGAGTTGCTAATTAAAGCTTAAATCTTTAACCGGGATACCAGTAAGATTTGATATTTTGCGGGATTAAGGTAACCGTTAATCCTCCCTTAAATACATGGAAAAACGTATGCTATCACATTAGGAATTTTGGTATGATTTTATGTATGTTTTGTGAGCCTAGCATGATATATAAATGGTTGTTTACATTGATTGAAAGAAAAAGGAAATGCATGATAGCCTTTGTGCCATGTGTAGGTATGATAATTAAGGAAGAGGTTGATTATTGATGGAAATGTTAAATGCTTGTCTATGATGTATTATGTTGCTAATGCATGAATACTATTATTGTCTAAGGGTATTTTTGTAATTATGCTAATGAAGTATGTGATCTAATATATGTAGTTGCTAATGAGTATTATGTTGAATAATGACAAGTTAGTGGACTTAGATGATAAGAATGAAGTACTAATATCATTATTTCATGTAGTGATGGTAAATTCATAAAAATGGTGAATAAAGGGGTTGAGTGGAAAGTTCATAAGTGAAAAGGGTATTTCGGTAATTTGTTAAGTAAAATGGTATTTTGGTAATTTAAAAAGAAAGGGGTTAAATGATAATTTATAAGTAAAGGATAAAATTGTAAGTTGTGAGAAAGAAGGGTATTATGGTAATTTTTGAGATAAAAGAATAATATGGTAATCTTATGATTAAATGACCAAATGATAATTTTATAAGGGGTATTATGGTAATTTTTGGAGAAAAGGGTAAAGCGGTAATTTTGGAGTCAAAGGGGAATATAGTAATTTTGTAAGTAAGTGGTAAGAATGGTAATCTTGGAAGTAGAGGTAAAATAGTAATTTTGGATGAAGGAGGTCATTATGGTAATTCTTCAAGTAAATGGGCATTATGGTAAATTTTGGAAGTAGAGGGGCAAAATAGTAATTTCATAAGTAAGTGGTAATATGGTAACTGTATAAGTGAATGGTGAAATGGTAATTTATAAGTAAGGGGTAATATGGTAATTTTGGAAAAGAATGGCAAAATGGTAATTTTGTAAGGAAAGATAAAAATGGTAATTTTTGGATGTAAAAGGGTAAGATAGTAAGTTGTAAAGTAAAAGGGGTGTTATGGTACTTTTACAAGTAAAAGGGGTATGGTGGTAATTTTCCTAAATAAAAGGATATTATGGTAATTTGGAAGTAAGGGGCGGAAGGGTAATTTTGTAAATAAAAGGATATTAGGGTAAACTTGGGAGTAAGGGGTAACTTGGTCATTATGATAACGACGAAAGATAATTTAGTAATTAAATTATGATTGTAGAAGGGAAATTGGATAAGTATGATACTAGAGAAGGGTAATTTGTTAAATTAACCAATTAAAGGGCATTATAGTAATTTTAATAATGGAGAAGGGTAATATAGTAATTATTAATATGGAGAAGGGTAAATTAATATTTGTAATTATGAAGAAGGGTAATTTGGGATTTATGATAATTAAAAAGGGTAAAATGATAATTAAAATAATTGAGAGGGGTAAAATGGTAATTATGATAAAGGAGAAGGGCAATTTGGTAATTTATCCAACTAAAGGGGTAATTTGGTAATTTAGCCGATTAAAGGGTAAAGTGATAATTATTTAACCAACTAAAGGGGATAAATGGTAATCCTGATAATGAAGGAGGGTAATTTAGTAATTTATCCAACTCAAGGGCAATTTAGTAATTATAACAAAGGAGAAGGGCGATTTGGTAATCTAACCAACCAAATGGGAAATATGATAAGTGTAGCAATTATGAGGAGTGAATGGTGATTTAAAAAGTGTAGGGGATAACTTGGTAACCTAAACCGTATAAGGGGTAATTTGGTAATTATGTAACTTAAAGGGTAATGTGGTAATTTGGCAAGTGAGGAATGGATACTTAACAATTATATAAGTAAAGGGAAAATGAGTAATTTTGTACCTAACATGTCTTTGAGATTGTGGAACATTATAATATGATTCAAATAATGCTGATTAGCCAAGTAAGAGTATTTGATAATTAGTATGGCCTTAATGATTTCTCTGTGATATCCTGGATAATTATCTGAATAAGAAATGACTAATGATATTGGAACAATTGAAAGTGAATAAGTATCTAATTATCGTGCTTTTCGTGATCACTTTAATTAAGACACTACTACTTAAAGTGGAAGACCTCGAGATCGGGAATGGTGACTCCTTAGGGGTCGCTACCCTAAGGACGTGGTTTAGTCCATGATTATTCTGGTATTTGCTGGTGTGCCTTTGTGCCCCAGCCAGGCCCTATATCTTACTCTTTCTAGCTCTACGGACCTAGTTAGGGGGTATGCATACTTATGGATTAGGTGTCATTGCCGGTAGGGTACTGAGTTAGCTTTATGCACCAGTACGACCAGGGTACCTTTGTGTCCTTGGATTCGTGGTTGAAGGTTACTGAGTAGCTTGTATGCACCGGTACGACCGGTTTACCTTTGTGTTTCGGGTTATTGATCTCTCGTTCGAGGCAAATAAATATGATTGATGTGCTGATTAAAGAAAGGAACGATACTATTATTGAAAGTGGAATATTAATGAGTCGGGCCCAGATGATTATGATATTGAGTACCGGTCCACCGGTTATAATAGTGGCCAGCAGCGTTGTGCCCTGGATGGTGATTCTTTATATATTCCGGTCCACCGGATATAATACTGGCCAAAAGCATTGTGCCCTGGATGATGATTTTATATATATTCCGGTCCACCGGCAATAATAATGGGGGTCCCGAGCTCAATAAAACCGGTATTGTATGTGAATAAAGTTATGGAAAAATACTAATCACTTATAGTGGAACACCATGTGAGTCGGGGCCAAACCGGTCCACTGGCAAATAATAGTGGTCAGAGGCGTTCTGCCCTGTGCGTTTACCTTCCGGTCCACCGGCAATAAGAGTGGTCAGGAGCGTTCTGTCCTGAGTGTATACTTTCCAGTCCACCGGCTATAATAGTGGGGTTTTCACACTCACATGGATATAAAATATGAGATTGATTAAATTATGACGGAATAATGGCTTAAGGCCCAAAGGTATCGACCGTGAATTATAACTTGTTTTATGTGTGATTGTTATGTATGCACCTCTATTTTCATATGTATATAGTTACAGTATATGTTGCATTGCGGGCATGTCTTTAAGTGTGGCATTAAAGGGTTACTCAGTACCGTAGTACTGAAGGGATTCCCTTTGTGGGGCCCCTGCCTATTCAAAGGGCAGTGCCCTTGCAAGCCTTTTCAGGTGCCACTCAAGTGGGCTACGAGGAAAGAGAGTAAGAAATTATCCGGTACCATTAGGCCTTTTCTCCTTCTCACTTAAATTCTTGGTTTTAAATGTATATGTTATTACTGTAACCACCATCAGTGGGTTTTAGTCTTGTAAACGATTTGATGTGTTACTCTGATTTATGCATGTTGAATGTCTTTCAAATTGTATTTTATTTTTCTTAGCCTTATCACTTGGTAGTGGAACGGTATGAGTGAACCGGTATGGTACTAAGTGTGGCGGTAATACTCTCAAAGTTCACGTTTTATTTATTTGCTTCCGCTAATTTCCTTTTTAATTAACGAAATTTTTCAGTAGTAAATTTTGGGGGTGTTACAATCACATTATTAATGGAGAAAAATTAAATTATAGTCTTATTATACTACTTAGTGTGTGTATATAAATCACAGGGAAAAAAAGACCAAGGTATATAATATACCCTTAAATTTTTGATGAAAAATGACGAAAGAAAGGAAAATTTGCATATTATACTAGTAAAACGTAAAGAAGAATTTTGTAATATATATCTGTCAAAATCACTTATCAATAATCTAGTAACACATATTAAATAAAAAATAAATAAGAAAGCAAATTACACAATATAATTAAAAAGATGAAAATAGAATATAAATTTACAAACTAATGGACCGGTAAAGAAAAATATTTGAATGAACACAAGTTAAAATGATTCAGAATAACTAGATAAAAAAATACTAACAAAACATTAAAAAAAAATTAAGTGTTTATTATATATATAAGTAATGGTCCATGCTTGTGACCTGAGATTTTATGAAATTTTTGGTGTTTTAATGTGTCCATAATTTATTTAGTGAATAGCTTGTAAAGTTTGAGGAGTTTGATCTTTGTATGCTAAAATTCATGACATTTTATGTGTCTTGTAGTGTTTATGGGGCATAATGGTCATTCCACGTGAAGTGAATTTATTAGTTAAGTTTTGGTGTCCTAATATGATAATTGTTGCTTATGATTACTTTTAATTTAATTTAATTTAATTTAATTTTTTAGGATTTTATTTAATATTTTATTATTAATTATTTTAGGAGTTTATTTTATATGTTATTATTAATTATTAAGCTTATAATATATTAGGGCTAAATGGTAATTTATCTAAAGGCTTTTAGTGAGATAATTGGGTCAATGGTTGAACTTGACCATTGATTTGACCTTTAAAGCAGTAATTTGATTTTAATTGTAAATGGACATAATTAGTACACCCGGGTAGTAATATTTTTGGTTTTTAAATATAAGGTTCATGGTATATTTTTACATTTCCCAACAATATAGATAGTAACTTTCATGGATGTGTGGGTTTGTTTTTTGGATGGTGATTATTAATATGTATGAGATTTTGAGTAACTTAAACATTTAGTGAAATAAATAATTTTAAGGGTATTTAATGCTAACTATGGATAAGTTGGTGGTTTTAGTCCACCTATGGGAGTTATATTAACTAGCTATAATAAATTTGTTAGTGGTTGTATATAGCCCACCTTGAGTAGCCTTAGGATAGCTTCAAAGGTAGGGTCATGAGATAGATGACTTCCTTATCATTACATATGGTGTTACACCGATAGTGTGTTGGTTGTGCCCCTATTTACTCTATAAGTGATCTACAAGGCCTATAGAAGTATTGATACATAAGGTTAGGGTGTCTATGGTGGTTTTCATAGTTGTCACAACCAACAATACTATAGGCATTAGGTTCATGTGATTTTCTTTGGTCATGGTGCCTTAAAAGATAATGTGTGGTGGTTTCCTTAGCCATTGAGCTATGGATATTTGTGTGGGATCCTTAGCCGTCATTCCCCAGATGCGAGTAATACTATAATTGAAAAATGGACAAGTAAACCATAATAACACGTGTAATATATAGAATAAGTGGAATGAGTGTAATAAGTGAAATGAGTAAGTGTGTGAATGAATGGTATGATGATGATAGATACAAAAAATAAATACTAGAATGTAGATTCTATTATTAAATATATTCAGTAATCTTCATGTTTCAGATTATTCTAAGTGTTTCATATGATTTAAAGTGATTTGAATGATTAGTAAAGAATAGTTATGAATAGTATAAATAGTTATTTTCAGGTAAATTTGTCCATGTTTCTTCTGTTCGCATGTATGCTATTATTTTACCACTTTAAGCATGATCTTTGATGTGTTTATATGGTGTGTGTCGACGCTTTTATTATGCTATGTTTACTCGGCACATTTTTCCTATTGATATAATGCTTTTTCTATGGGTTTTGTGTATAAGATTAGATATTGAAGTCAACATTGGGACGTGGACTTATGGTGGAGCATAGATTAGGATTATTTGGATGATGATTTCCTTGTGTTTATTTGTATTTGAGTCTTATTCTCCTTAGGTATAGATACAAATATCTATTTCTATTACTTGTTTTTGTTATGTTTCATATTATTATTATTCTTTTATTATCATTTTATAATCTCGTATTAATTTGGGAATATGTATTTTTCATACCTAATCACATGGTATGAGACTATTTTTAGCCAAGCACACTACACAAATTAGGTATTAATAGTGCCTTTTTGTGTTGGACGTAGCGATAATACCCTTTTTTACTTATTTGGTTTCCGCAAAATAGTTTTAAAACAAAACTCACATTTAAAAAAACTTTTTACCTTCCTATTTTTTTATTTTTGATCTTTGCTTATTTGTTTTCCGCCTATATGAGTTGTGAGGAGTATATAGTTGGGTAACCTAGGTGGCCTTAGGCATTGAGGATTATGTGATTTTTGATCTTATGTTTCAGACAAGTAGGATTTTTCTTGACATGAATTATATTTTGTATCACTTACATAACTTGCTCAGTAGCCTCCTCCACTACACCCCCTTAGCCACATCAATGCACGAGAAGATATATAAAGAATTGGCCCTAAAGAGTCGCCGATTTTCACTCACCTATGTTGGGAGGAACTTATATAGCTTGAGGCTTGAATTCATGATTTTAAGATCACATTTGAGACAACTAAGCACCCTGAGCTTAGGAAGGCTAGCATTGTAGCATATCATCTTCGATGCTTCCTTGATGGTTGGTGGATGAGTTGTTGAGAGGTAGGAGGAATAGCGTTAACTTTGGTTAACATCAAGGAGGTGTTTCACCATCATTTCTATTCTGAGGCCTTAAATAAGGATAAGATTGAGGAGTTCCTACAATTTTCTCAAGGTACTATGACAGTTTGAGAGTATTACACATTGTTTACAGAGTTGTTGAGGCTTGCCCTAGCAGAATAAGCTAGTCCAAAGATGATTGTTTTCTACTTTGAAAGAGACTTATAATTTGTTGTTTGAAGGATGATAAGAGAATTAATATTTACAAATATTTCTAGACTTTATTAACGCACATGCACTGCCACAAAGCTTGTATAGAAGTAGTCTACATTGTCATCGGGGAAGAGGAGAGCCAAGCATTAGAGCATTGATTGTAGAGTTCAACCATGTATGAGTGAAAAGTGTTTAGGGCAATATGGATCTTAGGATCATTAACAACACTGCTATCATTGCAACCGATGTGGAGCTAATCTCCTAAGGAGAGATTGAAGAGGTGGTATGATATAGTGTAGGGGTTATGGCAAAAGGGGCGAGAAGGTGTTTAAGAGTTGGTTTACCACACGAGGCTTGACCCATGAGGAGATGATTTAGCAAGGAGGTCTTGTTATTTATCAATAGCAACCACAAGATAGGGTATACTTACACAAGTCAACACTCATAGTTTGGGGTATTTGCGAGGACACAACATTAACAGTTGAGGTGTGTGAGGATAGGGCCTGCATTTCCATAGAAAACAATATGGATCAAATCATCTAGGCAATGATTGCCATGATTGACCAATATAGTGTCGATCATGCAACAAGATGGGCCATTGAGCCACGAAGTGTTGGCACACTACAAGTGATAGTGCATGTTCTCTTTTAAGGGGATAATACCCCGTTTCATGCCCTAGAATTTATGTGTGACCTCATCCTTTATTGGTCATCTTGTTTTGCCAAACTTCAAGGACATAATTCCTTTTAAAGTAGTAGTAATGTAATACCCCACTTATCTAAAACCTTTATTATTGTTATAAATATAAGAAATTTAGCTTAAATTTGAATTTATTATCTCTCTTTAAGGATTTTAAACTCTCATTACATTTTAAAAATGTTTTATTTTGAATTCTTAACATTTCTTAAGGTTTTAAGTCTTATAAGACTTTCAAGTCACTTTTAGCCATCAAACTTCTTCCAGGTTATTATAATTCTTTCAAAATTGGATTTATTGCCTTATTAAAAGTATCCTAGGTATTTTCAAAGTAAAAACAAAAATTTTGATATAAAACACCATTTCATTATTTATTTTACTCTTAATTGAGATTTAAGTCTTAAAATGAGATTTTTAGCCAACTTAAATTTACAAAACTCTTAGGACACTTATATTTTGTCATATTTGAGCTAAATATGATTTAAAAATTTTGTGGAATTCTTTTTATAATTTTCAAAACAGCTACCCATTATCCCCCCTCTTCTTCCATTAAATTTCTTTAGCTCTCTTTAATCCTTGTTGGTTTTATTTGATTTTTGCATAATTTAGGTACTATTTTACAAGGATTTCAAAGAAATATTTTGTGTTTGGAGGAGGAAAATACCTAGATTTATTGGGATCTTAGGAGATTAGATAAACATAATTATATTATAAGTAAATAGAGTTTTACCGTGGTTGAACTGATTATGGTTGAATGAATCTTTTAGTGCATTTTGGGTGATATCATGGTTAAATTGATTATGCTAGAACTATATATTCTTGAGTGTTTTGGAATTTTGATGAATCTAATGGATTTGTTAGGTTGTTCATATGCAACTTCATATATTTAAGCCTTGGTTTGAGTTTGTATAATTAAAGTTATGATTTAATCAAGTCTTAGTATGAAAATGACATTTTTGTCCATTAAATTGTGCCCTACAATTTTTCATATTTTTTCGGTAATCTAACGTCTTAAAAATGTATTCAATAAATAGTGTGTAAATGTTGAGTTAGATTTTTTTATGCTAAAAGTCATGACATTTTATATGTTTTTAGGGTTTAACGGCATAATGGTCATTCTACATGAAGTCTGGATATATTAGTTAAGCTTTCACATTCTAATAAGCTAATTATAGATTAAGGAGGATTAGGATTTAATTTCATTATTTAGGAGTTTATTTAATATTTTATTCTTGATCATTAATGATAACTTAATATCTAAAGGCTTTTCGTGAGATATTTAGGGACAATGGTTAACCTAGACCATTGATTTTACCTTCAAAATAGTGATTTAATATAAATAGTAAATTAATGTGAATAGTATATCTTGGTGATATATATTTTTGGTTTTTACATATCATTTTATTGGTATATTTATACATTTCTCAATAACATGAAAAGTAATTTTGTAAATAGTAACTTTTTTCTAAAAATGGTGTATAGGCTTATTTTTGGACAGTGATTAATAATATACCTAAATGTTTTATTAATCAAAGTGATATGTCGAATAAATATATTTAAGGGTATTTTATGCTAATTATGGATTGGTTTGTGGTTTCAGCTCATATATGTGAATTGTGCCGACAAACAATAATAAATCAGTCAATGGTTGTATCCACCTTGAGTAGCTTAGGGATGGCTTCGGAGATTGATTGTTGCAATCTCTGTTATTTCGTATGGTGTCGTGTCATTTATGTGTTAAATGAGCCTATTTTTTCTCTATAGGTGATCTAAAGTCCTACAGGGGTATCAATACTTAATTTTAGGATGTCTATGGTGGTTTTCATGGTTGCCATAGTCGACGGTGCTATAGGTATTCTGTTTTTGTGGTTTTCTTTGTTTGTCGTGCCTTATATATTGTGTGGTTGTTTCCTTAACTATTGAGATATGGATGTTCATGTGGGTTCCCTGCTCTTCATGCCCTAGATGTGAGTAGGCCTGTAAATGAGTCTAATCGAGCCAAACACCCCTAAGCTTTGATTCAGCTTGCTAAATTTTTTAAGCTCAAGCTTGTTTAGAGTTGTTTGGGTTAGGCTCAATTTTGATTCGCAAGCTGCTTATCTTAGCTCAATTAAATTAATCGAGTCTCTTTTTATTCGTATTGGCTCATTTAAAACTAGTTAAGACTCATTAAAAGCTTATTTATTGCTTGTTAAGGCTTGTCTAAAGTTTGTTGAGGCTCGTTTAAAGCTAATATGGAGCTTATTAATAATTCAATATTTGACTCACTTCAAGCATAACTTATCACAATTATAACCTAAATCAATATTGACATGTTTCATTGAAATTATGTTTTCCACCTCATGCACTCCTTACACACAAATTTGTATATAAATTGTCTCCCCAAAGCTTGTATAATATTACAACAAATCCATAAAAAAAATTTAAAAATCCAAATAGAGAAGCAGGTATTTGAATACACATAAAAAATGACTTAAAAGTTCCATGAAAAAATACTCCAGCATTCACATCCATTACCTTTGGGGGTGAAATTATCCATCAATTTATTGTGAACATTGGAAAATAACATGCATCAAATTAAAAGCATAAAAAATATATTAGCAAATCTTACACGCATAATATTTACAATGTTTAATAAAAACTTTACACAAACTTAGAAGCATAATATTTTGAATAACACCAAAGTACACTCAACAACACCAGTCAACAAGTTCTAGAGAACATATCTCTAACACCTTCAAATTTACTACTTAAAAAAATCATTATGTAGAAGTGTTGGTTATAAAAAAATAGTGGGTGTTATTGCCGCACCCAGAATAAATATGGCATCATCTATCATTCTTATACTAAGTTCTAAGGTCAAACCTTTATCTACTTAAATTAATAATACAATTATAAAGATTAGAGTGGAAAGAGAGTTAAAATAACTTAACATCATTCCAAAGAAACCAACTGTTAGTGGTTACAAAATACAGTGCAAAAAATATATATATAAGAGCATAAAAGTTTATAATCATTTGGATCAAAAAATGTTGGGAAAACCCTCGAACAGTACTAACTCTCGACCCATACAAGAAGCCATCATACCTTACCATCAAAGTAATCTTGCAAGATAAAGACTGCCCATTGAATAGACAGGGAACCATGAAATGGAATGCATCAATATTAGGTTACTGAGTAACCCATTATACAAAACTAATATTAAAAACCCACATGAAACACATAAAAAGCATCACAATAATACATGATATAAAACGTTTAATTATACATACATTAATTGAAAAACGATAATCATTCATATAACCACATACCACAAAGGCTATATCCTACTCATGCTCGTTCATCTAGAATTAACTGAAACTTACCAATGGACCATTCAAGAGATGCTTTTTATAGTATAATAAAAAACAATATCATCCTCAAATAATAACCACGGTCATAAAGCTCATTATCAATACTAATAAAAATCAAAACACAGGTAGGCTCACCATCATTGACCGATAATGTAACACCCCCATTTTTACCACTTGAAAATTTCTTTAAAAAGAGTTGATTGCGGAAGCTAAGCCAATAAAAACGTAGGGTGTTACCGCCACACTTAGTATAAGTCTAGTTCCTCTACCTTTCTTACACTAAGTGTTAAGGATAAAACATTTATCCACTTAAATTAAGAATAACAGTGGATAAGAAGAAGAGAAAGGTCTCATTACAATATTAAATTGTTCTGATAATCACAAGATTAAACAAAAGAGTTACAATCGATAACGGAAAGAAATATATAAAGGGACATAAGAGTCCAAAAGATATCAAGATCAAAAGATGCTGGAATGGACACCGAATAGTCCTAACTCTCAAACCCCACCAAAAGCCATCATTTTGTACCCTCAAAGTACTCCTGCAAGGTAAAGACTGCCCTTTGAATAGGCAGGGACCATAAAACGGAACCCATCTGTACAACGGTACTGAGTAAACCAATATACAATACTAAGCATGTAAATATCACATGGAGCACATAGAAAGTAATCCAAAGTATGATGTCATAACATGTTAAATAGTACATACCATAGCAAAGTTCCACATTCATACCATAACTCATATCATGCCATATGCCACATTTCCATCACAACAAACTTAAACATATTACGAATATTTCATTAATCCAATTATACCGAGGGTGTTCCACGAAAAGAAAAACACCAAACCATAATTAAGGCCTTTCACAATAACCACATCTATTTCACTTATAACATGATAAGGAGATCACTAAGACAATTATCAACCGATACACCAAATCCAAATAGTGCACGAATGCAACTATCAAACCAACATACTAAAACCAAGTAGTGCACAGAGGCAACTACCAAATCGACAAATCACAACAATCCATTTACATCCTTATACAATAATTTTTCATATTTTATTTACTCGAGGGGATACAAATAATAACCCGGAGACATAAAAGTACACCGGTCATACCTGCGCATTAACACAACACAGTATCCTCCCAACTTGTAACCCAGAGACATAAAAGTAATTTGGTCATATTAGTGCAATAAAGCAACGAAATATCCTCCCATCCTCGGACACCTAATCCTTAAGTATCGATACCCCCTATAGGGCCCGTAGGTCACCTATAGAGTAGACTAGGGCCTTATTGGGGCACAACCGGCACACCAGAAAACCAAACAAATCGAAGACTCCTACCTCGTCTCTAGGGTAGCTACCCCTAGAGAGAAACCATTCTCAAATCTCGAGGTCTTCCACTTTAAGTATTAATATCTTAATAAGGTGATCATAAAATATCACATAATGCACAATAATTCCAATTTCATTCTTAATCATTTTTATTTGATTTCAATTATTCAAGTCGATCATAGGGTCAATAATCCGCACCAAAATCAAAGTTACCTCTAAGGTCAACCCAGGAATTCATTAATGTCATATTTTTCCAATTATTCACACTTTAAGACATAATAAGTCATAAACGACCAAAATGCCATTATATGTTATTTACTCAATAGTTTCCCACTTTAATACCAATTGTTATTAGAATTAAGAAAAATTCATGGTATGCATAAATAACATTAAAATAGGTACATTAATATAAAATAAAAATTCTATAAATGTTTAGGAGTGACAAAAATACTATTTTGCCTCTAAAACACAATTAAGCTCATTTAGCACATAAAACCGCTATCATGCATAATTATTTTAACACAAGCAACCCTATTTTAATATGATGTCATAAATATATTTAAAATGCCTAAATTTAACATACCATTGCATAAAAATACATGGTCACACACTTAGAGAAATTAATAACAATACATGATTCATGCATACCATTTTTATGAGATTATAAGAAAGCATAAATCACACTTAAGCATAACATAACAAACTTTAAACATGTTATCACATGATTTTTATATATTTAGTAGCATCATATGGGTTACCTCTTTCTAAGCACACATAGCAAAATAACACAAAGAATTCCCAAAAGAATATCAACACCTTCGAAAGATGGAGACACAAGAGGAGAAGATAAAGGATAGCAACATCACAACTTAACCAAAAATCTAACCTTCTTTACTTATTTAAAAATAAATAAAGGCTAGATAGAAGGAAATTTAGAAGTAAAAAAAAAAGATAATAAGGATAAAGAGAGGAGGATGGGTCTTGGTTACACACTCAACAAAGCTTAAGAATACTTAGCAAAAGTAACCAAAATGAATAGAAAGGTGGGAGCAACCAAGAGGAGAAAATGAGAGAAATGATGAATGAAAATAAATAGAGACAAAGGAGGTATAATTAGAAGATGTAGGGACCAAAAATCTGCAGCCACAAGAGGGGGGGTAGCTTGTTCAACATTTGAATGATAAACGACATGATGGTTGAGTGTGTAAGGTGGTGGAGTGTACACTACTACGAAAGCAGGTTATAATAACGGGACATTAATAACAGTAGTTCGAAAACCGTTGTCAAACGCGTGAAAATTAATCGGCGGGAAGTTTTGATAATGGTTCTATTTAAAAACCATTATTAAAAGGGCAGCGTTAAAATTTGGACGGATGTTTTAATAACGGTTTCAGGTAAATCGTATTAAAAGTATATTTAATAACGGTTCATATTAGAACCGTTGTCAAAAGTCAGAAGCTTTTAATAACGGTTACTGGAAGAACCGTTATTAAAACCCCAAAATCAAACTTATATTTCGTGCCAAAATTTTCAGACTCTCTGCATCTTCGTTCTCTTGCTCTCATTCTCCTTGCAAACCCTCGCACGACCACACCGGCTCCTCTCAAGTAAAGGAAACCCTCGCACCGCCAACTCTCCACCACGCCTCCGCCATTGCCGGCTCTGCATGTGCGTGCTGTCATTGTTCCGAAGCTAGCGATCACTTGCACCTTCATCCTCTGTCGTGTTTGAAGCCCTTGCCTCTCTCAACATTCTCACCGTCGTGTTTGTAGCTAGCTCACTTTATGTATGTGTTTGTTCTTCTTCTCGTAACATTTTATCTACTTATATATGTATATATATATATATATAAATGCATGCATGTTGGTACAGGGTTTCGTTTGTTTGTTATTGAAAGATTGTGGTTTGTCGTTCGAAAATGGGTTGTTTAATGTATTGGCTGAAAATTTTGCTGTTTTTTGTTGAATTTGTTGCGTTATTGTTATATATTAACAAATGCATGTGTTGGCCGAGACCTTTACATATATATATATATAATATGAATGTGAGTGTAGAATTATATACATTTTCACTCATAAAAACTATATATACACACACACACACACACACACACACATTTTCATTAATAAGTATAGGAGACTAGCAATAAGATATAAGAAATGTCATATAATGAAATGCAAATATATTTTACATATACATATGTTAATGATTGCTATTTGATGAGGATTAAATAGATATAGAGAATAAGGAATATATAAAAGTGAATAATTAAATAGAGAGAAATAATTGTGTATGATAATAATAATAATAATAATAATAATAATAATAATAATAATAATTAATAATATGATTTATATATTATGCTTTAATTACATTTAGCTAGGTTTAGGGATTAGGTTTTTTTTTGTGGTTTAGGGTTAGGTTTTATTATAATAAATTATGGTTAATTAGCTAGGGTTAGGGTTAGGGTTTATCGTTTATTATGGTTAATTAGGGTTAGGGTTAGGGTTAGTATTAATATCTTTTTGGAAACGTGTTAACATGATTCGTATATATATATATATATATATATATATATATAGAATAGCATGATACATTTGAGATTAATTCTTTCTAAGCATGATTCGTATCGATAATATAATGGTACATTATTATGCTTAATACATAACATTCTAACATAATTTATTTATTTTTTTTTGTAGAGATATGGCCAACAAAAACATTGATAGGGATAGCAGTGATGAAGAAGGGAAGAGGGGACCTACAATTATGAGAATTATCATAGACATGAGGAATAGAGGAGAAGTAGTCGATTTGGGATGGAATACTTACAATCTTCCCATTGGCCCTTATGCAGATATGTTCTTGACCTACATTTCACTTGTGACCCGTAACCATGTTCCTATCTCCTATAATAATTGGAAGCAGGTTCCACAGGGTCATAAGGAGCATATTTGGCAGGAAATCACGGTAAATATGCTATTTTATGTAATCATTTTTGTATGTCAAATGTTATTAATTTTATTGCATTAACATCGGTATACATCTACATGTCTTATTTTGCAGAAAGTGTTCAATGTCCCAGAGAGTAGGAAGAAATGGCTTCTTAGACATTGTGGGGAGCGTCTAAGAACCTTTAGGTCATATTTAGCTCGTAGAAAAATGTATAGAAAGAAGGATGGTTCTGTATGACAGAACCCACCCAAACGATACGGTTTCATCAATCAAGAAAGTTGGAACCAATTCATTGCTTATCGTCTTACGGTGGATTTTAAGGTACTTGTTAGATAACAATTAAACTTTTTGTATCAATCCCAGTATTATGCTTAATATTGAAATAACCATGTCATTATGTTTTGGCTTGTCACATAGGAAAAAAGTACCCAAAATAAAGAGATTGCCAAGCAAAATAAATACCGGCATAATATGGCTCGCAAAGGCTATGCGGGCCTTGAAGAGGAGTTGGTATGCATTTTGTCATTATCTATTTACATGTAAATGTTGAATTTTATAATAATATTCTTAATTAAGAATATTTTTTGATTTGTATCTCCTAGCCCAAGACTTGGACCCATGTACCTCGTCCATCAATATTGGTACATTATGGAAGAAGGCTAGAGCAACAAGAGATGGATATATTAATGAATATGTTGATGTTGCAGCCAAAAAAATTGTAAGTTTGTAGATATCTAGAACCCTACTTAGTTTTCTTTTAGAAAACTATTATATTATGCTTATTCCTATAAGTTAAATTTACAGGACGAACTTGAAACGTCAGAAGGTGAGGAGGTGGACCAATATAGCATTGTGGCCCAGGCTACAGGAATTGTAGAACACCCTGGAAGACACAGGGGCATTGGATTGGGTGTTACGAGAACGAGCATATGTGGTCGATCTCGTGGTTCTCGTAGCACTAATGAGCAAGTCGCCATCCTCACCCAAAAATTGAACGTGGCATTTGAACGGATGGCAACAATGGAGCAAGAGTTGTCATTTATTAAATCTCAAGGGTATAAGCCATCTGATTCAGTAGACCATGATCAGCTTCACATACCTAATGTAAATAGCGTCAGAGATAGTTGTGAAGCTGATGCATTTCTTTCTACTCTTCCCGAGGTAAGCATTACAAACTATGAATTGTTATTAAATGTATTCGGTGTAATAAATTATTAATAATGTGTAATATTTTTGTTTAGGGTTTGCATAAATGTGACTTATTAGCGAATGACCTTTCAACAATTTTGGCGAAAGGAAGGGTCCGCATTAGTCACAGTATTGAAACGCAGACAATCCATGGGTACAATTTAGCCCTAAATACAAGGCCGGTGAGTATTGACACTCCAATCATTGGCAGTGCACACTTGCCTTGTTATAAAGAGGGCGATGAGGCAACCACAGTACTAGAAGCTCATGGAAGCTTCGTGGCTTGGCCTGCGGATCAAATACGTCTCACTACTGAAGAGGTATTGACATTTAACATGTTCATTAGACCTTGTTTAGTAGTTACACTATATATACCTTTTTCATATATATATATTTATATGCTCAATATATATTTTGTTTAATATTATCAATTAAGGAATCAAAAAAGAAGACTGCTTCTGCTAGTAAAACCAAGAGACGTACTAGCAGAACGAGCAACACAAAACAGGGCGCTGCTAAAGGAAAGATAGCTAAATCTGAAAAATCAGTTGCCCCACAAAAGATTCCTTCTTCAGATCAGCAAAGCCAACCTCCACCAGCATTAGCTATATTATATTTTTATGCCCAAAACTACCTCAGGGACAATTATATTTTCATTGATTGTCGTCCTGAGTATGTTGGGAGGGACGATGCTACTTACATGGTATCGACGGCTGACATAAGCGACATTTATAATCAAGAATGGATGTCAACCATAAGTGTCGCCGTCTATGTCACGTAAGTATTATTTCATTTTGAGATTTTAGTACTCTTAACTTATACAATTGGAATTTTTATGACCTCTTATATATATGAGTTATTATTTATTAACAAATATGCATTGTTTTTGTTGTCCATAGGTTGGTAGCTACTCGAGCTGCGATGGAGGGAATGTTGTCGTCTATTGTGTTTGTGTGCCCATACTACATAGCTGATGGTAGTACAATAAGAGAGGGTAGGCACATAAACTATTTAGCGGATCGCATTTTGATTGAGAGACACAACAAGCTCTATCTCATTCCTCACCTCGCAAGTGAACATTGGGTTTTGTACGTCGTCCGACCTGATCTTAATAAAGTCTATGTGTTTGATTCCCTTCGAACCTATGACGTGCCTTTTGAAGTCGCTCGTCGTGGTGGGAAGGAATTTATCGACATGTTAGTATACTTTTCACTTCTTACTTCATTAGCTTATTTATACATATATTCGCCTAGCTAGCTTTCATTATTTGAGGTATATATGCGTACTTACAATATTGTGTATCCAACTCTATTTATTAGGGTACTACGGACAACGTATCAAAGGAGAGGTGGGAATGGTGTCCCAGACCCAAAGAATGTTCAATACGAGCCTGTCATAGTAAGTAGGAAGGCAACTATTTCGTATTTTATTTTAATTAAAATTAATATCTAATAGTTAGAGAGCTAACTGAATTTATATGACAGCGTCCACAACAACAAAACGACAAAGATTGTGGATACTATGTATGTAGATCAATGGATCTGATAGTCCAAAATAGATCGGTCAACATAGATCTAAGCCATGTATGTTTTCTTTTCGATATTTTTCCATTAATGAATCATAACATATATGTTTGGTACTTGACATAAGTGCTAACTGTATATTAATCAAAACTTGGGATTTGTAGTTTTTCACCGATGATTATGCACAAGACCAGCAATACAATGTTGAAGAAATTGATGAAGTGAGAGAGCAATGGGCCAAGCATGTGCACTCATTCATTCAGTATTAGGTAGAGATCTATATATTCTACATGCATGTTCAGGCTTGTATTTTGTCTATGTCTTTAAGTCTTGTAATTAAGCTAGATTTATAAACATTTTGCTTTGGTGTGTAGAGCTACCAAGTTGTGGTATGCCTACTAATTTTGATTCTTGAGTATATATGTCCGGTGTATTAACAAGGGATTGATTGAAATTATGGTGTGATTGCAGATATGTTATCAATTGATGTTGTTTTACAATGCAGATTTGGTAATTATTTGAACATACAACTGTGTATGTGGGCAGGAACAAAACTGCAAAAACTAAAAAAAAACTGGAGTTTTAATAACGGTTCTGATGAAAACCGTTATTAAAAGGTAGATTTTAATAACGGTTCTTATGAAAACCGTTATTAAAAGGATGTTTTAATAATGGTTCTTATGAAAACCGTTATTAAAACTCTGGTATTTCATAAGAACCGTTATTAAAATCTACCTTTTAATAACGGTTTTCATCAGAACCGTTATTAAAACTCTAGTTTTAATAACGGTTTTCATATGAACCGTTATTAAAACCCTCTTTTTTAACAACGGTTTTTCTCAAAAACCGTTATTAAAAATGCATTTTATGCTCATATTGGAGGGTTTTTTTATATTTTTGATAACGGTTATGAACCGTTATTAAAGATTTAATAACGGGCGTTTTAATAACGGTTGAAAACCGTATTAAAACTGTAAAATAACCGTTATTAAAACTACTTTTTGGGGTAGTGGTAGTTAGGTTTAAATAAAGTTATGAAAACCAATCAAACAATCAAGGGATGGGGTAGGTGATGGTGTGAAATTTCAAATTCAGCTTTAATCATGGGAAATGTAAGTGAAGAAGGTTGAGTGCAAGAAAAGCCAAAGTGACACAACAAGTAATATAGAAAGTGTAAGAAAGTAACTTTAACTCAAAATTTGGTTGAATGAATAAGACAATGATCAGCTTGATACACAATCTAATCATGGAATTTTAAGGAAGTAATTTCGTGCACGAACAGTAATTTTAGGATTTATAAATTATTTTTAGTGGTGGAAAGATCAATAAAGAGGATAAAATTAATAAAAATAGCCAATAAGCTCATAAAATTATGAAACTTTGTAAAAACCCTTGAAATAATAGTTTAAACTCACCTATAAAATTTTATGAATTGACAACAAGATTTGATATATAAATTATTGAACTTACGGTTAATTAAGGAGCTTAGAAGTAATTAATAACATAAATACCAAAATTATTCCTAAAATCATGAAACTTTCCAGATCATCCTATTTAATCATTTAAAACCTAAATATAAATTTTCATAATTTTTGACACACATATGATATGATATTTGGCTAGCATACCGTAATTATATATTTTGTATATAAAATTCAAAAGGGATAACAAACACAAATAAAATTATACCAAAATTTCTAGATTTACATTTAAACACATTTAGGACCTAAATAAAATTTTATAAGATTATTTTACAAATTTTAACATAAAGTACACATATATAAATAGTATTTTATAGACAAAGTACGCCTAGCCGTAAAATCGCAATTACTATCGAATCACTCAAAACAATCTTGAGGCTATAAAATATTCTACAATAATTTATGTAATTAAGTACACATAATTAGAATTAGTTAAAAATGGGGTATTACAGATAACCACTTATAACATTATAGGTAGGCACGCAGACTACTACCAAACCACAAGTAAGAGCAAAGGCTGCTACCGAACCATAGGTAGGCATAGATGTTACTACCGAACCATGGGTAGGCACGGAGGCTGCTACTACTGACCAATCTAGTAATCACTTCGATTCAATAACAATTATTTTCATTTTTTTACTTAAGGGGACATCATAATAACCTAGAGACATAAAAATACACCGATCATACCGGCGCACAAGGCATCACATTCATAGTACCCTCCCAACCATCCAATCCAGAGGCATAAAATCTCTTTGGTTATATCGGTGCACAAGGCGACATAGTACCCTCCTAATTTAGGATACCTAATTCTTAAGTATCGAAACCCCCTATAGGGCCCGTAAGTCACCTATAAAGTAAACTGGGGTCTTACTAGGGCGCAATGACACACCGATAAACCAAACAAATTGAGGGCCCCAACCTCGTCTCTAGGGTAGCTACCCCTAGAGAGCAACAATTCCCAATTCAAGGTCTTTCACTTTAAGTATTAATATTTTAAAAAGGTGATCACAAAATATCACATATTACACAAAGATTTCCCATTCCATACTTAGCCATTTTCCCTTTATTCCCAATTATTCAAGCCAACTCTAAGGTCAATAGTCCAAGTTTAATTGAGAGTCAACACTAAGATCAACCAATCAATACACCAAGGCCATCCTATGCTTGAAGATTCATGTTAAGCGTATTAGGTCAAAAGTGACCAAAATACCCTTGAGATCGTTATTACCACATTATCATCCATTTTAAATACTAAATTCATTTTATTTATTATTTTTTTCATTGGAAGGATAAAAATTAATAATTAAATTACATAATATACAAATAAATTACCAAGCATGCCAAATGACCATTTTTCCCTTACACATGATTTTGAACGTAAAATCCTAACATGTGTTCCTACAACATAAAATCACGCATTCTCATGCTCCAAAGGAGATAACACATTAAGCACACTTTTTGAAACAATTATCATGATATAATTAGAATGACCAAAATACTCCTAGGGCATATAATAATAATAATAATGTATTATAATTCATCAAATTACATATTCCCATACTCAACAACAAATAACATATAGTAGGAACACTTGTTGGAATAAAAATCATAATATACTTAAAATGACCAAATTGCCTTAGGACACACAATAATAATAATTATAATAAAAAAACACCTAAGCTAGCTCAACCTATCATATTAGACATACATGACATACATTATTTATTTCCATCATTTAACCTATTTTAACCAACATTAGTAGACATAATAATGTAGCGAACGCACTTGATATAATTTATATATTAAAAACCCTAATATATTATCATACGATATCTATCATTTTAATATACTATAAAAGTTACAATGTAGCAAACATGCTTAACATGCTTTACACATCAAAACTCTAATGTGCTATCATGCAATATCATAGTAAAGTATAAAAGTTACAATGTAACAAACATGCTTGACACGGTTTACACATCAAAATCCTAAAAATTTTAGTAGAGTAAAAAGATTATAATGTAACAAACATGTTTAACAAGATTTACATATCAAACCCTAATGCACTATCATATTATAGCCAAACATTTTAGTAGTGTATAAAAGTTACTTGATTTATAGCAAAAGTACAATTTTATTGGGAACCTCCTAAAACTTATATCACAATAACCATATTAATGTTTAACAAGTAAAGTAATATTTTTTATTAAATATCAATTTACCAAATTGACCTTAATATTAAAATGGGGTAAAATTTTTAAAATGGGACTCTTGCTGCTCTAGGAAAGGCGGAAGGGGGTGGAGGATTAGTTGGTTAGGTAGGGTGATGGATGGTGGTGGGTGGCAACGATGACGATGATGTTGGCCGATGGTGGCGAGGGCTTTGACATGAGGGGGTTGGCTATAATGGTGTTGTTGGAGCTATAAGTAGAAGGAAATAGGGGGAACGATAGGGAGGTGGTGAGATGGTGGATCTAGGACGAGGGTTGTAGAGAGGATGGGCAACATTAGCGATGGTGCTAGTCAGAGAAGCACGGTGTAGGGGGCATAGGTGACTAGATGGTGGTGTGGTTGTGGCTCAGTTGTGTAGGGATATTGCATGGGTGGTGGTTGGAGCTGGGACAACACAAGGAAGGGCGATGAACGGGGAGGAGGTGATGGCATTGAGAACCTTGACGGGTGGAGAAGAAGGCTTACAAGTAGAGTAGGGCAGGAAAGGGAGGAGGAAAGGAAGAAGGAGAAAGGGGAATAGGTTGAGGTGATCAGGGCTAGTGATGGAGCAAAGAAGGGTAGAAAAAGGATGTGGAAAGGAAGAAGGAGAAGGTGAAAGGGTTGAGGTGGTCAGGGTCGGTGATGGTGCTGGTGGTCGAAGCTGAGATGGGGAATGTTGTAGTAGTGGAGGTGAGGGGCTGCACGGGATGGTGATGTAGGGAGACAGGGGTGTCTAGGCTCGAAGAGGAAAGGGACGTACGTGGGGTGGGGAGAAGGCAAGGGGCAGTTGGGGCGGGTTGCATGGTTGAGAAGGGGAAATAAAGATGTGTGTAGGCAGTTTCATAAGGCTCTGTTTAGGCTAGAAGAGGAAAGGAGAAAGTGATGGAGAAGAATAAGATAGGGGCGACGAAGGGGGATGGGGCATGTTTGGGTGTGCAGGGGTGTAGATGGGGAAGGAGAAGAAAAGAAAGAAAGGAGGTGGGCTAGGCTACTAGGGCATAGGGAAGGAAGAAAAGGAAAATAAGAGGATTGGGCTGGGGCACAGCGAAGAAAGAAAAGGAAAGGAGGAGAAAAAGAAAAGAGAAAAGAAAGAAAAAGGGATAAAGGGAAAAGAAGAAAAAGAAAAAAAAAAGAAATTAAATTTAGGATTAGAATTAGAATTGGGTTGAATTTAGGTTTAGGATAATATTAATTTATCTGAATTTAGGGTGTATTAAATAAAAAGAAAATATAAATTAATTAGGATAAATTTATTTAGGAATTTATCTAGGTTTGCAAATCAAATGTTAACAAATTAATTAAGTTAATATTTAAGATTTATGTTAAATATAACAAAATAAAGATTAATATTAAATAATATTTTTGGGTATTACAATACCAAAAGAAATCATAACTCGACTCTAGGCTTTAGTTCCCAACAAAAAAGGTCATTATCCAAAACTTGCAATAAAAGCTTGAAATGGTTCTATTTAATAAAAATATCACTGATTAGTATGTAAAAGTCAATAAATCAATAAAGTTGGAATCATCATAGAGCCAAGTGCCTTGTATTATACCATTACCAACTAAATTATGACAAGTTCATTTCCTGCGTTGCTTCATATTCTCCTGTGTGTGTCTATTTAAAAAAAACATGAATGTAATAAAAAAATATTAGTAGTTATGCTTAAATAGAAAACATGGATAAAATAACTAAACTCAAATACATAATAGTAAAACAATTACCTTTTTCTTATACAAGTCATTATTAGGAATCCAATGACCAGCGCAAAGTAAAACCTAAACTATTTTGGGATCCTAGAAGGCTCAATATGTACTAATTTCTCTCCCATCAACACTAAAAGGAGCCTCTAAAGTAAGTGAAGTGATAAGAATCAACAAAATTTCCTGTGTTGCTTGAGATAGTATAGGAAACTTCAAGGTACGTCCCTTCTACCAAGCAACTGCAGAAAAAGGAGAACGTAAGCCATCCTTATACATATACACACCCTCCTCTAGGTATATATCCTTATACATATACACACCCTCCTATGGGTACTAGCACTCATAAAAAAAATTCATGCCTTGATTTCCTAGACAATAATCCTTTTTCAATCATATAATTAGGCTTAACCTCACTAATATCCTTATTCAATGCATTTTTAGAACTACTCACATAATGTCGGCATAACAATCAAAAGTCTCTACTTGTACTGGGATCTAAAATAGAATTAATAGACGTCAACAAATTGCATTCACCCCAATACTTATGAAACTTCTCTAAACATTAGTATATAGACCCTCTATTTGAATACACCATGGTCTATGGACATAGATAAAAAGGCTAGACTGAACCATATCAACACTCTAAATCTGTTTCGAGATTGGAAGAAGGTGTTGGTTGTTGTCAGATTGGAGAACCTCTATCATATGACAAGATTACCTCAAATATCAAAAGATCGATGGATGGATGCATGCTAATAATGAACATGGGGCATCAACTAAGGTAATGGATTTACTTATGACAATGGATGCACATATGTTACATGGGTTTGTTATGTAAAGGAAGGATATTAACATAGATTATTTGACAATAAATAAATGAAAAAGTAATAATGATGAGGTGGTGCTAAATATATGCAACATAAATTGATAATATTTTTTTTCTCGTTTTGAAATACATAACGAACGAACCAATTTTCCTAAAATATTATTATTATGATAATAATTACAAAATAGTAAATAGTATTTCAACTTTAAAAAATAAAATAAACCTAATATAAAGATGAAAGAAAATAAGTTTTGTAAATTAAGTATATTATTTTAAGTATCTTTTTATTTCAAAAAATAAAGGGATTTCTTAGTCCAATAAGCTATATTGGCATAGATAATGAAGATAATAAGATTTAAAAATGAAACATGGTGCTTACAAGTGGAAATGCCTTCCCATACACTTATTCAAAGACCTAGTCACCGACATGTTTTCCAAATTATTGATATAATCAAACCTTTCATTCCATCTTCCCATAGCCTCCCAACACCCTTCTCTCTAGTATCTACCAAGAAATTCATACCAAAAGCAAAATCACAAAGGCTTACTATGCATATATACGAACAACAACATATATTGAAGTTTACTAGTGTTTTCCTATGTAGAGCAACATGATATTTTTCCAGGATATGAGACACAAATGATATTTATTTTATTTTCCATCACATTTATTATACATGTGGTTGGTAATCAATTAATCAAAATAAAATTGGAGAAGAAATTCTACCTATTTCACCAATTCATACCCATCCAAAAAAAGTAGTGAAGAGCCTCCAACCCATGCATAACCTCATGATACCTAACATACTCTCCCTATCTCCCTAACAAGCATTATATTTACCATTTGCAACTTTTATCTCTCATAATACCAATAGTGATAGTATTTATTAATTTTTCCTCCCACTTAAGAAGGGGAAAAATGATCCTAGCAAAGTTAGTTTGTAAATTAAGTCGACTTTGACGGTTTGGCCCATGGATAGAGCCTTTTGGTGGGCAAAGTCATATAAAAAGACACAAATACTATTATTATAGCATTGTTCTCCTAGCTACCTATGTCATAGTCATAGATGGTGGTCATTCAGGGCATCATTGGTCCTTATCTCCAAAACCCAAGGCTCTCTCCCTTTCTCCAAAAAAGATAATATGGAATTCCATTAGAGACCGTTGAATGAATTATAAAACCCAAGGCTCTCTCCCTATCTCCAACCTAACTACAAGTATTTCCTTCCCATCAAAATATTTGAGCATAGAAAATCACTTTCTTCCTTCATTAGGTCACCTTGAACAAAATCAAAACAAATGAAAGATTATTCAATTGAAATTAAGAATTAAGATAAACTACCAATCGAATGAGCTCATAAAAAATGGAACAAAAAATGGATTTGAATGAAATTAACAAAATCGAACAATATTACTCCACTTAGATTTATAACATGATTACAATAACAAAATAGAGGTGATAAAGTTTAAATATTGTGCTAAATAAAAACAACATTAGAGATTTACAAAACTTAGAGGGAGAGAATACATAGGGACACAAGCGTCTAAATACAAGTGAAATCAATATACTGAAAGACACTAGATAACCCTAGGCTCTCTCTGTAACACCCCCAAAATTTACTACGGAAAAATTTCATTTTATTAAAAAGAATTAGCGGAAGCAAAATAATAAAACTGTGAATTCTGGAGATATTTCCGCCACACTTAGTACCAAACCGGTTCACTCCTACCGTTTCAGTACCAAGTGCTAAGGCTAAAAGAGAAAAGTACAACTTACAAGAAACTCAAACCAATGATTAAATTAGAGTAGTGCATTTAAACATTTTATAAGAGTATAATGCACCACTGGTGGTTACAAATCAACAAATACGTTGAAACCATAAATTTTAAAGGTGAAAGAGTACAACCCTAGGGTTTACCGGATAGTACCTTACACTCTTTCCCAAGAGCCCACTTGAATGGCACCTAAGGACGACCTGCAAGGGACACTACCCATTAAATAGGCAAGGGCCCCACGAATGGAACCCTTTAGTACTACGGTACCGAGTAACCCTTTAAATCACACTTAACAGCAGGCCCGCAATGCAACATATGATACTACATACATACATAATGAAAGGTAAATACTTAATGTCCACATTTAGACAACCACATACTTAACAAATCAATCAGATATTAATAGGCCATAGAGAACAATCGATACTTCTGGGCCTTAAGCCCTTAGTCTATCCTTATCAATCATATTGGATTATAATTATCCGTGTGAGTGTGGGAACCCCACTATTATTCGTTGGTGGACCGATCATGCAGGGTAAAATGCTCTGGCCATTATTATTCGCCGATGGACCAGTCATGCAAGGCAAAACGCCCCTAACCACTATTATTCGCCGGTGGACCGGTTTGGCCCCAACTCACATGGTATTCCACTATAAGTGATTAGTATTTTTCCATAATTTATTCACAATCAAATCAAATTTATTGAGCTTGGGACCCCCACTATTCTGGCTAGTAGATCGGAATACAAATATACATCATCCAGGGCAACACATCCTAGGCCACCATTATATCCGGTGGATCGGTAATCATAAACATCATCAAAGGAAAAACATCCTGGGCCACTATTATATCCGGTGGATCGGTACTCGTAATATAATTTAACTAGGCCTGGCTCATTAATCTTTAACTTTAATGATTAGTGTTTTTCTCTTTTTAATCAGAACATCAATTTCATTTATTTGCCTTGATAAGGAGATCAAGATCCCAGGACACAAAGGTACACCGATCGCACTGGTGCATAAAAGCTACTTAGTACCCTTCAACTATCAACCCAGGGACGCAAAGGTACTCTAGTCGTACTGGTGCATAAAGCTAACTCTGTACCCTACCGACAAGGACACCTATTCCATAAGTATGCATATCCCCTAACTAGGTCCGTAGAGCTAGATAGAATAGATATAGGGCTTGGCTGGGATACAAAGGCACATCAGCAAATACCAGAATAATCATGGGCTAAACCACGTCTTTAGGGTAGCGACCCCTAAAGAGCCACCATTCCCAATCTCGCGGTCTTTCACTTTAAGTATTAGTGTATTAATTAAGGTGATCGCAAAAGCACAATAATCAGATAATTATTCACTTTTAATCGTTCGGATATCATCAGATATTTCTTATTCAAATGGTTGTCCAATGTTACACAAAAGAATCATTAAGGCCATCCTAATCTCATCAAATTTCAAATTAGAATTCGTTCTCGTGATACTGATTAATTATCAAATACTCTTACCTCGCTAATCAACATTATTGAGTCATATTACGAAATTCCACAATCACAACGACATGTTAGATACAAATTACTCATTTACCCCTTACTTATATAATTGTTAAGTCATCCCTTCCTTACTTGACAAATTATCATATCATCCTCCCTGTTACATAATTACCAAGTTACCCCTTACTTGATTTAGGTTACCAAGTTATCTCCTATACTTATTAGGTCATTAATCCCCCTTCACAACCGTTACACTTAATATATTTTCCATTTGGTTGGTTAGATTACCACTTTGCCCTTTTTCCTTTATTATAATTAATAAATTGCCCTTGAGTTGGTCTAATTATCAAATACTCTTACCTCGCTAATCAACATTATTGAGTCATATTACGAAATTCCACAATTACAACAACATGTTAGAAACAAATTACTCATTTACCCCTTACTTATATAATTGCTAAGTCATCCCTTCCTTACTTGACAAATTACCATATTACCCTCCCTGTTACATAATTACCAAGTTACCCCTTACTCGATTTAGGTTACCAAGTTATCTCCTATACTTATTAGGTCACTAATCCCCCTTCACAACTGTTACACTTAATATATTTTCCATTTGGTTGGTTAGATTACCACTTTGCCCTTTTTCCGTTATTATAATTAATAAATTGCCCTTGATTGGTCAAATTACTAAATTGCCCTTCTTCATTATCCTAATTACCAAATTACCCTTCCTCATTATCCTAATTACCAAATTATCCCTTTATTTGGTTGATTACCAAATTACCATTCTCTATTATCATAATTACCAAACTACCCTTATCCATTATCAAATTTACCAAATTACCCTTTAGTTATTTAAATTGCCAAATTGCCCTTCACATTTATCATATTTACCATTTTACCCTTCTCCATTATTAAATTATCATTTTACCCTTCTCTTTCATTAAATTATCATTTTACCCTTCTCAATTATTATAATTACCAAGTTACTCCTTTCCAATTTCCACTTTTACCTATTTTGTCCACAAATTACCATTTTGCCCTTTTACTTCCAAAATTATCATTTTGACCCCTTACTTCCAAAATTACCATCTTACCACTTACTTCCAAAATTACCAATTTACCCCTTTTCATTTTCAAATTACCATTTTACCCTTTTTACCTCCAAAATTACCATTTTATCCCTTACCTCCAAAGTTACCAATTTACCCTTCACTTGCAAATGTACTATTTTACCCTTGCCTCCAAAGTTACCATAATACCCTTTATCTCTAAAATTACCATTTTATCCTTAAATTCCAAAATTACCCTTTTACCCTTTAATTCCAATATTACCACTTTGCCCTTGCCTCCAAATTACCATAATACTCTTTTTAATTAAAAATTACCATTTTACCTCCTTAGTACACCACTTATATTAAATTATCATTTCTACATACAATACTAATATTAACACCTCATCCACAACTCTTATAATTATTATAATATTATTAGCACCCATATATATATATTAGGTCATATTCTTGTACAAGATACATTACTAAAATACCCTTAAGGCTCACAAAATATTAACCATGCATTAAAGATCACAATAGCATAATACAACATGGATAATACTTAACATTTTCATTAACAACCAAACTCTTACCTTAAACAATATTTCCATACATAACATATAACCTAAAATGCTTATTTTAATCCAACATCACAATAAACTACGCATATGATATTAAACAACATATATTAAGAATAATAACATATTAAAAATCCTAATGTACTAACATACATTAATCCATACGTTTAAGTGGGATTTAACGATTAACTTGATTCCCGCAAAAATAAACCTTACCGGTATTTCGGTTTAAGGTTCAAGCTTTGATTATCAAAACCAATACCTAAAAATAATGTCAAGATTGATTATATTAGAAATAAGAGAAAACCAAGTGCAAGACTTTATAACACTTAATTCATAAGATAATTAACTTAAAATATTATTATACCTTAAAATCATTAACCAATTAAATCAAGAAATGCAGCAGCTCATCCTGCTCATGCAGCATGAGCTGCATGTAAGGAAATGAGGAGGAGGGGGCTCGAAGGTGGTGAAAAGAGGAGGAATGGGTTATTTTCAGGTTGGTGGTTTGGGGCTAGGAAATAAGGTGGTTGGGGGAGGATTTAGGGCAAGGGAAGGGTGCAGAGGTGGACAGGGGGTGTAGGGGATGGTTAGGGATGGGTTGACGGTAGCTAAGGGTGGCAAAGGCGGCGGCAACGAGGCTGAGAAGTGGTGTTGCCGAGGTGGGTCGAGAGGGATGGCTGAGAAGGAAGGAAAAGGGAGGGGGAAAATGAAGGCTTTCGGGTGGTGGTTTCAGGCAAAAGAGCATTAGGGGTGGTAGATGGGGTTGTAGGGATTAATGTGGTGGCTCAGGTGGCAGTAGAAGCGACGGGACGACGAGGATCAGGGGTATAGGGTGGTTGCCGAGAAGGGATGGAAAGAAGAGAAAAAAGAAGAGAGGACAGAGGCTGCGGGGTGGCTCAAAGGGTGTTGTGATGGTTCGGGGGTGAGGTAGAGGGTGGCAGGGGTGGTGCAGGCCGTTGAGGCGGCGGTAGTGGCGGAGCTGGGCGGCGGAGCAAAAATAGGGTAAGAGAGGGGAGGAGGAGAATAAAGGAAGAAAAAGATCTTGGGGAAGGCATGGAGAGGCTCGGGAAAATGCATAATGAGGCAGGAAAGGAAGAAGAAGAAGAAGAAGAGGAAGAGAGAGGAGGGGATAGGGTGCTCAAAGGGTGGCGGTAGGATGGTAGGGAAATGGCCATGGTAGGGAGAGGGAGAAGAAGAGGAATGGTAGGGCATGGGGAAGGGAGAGATGGTTGGGTCGGGATGGGGCAAAAAAATGGCGGGAGAGAGAGAGAGAGAGATATAGATAGGGTGATCAATAGGGGGAAGGGGTTGCAAGTGGGGTGGTAGTGATGGCGGGTGGTCGGGATTCTCGCTAGGGAAAGAGGAAGAAGAAAGAAAGAAGAAGAAGGGGAGGGGGAGATGGGCTCGACGAGCGGCCGAAGGGAAAAAAGGATGCGGGCTGGCCCGGTCGGGGAGAAAGGAAGAAAAGAAAGTGGGCGAAAGGCCGGGGAAAGGAAAAAGGAAATGAGGGAGGAGGGGGAGAGCGGCAACCCAACGCATAGGAGGGGAAGGGGTAGGCCTGCTAGCCGGTGGTCTAAGAAGAAAAAAAGAGAAGAAAAAAAGAGAAAAAGGAGAAGAAAAAGGAAAAAAAGGGAAAATGGAATAAAATAAAATAATTTAATTTATAAAATAATAAAATAGAATATTTTTGGGTAATAAATTTATTTAATAATTTAATTTAATATAATTAGAATAGAAGGGTTTAAAAAGGATAATTTTAGTAGAATAATGGTTTGAAAAATTATTTAAATAATAAGAGTGTGATAAAATAACAAAATATTTATTTTAATTTATTAAATATTTATATCCAATTTTATATACTCAAAAATCCATAAATAATTAAACTAAATAGATTTAAAGGCTAATTTATCCCAAATAAAATTTATTTATTAAATTATATGCTTTTAAATTTTCGGGGGATTACACTCTCAATCAAACTACTAGCTTAGACTAAACTCAGAAGATTACCTACAAATACCATTACCCATTTAATAGGTAGGGGCCTACAAAATGAACCATTTAGTACAATGGTAATAAACAACCCTTTATACTAAACTAAAATGAAAAACTAGCATAGAACACATGTAAGGCATCATAACAATGAATGGTATAAACATTGAAATGGTATAAACAATTTATCACATACCACCAATACTAAATACTAACCATACTCATTCATCCAGAGTTAACTGAATCTTACTAATGGAACATCCAAGCAATGTTCTTTGTAGTATAGTTAGAAACAACATCAACCCTAGGCCAAAATAATAATGATGTACCACATAACTCATCATCAATCCCATAAAATCTCATAATATAGTTAGGATCACAAACACATATCAAATAACAACTCATCATTATCACAATCACACACTAAGGCAGCTACTGAACCATACCGCTTTATTAGATATAACTATTTTTATTATTTATTTACGTTGAGTTTAGAGACCCCATTATTCTTAAACTAGTGGGAAGGTCAGAAACGCCTCTTAGGACATCACACCTGAGCCACTATTATCATCTAGTGGAATAGATCTATAAAAAATAAAAATAAAAAACATTCTCGAGGTAAAATGCTCCTGAGCTACTATTATCATCCGTTGGAACGGATCCGAAAAACATCACCTTTGTTATGACTCATACACTCTTCCACTTTAATTCATTAATATCTTATCCATTATGTTACTTATCTCAAATCATGTTCTTATTCACAATGAGCATGTAGCCCCACTATTCTTAATCCACTGGAATGGATTGAAGCATCTTTTAGAGAGAACACACCCGAGTCACTATTATCATCTGATGAAACAGATACATAAAAATACCTCTAAGGAAAAAATACTCCCGATCCACTATTATTAAACCAATGGAACGGTCTAAAGAACCTCTTAGGGATAACACACTTGAGCCACTATTATCATCCAGTGGAACGGATCCAAAAACACCTTAACCCAACTCATGTGATCTTTTACTTTAAATGATTAATTTAAAGGTACATAACACATTTAAAATAGGTAAGTACATCACAAAGATCAATAGGTGGTTCTCTAAAGTTAAGCTCCTTATAATTCCCTAAAACCCTAATTTCACACTTTTATCATAACTCTTTTCTATCACTCCTTTAATCACCAAACTTAGTACCTCTTCCGTAAAATTTATTATCATCAATAATACTCAAATTTCAAGTCCTAAATATAAGGTATTGTACATACAATAATAACCTTATCCCAAAAGTCATTATTCCTAAGGCTTTTAAACCCTAATTTCATAAATCAACCATAATTTTTTATTTAGGTCTCAAACACTTACCAGATTTAATATACATTCCCAAAACACTCATATTTAACAACATATTTGAATTTTGTCGTCTAAACCTAATGTATTGCTGATTGCACATATAATAATAACCATATCCCAAAAGTTTCTATTCCGAGGGCTTATAAACTTTAATTTCATAAATCAATCATAACTTTTCTAGTAGGACTCAAACACTTATTAGATTTAATATAAATTCCCAAAACACTAATATCAACTCTACAGTTTCATGCATGTGATAATTACCTTCTCATTTTAGGGTTACTACTCCCAATTCAACCATTTTCATACTTTATCAACCTGTTATCATTCATAGTTACTTCAAAAAAATTATATATATTCCTTAGCATACTTCAAATGATATAACACCTCAAAATTCCATGATTCTCATATTTAACCCATGTCCATGTGACCAAAATATCCTTATTAATCACAAACCCTTATTTTATGCGAATTTTATGTGCTTTGTAACATTGCTTCCAAATCCACATTTTTCTCCATATACCTTATCATACTCATTTAACAATCATTATACCATTACTAAACCCCTGATACATCCATATTTCACATTGAAGGCTTTTCTACATAAAATAACAATACCGCTTGATCTTTATTTACTCATTTTATATCATGTAATATTAATCGCTTATCATGGTATCAACAATCATATATTAATTCATATAATAACAATAACATGGTACAACATAAAGCCATGCATAACGTATTTCAAACATAAAACCCTAATGTGTTATCATGTAAAATTTATCATTTTAAGAGAGTATAAAAGTTACCTAAATTATAGCAAAAACACAAAAATAGTAGCATCCCACTAAATACTATGAGATCCTGATAATCAACTTTTGTACCTAAAAATGATATAAAAATACCAAATTAATAGTTAAAACATAAAATAATTATTATAATAATAAAATATTTATTTTTCTAAATTACCAACATACCCTTACATATATATAATACCAAACTTACTTAACTTGAAACCAGTTTAGACTCATGCTACGCATGCAACTTGAGCCACACACACGCGAAGGGGGGAGGTGGAGTTGACCTGCTAGCTGGGTAAGGCAGGGAAGATGGTGGGAATGGTGGAGGCTAGTGGTGATGGTGGCAATGGTGATGGCAGTGGCTCAGTGGATTGGTAAAGGAGGGCACAACTACGATGGGAAGTGATGTAGGGAGATGCAAATGGTGGAGATGATGGTAGATTGGTTCAGTTGTTGTAGGAAGGAGAGGAGGGAAGGAATTAGTAGTAAGGGTCGAAGGTGATGGTGGGCCTGGTGTCATGCAGTGGTGGAAGATGTAGGAAAGAGGGAAGATGACTATAGGAGAGGGTGTCGAAGGAGGAGGGAAAGCAATGATAGAAATTGCCACCTTCTAGGGATGAGTTGCAGTAATCTTTGTTGTAGGGAAGGGTTGAGGATCAGCAAAGTATACTATAGTAAAGGAGAAGAAAAGAAAATTTGTGGTGGTAGGGAAGAAGAAGAAGAGTGCAAGGCGATGAGAGGTGATAGTGATAGTTGTGGCTGGGAATGGTGAGGTCTAGGTTGTTAGTCGAGGGCGAAGGAATTTGGGGAACAATCATCTAGTGATGTGGCTGCTGGGTATGGGTGGTGTGGTGTGTATATTGTGGTGGTTAGCTCAGTGAGAAATGTAAGGAGCATCAGCAAAAAAAATTGCCGCAGGGAAGGAGAAGAAAGAAGGAAAATAAAAAGAGAAGGATAATAGGGAAGAAGAAGAGGAGGAAGAAGAATAAATAAAGAAGAAGGGAAAGTTAGGTGGTTGTGTGTGCACGTAGAGGAAGTGGTGGGGAGGTAGGAGGTTGCGAACGAAGGAGAAGAGAGGAGTAAGCGAGCATGTGCTATGTGTAAATGTATTGCTAAGGACTTCTTTGCTCTTAGATAAGAAAGGAGGATGAAGGCTAGGGATATGGTTCATGTAGGTTCACATAGATGGGGAAGAGGGGTATGGTTTTGTAGAGGTTATAGATGGTTTGATAGGGTGTGGTGTGAGAAAATGAAATACAAAGGACGGTGATCAAGGTAGTAGAGAATAACAAAACATGTAAGGGTAAGAGAATAGGGGTGTGCAGAGGGTAATTTAAGGGGTAAAATGGTAGGGTAAAAGAAAAATATTTGTGTTTTATTTCAGTTTTAGGTTTAATTTGGTTATATTAGGATATAGGATAAAAATAATTAGATTTAGAATAGGTCTAGCAAAAAGGAAAGAGGTAAAAATAATCTGGAAAAATATTTAGGAATTTAAATAGGTTATGGGTCAAAGGTTATTAATAAAATAATTAGGCTAAGGTTTAAGGGTTGGTTTTAAATAAAAGGATAAACACTTGAAAGCAAATATTATGATATTTTGGGGTGTTACGTCAATCCCCTAGCATGATAATTTATAGGATAAACGATAATAAGACAATCAATAGTTAAGGTGTAAGAAGTATGTTGCGTGCCTTGAAGTTTGTGGTAGATGATTGAGGTTTAAAAGGATTGATGTGAACACATATATTAACAAGGCATATCTTATTTATGGAAAATCTATTATTAAAGAACTTCACACTTAAACATGCTTAACTTGAAGGAATTTAAGGATGGGTGATTGTAATACCCCAAAATTTTAAAACCTAGAATTTAATAATAAACCCTTACTTGGAATAATTTAATCTTAAATTTTTAATTTAATTATTTTGTGCATCTTTGATTTATAAAAATGGATATGATTATTTAATAAATTAAGATGAATATTTATTATTTCATCATACTTTTTTATTTAAATAAATTCTCAAACTAAAATTTTACTAAAATTATACTTTAAATTTTAAATAAATTAATTTAATAAATAATTTTTCCCATTTACCTGATGTCTAATCCTAACTCTAAATATTATTTTATTTTTATTTTTATTTTTCCCTTTTCCCCTTTTCATTATTTTCTCTCTTCCTTCTTGGCTTGACCGACCTTCTCATTTTCTTCCCCTGTTAGGCTGCCCTACCTTCTCTTTTTCCTCGTCAACCCAGCCCCCGTGCCATTCTCCCTTCCTCTCTGTAGTACCCAAAAAATTTGCTTAACCTAATTCCGTATCATTAGCCCTAATTTGACTCAAATCTAAAGAAATCTTGTTGTTAACCGTAACCAAATTTCTTAATCCCAAAACTTTAACCAAAACCAAAACCTTGATTCGGTTAAACCAAAATTCATAAACCGAAAACCAAAAATGCTATATTTTGGCTAATCTAAATTATTTGGTTAATCCTAAAATTTCTAATCTAATCCTAATTCCCTAACCTTCCCTCTTTTTCCTTTTCTTTCTCCTTTTCTTTTCTCTCTTCCTTCTCTTCTCTTCCTTTTTCTTTTCTTTTCTTTTCTCTTCTTCTTTGCGCCAAAATTCTTTGGCGTGAGAAGTTTTGGTTCTTCTGCACCCCTTCACTTGCCTCCCTCATGCACCATCACCATCACCCTACCAGCCCTGCCATTCTTTTTCTTCTTCCTTCTTCTCCCTGCGCACGTTGCTGCTCTATTTCATAGCCCTGCCAATCTGCCACCCTCTTCTTTCTTCTTCTCCCTGCCTTCTTCTCCCTTGCATGTTTTCCCCTTCATCATCATCTCCCTCATGCCTCTGCCTGACTCCTATCCCTCTCAACCATCACCATTCTCTATACTTTTCTTTCTCCTTTCTTCTTCTCGTCAGATTTTCCTTCACCATTGTCATCATCACTTCTCCACACTTTTATCCTCCTTAGCACACCACCTATTATTATAAATACCTCTCCAACCCTCCAATTTATCATCATCCATCAACTCCCCGACCTTCTCCTCTTCTTCCTTCTCCTTTCTCCTTCTTCTTCCTCCTTCTACCCTATTTTTAGCATCCACACCACCAAATCCACCACCGTTCACCACCCAAGCCACCACTAGCCGCCCATTGGCCAGTGGACCAACCACCAAGGTCGCCCCAACCTTCCCCCTTGCCGTCGCCTGCCATCACCGCCGACCACTGCCTCTTTTTCCTTCTCTTTCCCCTCAATCATTGCAGAGTTTTAAGGTGCACAACCTACTGCATGACCGTGCAAACACTCAGATACTCTACTGCACAACCATGCAACCCTTGCATCGTTTAACTGTGCAACATTTTTACTCTTGGCTTGATTCTGTATGGCCGTTCAACTTCTGTACCACTTGGCCATGCGTTTTCTTTTCTCTCAACCTATTATGCTTTGATTTTGCATGGCCGCACAACTTTTGCACCGCCTGCTAGTGCAACTTTTTTCTTGGTCGTGCAACCTTATTTTTACCCCAAATATTCTCAAAAAACCATCAAAATATAACCATAGCTCCACCACACATATTTCTACACTTCCATACAATTTAAGTTCCATTCGATTTTGATAAATTCCATTTTTCCCTTCTCTACCATAATCTCCCTTTTAATTTTTAACCTTTGATCCTAATCATATTTTATCTTGTTTCATAAGTGATTTTCTGGTGATCTCAGAGGAAGTATAGGATTTACGTGTGTAGAGCCTGATGTCCTTGTCGGTAATGATACATGTCATAGCTAGGGTTTTATGTGCTCTATGTATTTTCCTTATATTGTTGATGTATACTTTTGTGTTGAATATATGGTATTAACTAACTTAATTATGGAAACGCTATGGGATGATGTTGTTGAGAGAAATGAAATTATGTAAGTACATTTTTGGGTATAATATTGGTTACAAAATATCTATGGAAAACTAAGGATATGTACTTCGGATAATAAGTGGAAATGAATATGCTTTGGGTTTTATAAAGCTTTGGAAGAATACGATTGTCTTATTTTCCCTGAGGGTATTATGGTCTTTTGAGGATAATTATGTGGTCATACTTATGTGTTTAATTGTATGTCTTGAGTTTGGCATGATAATATACAATCAACTTTGAATAAAGATATTAATCATGTAAAGTGAAAGATCACTTGAGTCGGGTCGAGGTGTTTATATGGCTCTATTCTACCGGATAATAATAGTGGCTTGGGTGTGTTGTCCCCGAGAGGTGCTCTAGTCCGTTCCACCGGATTAAGAATAGTGGGGGCCCATACTCAATATGAATGAAAATACAATTAAGAGTTAAAGTATAAATGAAAATATATTAATCATTTAAAGTGAAAGACTACGTGAGTCAAGACCGAGGTGTTGAGTCTGTTCCACCGGATAATAATATTGGCTCTGGTGTCTTGTCCCCAAGAGGTACTTTAGACCATTCCACTAGTTTAATAAATAGTGGCTTAGGAGTATTTTTACTCTAAAAGGTGTTGGCTCCATTCCACCGGATAATAATAGCTGCTTGGGTGTCTTGTCCCTAAGAGGTATTTCAGATTGTTCCACCAGTTTAAGAATAGAGGGGTCACTGAACTCAATAAAAATAAAAGATTTTAAATATGGTACATCTAAATGAAATACTTAGAATCAGTAGTTATCTGGCTTTCTTCTATTTTATGTATGTATGCTTTGCTTATGAGAATTCTTGTATTATGTGTAATCCTGCTTGACTGTACCATTACCTTACTCAGTACGTAGTGTACCGATCATCCATTTCATGGGTACTACTCAATCCAATGAGTAGAAAACCCAGATGACTATGTGCAAGTCGATGAGGATCAGGTCGATGACTGTTCAGCTTTTGATGCTATATATATGCAGGAGTGATTCATTTATATCAGTGTTGGGCGTAGAGTCATGTTATCCAGATGATAGTTTTACCCGGATACCTTATTGGACTCTTAGTTCCATGTGATCTCTTTTTGGTTATATTTTGATATTGTAATTAGAGTTAATCTCCAATCACTTATTTGATGTATAAAAGTTGTCTCATATCTTTCTAATCATGTTTTAATTTTTCTAATCATTTTGCCATGTAATTGACGTAAGGATGGTGAGATAAACCAGACTTATGCCAATTACGATGATAATACCCAAATATTTGATTATACGCTTCCACTGAAAATAAAATTTTTCAGTAGTAAATTTGGGGGTGTTACACTCTCCCCCTTCCCTTCTTTCTTTCTCTCCCTGTTAGGCCAACCCAACCCTCTTTTCTTTTCTTTTTCATTCTTCTCCCTTACATGGGCCACCCTGCCCATTTCTCCTCTCCCCTATTTGGCCTACCTTCCTTCTCTTCTTCTTCTTCTTCTTCCTTCTCCTTCCCCCAATGTCAAGCCAAACGAGCCCCATGCCATCCCTACACCCCACCTGCAACTCCCCCTGCACTTGCCATTGTAACTCTGCACTTGCCCCTCTCCCCTGTCCATTTTCAACCATACATAGCTCTGCAACCCCTTCTTGTGTGCCTCTTTCCCTTCCCCTTTTTTCTTCCTTCTCCTTGTCACTATACACCCGACCTACAACCTCCCCCTTATACCCACCTAACCCCTTGTGCCTCTATCTTCTCCCTTCCCTCTTCTTTTTCTTCTCCTTCTCTTTTTTCCCTCTACCCCCTCTCCCCCTCTCCCCCTCTCCCCCTCAAGCTCTTTCTTTCTCCTTGCTGGACCCCTTTTCTGCTCTCCCTTCTCTTCTCACCTATTTTGCTTTACCGCCTCTAGTCACCGTCTCCGCCGCCCAACCAACCACCACACCGACTCCACTATCTCCCCTACTTCCACCCTATACCACCCCAAGTAGCCACCACACACCCCTACAAACAACTACCCCTTCCTTTTCTTGTCTTCTCCTCTCGACCCACACCTTGCACTGCCACCTTGCATCACTGTCTCCCCTCTTTCGCCACCACCAAAGCCATCCCTCAGCCACCTAACACCACCTCTCGAGATCCCCATACAACCCTTCTTTCCTCCTCCTTCTTCTCCTTTATTCCTCTCATTCTCCCTTCCTTGCACCCTCTTTCTAGTCACCATCTTCATTGCTCTAAGCCGTCACTCTCCGACCCCAGCCACCGCCTACACCCTGCCACTCCTCTTACACCCAACAACCAACCTAACTCCCCTCCACCACCTCCTCAACCACCCTACCAAACCTCCTTCCGCCTTTGTTCCATTTTTAATCCTTCCCCCCTCACCTTACATGTGTGCATGGTGTACTCATGTTGCTCATGCAATGTGAGTATGTTGTCTCATTTTTAGCCTATTTAACAAATTTTGAGGTATAATATAGTTAGTGGTAATAGGTATTTAATAAGCTTTTCTTTAGTAAAAAAAATATTCTTTAATCATCTACTACTAATATGCTAATTGTGATAGTATTTTTAGGTATAATTTTTACTAATCAAAGTTTAAGCTTAAACCGGGGTACCGATAAAGTTTAGTTATTGCCAAAAATAAGGTAATCATTATACCCTACTAAAATGTGTGGATTTATGTATGTTAGCACATTAGGGTTTTGGAATATGCTTTGTGTGTATTTTATGTGTTGCTAAGTGTCTCATGATTTTTCATATTATGTGGAAGATAGAATGAAACACATGCATATTGTATGAGAGGTGACATGTGTGGAAATAATGGGAATTGTTGTTAATAATGATATTAGGTGCATATACATGTCATGATAGGTAAATATGGCCACCTGTAGTAGCAATAATGCTAATATGAGCCCTAGGGGCATTTTAGTAATTTTACTTGCACATAGGGAGTGACAAAAATAAATAGTGTATGGTAGGTGATAATGGGCGTTAATAATAAATAATAAGGGTTGTGTGGTGTTAAATGATTCATGTGGGCCATAGGTGTTAATATATTATGTGATAGGGGTATTTTAGTAATTTTGCATGAGAAAGGGGTATTTTGGTAATTTTACAACTAAAAAGGGTAACTTGGTAATTTAACAACTAAGAAGGGTATTTTGGTATTTTCACAACTAAAAAGAGTATTTTAGTAATTTTGCAACTAAGAAGGGTAATTTGGTAATTTAACAACTAAAAAGGATAATTTGAAAATTTTAGTAAATTTACAACTAAGGAGGAAAATTTGGAAATTTTGTAAGTAAGAAGGATGATTTGGTATTCATATAAGTAAGGAGGGTAATTTGGTAATTTGATAAGTAAGAAGGGTAATTTGGTAACTTTATGAGTAATAAGGGTTTTTTGGTAATTTTATAAGTAAGAAGGGTATTCTAATAATTTGACAAGTAAAAGGGTATTTTAATAATTTTACAAGTAAGAGGGGTATTTTGATAATTTGACAAGTAAAATGGATAAATTGGTAATTTTACAAATAAGAGGGGTATTTTAGTAATCTCACAAGTAGGAAGGCATTTTGGTAATTTTGTAAGTAAAAGAGTATTTTAGTAAAATTGCAAGAAAGAAATAGGGATGGCAATAGGGCGGGTCGGGGACAGGGACCCCATCCCCATCCCCAAATCCGATAAGGAAAATAATCCCCGAACCCGATCCTCGAAACCCGACTTTATACCCGATCTCCGATCCTCAAACTATTTTTTTATATTATATTTTTATTTATATTCTATAAAAAAAATTGTATATATATTATATATATATAATTATATAAAAATATATATAAAAAAATTTTGAGGTGGGTTCGAGGATGGGGACCCCAAATTCGTCCCTGAAAAAATTTCCGTTAAGAATCCTCGAACGGGGAATCCCCGACGGGGCCCCGAACCTGCGGAGAAAATTGTCATCCCTAAGCAAGAATGGTACTTTAGTAATTTTGCATGCGGGTCCTACCTTTTATTTCTATATAAAGGGTTACTCGGTACTATAATATTGAAGGGTTCCTTTTGTGGGCCCCTACCTATTCAATGAGCTGTGTCCTTTGTAGGTTAGCTCGTAGGTATTATTCAAGTTTTTTTTTTGGGTTAAGAGTGTAGAACTATCCAGGAAGCTTTCAAGGTTTATCTTTTAACTTTCATATTTCCTTATTTAATAATTATATTCCTATAACCACTAATAGTGGATTTTACTCTTGTAATGTCTTTAACTTGCTACTCTAATTTAGTTGTAATCTTAGATTTGTGTAAAACATGTTCTTTTCTTATTAAGCCTTAGCACTGGGTACTAGAACGGTGAAAGAAAACGGTTTGGTACTAAGTATAGCGGTAGCATCCTCAAAATTTACTGTATTTGCTTCCGCTCAAGTTTTAATTAAATATAATTTTTTAGTAGTGAATTTTAGGGATATTGCAGTGACCTCCTAGTAAGTTTCTCAAGATGCACGTGAGTTGATAAAACCCATGCTTGAAAGAACTCATATTAATCTTTGGGGTCAATTATTAATCCCAAAATTGCTTCAGGTAACTACATGCGGTGAGTGTGGGGTCAGGGTGTTACACAACATATCATTGTTGGTTAATGAGTGCGCTAATGGTTTGTGGGAAGGTTTAGTTTTTAATTTTTTGGCATCAGAAGACTTCTTCTTCCTAACATTCTCCTAGCCCAGGTCCATATACTTGGTCTTAACTAGATGAAATATATTGGGCTCAACACATGCTTCATTACTAAAAGCAGTGGGTGGGGCATAGTTAATACCGCCACTATGTGATTGTTTGCCTTTCCCTACATCTTTTGGGAAATCTATATTCTTGGGATTAACTCCATATTTTTACTGTGTTTTTTTCATCCTTTAAAATATATTATGTAATATCGTTCTCTAAATCCTTCACTACTCCAAATTTAGATGAGGCAACGAAATTTAACCATAAAACTACCCTTTCCTCCCCTAAAGATGGGCTCGAGGTCTTCTAATGGAGACCTAATCCAAAATTAGGTCTAACACGCCTTCTAATTCGTTAGTTACCATCATCCAACATCCATATGGTGAGTCAACGGATCTAGAGCCTTGTTTCCCAATATTGTTTTCCATGGTTACCACCTTATCTTCTTCTAGATTTCTCTCCAACTCTTTTAAAGAATAAGGACATTGGTCATGCATATGACCAAACTTACCACAATGACAACAAATCACCTGTATGCCCTCATATTCAATATGAATTTTAGTATTAGGGGTTCTTAGAGATCAATATCCATTGCCAATCTTGCAAATTTACCCCTAGACATCCCCAAAGTTCTCAAATCCATCTTAACAATATTACCAACTAGATTTCCAATATGCTTCTTCTTATAATGCCCATAATACTCAACAGGAAATTCTAGGATACGAATCTAGGCCCTTGTTGAATAAATCTAAGTGGTTGAAACCTTGAAGTCATATGCCCACCTTCTCACTCTAAGATACTAATTTTGCATCATCCAAGGCCCATTGCTAAGCATAAAATCATAGTCCTCCCTATTTTGAAGCTTTGCTACAAAGAAACCATAAATCAAATCAATGAGTTCATAGGTTCCATTCATATACCATAAATCCTTTAGCTTGGCACTTAACATTGTGTGCCAAATATCTTTAACCAAAGGCTTAATTATCAAGCATCATTACCAAGGTTTATGCATGTCCCTCTTTTTGTCTGTTGAAAAATAGATTTGAGGCAAAGGAGAGTTCCCTATGATTGGATCATCTATGCATAATATGTTTCATCTTCCAACTCTTTTATCTTTTTACATTCCATTTCATCTTCTAGAGAATTTATTACCTTATTAACCTAACTCATTGCTACATTGCAAAATGAGAAACCCATCCACTAGTTATTTTTGGCTCACATCATCTCTTCCTTAGAAACCCTAATTGGGTTCACTTGTTGATCTTTAACTTTGGTGCTTGCAAACGCCATACCATTCTCTAAAGAATTTGACTTTATAAAAAAAGAGGATTATACTTTAATCTAATATAACTAATAAGTAAATACTTATTGATAATAGAAAATGCAACTTCAACTAACATTTATAACTTACAATACTTTAGAAAGGGGTTTTAATAATCGTTTTAAACAGTTATTAAATTGCCCATTATTAAAGCTTCAATAACTGTTCAAAATAGTCATAAAAAATCTCAAAAAACCACAAATTTTGGGTAAAATTGGCATTTTAATAATATATTTTACATAAAAACCGTTGTTAAAGCATCGCCGATTGAGGGTTTTAATTATTGATTATGCATTTATTAAATGGTTTTAATAATGGCTTCTACATAAAAAACTATTGTTAAAACATAACTGATTTAGGGTTTTAATCATCGATTACACATTTATTAAAACCTAATTAAGATTAAATGAGCATTAAATGCAACTTTTAATAACGGTTTCTACATAAAAAAACGTTGTTAAAAGATAATTGATTTAGGTTTTAATCATTGATTACACATTTATTAAACCCTAATTAGGATTAAATGAGCATTAAATGCAAATTTTAATAACATCTTTAAATATAATCATTATTAAAAATAATATATAGAATAATTATTTAAGATTTTAATAATGGTTCTTGCTTAAAATCGTTATTAAAACTTCACTATTTTTTTAAAATAATTCTTACAGTTTTGTTCCAGCCATGTATATAGTTGTATATTCAAATATTTACCAAATTCGCAATATAAAACATTATCAATTCATATATACATGCATGTCTTCCTCCTAGATGATAGAACATATTTTCAATAAATTTATAATTGATATGTCTTAGTACATTGGGTATACCCAGAAATCAAAATTAGTAGGCATATTATAACTTGGTAACTCTACACTCCAAAGTTGAAAGTTCATAGATCATAACCTATATGATCAAAAGATGTAGATGAAATACAAATATGAACATGCATATAGAATGTAGATCCCTAATACCGAATGTTTGAGTATACGAGCTTGGCTCTTTGGTCTCTAAGTTCATCAATTACATCATCTTTGTATTTTTGGCCTCGTGCATAGCCACCACTAAAAAAACTACAAACTGACAAGTTTTGATTATTCAATTAGTATTTAAGTTAAGTACCAAATATATATGTCATGATTTATTAATGAAAAAATATGGAAAAAAACATACATGGCTTGGATCTATGTTCACCGATATCTTTTGGAGTATCAGATCCATTACTCTACAAACATAGTATCCACAATCATTGTTGTTCTGCTATTGTGGACACTATCAAATGAATTCATCTAGCTCTCTAACTATTAGATATTAATTTGAATTGAAATAAAATACAAAATATTTGTCTTCCTACTTACCATTGCATGATCATATTCAAGATTCCTTAGGTTTAGGATACCATTTCCACCTCTCCTTTGATATGATGTTCGTAGTGCCTTAATAAATAGAGTTGATACACAATATTGTAACTACATATACCTAAAATAATTAAAGTAGAATATATACATAAATAAGCTAATGGATTAAGCAGTAAAAAGTATATTAACATGTCAATAAATTCTTTCCCTATATAATGAGCTTCTTCAAAAGGCACGAAATATGTTCGAAGGGACCCAAACACATAGAATTTATTTCGATCAAGTCGGACCGTGTACAAAACCAAATGTTCAATTGCAAGGTGAGGAATGAGATAAAGATTATTGTATTCCTCACTTAAAATGCGATCTGTTAGATATTTATGTGCCTACCCTATCTTATTGTAGTATCGTCATCTATGTAGCATGAATACACAAACACAATAGAGGATACCATTCCCTCTACCACAGCACGAGTAGTTACCAACCTATAGAAGACAATAACAATACATATTTATTAATAATTAACAACTTATATAAGAGGTAATAAAAAATCCAAAGCAAAAAAAAGTACTAAAATACATCAAATGAAATAATACTTGCGTAACATATACGACAATACTCGTGGTTGACATCTATTCCTGATTATAAATGCTACTTATATCATTGACCAATACTATATAAGTAACTTCATCCCTCCCAACATACTTAGGATGACTATAAATTGAAATATAGTTGTCACCGAGGTAGTTTTGGGCATAGAAATACAACAAAGCCAAAGCTGGTGGTGGTTGGTTATTATCTGAAGATGAAATCTTTTGTGGGGAAACATATTTTTCTGATTTAACTCTCTTTCCTTTATCAATGCCCTTTTTTGTATTACTTATTCTTTTAGTACCTCTCTTTCTCTTCCTCCTATGAGCATTATTCTTTTTCAATTACTTAATTCATAATAATAAACGAAATATAATGAGCATATATATATGTTAATAAGGTATAAACGATGTAAGTAACAAATAAGGTACAATAGTGATGGAGAATGCCATTACTTCTTTAGTAATGAGACACATCTGATTCGCGGGCTAAAGCACAAAGCTTTCATGAGCTTCTAGCACTATGGTTATCTCATCGCCTTCTTTATAATAAGGTAAGTGTGCATCTTTAAAGATTGGAGTGTCAATGCTTACAGGTCTTGTATTTACAACCAAGTTATACCCATAGATTATCTGCGTTTGGGTACTATGATTGATGCGTACCCTTCCTTTCGCTAAAAAAATTGAAAGGTCATTAACTAACGAGTCACATTTTTGCAAACTCTGAAATAAAATATTACATATTGTTAATTATTTATGACACTTAATACATTTAATAGCAATTTATAGTTTAAAATGCTTATTTCAGGAAGAGAAGAAAGGCGTGCATCAGCTGATACATTTATTTATGACCCTTGTCCTAAACCATGATAAATCATAATAGACTAACTCTAATCCTAAACCCTGACTACAATTAGACCATAACCCCTTATATTAATATTATTGTATATAAAAATCAACTAGATATTAATAAGATAATATATATAGGTTAAGTATAATAATATGACATTATTAAAATATTAGTTGAGAAAAATGTATATAGTAGTTTTTTATAAGATAACATATTAATTATCATATTTAGTATAATAGTCACTAAACCCTAACCCTAACCCATAATAAATCATAATAAACTAACCCTAAACCTAATAAACCCCAATCCTAAACCTATCTAACTATAATTAAGCCCTAATAAATCCTATATTATTATTATTATAAATGAATAAATAGTTATAATATATTCCAATTAATATTTTCCAATAATGAGTTATGACTTCTATTACCCTTTCATATGTTAGTGTTTATTTTTCCCTTTTAAATTCTTGTTATGAGCCTTTAATGTCATGAGCCACGACTCCTTTAATTTCTTCCACCATTAATTTCCATACTTTCCAAATATAACATATACTCCCTTTTCCTTTTTCTTTATTTTTACTTGCATAACCCTCTTACCTCTCTACTTTAATTTCCTTTACAAGTTTTTATTGAAAGTACATTCCAATTAACAAATTTCAGTTAGGCGATGCTTAATATATTCTAGTTGCCAAACTCCCATTCAATTTTGCCTAATTTAATTATTCACTTTTTTTCTTTGTTATTTTATATGTCTATTTAATCCCCATCAAATAAAAATTATTAACATGAAACTCTAATTGAAATTTTCATTTAATGATGTATATATTTAAAATATATTTTCATTCAATTATATGGCATTTCTTAACATCCTAGTGTCCTAATTATTGATGAAAATGTGTGTGTGTGTGTGTGTATAATTGTCACAAGTGACTTTACTAATATATATATATATATATCGTTTTCACGAGAGGAGAGATAGCAAGCAAGAGGAGCAGCGACAAGCACCTAGGAGCACAGTGGAGCAAGAATGACTAATGAGGGCCAAGAGCAGGATATGCAACGACAGCAGCAATGTTCATCATTAGCATATGCAAATAGCCACAAAGAGGATGAGAACACCGACGGCATTGCCCATAGTTGAGAGGAGGAGGAGGGGTGGTGCATTGTGCGCAAGAGAAGAAGTAAGAGAGAGAAGGAGCTCACATGAGAGAGAGAAGGAGGTCTGAATTTTTTTGCACAAAATGAAAATAAGATCTAAATGAAAATAAAAGGTGGAAGGAATGCAAGATTTAATAATGGTTCTTGTAGGAATCGTTATTAAATCTTCCACCTAATTTTTTTAGGTATTAATAATAGTTTTAACCTATAACCATTATCAAAACTGTTTCTACGATTTCGTGCATAAATTTTCACTCTTTTAGCAATGTTTTTATAAACATCAATCTCTAATTTAATTTCCTTTACAAGTTTTTATTGAAAGTACATTCCAATTAACAAATTTCAGTTAGACAATGCTTAATATATTCTAGTTGCCAAACTCCTATTCAATTTTGCCTAATTTAATTATTCACTTGTTTTATTTGTTATTTTCTATATCTATTTAATCCTCGTCAAATAAAATTTATTAACATTCAACTCTAATTGAAATTTTTATTTAATGATGTATATATGTAAAATATATTTTTATTTAATTATATGGCATTTCCTAACATCGTAGTGTCCTAATTATTAATGAGAATGTCTCTCTCTCTCTCTCTCTCTCTCTCTCTCTATATATATATATATATATATATATATATATTTCACAAGTGACTTTACTAATATTTTTAATTATTTTATTTCTCTTGGCAATTAAGTACTATAATGGTATATATATGTAAGGCCAACCAACACATTCATGTTAATAATACCGACACATTCAACAACAAACAACAACATTTTTTACCAACACATTCAACAATATTTTTCAATAACAAACAACAACATTTTTCAACATGCATGCATTTACATATAATAAAAGTATAAGAAAATAACAAAACCATATGTTGCGGTGAATAAGGCAAGATAAGCGGTGAGAAGGAGTGGCAGTGAGCAAGAGGAGTGGCAATAGCAAAAGGAGTGGCGATAAGTGAAATATCCCAAAATCCTAATATTAGAAATTATGGTCAAATAAGGATTTATTAGAGAAATTAATTAAATAAATTAATTTATTAAAATAAGAGGAAGAAATTAAGGAAAAATGAAGAGGAAAATAATAAATAATTTATTTAGTAAAAATTAGGGTGTTTTGTCAATTAAAATGAAATTCAGGAAAATTTATTCAAATTATCCTAAATTAACCCAAAAGAGAGTTTATTTATTATTTTATTTAAATTATTATTAATTTAACTATTCAAAAAAATCCAAATGTCCTAAATACCTCAACCCATCTATTTTCTTTTTCTTCCCTTTTTTTCTTTTTCATGTTTCTTTTTTCTTTTCCTTTCTCTCCTTTCTCCTTTTCTTATTTTTCCTCTCCCTCCCTTGATTTGGGACAGCCTTCCCCGCGGTCCAAACTCTCCTCCATCTCTTCCCTTTCCCCCTCTCGCGCGGCCTAGGCCCGCCTCGTTTCTTTTTTCCTTCACTCATCGCCTAGCCCCGATTTGCCTCTTTTTTTCCTTTCTTTCCTTCCTAAACCGCCCGATCCACCCTTTCCTCTTCCCTTTCCTTCTTCCCCTAATCCCGAACTGCAACCCTGAGACCTACAACCCCATTTTCCGTAAGCAGCCATCAACTGCCAACCAACCAGTCCCTTCCCTCTCTCCCCCGTCGTTTTCTTTCCTATTTTTGACCCAACCAAGCTTCTCCCTCCTCACTCACGCCGGCCCCTTTCCTTTTCTCTCTCCCAACCATCAACCCTCCCTGCCATGGCAAATCTGTGCCATCCTGCCATCACCGCCTGGTGGTCCTGCCTCACCTACCTCTCTCGTCCTATCCCCCTCTATCGTTTTCCCCTCCTTTCGGCCTATAAAAACCCCATAAATGGCCATAATCGAGCTCCTTTGTTTTGTAGCCCTAAAAACCCTCCCTTGCGCCACCTCAAATGCCCCGAAAAATTCCTAATCTTAAATATTATATTTAAATGAGGTTTTTTTATAAAGATTAATTAAATAAATTATTTAATTAAAATAAAAGGAAATTAATTAGGGAAAATCAAGAATAAATTTATAACTATTTTTTAAGGAAAAATCTAGGTATTTTATCTAAATTAAGGATTTTATTTTAGAAATTAATTAAATAAATTATTTTATTTAAAATAAGAATGAGAAAATAGTCCCAAATTAATATTAATTTTATAAATAATTTAATGGAAGAAAATTAGGGTGTTTTACTAATTAAAATAGAATTTATGGAAAATATTTTAAATCCTAATTTTAGTCTAAAAAGGGATTTAAATATTATTTTATTAAAATATTATTATTTTTAAACATCCTAAATATTCAGATTAATTTAATTGGCCTAATCTAATTATTTTTCTCCTTTCCTTTTTCCCTTTTTCTTTTTCTTTCTTCCTTTTTCCTTTCTTTTTCTTCTTTTTCTTTTTCCTCTTCTTTTTTTTCCCGAACTGGGCCAGCTGCGGCCCAGTCTTTCTTTTCTTCTTCCTCTTCGGCCCAGGCCGCGCACGTCGCCCTTCTTTCGCCTGCCAACACGCTGCGTTTCGCCCATTTTACGCCCGAACCTCGTCGTTCCATTTAATGAACCCTCACCGCGCCGACCGGCCCGGTTCTTCCCCTTTTCTTTTCTTTTCCCAATCGACCGGTCCCCCTCCTCTTCTTCTTCCTTCTTCCTCCTTTCTCCTCCGTCGACGCCGCTGCAACTCCCTCCCCCGAAAATGGCTTCTCCGGCTACAGTGATTAATACCGGTTGTTTCTTGCCTCATTGTCTCCCTCTTAACTCCAGGAATAAATTGGCATAACTCTCATCTGTTATCTCTTGCCTGTTCCTTCTCCCTAGCCTCGCGAAAATTCGAGGCAAACCAAATGATGCCCGACTGTTTTCTGCCACCGGCCACCCAAATTCTCACATCTAATGCTTTCCTACTGACACCCAAAACCCTATTATACCATCTAAAATCTATAAATAGCTGGATTGTAGGAATATTTGGAGTTTGTTCTTCCCCGAGACCCTAAGCCCGAGCTGCCGCCACCCCAACTTCACATGCATCTTCCGCCGTCGATAGCCAACTTCAGCGCCACCTAGGCATTCCATTTTCTTCCCTGAAATTTCCTCTAATTAACTAAACTATTTTCAACCTTCGATTCTTCTTGTACGGGCCTCTATAACCGTACAAAGTCGGTTGCTCGTTTCGCCAGAATTTTTACCCCGAAATCTTAAACCACCTACCGCCGCCGTGTGCCGCCACCTTTGGCTGCACCACCACCATCATTTTGTCCCTCTACTCCTGGGAAACCATAAACACCTCTTATATCACCTCAATTCTCCCTATCTTTTTCCCAACATCCATCTTTCCCTCTTTTCTGCTCTTTTTCCGGCCACCGCCGCCGCCGCCATGCACCACCGCCGGTGCTGCCTATCCCCACCAGCTTAAGGTTGAACCCTAGACCCTCTCAACCATTTTTCCATATTAGTATATGCCTTGATTTAATTTATTTTAATTATTTGCATATAAATGCCATTATTTTTATTCTTAATATTTATGTTCTTAATAGGTTTTATTATTATTTATTAGTATTATTATTGTTTTATTATTATTTATGTTGAGGGCTGAAGCCTTATTGTATTTTAATTCGATTTTATTATTATTCCCCTTATTATTTCTTTTATTACTATTATTAATATTAATATATTATAAGTATAATTATTATTATTATTTTATATTTCGAATTTCTATTATTCTCATTCCATTATTATTAATGCAAATATTTTACCATTAGTATTGTTAATAATGTTATTATTGTTATTATCATCATCATCATCATCATCATCATCATTATTATTATTATTATTATTATTATTATTATTGCTATTATTATTTATATTCTCATTGATATTAGTTTTATTATCTTTGATATTATTATATTAGTATCATTATTATTATTAGGGTAAAGTCTTTAACCCTATATTAACAAGGTTTATAATATCTCTATTATTTTTATGTCTTTAGGAAAGTCAGAATTTTGTTAAAGTTATTTTATTAATATGTTATTATTTGGTCAAAGCTCTAAGGAGGCGTAGGAACGTGCTCCAAGACCGGTGTCGTTTTAGGTAAGGGGTGCTAAGGCCTTTTATGTGCTTATATGCATTATGTGCCTCGCATGCTATGTATCCTATGTATTATTATAATCATTCTGTATGTGATATAACGTGGATGATATAACGCGGAGTTGAAGAATGTTTTGCATGGCATGTGTATTATTTATGTATGATGATATGTGTTGTGATACTGTAAGACATGCATGTGGGAATGTCGATGTGGTTGTGTGGGGAAAAGGATGAAAAATAAGGATGGAGAAAGAAGTTGATCAAGCGATATGAGTTGACCTAAGTATTTTAATGATTTATGAGAGGGAGAATAAAATGGGAAATGTAGGGTTTCGTGGGAGACAATATAATTTATGATGTTATATGGGAGAATTGAATTTATGGTTTTTTAGGGAGAATCTAATTTATGATGTTATTTGAGAGAATGTAATTTATGATATTATATGGGAGAACCTAATTTATGATTTGATTGGGAGAATCTAATTTATGATTTGTTTGGGGGAATCCAATTAATTCAAATTATGGTTTTGCTTGGGAGATTCTAAATTATGATTTTATGTGGGAGAATCTAACTTATAGTCTTGTATGGGGGAATCTAAATTGTGGTTATGAAAGGGGAGAATCTAATCAATTGTATTATGTGGACAAATTTTGGGTTTTGTTATGGATTGAATTTAGGGTTTTATATGGCAGAATCGTGGGTTGGATGGTGGTACTAATGATTATATGGTGGTATTAGGGTTTACATGATGGTATTAGGGTTTGTAGGATGTTACTAAGGTTTGTATGGTGGTATTTATGGTTATATGGTGGTATTAGGGTTTGTATGGTGGTATTTATGTTTGTATGGTGGTATTAGGGTTTACATGGTGGCATTGATGGTTGAATGGTGGTATTAGGGTTTGCATGGTTGAATTTAGGGTTTCACGTAGAATTTCAGGGTTTGCATGAAAAAGGTTTGAAGGTTTGCATGGGGAGATTAATGTCTGCATGGGTATGAAATTTACGTGTGGAAAGTTAATTTGGAATGTAAGGAAGGTAATGTAAGTATGATTCGGGTGTTGAACTATTTTGGATGAAAAATAGTGCGTGGAGCATTATGAGGGTATGGAAGAGATTGAATTAGGGTTTGGAGTAATGAACTCTGGGTTATTGTGATTAATTAGGGTTGGAGTGGATAATTGTGGTTTGTTATGATTAACTAAGGCGTGGAGTGGCTAATTATGGTGGTTATGGTTAAATAGGGTTTGGAGTGGGTAACTATGGTTTGTTGTGGTTAATCGAGGTCTGTGGTGGCTGATTAGGGTTTTTGTATTATCTTGTGCATGTGGTAATTAAAGTGTAATTATGGTGGTGGAATTATATGATTTGTGATGTGTGATGACTTATGCATGTCCGGGGTGAAAGCCTTTTAATAAGATACTTAAGACACTAATCATATGAAGTGGAAGATTATTGAGCCGAGTCCAAACCGATCCACCGGTCAGGAATAGTGGTTAGGGTTTTACCCTATGTGCGACTGATCCACCGGTTATAATAGTGGTTAGGACATGAGGTCCTATATGTGACCGGCCCACCGGTAATAATAGTGGGGTGACTTGAGCTCAATAAACACAAACCAAAATCGTTAAAGCTCTTAAAAGATACTAATTACTTACAGTGGAACACCATGCGAGGGGGAGCCGAACCGATCCACCGGTTAGGAATAGTGGTTAGGGTTTCTACCCTATATATGACCGATCCACCGGTAATAATAGTGGTTAGGGCAGGATGCTTTATTGTGACCGATCCACCGGTAATAATAGTGGTTAGGGCATGATGCTCTATTGTGACCGGCCTACCGGTTATAATAGTGGGGTGTTCCTATGCTCGCATGGATTGAAAAAGGCATGGCGTGAATCGAATTATGTTAAGAGATTAATTAAATGATTAATCTGGATTATATATGGGCCTCTGTACTTTTACCTGAATTGTTCATATACCTTTATGTTGTTATGTTGGATTACCCTGTTATTATTCTGCATGGATTATGTGCTTATGTGTTGGCATTAGTGCTCGATTACCTTACTCAGTACGTAGCGTACTGATCACCCTTTTTCATGGGTGCTGCTCATTCCCACGAGTAGTATGCCATTCTGAACTTGTGCAGGTGGGCGAGACATCAGTCGGGGCTGAGCGTTGAGCATATTTTGGTTCAAGTTCGAGAGTTTCGTGGCCATATTTCCTCTTCACGTGGTTTTATTTCATTATGTTATTTCCGATGTATCGAATTTACCCGTTTATGATTTATTGCTCGATTGAGTATTTTAAATGAACATTTTATCAATTGTAAGACTATGCCCTTCGAGGAATTTTGATTTCGCATTCTGATTTCTATTTGATTCGTGATTCTTCATGCGCACTCTGATTTTTGTATGTGATCTTTCTAGTTCTTTTATGAACTGTTGGTTTAAGTTTTAATATTAATCTTTCCTTTAGCCTTAGCACTTGGTACTGGAACAGTCGGAGAGAACTGGTCTGGTACTAAGTGTGGCGGTAACATCCCCAGAATTCACGGGTTTTAAGTATTCCTATTTTAATTGCTTCCGCTTTAAGAAAAAAAAATATAGTGAATTTTGGGGTGTTACACCACCTCCTGATTAAACGATTGCCTAGTCACCGCTGCCGCCCAAGCCACCCACCGAATTGCTCCCTACATCACCCTTTGCCAAACTAAACCTCCCTCCGCCCTCAATTTGCCCTGCACGATCCACCCCGGCCGTGCAAAGTTCAACTCCCAATCAGTCCCACCTTGACCACTGTTGCCCTTCGCATAACCATCCGCTGCCGTTTCTGCCACAACCACTAACCCCTCTACCCTCTAGAATAGCCAGGGGAACTTCCTCTACCTTCCCATACCTCCCTTTTTCCCTACCCCCTCTCTTTCTCCCTTCTCCTCCCTCCACCACCTTTGGCCACCACACCTGTTGTCGTGCACCGCCCCCTTTAGCTGCACTAGCACCTCCATTCCAACCCTCTTCACCTGAGGCACCCACCACCACCTCAATCATCCCCTCATTCCCTCTATCCTAGCCTAGACAACCATCTCTCCATCTCTCTTCTCCCTCCATCACGTTGTTGGTGTCGCCACCATCCCTAGGTGGTACTCTAACCTCCCCAACCCCTAAACCTTTTTTATACAAGTGTTAGCAATTTTTAATATTATTATTATTTAACAGAACTTCATAATTATTCTAAATAATATTGTTATTATTGTTAATGGTCGACAACCTTATTATTATTATGATTATGATCATCATCATCATCATCATCATCATTACTATTATTATTAGTAGTATTATTATTAACACTAACCTTGGCATATGATCACTTTTATTATTATTGTAAATATTTGAATCCTTATATCACTATTACCATTTTAATTATTATTAGTATTATTCTTAACATTATTATTATTGTTACTATTATTATTATTACTATTATTATTATTATTATTATTATCATTATTATTGTTACTATCACTATTATTATACTTGACTATATTATCATCAAGGCTACTACTATTATGATTATTAGGACCTTTGTTAGTATTATTCTTAAGATTGGAACTATTAGTATTACTATAATAATAATAATAATAATAATAATAATAATAATAATAATTACCTTGTCATTATTGTTGATATTAGTATTATCAATACAACTATTATTATTATTATTATTATTAGTAATATTGAAGCTATTACCTTTAATAATATGAATATCCCTATAATTACTTTAACATAAATCGTTGTAGCTACTAAAACCTATTTTGATTAGTAGTAGCATGATTAGCTACTTTAAGAATAATAACCCTACTTTTACTTATAAAACTACTATTATCGTTATTAGCCTTAATAGTAGGTTATAATAAGGGTAAGGTAGGAATAATGGTAATTTTGGTAAGAGGGAAGTTAACCCATAGTATTTCCCTCTTATAGGTGAATCAAGTCAAAACCCTTAAGAGGCGTAGAGAATGGTATCGTATTAGGTAAGGATGTGGCTAAGAACAACTATATGTGTGTTATGTGCCTTGTGTGCCATGTGTTATGCCATGTTGCGTACTTTATGATTATAATGACTAATTATTTATAGCGTAGCTTGGAGTTAAGGTATGCTTATGTGTTTTCCTTATGGCATGTGTTTAATGATTATATATGTTACACTTATGATGTTATATGATGTGATCCTTTAGGGTATACATGCTAGGAGGTTTAATAATATAATATGGGGTGGAAGGATAAAAAGGGAAGAATGGGAAGTGAGTTAAATAAGGGGACATGAGATTTACATAATTATCTCATGACTCATGAGGGAAAAAAAAGGAGGTTATGATCAAAATGATCGCGTGATGTGAATCTTTCATAGGAAATTTCTAGGGTTTGTATGGGATGGATGGAGTTTGTACGAGGATGAACTTTACATAAGAAAAGTTGTCTTAGGGAGTAAATAAGGTAAGGGAAGAGTTGTGGAGTGATTGGAGACTTGGGACGAAAAATAGTACGTAGGTTGGTATAAGGGTATATAGGGGACCTAGTTAGGGTTTGGGAGGAAAACCTAATCTGAGGGGGAATGTGAAAGTAAAAATAATTGAGGAAGAATGGATTATGAGATAAGAGTGGAAACTTATTATGTGAGGGATGAGTATGGGTGCCATGGGAAAGAAGAGATGTTAGGTGAAAAATGGAGAGGTGACTTGTGGGGGAAGAAAGGTGCTAGGCTTTGGAGTGACCAACTAGGGTTTCACAGTCACATGTATAATCGGTGAGTAAAGTGATATACTTTGGGTTGAATCTAAACTAGATGAGGTGTTGGACCACATAGGTCCAATTAGGGTTTCAAGGGAAAACCCTAGAGAATGGTAGTAAGTGGATTTGGATGTCATAAGGTGATAGGCCTTAACCCACACCCTAGTAGAAGGAGGAATGGATGTCAGGGTGTGATAGGAGGCGTAGAAGTCTCAAGATATGGGACGGGCTTTATTGGGAGGATAGAAGTAGAAGGTTGGTGACATTCATGTCAAGGCTAGAATCTTTATCGAATAAGACATGAATAAGATATTAACTATTTAAATATGAAGATTGTTGAGCTGGGCCAAGACCGGTCCACTGGCGAATAATAGTGGCCAGGAGCCGGGGTGCCTTGGAGACCAGTCCACCAACGAATAATAATGGCCAAGAGCGTTTTGCCTTACATGTTTTCCCGTCCATTGGCTATAATAGTTGGAGATCCAATGCTCAACAAACCAAATGTAATGATGATAAAATATGGAAAGGCACTAAGTAATTACAGTGAAACATCAGGTGAGTTGACCTAGAATGGTCCACAGGCGAATAATAGTGGCCAAAAGTGTTCTGCCTTGGAGACCAGTCCACCGACAATAATAGTGGTAAGGAGCGTTCTACCTGTACGTATTCCGGTCCACCGGCTATAATAGTGGGGTTCCCGCACTCACATGGATTGATAAAGAGTATGTGTGAAATGAGTATGTTGACCCTCGATCTAAAGAATAAGTTTATTTGGACTGTAATTCGGCCTTCATTATCTGTATTGTTGTATGCTGCTTACATGATCATGCTTGTGTTACATGCCTTATATGTATGGCTTTAGTTGCATGGTTATATTACTTAGTACGTAGCATATTTACCACCCGTTTCATAGGTGTTGCTCATTCCTACGAGTAGAAGGCCCACCTACGACACTTACGAGGCATCAAGCGGGGTTGAGAGTTGAGACTGGACTTGGCTTGGGGACCTAAAGTGACTTGGCCGGATTCCATCTTTCATTTCACTTTACCCTGTATCATTTTATTTTAGTTCTATTTCATCGTACAGTATTTTATGTTCTTTGGAAACTTTAATTACTTACTCATTGGATTGTGACTCTTTTAACCGTACTCTGATTTCTGTATGGTGAACGATTAAATTCTTTTATAAATTATCATTTTAAGTATTGACTTGTGTTTGATGATAATCCTCTTCAACCTTAGCACTTGGTGCTGGAACGGTAAATTGGTTTGGTACTAAGTGTGGCGGTAATATCCCTAAAATTCACAGTTTTGTTATTTCGCTTCTGTTAATCCTTTTCATTAAACGAAAATTTTTAGTAGTAAATTTTGGGAATGTTACAATAAGCACCTAGGAACATGGCAGAGCAATAATGACCAATGAGGGCCAAGAGAAGGACATGCAACGGTAGCGGTAATGTTCATCCTTGATACCAACAAATAGTCACTGAGAGGATGAGAACACCAACGACATTGCCTATAGTTGAGAGAAGGAGGGGTAGTGCACTATGCGCAAGAGAAGGAGTAAGAGAGTTAAGGAGGGGTAGTGCACTGTGCGCAAGAAAAGGAGTAAGAGAGAGAAGGAGCTGACACAAGAGAGAGAAAGAGGTCTGAAATATTTTGGCATGAAATGCAAATAAGACCTGAATGAAAATAAAAGGTGGAAGGAATGCAAGATTTAATAATGGTTCTTGTAGGTACTGTTATTATATCATCTGCCTGAATTTTTTTTGAGGTATTAATAATAGTTTTAACCTATAACCATTATCAAAACTGTCTCTACAATCCTGCGCATAAATTTTCACTCTTTTAGTAACGGTTTCATAAACACTGTTATTAATGTACTGTTATTATTTACCGTTTCCGTAGTAGTGTTAGATATATCATTTAGTGTACATACATCCTAGAAGAACAAAGGCTCTATTAATAAGGTTAACTTAGAAGTTAAAAGCTACCTTATAGATATCAAATATCTTAATTTCAAACCATCCACCCCACACATTTGGAATTCATATGTAGAAAGGGTTTCTAGAAAGAATTTTATCTGAAAATAGTATTTACAAACTTTTCTAATCTAAATATTTTGTTGCACAACCTACAATAGAACTTAAATATTCTATTTTTTTTAAATTAATGTTAAATTTATATCAAATAAAATTCTAGAATAAACTTATAATGTATTTATATAGTCCACTAGTTATGGGTGAAAAAAAATATGATCATACTATAAAAAGATATAAGATGTCATATATTTCAATAAAGAAAGCCAAAATTAATATTTTTTTAATATACATTCAATAAAAATTATGAAAAAATATTGTAAAAGTATTTTTCAATACAAATATAATAATTATATTTTTAAATTATAATATATCATAATTTAAAAAATAAATAAATTAATAGTCTATGTTTATCCAAAAAATTCACGCTGTTTTATATTTCTATAAAGAGGAAGCAGATAAAAATATCCAAATAAAAATTTATTATTTTTAATATAAATCCCCTATCCAAATAATTAACTTATAACTATAAAATTTAAAATTAACTTATTTTTAAAATACTGTTATTTGTAAAGTACAACAAAGAGTCCGGATGCTTTAAGTACGTCGGCCTAAGCAGATGCCTTTACTGCCATTTTAATCGTTAGTCGGCATCAAACCTAGAAGAGTTCCCTTTCTTCGGACCCCTCGGCAAATTTGAGGTTCTGATTGAGCGGCGGTGGAAGCGATGGATGCTGCGAAACTGAATCTATTGAAGCAGTTCGTTCAACAGTGCGAGTCTGATTCTTCTATTCTCAGTGATCCCTCTCTCTCTTTCTTTCGCGATTATCTGGAAAGGTATAAAATCAAATTCCATATTCTCATATCGTCTAAACCCTTTCTTTCTCTTTCTGACGTCTGTGATTGATTGCTATCAGTCTCGAAGCGAAGCTTCCTCCTTCAGCTTACGGCAAATCAGTAAGATGCTACTGTTTCTGTACACTGCTGGGCAACTTTGAGCTTCAAAATGGAACACAGTTTATTGCATTCTTTCAGGGTTTGATTCTTTTTGGCTTTTAGTTTATAGTTAAACTTGATATTGAATGTGAAACATAGAGATCTCATGTTTTCGATGAGAGTGATGAGGACGCGGAGGATGCTGGAGCAACCCATGATAAAGAAGAAGAGGAAGAGGACGAAATTGTTGAATCGGACATTGAGCTAGAAGGAGATGTCGTTGAACCCGACAATGATCCTCCGCAGAAGGTGATTAAACGAAAAGACTGAGAAATAGAGAAACAATTAATTGATCTGTGATTGCTAATTTTGGAGTATGTGATTGATATTATGCGTTTTGTGTAGATGGGTGATTCGTCTGTCGAGGTCAGTGATGAGAATCGTGAAGCATCTCAAGAGGCAAAGATGAAAGCAGTGGAAGCAATGTCTGAAGGTATTTTTTCGTAGAAAATACTGGTTTCATAATTGTTTCCTTCCCGTGGAAGAAGCTTGTTAACTCTAAATTTTAAGTTATTGTTTTTTAATGGGCAATTAGGCAAGTTGGAGGAAGCCATCGAACATTTAACCGAGGCAATCACACTTAATCCAAAATCAGCTATTATGTATGCTACCAGAGGTGAATATTTCGTTTCAGTTTTAAATTTTCCGCTGCACTTGATCTATTTTGGCTCTAGTCAATGTGGATGCATATTGATCCACTTTGCACTTTTTAAAGCTACCGTTTTCATCAAAATGAAGAAGCCTAATGCTGCCATTCGAGATGCTTCTGCAGCCTTAGAGGTAATTGGCTACAATCTCCGTTATTCACCTTCTTTGCATAAAGTTGTGTATTGGCTTGCTGTAGCTGCCATTGGTTGTGAGCTGATGTATTGTTACTTTGTTAGAGACGGACATATGACATATCAAATTCATTACATACTCTCTGATGACATCTCATCAAATCTGTATGCTATGCATTGGTGGTGATCAATGCTCTACGAAATAGCATATGCGGTTAGGTTATTTTCAAGATGAATCTCGACTTAGGGTAGCTTGCTCATAGAAATTAGTGTGAATTTGACTTGTTGTATCATACCTAGCATTAATCTGGAACATAGCCTCCTGGTATAGTGTGTTCATGAAATTTCCAACGCATATTATAACTGTTTCACGGTAAATAATTTTGTCAGTATTATTTTGTGGAATTTCTAGTTTGACAGTTCATAAATTTTGGAATTTCCAATATGTGTTTGTATCATTTTTCATATCCTTAACTAATGTCTATCGTTATGCATGTCTATTGTTATGTTATTTCTGCATTTTCTCTTCTGTATAATGCTTCATGTCTTGGCGCTTCAAGTTTCTTTCATGCTTTGCCAGATTAACCCTGACTCTGCTAAAGGGTACAAGTCACGTGGCATAGCAAGATCAATGCTTGGGGAATGGGAAGAGGCTGCAAAAGATCTTCATGTGGCATCAAAGTTGGACTATGATGAGGAGATAAATGCCGTGCTGAAGAAGGTCTGCTTTCTTTCTGATGTTGTTTCTTCACATTTCAAAGGTTTTATTGATATTATTTGCCAGAGCATATCATGGATGTGTATCTTTGCCTTAATTTCTGAGGTTGGCATGCATTGTGGTTTTAGCATTTTCACTGTACTGGGTGAATAGTGCAAAGACTATTATATATGAAACTATGAAACAAAAAGGACAGCTGTTGAGTGGCTTGTTTTTCTCATGCATTTTTTCTTGCAAATATTGTCATTGGTATATGATATTCCCCATGATTTATATATTCACTGTGGATTTATCATAGTTGTTCTCAATAACAAGGAAGGACTGCTTTACTGAATGTACTGGATATGCAGGTTGAGCCAAATGCACACAGGATTGAGGAACACAGGAGGAAATATGAGAGGCTGCACAAGGAAAGAGAGGATAGGCAAAAGGAGCGGGAGAGACTCCGTCGAAAAGCTGAAGCTCAGGTAATTTTTCTTTCTGTCTGGTTCTCTGTTTTTTTTTATACTCTTTCTTGTCTTACGCTTACTTCTATTATTTGTTGGGGTTGGGCTTGCTTACAATGCTAAAAGTATCTCCAGCTTGTCAAAGCTGTGTCATCTGACACGTTCATTCTTTGATCAGGCTGCATATGAGAAGGCAAAGAGAGATGAGAAGTCATCTTCTAGCAATAGACCTGGAGGAATGCCTGGGGGTTTCCCTGGAGGAATGCCTGGGGGTTTCCCTGGAGGAATGCCGGGAGGTTTTCCTGGCGCTGGTGGTATGCCGGGAGGTTTTCCTGGCGCTGGTGGTATGCCGGGAGGCTTTCCTGGGGCTGGGGGTATGCCGGGAGGCTTTCCTGGGGCTGGGGGTATGCCAGGAGGCTTTCCTGGGGCTGGTGGTGCAGCGGGAGGCATGCCTAATGTGGATTTTAGCAAAATCATGAATGTGAGTTAAATTTGTCTGCTATCCTTACTAGCAACGTAATATGCCTTTGCTTCAAATTTGAGCACTGTTCAGCACTCATTTACATAGTTTCTCACTTCATCTTATTTGCTTGCTACAGGATCCTGAATTGATGGCTGCCTTTAAGGATCCTGAAGTAATGGCTGCTCTTCAAGATGGTATCCACTCATACCTTTTGTTTGTGCTTGCGTGTAGTGTGTTATGCTCTACATTTTATCAATATGCTTTAGCCTTATGGTACTAATTACATTTGGTTGATACTTGATAGAAACACTGTCTAGAAATGGGTCCTATCACCTAAAGTGCAATGGGCTTCCTGGTTACTTTGTCCTTGCTTCTTGGAATTGATATGTTTATAACTCATCTGCCAGTAATGATTGTTACCTATTCTATGACATTCTATATGAGTTGCAATGCCCTCTTGATCTTGTGTCCTAGGTAAGAATGAAAAGGCTACCTGGCAGCACTTGCTTAAAGTTACTAAGCCTAATTCTAAATGGATAGAAACTCATTTTTGGTTTGACATGGTGGGTGGATGAGCATCTGTAACCATGTTGAAGGTTCTCCACCATTTTGCATAAAAGATTATTATTTGTCACTGGGGATGATGATGAGCCCCTTAGCTTTCGCTCTATGTGGTGGCTGTTCGCTACTTTTTCTGTTTACTTCTCTGTCCTGGACAACAAAGACTTGGAAAGTTGGAAAAATTTAGAGAGGACTGGCTATACAAATGTTATAAACAGGTATGGTAGTAGTGTACTTGTTTGATCAACTAACCTCACCAATTGGTGAGTGTTCTTGATTTTTTTCTTTCATTGTGAATTAAATATCCCACTTAGGCTGCCTTTATGAATGAATCTATTATGATGGAAAAAGTCAGTCAGATCTCAAGCCATCTTCACTTTTTTCTGTTGAGATTCAAACATGTTGGTGATGGCACAAGAGGGAAGAAATCTATTTTGTTGAGTATCTTAATAATTAGAGTTGAGTGGGTATAGAATCTCTTATACTTTGTGGCTTGTGGATCTTTGCTATTGAAGCATCGATTTGCAACCAATCTCTTTCTTATGCCAATTACTTTCTGTTGGTGGTGATGTGAAAAACTCGGTCATGGTTAATACTGTAAAACTGGGATGTGTACAGGTTGATGCGATCTTGGTTTTGGGTTTGTTTCACTTAATTTAGGTCTCAAGTTATTGTGCTTGTGACTTTTGTCATTCACTGTGCTTCTTAATTTTTCCAAATTGCCTTGCACTTGTCTTCATGTGTAAAGTAGCAATTGTTCCAACTTAATGTTCAAATTTTTTGATGCAAAACTCTCTTATCTCAAGGCAAAAATAGGAAATTTTATGAGCTGTCTGTTGTATGGATCCTAAGCTCAAATGTTTGATTGAAGGCCTTAAAAGTTGTATGGATCCTCCATTATATGTCATGCTTCGTGCACAATCTGTTGATGCAAGAAACTTGAAGTCATGCTAGATAATGTTCGTCTTTATGAGCTGTCTTGACAGAGATTAGGAGGTTAGAGAAAGAGAAAGAAGAGAGCTAAAGAGATAAATGGTAAGGGAAAGAATAGGAATACCATGATTTCGTTTGATACTCATAATTAGATTTTATTTTATAGAAGCAACTAATTCTCCTTGCGATAAGATATTACTCTTACTAGATCATAGCTAAAAGAGTTTAACAATGTGGACAATAACTCTTAACTAAAGACATAACTTCAGAAGATAATAACTAAAGATAATGCTTATTCTCTAAATTTTCTCCCAAATTATGTTTTTACTATGATTTCCGTAATTTCTCCTTGGCTTGGAAGAACTCGTCTCTAGTGAGTTAGCATGATTGTACTCATCAAGCAAATTTGGAGCCAAACTATGTAACTAATCATCGTTGGACGACCCTTCCATTGAACTAGATACCCTCCATTAGTAGTACTATTAACTTTATCTTCAAGGACATTCTAGGAAGGGATATCAAAGTAGTAGAACCACCTATCCCACTTGTAGAAAAGTGGTATGCTCAAAAGTAACTTGATAAAGAGTCGAATCTTGATAGAGAGGGCAAATTAAGCAAATAACCATTGGAATTAAGATGCTTTTTGATTCAAAGAGGTCTCGAAGCTTGGCAAAAAGCTTTTTAAATGAATGTTTAGGATATCTTTCAAGACAAATACTAGCCATCACATAATCACCCTTATTAAACTCCAATTTCCTATGATGTACAACAACAACTAGTCTGCATTACTCTATGTAGTCTTAAGTTGGATATCAACATGCAAATCATGAATATGTTGTGCAAAGGTTTCAGCAAATTCAGCGGTCGCAAGTTTGTAGGTAATGACACCAAGTCAATAAGCAATCGTGGAACAACACCGTGTGCAATTTTAAGGGGACTTTTTCAAATTGACTTATTACTAGAGTTATTATAAGCAAGTTAAGCAATGGGTAAAATCAAGTGCCAAGTACTATATTTTTCACCAACAAGACACCTAAGAAGGTTATATAGACTACGATTAATGACTTTTGTGAATGTGGAATACATTAAAAAACTTTAGGTGAGTACGAAATAATTTCCAAAGAGTCCTCTAAAAACGACTTAACGAACCTAACGTCTCTATTGGATACATGAAGATCCTAGCTATATTAGATGCATTGTCTTGCTATAAGGAATGAAATGTGCCATCATTGAAACTCTATTTTCCATCACCAAGATGGAGTCATGACCTCTGGCAGTTTGAGGAATACCTAAAATAAAATGCATACTAAGGTCTTTCCATGGGGAATATGGAATAGGCAAAGGAGTTTGTGATCCGGTATCTTTGTTCCTAGCCTTGCTAAGTTGGCAAGTGCGACAATGAGAAATAACTCTAACAACGTCCTTTCTTAGTGAGGCTAAAAGAAACAATATGGTAGTGTTGCCGCCTCCTTAAGTGTCCTACGAGTTCTTTAGCATGAGGTTTCTAAATCAAAAATTCAAGAAGAATCAAGTAACCGTCCATTGTTAAGTAGTCAACATAATCATGATGGTTAGCATTAAGGACTTATTGGTAGAAGTCAGGATGTGTGGCATATGAATCTCTCATCTTTTTAAACCCAACAATAGAAATAGTCCATTTATGTAAGAAGAGTCCTACTCTACTTAAGCCATCGGCACCCAAATGATGCTTAAGAATGAAAGAGTACTCTTGCAAAAATTCGACCCACTTAGCATGTTTTTGTTTGAGTTTCCTTTAGTACTTATCAAACTTGAGGGCATCATGATCACTCCAAAGCATAAACTCTTTAGGAAGTAGGTAATATCTTTGATGCTTCAAACATCGCAACGCTTAGAATTCCTTCTCATATGTCGAATATTTATCTACCTTGAGATTAAGAAGTTTAACAGTAGACTTAGAAATCACATTCATGGATCTACCATTACCAATGACCAATCGAAGGATTTTATCACCACATTTAATTTTAATCTCAACTATTGTAGTTCTTTTCCAAAGTATACCTCATAATATTTGCATAACGGTACTCCTAAATTTTTCCCTCAAAAGCAGTATCTCCCTCAATCAGTTCTACGATTTTATTAGTGTGTTCCCCCTCTTCTTGAGTTTCTACTCCTGTGGCAAGGGTACGATTTGGACAACGAGGTATAGGATGCCCTCTTTCATAGCAGTTATGACACCCAATGGAAGATGAAGAAAATGATCCAAAATTTCTAAGGTTAAAAGATGATGATGTAAATGAAGTTCCCTTGTAGGAATTTATAGGTTGCTTAGATTGATTTTTGCCCTTAGAATGTCTTATAAGATCCTGTTAGTTTGTGGAGTGAAGAAGTTTTTGCTTGTTTATTCTCCTCGTATTGGGAATTCAATCTACAAGAATAAGAAGACATTTGGTAACTCTATTTCTAAGGCCTTTTGATATACATCTCTTAAGGTACCAGGTGCATGCAAGGTAGAAATTCTCTTAAGCTCTTTCCTAAGTCCATTAATGAATCTAGTGATAGTGATCCATTGTTCTCTCACATTAAACCTAAGTTTTAAGTCCTCAAACTGGCTATAATATTCACGTACACTTGAAAAAAATTGTTTAAAATTTAACCACTAATCCATCATTTGTCTCCCATAAAAAGTGGGCAAATGTTTCCCTTTTAATTTCTGTTTCACCTCATCCCATAAAGTTTTAAGTCCTCTATGAATGTTATCCATGCCATAAAATCTAAAGTAATCCTCTAGGTAATCTAACCAATTAATAAAAGTAGCAGGGTTGAAGCAACCATTAAAATTAAACATTGGCATTTACCTTTTTAGTCGCATTTTGTGGGTCATGGCAAGGTGGGTACCTAGGATAGTCATATTCACACCTAGGTGAAGAGTACCTATTGCCTCTTCTTTGGTGTCTTTATCTTGGTGAGGTGCTTCATTATAGTTGTCATGTATGTAGCTTTTGTAGTCCTCAAAGTTATGCTCAACAGTTTCATGATGGGGTATCCTATGCAGTGATTGAAAAGGCCTAAGATGCATTTAGGCAATAAGGGTCCTAGAGTTTAATTGCTAGGTGCAAGGCAAAGGTGCGCGTCTAGGCGAAATGAGGCACCAATATTATCAGTCTAATACTATTGATCTTCCTAATATGTCCTTTCCTTTCCAACATGAGATTTAGTTATTGTATTTATAAAAATAAAGCCTAAAAATAGCTAAACAAATTTTCTTTTTGTACCCTAAATGCATTTCTTTACTTTTCCATTTAAAAATATATCTATTGGTCTTTGTATGACTTTTTTCTGTTCCCTTTCCTTCCCAATTGATAACTGTTTTTTTTAAATGAAATGAAGACCTAAAAGTAGCTAGGTTTTAGAAAGGCATGCGCCTTATAGCCCTGTGTGTCTTGTGCGTGGCCAATGCTGCCTTGCCTAGGATAAAAAAAAAGCCCCAAACCCTCATGCTATGTTTTAGCACTGGAGGTGCGTCTTTCCAAACACCAATCCTATGTAGTTCAAACTCATTGTCTTATAGGTTTAGTATTTGTTCGTAAATTGTTAATGGCTATAGGAGCTAATTATTCCACCTAGGGTTGACCGTTAATGGTTGGACATTAGAACCTAAGTTTCCTTTACCATTGTTCGGATTGGAACTAGAACTAGGCATATGATACACATTCGGAGGAGGTTAACTTTTACATTTTTTTATCCGAGTTAAGTAATAGAACCATGAACAATGCTTAATGATTATTGTAATCCTAGGGCAGAGAATTTGATACCTTTAATCATGATTTTCTACTACCAAGGTATGTTGTTGAATTTTCCTTAATATCTCTATGATATTCTTCTTCCATAACATCCTTATCCCTTGGAAATGATGCAAAATTTGTTCCTAACGTCTATCTTCTAGTTTATGACCATTGCTCTAGCACGAGGCATAAAATAAAACATGTTTTTTTGGCTGATATTAACTAAATCATACAAAGCAAAACAAATAATGAACTACAAGTTAAAGCAAACAAGAGTACATATTCAATTGTCTAATTTTACCTAAAAGCTATCTATATCCGTCAGTATGTATTTATATATGTTAAATTTTAAAAAAATAAAAATGAAATCATAAGTCCGAAGTTAATAAAGAGAAAAGAAACCAGTATCAAAATAAATTTGAACCTGATAAGTTTGGAGCTCTTGGGAAGCAGATCTCTTTTTCTTTTTCCTGTTTTCTTCCTTATTCTTGCGGATGGCCAACTTCTAAACCTTGCACACAAAGTTGCTCATGGCTTTGATAACCTTTACACACTAGCGAGGTAGCAACAGGCAGGAAGCTTCACTTGAAAACGAAGCGAGACCTCTGGTGAGTGTTGTTGACTACTAGTGCGATGCACAAACACCACCGAGACCTTGCGATGGTTGGTGAAATCGAGCGTTGAGATGGCTTGTGCATGGGTGAATTCTAGGTGACATAATAATATGATTCTGCTTCTCCGGTTGTTCTTGTCTTAGGTAAAACACACATTCGCTTTGTTTTATGTGTTTAGGTTCTCAATTTTCTCAATTCCTTTCCCATTCTTGCAAAAGTGTGGTATTAGCAACTCTAGGGTTAGGATGTTGTTCCATTTTGGTGTAAACTATGTGGAATTAGGATTTGACTGGAAAAATGGGGTTTGATTTATTACCAATGGAGTGGACAGCAAATTTGTGAGGTTGAAATTAGAGCTTTGATACCAAGTTGATAGAGATTAAGATGGTAAAGAAAGGGAAACGAGAGAGTTAGGGAGAGAAATAATATAGGAAGAAGAGGAATATTTTAGACCTAGGGTAACTAAATTGGTTCATACACATGGGTGTGAGACAATCGCACATGGGGAATTAGGGGCGGGTCTACTTGGTCAGAGGCTGTGAGTCAATAAAAGGGGGATTAATTGAGTCATTTTCCTTTTGGTTAGGATTACTGTTGAGTCATGATTAGGGAATATATTTTGTTAGTTCTGTCATTCAGTTAGGCCGTAAGTCAATAAAAGGGGGAAGCGAGCAATAGGATTGGGGGATTGGGAATTTTGGATTGTGAGAGCAATTTGCTCAGGGAGAGGCAAAGCTCTCGAACTCCTGGATTATGCTTTGCTATTATTTCATTTTTAATTCAATCTCAGCTACATTTTCTTAGTTTTTATTTCCTTTAATTGCTGTAACTGGTATCAATCAGATTACTCTGATTTCATTCAATACTCATAATAAAATCTAATTTCACAGAAGCAAGTAATCCTCCTTAAATAGATTGCTAAAACAAAAGGTAAGCATGAACAGTTATATAGTAACTCGTGAATAGTAACCAACCAACTAAAAATATGACTTAACAAGATGTTAACTAAAGATAATGCCTCTATTCTAATTTTTCTCCTAAAATATGTTTAGTCTCTGATTTCCATCATGTCTATGCTAATTCCTGCACCAACTGGTACATTGTGAACCTTCTCCGCTGTCCTGTCTGCTACCACATTTTATTTTCCTTTTGTTCCCTATTCTTTTACCTTGTAACTTCGTCGAGTGGACTTCTAAGAAATTTTATTGTACTTCAAGCACCAACTCTTGGACACATCTCACCATCATTAATCTGATATTTTGAGCTGATGAGCAGCTGAGGATATCTGGATACAGACCAATCCTGACGTGACAAACTATGAATCTGCCAATTAGAAATTCTAACCTTTGGGTGATAGATGGTTTGTTCAGGAGATTTCTAAGGGAAGTGTGCAGTTTTGCGAGTATTAGGGTATTGGATTCTTCACTTGGTTCTTTAACTTATCGATACAACTGGGATTAAAGAAACTAACTTGAGATGATAAATTAAGCGACCATGGCTACATCATAAATCAGGATGAACATATATACTGGATATATTCATCTGAAAGTGAAAAAATTGGCGGTGCCTGTAATGATGGGTGGGTGATATGATTAAAACATGCCCATGTTTTGTTCTGACTATGGGACTGTTATGTGTCTTAAGTGCACTGTTATGTTTGCCTCAGTGTTTTGACCGAGTATGCCCCTTGTTTTGCCATTTCATATCTGAACCATATGTGAGGAAAGTAAATCAACTCCATGAATAAATTGAAATGGCCTTCGATCGAATACTATATGTTTCATTAGCCCTGAAAAAGAAAAACAAGGCCCACTTTTTTGTATTTTTATTATTAAATGACTTGATTTTTCGAACCAAGTAAATTTGGATTCTTACACGTTTGTAATGTAGGTTTACAATTTTTTTTCTCTAGAAACTTGGGCCAAAAAACCGAAATTGTATATACACAAATTTCGGGGATCCCTCAGATTGGAGGCTGAGGATAATCATAGCCCTTGCTCAAGGCCTGTGCATATTTTGAGCAATGGGCCTAAGCAATGCTGATATATATGTTTTATTACTGTGTGACCCTATACGCATGAGGCAGAACAAGGCTTAATGGGGTATAATATGCTGGCTGGGGAATTCGATCCATAGGTCTGTGAAAGATGTTTTAGAATGTGCCATCTTTATTCTTTTGTCATTTTCCCTACTAGACATACGGCATCAGACTAGAAATTGTGCATAAAAGATGGTATAGTGTTGGCAATCCACCAGGAAATGAATTCTTTGTACTTATAGCTCTGTTTTTCCATTTCACAACCCTTCTCATTTAGTACATGTTCAAAAGAAATCGGTTAAATGCCCCATATGTTTCTGACTAGTTTTGTGTGGATCTTTTGCAGTGATGAAAAACCCTGCCAATCTTGCTAAGCATCAAGCAAATCCTAAGGTGGCTCCAATCATTGCGAAGATGATGAGCAAGTTTGGCGGAGCAAGCTGAACTTGATTATGTGCCATAGTTCAACGGCACGAATGTTGAAGTACTTGCTCTGCTCTAGTTAGCAGGATGTCTATGCTTGAAGGTCACTGGTTCGTGATAGGAGTGGGCGTATGGCGCTGGATGCTGAGCTTATGTGGTTGATAATCGTTTACCTGTTCAGAATAGTGGAGGGGTTTCTTTTCTTTTGTCTTTTGCAGTTTATTGAGAAAAGATACTGCTACTGATTTAATTCCCGCATAACCTAGGTCAGTAATTATTAGCCCTTGTGTAGTTTCTAGCAAGTTAAGACCAATGGATGGAATCTTGTTGCCGAATGGAGTGTTTTTAAACTTCATCGTGTGTGCGGTTCCTGCGGTCTGTATTTGTTGGTTTCATACTCACAGCTTTCTGGAGGATGGATTTATGGGTCATCTAGTTTGTTTTTATTTTTATTTTTTGGGTCTAATGAGTTTGTTTTGTTTGAAAGTTTTGGTGATTCGGATTGGTGTCTGCTTATTTTATGTTTTCATGAGGGTCGTAGGACCTACGTTTAGGTGGCTGGAATTATTTCTTCTGTTCTCTTAGCAACCGAATCCTTTAGTTAGGGATAAACGGCGTCAACCCAACTGTGAAAATAAGTAAATAATAATTTCCTCTAGGTACAAGCCTTAGGTTTTTCTACTTCGGGAAGTATCAGAAGGATAGACTGGTTTTGATTGGACTGGTAGATCCGTAGGTTGATTGTTGATGTACTCTAGCCCGTAGGCGGGGGAAGGAACTGCTAAATACACCGTCTTATCGGGATTGGGCCAAACGTTTATTTTCAGTTGTATTGGGATTTGTAGCCGGCGAGAGATGGGTTGAGTAAAGAAGTGAGCGGTGGAGCGGAGTGGGGAGCTTATGCTATTGGATAATATGGTCTTTAGTCTTCACTCTCAACTAGATTTGCACCCGTGCGATGCACGGATGATTCGAGCGTATGAGTAGGCTATTTTTTAAATAACATTTGGTAAAGAAACATTTAGGATAAATAATTATTATATAATTAGTTTCTAAGCAGATATTTATGGTAAACAAACTGAAAAAAAATATAGACAATGAAGAATAACTAATCAAAGAAATTTCATAATTATATCTTTTCAAACACTTCTTTAAATACAACATTTGTGGTTGAATTACTCTCTGCAACATCATTGTCACATATAAATATTTTCAAACCTTTACGATTTGTCACTCGAGATATGGCAACATAAAGCTGACCATGATTGAATACAGGTTTCTTTAAGAAAATACCAATATTATGAAGTGATTGACCTTGACTTTTGTTGATTGTCATTGCATATGATACAATTAGTGGAAATTGTCTTCGATTAAACTTGAAAGACAACTTTGGATCAGATGGTGTCAGTGACATTCTTGGTAACAATACTCGTTCACCAGAATTATTTCCACCTAAGATCTTTGCTTCCAACACGTGAGCTCCAAGCCTTGTGATTACCATCCTAGTACCGTTGCATAAGCCAATTGAATGGTCAATATTCCTCAATAACATAACAGGTGTACCAATCTTCAAATGCAATACATGATTTGGGACACCGGAACACTTAAGACTGTTTAGGAATTCCGGAGTGTGTAGATCTTGCAACAAATCATTATTTGAATTAGATCTACATGTTGTATCTGAACTCAAATATGTTTTCTCTTCAGCTGAGTTAATTGACAACATGTATTCATTGACGGACTCTACAATATCAAGAGTTGGTGCTAGGATATATCTTCCCTCAAAATAAGTATCATCAGTGATATTGCTTGTGAACTCTGGATAAGTGCTTTTCACAATAGCTGCAATTGGATCATTTGAATATTTTATTAATAGATCACTTGGAAATTCGATTGTTGCATGACCATCATTAGGACCTCCAATTGTTCCATCTCCAATGCTTGCAATCCAGTCAGAAAATTGCTTCAACTTGGCACATTCATCGACTGAGGTAAGATTTCGTAACCTCATATTCTTTGTCAATTGTAACACCTTGCAATCTCGCCATAAGTATGAGGAGTTGATAGTTGCATGAACAATATCTTGTCGAGTACCCTTAGGAATGACAGGTAATATTTGTCTAAAATCACCTCCAAGAACAACTGTCTTACCTCCAAATGGCTTATCAATACTAAATTGATCGTTGATGCGTAAAATATCTCTCATAGTTTTATCCAAAGCTTCAAAGCAATATCTGTGCATCATTGGAGCTTCATCCCATATTATGAGTTTACATCTTATAATCAAATCAGCAAGTGTACTACCTTGTTTGATGTTACATGTTGAATCTTCGGTTGGATTTATAGGAATCTTGAATCGAGAATGAGCTGTTCTTCCTCCTGGTAATAAAAGAGAAGCTATTCCACTTGATGCCACGTTTAACACGATATCTCCTTTGCATCTAATAGCGGCTGATAAGGTCCTCCATATAAACGTTTTTCCTGTACCTCCATACCCATACACAAAAAACAATCCACCTTTATTTGACCTTGTTGCCTCCATTATCTCATCATATACATGTCTTTGCTCTGAGGTCATAACATATAGATTTTTATTGAGCTCTTGAGACAAATTTGATCGATCATAACACATTTCCTCACGTATCAATGAATTACTAACGGTAGAAAAAAACTCGGATGGTGGGAATGGTATTGGATCAAACTCTCTTAAGCTTCTTCCATAGTTTCGTAACAACTTTTCTACCTCTACCAAGCCATAATTTTTTATCTCATCATCTTCCAAATGAAGTTCTGAAAAAAAAAATTCAATAAGTTTAGAAAGAATATATAAATAGTTTAACAATTTGAAAAAAAAATAATTAAGAGAACTAAGGTAAGTTACCTTCGTGTTGTAATAATAAGCGTTGTCTGTATAAAATATCATCAGTCATATAAATCCAACAATGATTCCAAACAACTTCAGGTCGAATGAGTGATTCAGATGTCAATAATGTTGCAAATAATTTTCTCAAAGAAGATGCAGAAGCCCAATGACTTGCCTCAATAATACCATCAATGTATTCCTTGTCGTCATCTAACAAACCTAGGGCATAGCAGGCATCACTGTATGATGAATGTTGCTCACCATTAATGTATCTTATGTCTTCATAACTTATAGGTCCACGCACAACATTAAGAAGACATCTTAAATAATAGAGTTCTCCACTGCCAGGAGGGACATAGAAAATCCGTCCAATAGAGAATCTTTTTTGCCTTGGTCGCCATTCTCTATTATACTTATCCCAAATGAATTTTGTAGGGAATTGAGAATAAGTTAATTCCTTTGCCTCAGGATATTCTTTATTTGCCTTCATCCAAGCTAAGAACATACTTTGCTTAACAGATAATCGATCAACAACATCATCGATCTGATCATAATCTAAAAAAATAACACTTTGTTGATTTGGAAGATGAAAACCTAACCTTTCAACCGGAGGATCTCTGAATTGAATATCATATTTGAATAACCTCCATGATGCTTCACATGATGATATATACCTACAATCATAGTACATCTGAACTTCGTCTGCCTTTTTTGCTACTTCGTCATCCGTTGTACTTCCATAAAAAGATGCAGTAACACGATCGTGTCCTTTGTTGACATATTTAAATAAATACTTGATAGAGCGAGATTGGTTACACCATTCAACATTCAAATGTGCACCGTACTTGAGCAACAGATAACGATTGTGAGGAACAATAAACCTGTTATCAAGAGGAACTCCATTCTTCTCCACTATTCGTCCGTTATCTCTTCTTCTATAGATAGGATATCCATCATCATCAACAGTTGTTGATTCAACAAACCTTTTAGGAAAATGCTTTGTACAACGGCCAGCAGACATGCAAGGGGAGCTCTTAGCAGCAATACCACATAGTCCATGTACCATAAATTCTTGAACTGCTGTATAATACTTAGGATCAATGTGTTTATCTGGAATTTCGGCTGAAATAATTTTGTCGATATCGCTTCCTGTTGGATACTTGTCTGTTGCTGCAAGAAATAACAATATGTGTGCATGTGGCAACCCACGCTTCTGGAACTCAATAGTCGATATAACTGCAGTAGAATTAAAATAAAGGGTTATAACCAACTATAGTAAGAATATATGCTAAATATAATATACGCACACACACACACACATAGACTATGAAATAGTACTTGATTTAACCGTTCCAAAGATCTTGTTACTCCGAAGATCTTTGATGAGATAATCCAACTTCATTTTAAAAACACGACAAATAATATCCGGACGATCATCGGCTTTGAGGCTTCTTTTTTCGACAAAACGAACTATTTCTGGCCATTTGGGATTGCAAGTAAATGTAATAAAAAGATTCGGATAACCAACCCATCTACAAATTGCCATGGCGTCTTGATAGTTTTGAATCATATATCGAGCACCGCCTGTGAATGATGACGGTAATATAACTCGTTTTCCTTGCGTTGATGGATCGGTCTCACCCCTTAAAATTGCATCTGTTAGTCCACTATATAATTCACACCGCAAATGTTTTTGATGTAACTTAATGTAAGTCAATCTTGAAGATTCAACCATGGTATATGCGTCAACAATAAATTGTTGAAGTAGTCTCATGGAAGACAATATAATTGATAACTCCGAACTCCTTTCATGCAAACGATATGAAAAATACTCTGTTAAACTAACATACTTCCGCCCACCCTGCTTCATTCCCCCATTCAACGTTAACGGAATGTCTTCTCTATAGCCATCTTCACCATAAGGAAACAATATAGGATATTGTAATCCAAGATATGAAGCATGTAGTTGGTTAATGCGTTTCAGCATTCCCGTTTTCGTTTCGACCAAGATATCCCTATCACCTAATGATGCATCAAAGTCCCCAACAATTAATCCAGCAATTTCTGAAGCCGTAGGTAGATTATACCTTCTGCCATCCCCATTCCTCCTACCAATCAACTTCAACTTCACATCTAAACAACCATCCTTTTCAATTTTTTCTCTTACCATTCTGAATGATTTAACCAACACATTATTCTCGTCAAGCATCATCTTCAAATCATAAACAATAGATGTACGAAGGCTGTTCAAGGTTTGACTTTCCCTATAACCAATACAGTTGGAATAAGGAATTAGAAGAAATAACTTAAAAATGATAAAATAACTCAATAAATACCATAGCTTCTTAAGTAACTCACCTAACAGAATGAACTCTATTTTCAACTTCATTATCAGTGTCATAAATGTAGAGTTGAGCAAATTTAGGCACTGAACCTTCATTCGGCAATAAACTTCCCATAAGATGATAATTTTGACCATGAAGTCTAAATATTGGAGGAGATCTTCCATTGTTCAAACTCCTGTCAACTTTTCCTCCCATGGAAGTAAAACAGAACATGTTATTGTATGACCGAATATTCTGGAGAAAGTGTTTGCTTCTATCATTTCGTAAATATAACAGATCATGTAATACTTTAGGAGGATTTCGCATTGGTGGGAGTTGAACCTTGCCTTGCATGCAGCATAAAGAATATTTCGGGTTTCGAGATGGCCGACTTTTACACAATCTTTCCTCATATCAGAAAAGAGCATTGCAAAATCCACATGTGTATATTGCATCTCCAATATCAAAATAATCTACACATATCATAAAATTAATATAAGACATTTGGAAAGATTTATTAAAAAAAAAAATTATGTACAAATACATTTTTGGTTGTATACCGGAAGGTGTTCCACTGTTTTGTTCTATTTCAACATCTGTGAAGACGTAAAGTATTAGACATTTAAAAATATTACAAAGTTCTTCTATTATGTTTATTATATTAAAATTAAATTTATATGAGACTTTTCGAGAAATGTAATATTCCATATGCATGTATAAAATATATTAATCAGTGCATACCAGATAATACGGTTCCACTATTCTCTTCTATTTCAATATCTGTTGACACGTAAATTACAATTACAATAGATATATACATAACAATTACAACGTAAGGAAAATAATTATAAACTTATAAAATAATATTAACAATAAATGTTTACACATATTGGAAAATGAGAATGCTAACCTTCATCGAATTCCAATTGTTGCCCTACGATAGAGGCACCATAATTCTTCTTAGAACAGATAGAAAAGTTTGTCATTTTTGATGATTCTGATAAATTCACAATACCACTTTCATTTGATGCATGGCATGTTGAATATATATTGGTTGTAGTATTTGAAGGCCCAGTACTTGACAACCATTTCATTTGATCATCATCATAGTTTAGTTTATAAATAGAGTTTATAGGAGTGCCCGCTGTAAGAAAGGAATAATAAATAGTTAATATAATTGAATACTATAGACATGATTTTTAAACTGCCACATATAAATGTAAACATCTTATTACCATTTGTGATGTCACTAAGAGGAGATAACAATCCCTGAGATTCAAAAGGATTGAACGCACATTTTGTATGTGTATTTTTGTCTGGGATCGATTTTGTACCAATCATATTTAAATTACCTGCATACAAAAAAATAACAATTGTACCAATCATTTATCAATTCAAAAAATTAATGTTAATATATATATTTAAAAATAATTAAAGAATATTATATTATTGTCAATATGTTGTTAATTCATGATGTAAACAATAATAATAATTTAGTATTATTAAATTGGATTAATATACTTTTTAACCAATTAAATATTTCATAATAATATTACGCAACTATATTCAAATAGTTATAGTTTCATAAAGAGAAAATTTTTCAATTTTAAGTAGGAAGTTTATATTTCTTAAAATCATTATATAATTTTTTTTTCCAAAAATTAATTAATTATCATATCTCCTAATATTGAATAGGAATTTTTTAGTGTTTCATTAAAAACCTTTTTTTTTGAATTCTCATAGTAATTGACCATGAACAATATGTTCTTAATTTATAATTTAAATAATAATAGCAATTTAATCTTCTCCAAAAAGATTAGCATACTATTATTTAATTAGTTATACTCTCTTCAAAACAAAATTTTCCAGTTTTAGGTAGGCATTTTATATTTGTTTAATTCATTATATGTTTATTTTTTCCAAACATTTATTGTTAAAAAATAGCTCTCAATATAATTTTACAATATTATTTTATTCACAATTATCTATGTATTAATTAATAGCATTTCAAAAATTAATGTTAATATATATATATTTAATAACATTTAAAAAATATTATATTATTGTCAATATGTTGTTAATTCATAATGTAAACACTAATACTAATTTAGTATTGTTAAATCGGATTAATATACTTTTCAACCCATTAAATATTTCATAATAATATTACGCAACTATATTCAAATAGTTATAGTTTCATAAAGAGAAAAATTTCCAATTTTAAGTAGGAAGTTTATATTTCTTAAAATCATTATATAATTTTTTTGCATGAAATAATGATGGGGAGTGTAACAATATGGTGTTAGGATTTTGCATGAAATGGTATGGTGTTAGGTTTTGCATGGAATTGCATGATGTTAGGGTTTTGCATGGGGGTATTAATATTACATGGTATTATGGTTTTGCATGGGGTATTAATATTACATGGCGTTAGGGTTTTGCATGGGGATATTAATATTGCATGATCTAGGGTTTTGCATGGGTTGATAATATTACATGGTGTTACGATTTTGCATGTGGGTATTAATACCACCTGTTCTTATTTGTTTAAATCATAATATAATTTTTTTATTTCAAAAATGTAATGTCAATATATATGTTTGGTTAAATTTATAGAATATTATTTTTTTGTCAATTATGTATGTATTAAATCATTATGATATCTCCTAATAATTTTTAGTCTTCACTCTCAATGCTTTGGACTGGGATTTCTGCTTATAAAAAATGGACCGATTTCTGAGTAAAAGTCACGGATAATTATATGGGTTGGATTTGGATTGATTTATTTTTGGTTGGATTAAAATTGAATATGTTATGTAATTGAGTTGGATTTGGGTTGGATGTATTTAAAGTTTGAATCTAATTTAAGTAATAATGGTTTAGGTCAGATTTGTGTTAAGTTATTTTAGGTTAAAAGAATATTAAATTGGGTCTAGTTCTACTCTATAGATATTTGAGGTTTGTGTTTGATTAAAGTTTACGGACTTCTAAGTTAGTTTAGGTTTGGAATTGCTTGATTTGGGTCAATATACTTTGAGTTATATTATATTTATGTTAATTTTATTATTTGTATTGACCTTAATTGTTATTAGTTTAATATATAAAATATATTTAATTTTATAATTTATTATTATTGTTATCCTTATTAGAGTAATTTTTATTATAATATATGTAATGATAAAATAAGTTGTTATCATAAATCTATGTAGTAGTAATAATAATAATAATAATAATAATATAATAATAATAATAATAATAATAAATTATCATTAGTATTATTATTATAGTTATTGTTATAAATATAATTATAAATATTATTGTATACATAATTATAATGATTATTATTAATGTTATAATAATTATAATTATCATGTTAATTCAAATAATTATTTTTATTAAAATAATTAATAATAAATATTTATTATTGTTATTATTATCATCTTTAGAAATATAATAATCATTATTACTAGAAATATATATGCAAATTTTATTATTTCCATTATAATAATACATATTATAATTATTATATTTACAATTATAATTTTTATGTTTTTAATAATAGTAACAACAACAACAACAACAACAATAATATAAATTTTCATCATCTAATTTAATTAATGTTAATATGATGTTAATGTAAAGTAAGGAGATTAAAGTCTTACTAGTTATGTTTCATTAGGTCTTATATGGATTGTGTATTTCCTTACACCAAATTTTATTAATAAGATAATTTATAGATGTTTATGTATCCATTTATATGAGGCAAAATATTATATTTGTGAATCAAAATTGACTTTAGTTTGGAATTATGTTCGATTATGAGTTGAGTTAGGGTCAGGTCATTATAAGGTTAGTTAAGTTGGTGTCAATTTTGGATTGGTTAAGATTATTTTAGGTTTTTGGATTGAGATAAGTTTTTGGTTCTATATTAATTGTTCGGATTATATCAGCTTTGTGAGATCTATTTTTGTTTATCAATGTACAAACACAGGACATTCATTGCCCTTAAAAAAAAAGAATACATGGATGCATATAGGTATGTAGGTATAGAGAGTTGTCTAGCGAACTTTTGGGACTTAACTTGTTAATGGCTCATTTACTTAGCTAAATAAGCTGCTAACGAATAATAATTTTGGACTTACTTAATAAACAAGCTGAGTTTGAACATGAAAAATTTGAGCTCGAGTTCATTTATAGTGAAAAACTAGAGGGCTCGGCTTGTTTATTACAAAAGTTCATGAAGTGGCTCAACTTGACTTGTTTACAACCATACTCATATGTTATCAATTTAGAAACACATAGATTCATATACTCGAATTTGATAGTCTATTCTACTCCATTGGTTGAGTAAGTGGCTCTTTGGTAGAAATATGCTTTGATTTAAAGTAATATTATGTTTAAAGTAATAATAATGTTTAAGCAAACACATGTTATCTATGTTTGAAGTAGTAATAATATTTAATAATTCATCTAATCTAAAATAAATTGATGTATATTAATAATTTTGGACAATATTTATTTAATAAATAGTGATGAGTGTGTATATTTAATAAGGATATAAGAGTAATAATATAGTTTAAACATATAATAAAAAATATTAGAACATATTTATGAAGTAATGATATGGTAGATGATATAGATAATGAGATTTTTAAGATAATACGCAAAGCAAATAATTTGAAATCCATCTAAACCAATAATATAGATCATGAGATTCCTACTAAACACTCACAAAGTATTACCTCAGAGTCTCTTTTACGATAAGCCTTTTCATTTTTAATGAATGTTTGTTTAATCATTTGAAATCTAATATGAATTAAAGCAATAATGTGTTTCATGTAATAATATGTCTGAAGTAATAGCGACGTTTGGTAGATACATTTTATTTATATCTAAAGTAATAATAACTTTTGGTAATGTATCTCATCTGAAATGAAATAATGTAAATTGATAATTTTGACATTCTATATTTTAAAAAATATTCTTATAATATTTATTTGATTATAAATTTAATTTTAATAAGATATATTAATTAATATTAATAACTAATCATAATAATAACAATTAATATTAATAAATGATGATAATTAATATTTAACATTATTAACATTAATTTTTATTATAATGTAATAATTAGTAATCATTATTAAGGCTAATTATCATTATTAATATTTTTCAGAATATCATATATTATTAAGACTTAATACAACTACTACTAATAATTAATAAATAACATAAATAATATAAAATTTTATTATTATATTATTAATTATTGTTATTATGATTAATAATCATAATATTATATAATATTAAGAACTAATATAATAATAATAACTGATACTAATATTTAATTATAATTAATAGTAATATGTATAGTGATAATTAATAGGGGTAATTTTGTTATAGGATAAGATAAGTTAAATATCTAATAAAAAAATAGTAAGGCCTACTCATAAAGTAATAATATAGTAGTTAGTATAGATTACAAGATTTTAAAAATATTATATATACAAAATGAACTATATGAATTAATTTAAAGAAATAACATAAAATAATATAGAGCAGACAAATAGATCTAGAAGAATATAGCCCTAATCCGGAGTTGAGATTGAACCCTGGATGACCAGGTGTAATTTTTTATTTTCTTTTTACAATAAAAGTTGTCCAAAATTGGAAAAATAAATAAATCAAAAATTCCCATGTGAACTTTTGAGTCTCTTGCTGAGCTTAATGTCATTGTCCCTTTTTCTTGCCGATAATTATTGAACCTTACGATGAACGGAGGCAAAGTAATAGAATGAAAGGCTGAGGGAACGACGGACCCTCTAGCCACACCAGAATACCACAAGAAGAACAGGGACAAAGCTAGCCTGCTCGAATATCTTCCCATGCCATTTTCCGCCTTGCTGTTGGTTTTCCGGCAGTCGACATTATTGATAATTCTCTAGCCGACCAATAGGACTTCCATGCGTAGAATATGCATATGAACCGAAGACAGAGTCTACTTCTGTTTGGTTGAATTCATCTGTTCAAATCCTTTCTCATGTGAACACATCGCTTTCTAGACTGCCCACTCGACTGTTATTATTATTATTATTTTTCTTCATGCATCTTCTCAATAATTTCAATTACGTGTTTGAATGATATGAGTTTTGAAGTTTCTCAGGTCCCGAATTCAAATCGGCTAGTATGTTTATACTACCAAAAATTGAACTCTACGGTATTGTGACTGCTAAGAGTCAACTCGGAAGGCGAGAAACAATATGTACCAAGTTTTTGCAGAAGAAGTCCATGTCATTGATTTTAGTGTAAGTTATGCTAAGACCTCACAGGTTTATTATGGAGACTGGTTGAATTTGAGGCAAGGTGATGATAGATTTGCTCAAAGTGGGAAACCAAGAGTTTTCTGTGTGTAATCATCTCGATGGTTTGATGATTTATTTCATTTTATTGTCCCCTGAGAATTATTGTCATAGAATCGTAATCAAGTGTTGATCTGTACCGGACTTAACCAGCGACTTTGACGACTCTTCATCGACACGATACTTACTGTTGACAATAAATATGATCTCTGCTTTGTCGTGTACTAGGTACTGCGTATTTTTATTAGTATTTTATTTTATAAATTGGTGCGACGATTGCATTACTTGTTGGTTATCTCATGCCCCCATCTTCGGTGAAGTAATTATTGCTAGCATCGACTATTCCTATTCTAGAAATGAATGTTTTAAGAAAATTTCTTTTCGGGTTAAATTTTTTTCTTCTAATATTTAAAAATAAATAAATCAAAGTCTACCTTTTATATTATCCCAACCTTTTATCTTTCTTATTCTTCTTCTTCTTCTTCTTATATATATATATATATATATATATATATATATATATATATATATATATATATATATATATATATATATATATATATATATATATATATATTATGTTTTTCTTAATAAAAGGTGTTGTTAGACTATAGTATTAACGATAAATTTATTAATGATAAAAGTTGTGGATAAATTGCGAAAAATGCTAACATTTGATTCATTATTCGAGTTAGATTGTTTGAGATGGTTAGCCTAAGGGACAACTTATAAAATCATATCAAATAAAAATTAATGAGATGATATTAAATCAACACTAATATAATTATATTAAATTGATATAATAATAATTAAAATTTTAACTTAATAATATAAAATATAATCATTACAATATTAATAATATATATACATATATTTATTCATCATTATGATAAATATTAAAATTAATTAATATAATTACAATAAATAATTTATTAATATAAATAATAGAAAAAAGTAATAATAAAAATAATTAATTTATTAAAATTAAAAAGTAATAGTTCACAATAATAAGATGAATTAGTATTAATATCAATTTCATAGTAACAATAATGTGTAATAATTAATTATAAAAATCTTAACAATAATGAAAATTAATAATTTTAATAATAATTGATGACAACAATAACTAACTTGACAACATAAATAATAATAATCATTTATAATATTAATATCCACTAATAATAATAATAATAATTCATAATGATTAATAATCATAATAATATATATTAATAAATATAATTATTTGTTTCTTAAAAATAAATAATATGTATATTAATTTTAAAACATATAATGATTTAATATAAAATAATAATTAAAAAATAATCATAATATCAATTAATTTAATAATATAGACAATAATAATAATAATATTCATCAATTAGTCTAATGACTGAAATGACAAATATTTTTAGAGCAGGTATCTTGCTAATCTTTTTTGATAATTATGTTTTTTAGCCATTCCAACTAGGATTGCAAATGAAAAGAGCCGGCTCGCAAACTTTTTAAGTTTTACACGTTAAGGGCTTGGCTTGGTTCATTCATTTACCTGAATAAATCGAGCTCAAGCATTATTTTTAGGCTCATTTAATAGAACTGAGCTTGAGTATAGAGAATTTAGGTTGGACTTCGTTTATAATATAAAAACTCGTGAGCTCGATTCATTTATCACAACAACTCGTGAGATGACTCATCTCATTAAAATCTTGAACCGCTTATAAACAAGCCGAGCGTAATGTTTATTTATGAGCTCTTATATTAAACGAGGAGAGCCCAAGCCCACTCTAGCTTGACTCATTTAAAACTCTAATTCCTATAAAGAAAATTCTAGAGCTGTTAATCCGAGCGAGAATGATGGGCATAGTATTAAACTACACTTAATAGACAACCACTAAAGTAAAACCTATAATGATCAATCTCTCCTTAAGTTGGCAAGTTTCCAATATGTTGAAGGTTGACGGTATATAAATCCATCCTGGTCTAATCTATAGGTGGCAATTTAGTTGGATGGACTGATCATTCATGTGTTAGTTTGTTTCTTTTCATCAGTCATTTTTTTATAGGTTGGTTTGAGTTATATTATTATTCAAATTAGGTTGGGTTAGAGTTATTTTAGTTAATATGACGAGTCAGGTTGGGTTGGATAAGTTAGTTTGTATTTAGGTGATTTCGGGTTCACATTAATTTGATAGGCCAAGTTAGCTTGGGTTCGAGCCATTTCAGATTGACTTGACAAATTTAGTCGTTTTGGGTTTGGATGAGTTGGGTTGAGTTTGAGCCGAGCTACTCAAGGATTGTATAAATTCAGATTTGGGTCAAACAAAACTTAAACCACCATAATTAGTCAAACTCATTAACCTTATAATTAAACATTAATTTTTACCATTGTATTTTTGTGTTGAAAAATTGTTTAACTTAGGATATCATTGGTGAATAAGGATGTCCACGATAAAAGTAAGAAAAATAAGTAAAATTTATTTAACAATATATTTTTAAAATCTTGAATAATAAATATGTGTAGTTTTAATTATTATCATAACTGGTCAATATTGAATTTGTTCTTTTTGAATAGGGTTGATGGTGGGTTAGGTTTGGTTGACATCCATTCAAGCTAATACTGGGTTAACATTGGTTTTGGTGGTGATTGTGTCAGGTTAATGTAGAGATTTAGGTTAACTTTTGTTACGAATTATGTTTGGATCGGGTCAATTATATTTGAGTTAATGTAGGGGTCGGGTAAATTTGTATTTGGGTTAATGTTAGTCAGGTTGATAAAATTTTTGGATTTTATCGAGTCGAGTTTCAAGTGGGTTGGGTTGGGTAGGTCAAGTCAAATTTTCCTAGCTTTAGCATATTCACCTCTCATCTCCTAACCATTTAAAGCATTAGAACCCGTTGAAATAAAGAAAGGATTGATCGAAATGGATAAAATTGACAGACTGATTAAAATGGTTATAATTAATTTTTTGTATATTTAATAATTTATATTTCATAAGAGGTTTGTGAAAGAAAATACAAAGTACTATACTGGCAGCAATACTATAAATGAGTTATAATACTAAGAAAGAGAAGAGAGGGATTCAAACATGAGATATCTACTACCTAATAACTGACATTTATATTTTGTTAAACTAATATCTACCAATAAGTTGACTAATTTAAACCAGTAATAAAATAAGCAATGATTGTTGTGAATATGGTGGTGGCGACTAATGAAAATTAGTATAGTGTATAATCGATTACATGGTGCACACTATGAACTAGTTTTTTAGGTAATTTATTTACTTATTTCTTATTTAAATTAATAAATATTTAGTTAGAGCTATAAAAAAATAAAAAAAAATTATATCATTATATTTTTGAGAATTTTCTCGACAATTAAGCACAAACATTGGTGGTCTTTTGACTTAAAAAAAACTCATTATATAAAATATGGTTGTGTGTTTCACCATGGTTATAATTATATTTCACCAATGTTAGTTGTGATTTTTTTGTGAAAACTAACTTATCATGCTTCATCATGATTGTCTTTCTATTTTACCACTATTGTCTTATGTTTTATCACTATTTACGCTTGTGTGCCATCATTCTTACCTTCATATTTCACCATAGTTTCCTTCATATTTCACTATAGTTTCCTTCATATTTCATCAGAGTTGCCTTCATGTTTTACCATAATTACCTTCATATTTCATTATTATTGCACATAATTTTTTTTATCTTTCACCATTGTTGAACTAATATTTACCATTATAAAACCATTGTTATGGTTGTGTTTTACAATTATTGTCTTCATATATCACTATAGTCACATTCATGTTTCATATAATATATCATTTTTAGAAACCTTAATAATAAAATAGATAATTATCTATAATTAAATATGGTATTTATTATAGGGTTGAATGTATTATTATTATTAGGCATATTATTACTATAAATTAGATATAAAATTAATTAGGTTAAAATTTGATAAAGTTTGGATGATTAACTTTAACCCTACTTTAGATCTTTAACCTATATCTATTTTACTGAGATACCCTAGCTTTGCTAGCTAGATGTTTTTCCCTCTATTTGGTTACCCTTACTGACACCTCTACCGTATTCTAATTTTGGTCATTTTCCTCCTACTCCTCTTTTGGCATATTTTTCTCCTTGCCTTTTTCTCTCCTATTCACTCTATACTCTACCTCTGACTCAAGTGTTCTCCTCACCTCTGTCTACTTGAACATTTGTTCTCACCTATATAAGACCTCCTTCCTCTCATTTTTGTAATTTGATCCAAGAAAAACAAGATCATTTGGTCTGTGCCATATCCCCTTCTTCTCGAGCTTCCATTTGTAACTTTCCTAAGCCTTATCCTTTGTTTTTTTTCCATTTCCATCAAAGTGTCTGTGTTGAAGCTTTGCCATCTCCCGTTATTATCCCCTTGCTGCATGAGTAACTCACATTGCACCCCCATTGGCAACATGAGCAACTCATGTTGCTGACCCTTTATTGCATCCAAATATCACGTTGATGCCCCGGGTCTTCACCACCTCCTTTTGATGCGTCAACCTTTGTTGTAGATCCCCTTTTGCGTGATTGAGTGATGCAACTCCTCCTCCCTTGTGTGAGTTGGTGATGTAACTCACTCCTTATGGCGTGGAGAGCTCATGGTGATAATCCCTTTCAACATGAGTTTTGTTCATTATTGCTCCTTTGCTGTGTTGTTGCCTAGTGTAGCTCCTTTTGCCTTGGTTATTTTCTATCCCATTTTTGAGTTGGTATTGGTTTATTTTGTAGATTTTTATATCATTTCAAATGCTAATATACGTGTTGTTGGATGTGGCTCGCTTAGGTAATCCTTGAGGTATTATGGAGAAGACAACTTTTGTGCTGTTGTGTGTCTTGGATTTAGGTGGATCCAATAACTCATGAAACATTAGAATTTGTGTGTGAGAATGATAAGTTGTTTAGATCTAGAACATGCTAGGTTTTTATTTTTATTTTTATGCGGAGTCATGAAAAGTGAGATAATATGAAAATATGATCTTAAATAATCAACCCATGTTCGAATTGTTATTAATTATGATATTTATGCATGTTAAATACGTAACACGATTAATGTATGTATGTCTAGGGTTTTATTATAGTATGTGGTCCTGTCAAGTAATTGTGGTATGGTCTAATGAGTGCTCTAATATTATTGTTGTTTGTTAGGATTGATATATGCACATCATGATATTATGCATGCATGATTAAGGTTAATTTACGATAATTGCTATTCGTATACTCTAGGGTTAGAAATGCTTTGTGATAATACAAAAAAGGTTATAATAATAAAATGAAATTAAATAATTAGTATTAGACAGTAATTGACTTTGTATTGGATTATCTATCAACAAACTAGAGAGAGAAAGGGGGAGAGTAAAATATATTGTAACCTAATAACTAGTCATCGAGGATAATGTAGTTGCTAAAGATTTTTTTTGATTAAGTATTTCAGTAAAAGACAAATTGACTATCAATTATACGTATTACCCAAGTACCTTTACTCTATTTATGTCAGCCACCCAAGCTACTGTAGAGAGCCATAGGGAAAGAAATTAGAGAGTAAGAGTACGTACAATCTCTCATATCCGTCGTTCTTTTGAACTCTAGGCGGAGAAGTGAGAGACGAAGAAGAATCTGATCAGGAATAACAAGCTATATAATAGTATAACAATGTATATACAACTCATATCATTCTCGTAATATTTCCCCCTATTTGTGGACTAGCCATTGTTGTTATGTAAATTTGCTGATAACTATTGCCTAACACCAATTTAAATAGGTTTAATTGAACTCTGGGGTTGTCTTTAGTAAGTTAACATAATTAAATGTTAGATAATTGATATTCGTATTAGTAAACAGATATTGTTGACCCGTTGAATTTTTTTAAACATTGCTACGGATGACCAACATGGGCAACTTTGCTCACCATGGTCTGCTTCTGGTTTCAGATTTGTCGATTTGCCCGTAGTTTTAAAACCAAATAGAGATGAGAAATATGGAGACCACTTGACCCTCTGTCTCTCTATTATGATCCCTTCTTCGGGTCGTGAACTGAGGGAGTTTCTTATGTCCTCATTGGGGTATTGTCGGCTGTGATTCATGCTTTCCCCAACTAGGAAGTGGTCTGGTAAAATAAATTTAATAAAAAAAATATAATAAGTAATAGTGATATATAGAGACTTTGGATCTCCTTTGCAGGAAGATAAGAAAATATAAAAAATTGGAAAGTGAAATAATAGGTAAGATGTAAAAGTAATAAATTAGTCTAGGATGACAATCTACGGAGGTGTTCCAAGTAAGAAACTTTATGGGCTTACATAAGTTAATTTATCCAGGCTCATAAAGTAGTAATAGTGGGAGCACTTTTTTGCTAGCCTGTAAACATTAAAAATAGTAGTTAATCGATCTCAAAATCACTAGTCTTACAACCCTTAGTTATGTACTATATCATTATTAGGATTTGTCTTAGATGCAAGTAGAGGTGTCAATTAGGTTAGGTGAGTCAGATTCGGGTCGTGTCATTCTTAGGTCGGGGTTATTTCGGGTCATTTGTCGTTTATAGGTCAGTTGTGGATCGGGTTCGGGTCATTATCTTATTCGGGTCGGGTCGTTGCAGTTTTGGATCATTTTAGGTTAATTTGTCGGGTGGATCGGGTTCGGGTTAACCAAACTCAGGTTTGGATTATTTTGGGTTAATTTGTCTGGTAGGGTCGAGTTGACTTCAGGTCATTTTCTTATTAACATGACTAGGTGAGCTCAACCCATTCAAGTCATTTCATACAATTTGATAGAGTGGTCTTATTGGGTCCGAGTTGTCTTGGGATAACTTGATGGGTCGCGTCATTTCGTGCAATTTGACTGGTTGGGTTTGAATAGTTACGGATTAGCTTGATGGTTTGGGTCGGGTTGAGTTTTGATGGGTTGAGTCAAATTCGGATACGGGTAATTATCATTTATTATATTGTAAATATTGGAGACAACCATAAGATTACTAGTACAAATAAATAAAATAAGAATATTAGATGTGCTTTATTTTCACAAGTAAATAATAAAGATATTTATAAATTTTAACAATAAAAAAATTGTATGATTTAATCTTACAAATATATTTATCATTTATTTGATTACTTAAAAAAATATAATTTTATAAAATAAAGGTGATCATAATATGACTATACAATGTATAATTATCATTTATTACATTGTAAATATTAGAGACAATCATAAGATTATTAGTACACATACATGAAATAAGAATATTAGATGCATTTTATTTTTAAAAGTACATGATAAATATATTCTTAAATTTTAACAATAAAAAAATTTGCATGATTCAATCTAACAAATATATTTATCATTTATTTGATTACTTAAAAAAAGGTAATTTTATAAAATAAAGGTGATCATACTATGACTATACAATGTATAATTATCATTTATTACATTATAAATATTAGAGATAATCATAAAATTACTAGTACACATAAATGAAATAAGAATATTAGATGCGTTTTATTTTCACAAGTAAATAATAAATATATTTATAAATTTTAATAATAAAAAAAATTACATGATTCAATCGAACAAATATATTTATCATTTATTTGATTACTTAAAAAATATAATTTTATAAAATAAAGGTAATCATAACATGACTATACATTGTATAATTATCATTTATTACATTGTAAATATTAGAGACATTTATAAGATTAATATTACATATAAATGAAATAAGAATATTAGATGTGCTTTATTTTCACAACTAAATAATAAAGATATTTATAAATTTTAATAATAAAAAATATTGCATGATTCAATCTAACAAATATATTTATTATTTATTATCATTTATTTGATTACTTGTTTATTAAATTAGTATTATGACTTCTTAATGTTGTATTTTTGTGTGGAAAACTTTATTAGGATATCATAAATAAATAAGGATGTCTAGAGTAAAAGTATAAAAAATAAGTATAATTTATAAAAAACTATTTTTAAAAGTTTTAAATGAATAATAAAATATGTGTAATTTATTATTAATATAATAGATTTTGATGTCTGGTCGGGTCAAGGGTGGGTTAGGGTCTATATCTGGTCATGGGTTGGGATCGGGTCGGGTCGAGTTAAATGTTATTGGGTTAGTGTTGGGTCAGGTTGCTAAAAATTTTGGATTTTATTGGGTCAGGTCGTGTTGGACGGGCCGAGTCAACTTTTGCCAGCTCTAGATGCAAGTATTGTATTTAGCGCCTTTAAGATTAATGATTTATTAAATTGTATTATAAGATTGCCTCACTATCTAGTTGATGTTGATTTAGATAGCATCTTAAATCATTAATACAATTTAGTGAGGCAGTCTTATGATACAATTTAATAAATATTACGGTTTAGATAACGTCTCATAATTTTATGACTTGGTCTTTGTTTTAGCCGATGGGTCGGTTACTTATTCAATTATGGTTTTGATAATTAATTTACTTACATTTTAGATGATGAGCACGAGGATTAACTAGAAAAATAGAGATAGAGATAGTAGTCTTGGGATAGGTTGTACGAGTCCATTATTTAGCTAATTATTCGGTAGCCTGTTGGTCTGTTAGACTTTGTCATATATCTCACTTATGATAAGTAGAGTTGTAGTCATTTTTCAATCTATTTTTGTCACAATTGATTAAATTTAGGTAACACTTCGTAGCTCATAATAAAATTTGGTTTTACTATTATTGATTAGTTAGAATTTTTGTTCTTTAGCCTTGCTTGTTTTGTGGGTTCTCTCATATAGATTACAATGAGTAACATCTCCTAACTAGGGGTGGTTTGGGGGTGTTACAATTATGGTATCAAAGACATGTTTGGTCTTAGATTACTACGTATTTTGTGGGTTGTATGTTCTAGTATTTACTTGATTTTATATGGGAACTCTAGCTGACATGTGATCTCCATCTATTGTTAAGTGTAATTTGACATTTTCCCCCTTAAAGGTCATCATGAATCGATGTGGACGAGTTCCTAGGGAGGATCTCCTAATTGCTCAGTGGGCTAATGGCCTAAGAAGGAATATTGGAGCAGTGTTACTGATATTAATGGAGTAGGTGGTTCTAACCTAGTTTAGAATCTACCAAAGGATCCAATATAACTAATGAAAAATGCCAAACTTCAGTAGATAGCAACACGAGTGGGTCAACAGACAATGTGTGGAGTACTTTCGGCACTGCCTACACTTCAGGCTATTATCAAGTTTGAACATATAAGCCCTCCAAGCTATGGAGGCGAAGGTGACCCAAATGAGGCTGATGGCTGGCTCACCACTATGGAGGAGTTTTTTTCTTGAAAAGTAGAGTTGTTTTGACAAGGGAAAAAATGCTTTTTACCACTCATAAGTTGGAGAAGGGAGCCAAAGACTGGTGGCGGGTTACTTGAGCAAGTCGAGATGATGTGACATGTGAGATTTTTAGGAAGATATTTAATTCCAAAATTTCCCTAAAGGTTTAGTGAGTATGTCCAGCAGTTCACTCACTTATCACATTTTGTTGCATATTCTATGCCTATTGAGGCAATCAAGGCAAAGAAATTTCATGATGGGCTAAGATATGCTATAAAGAGGCCAGTAGTTCCTATGTGGCATAGGACATAATGTGATGTGGCTAATAGAACTATAGTAGTGGAAAGAGAGATTAAGCAATTTGCATGCCAACAAAAAGATCAGAAAAGGAAGGATAAGCATACAAATTCACAATCTTAAAGTAGATCAATGCAACATAAGTTGAAGAAGCTTAATGCTGGTTCTTCAGGTGGGAGATCCATGTCTCACGTAAATACTAAGTGTAAACGTTGTGGTAATTTTCATCTAGGATGTGAATTTTATTAAAGATAGAGGCGTGCTTCAAGTGTTGTAGCTTACAACATCAAGTAAAAAATTATCGTAAGAATAGAGATGCACCAACAACATACAAAGTATATTGAAATAGTTCTAGGCCATTGCAATTGAACCAATATAAGGATTTGAAGAATCCGGTAAGTTGTATAAGGGTATTCACTTTAACAAAGAAATATTCTCAAGCCTCTAATGACATTATCTTAGGGACCATTCAAGTTGCATCCACCTTTGCTCATGTATTTTTTCTGACCTTGGTGATACCCATTCATTTATTTCCAGTCCTTCTGCACTTAAAGTAGGCTTATCTTATATGTATTTAGATGGTGAGTTGTGTGTGTCTACATCTATTGAGGAAAATCTTATAGATAAGTCTATGTGTCAAATTGTGAGATAGAGATTGAGGGAAGGAACTTGTTAGATGTCCTTATTCTCTTAGAGATACATGCTTTTGATTTCATTATAGGCATGGATTGGTTAGCTTTCCACAATGCTATTATAGACTATCATTTGAAGAAGTTCCTCTTTAGGAATGATGGACAACTAAAGTATGAGTTTTCTAGATCCGGTCATTACTCTTTGACCTTCCTTATTTCTATAGTGAAGGCTTAAAAGTTATTATAGAAAGGATGTCATGGGTATATTTATTGCATCAAGGATGCCAACTAGAATGGCTTGAAGTTGGAAAGTATAGAATTTGTAAATCAATTTTTTGACATATTTTTTAAGGATATTATATAAATCCCTCTGATTGAGAGATCAACTTCAAGATAGAATTGGTTCTTGGCACAACACTAATCTCTAAAGCCCTTTATCTAATGACACTTATCGAGCTAAAAGAACTTAAATTATAGTTACAAGAGTTGCTAGAGAAGGGACATATAAGGCTTAGTGTATCCCCTTAGGGGAACCCCTATTTTGTTTGTTAAGAAGCAAGATGGTAGTATGCGGTTGTGCATAGATTATCGAGATATAAACATGGTGACAATTTAGAACTGTGACCTGCTTCCTCACATAGATGTTTTGTTTGACTAGCTACAGGGTGTGGAGATTTTCTCCAAAATTGATTAGCAGTCTGGTTATCACTAATTGAAGATTAAGGTAGAGGATGTTCCTAATTATAATTTTAGAACCCGTTACGGTCACTATAGGTTCTTGATGTTTCCATTTAGCTTGACTAATGCTCATGCAATGTTCATGGATATGATGAATTGGGATTTTCAACCATTTATGAACTAGCTTGTGGTGGTGTTTATTGATGATATCTTGGTTTACTCTAAGAGTTAAGAGGAGCATCAATAAAATTTGAGGATGGATTTGCAGACTCTTAGAGAGCATAAGTTATATGCAAAGTTCAAGAAGTGTGAGTTTTGGCTGAACAAGTGAACTTTTTGGGATATATAGTATCAAAGGCTGGTATGTTGGTGGATCTATAGGAAGTCGAGGACATTATGAAATGGGATTGACGGTTTAGAGTTTTTTGGGCTTAGCAGGATACAATATAAATTTTATCGAAGGATTTTCAAATATTTTTGTGCCATTAACCAAAATCATGAGGAAGGGCTCTAAATTCAAATGCTTTCATGATTGTGAAAGAAGCTTTCAAGAGTCAAAGTAGAGGTTAGTGTTTGCACCCATCCTTACCATTCTAGTTGGATCATATGATTTTGCCATCTATTGTGACTCTTTTAGTAAGGGGTTAGAATGTGTGCTATGTAGTTAGATAAGGTGATTGCTTATGCTTTTTTTGCCAATTGAAGCTTTGTGGAGAAAATTAACCAACCCATAATCTAGAGTTAGTTGCAGTGGTGTTTGCATTGAAAATTTGGAGGCAATATTTTTATGGGTGTCATGTGAGGTGTACATGGACCATAAAAGTCTTAAGTACATCTTTACTCAGAAGGATTTGAACATGAAGCAACATTAGCGGCTAGAATTATTGAAAGATTATGACATGCACATTCAGTATTTTTCTAGGAAGGCTAATGTAGTAGCATATGCTTTAAGTTGAAAGTGTAATACCCTAAATTTTATCTAATCTTAATCCTAATTAATTAATATCTTAACCTAATTCTAATATTAGAAAATTGATATTTTTACCTTACCCTAATTCTTTAACCATAACTTTTAACCTAATCCTAATCTTTATTTCAGGTCATTAATATTGTTAACCCAAACCTAACCCCTAATGGTTGATAATTAATTTTACTCTAACAACTAACCTAAATTATTTTAACCTATTTTCTCCTTCCCCCTTTCCTTTCCTTTTTCTTTTTCTTTCCCATCCTACTCAACTTCTTTTTCCCTTTGTTTCCCTTTTCTTGTGTGAAGCACTTCTTTCCCCTGAAAACATCCCCTTTACTATGCTTCCATGACCGTCACCTTATCCTCATCATCACCCAGTAACTCCCATCTCTTGTGTTGATGGGTTTGCATTGAAAATCTTACCCAATTACTTCACTTCCCTCCTCCCTCTCTATTAGTGTACGCAAGTGTTCATGTATATATATACCACCAGACTTAGGCACATTTAATGCCTCCAACAATCTCCTTTCCTCCTTCCATTTCTATTGAAGAGTAGCACCAAATGAAGCCCTCTTCTTTCCTTCCATTCCTCCTTCTTGCTGTTGCTAAAAACTCCACAACAACCAAGCAACACCACCCTCCACCATTCCTTCTTCTCTCACACTAACCACCCTTTCTATTCATACCCCATTTTCACTGACAATTTCCTCCATTTTACACCCCTAGCTTCATGCATTTCCACCGTAGCGACCCCTAAAAATTTGGCATCTGCCACTGAAACAACCTCTAACCTTTCAGCCATAACCACCGTTTCTCCTCCATTTTATTAGTACACTCCCATTGATCCTCACCCACCACCGTTAGTATTTTTCACCATTCCACCCCTAGCAATGATAACTAGTGTAGTTGTTGCACCCTTAGCTTCAACACTTGTTGCTGTTCCTTTTCCCATTGTTTCATAAAGTTTTATTGAGGCACCATTAAGCCTTTTCATTTTGGTTTTGCTTTATTCTTCCACTCTTTGTTATCTTATCCTTTCCTTATTTATATCATTAGGTTCTAAACATGCTTTATCATTATTTTCTTAGGTGATTTTATGGAGGATCCAAAGGAGGCGGGATAAGATATACATGCTTAGAGATCGGTGTCATTTTGGGTAAGGATACAAGTCGTAGTTAGGATTTTCATGATAAATATTATGAATGATTGTATGTATTATCATGTTGTTAAAATTATTTTGTTAAATTCATGTTTTTTTTTGTGTTGTGATATGATAATATGGATCATATGATCAAAAAAGTGTGAGAATGAAAAATCATGTGCTTATACAATATCGTCTTGATAATTCTTATGTTTTAATCCCTAAGTAAAATAGTGTGATATGGGTTTAAGAAATTTGGGTAAGTGGGAAATGATATTATTCATGATGTATGTCGATGTAATAAATTGAGGATTTGGAAATAATTACATTGGACATATAAGGTTTTGGTGAAATAAGGGCATGTGGTTATCCTTAAAGGCATTTTGGTTTATATGCGTTTAATATGAAAAGTTTGGTATTTTGATGTGTTAAATGGGTTAAAATATTCCAATAATATCGTTTGAAACGTTTAGAGTAATTATAAATGACCTAAGTCTAAATAAAATGAGAAAATAACTTAAGTTGGGAATAATAACCCTAGGGACGATGCTATTATCGCATATGTAATACGTTGAAGTTAGATCATGATTTTAAGATATATTGTTAATATTGACATTTTATGAGTTTATATTAAATTTAGTGATTGGTAACTTGTGAAATTAGGGTTTTATAAGTATTGTAAATATTAACTCTAGAGATAGGACTGTTATTACATGTGTAAGACACGAGAGTTAGAGCTTTATTTTCAGATATATTGATACTAATAATAATATTGGAGGGATATACGACAAAATTTGTGGATAAATACTCAATATGGAATATTTTATGCTTATAATGTGAAATTAGGGTTTCTTAGGAAAATTATGGGCCTATTCCTTGAAGATAGCCTTGATAACTATGTGGTTGTGCTTTACATGTTTGAATAATGTATTTTACATATCTACTTGATCCCCTCATGATTATATAACCAATAATGAATGATATATTAATCATTTAAAGTGAACTATCATATGAGTTGGGTTGAAGTATTTTATGGGTTCGTTCCTCTGGATAATAATAATGGCTTAAGTATGTTTTTTCCTAAGAGGTTCATCAGTCTATTCTATTGGATTAAGAATAGTGGGAATCTAATTCAACATGAATGAGATCATGGTTTTGAGATAAATAACTAATGGATAAGATATTAAACACTTAAAATGAAAGATTATGTGAGTCAATAATAAGGGATTGTGTTCGTTCTACCAGATAATAATAGTGTCTTAGGTGTGTTCTTCCTTGAAAGGTACTTCAACTATTCCACTGGTTTAAGAATAGTGTTTAAGAGCATGTTTTTTCGGTATATGTTGGGTATGTTCCACTAAATGATAATAGTGGCTAAAATGTATTATCTTTGAAAGGTGTTTCAGTCCATTCCACTAGATTAAGAATATTAGGGCCTTTGAACTCAACGTAAATAAAAATACTGATTATGTTATATCTAATAATGAGATTTGGAATTGGTATTTACCATATATCATTTTATGTTAACACGCATGTATACTTATTCTTTGTTGCAGACTCATGATTTATGTGTAACCCTTTCTCGACTGTATTGTTACCTTCCTCAATATATAACATATTGATCCTCCTTTTCATGGGTTCTCCTTATTCCCAAAAGAAAATGACATATATGGCTTTGTGCTGGTTTATGAAGACCTTTAGGATGATTTTGCTGCTTATGATGCTCTATGTGTGGAGGAGTGATCTTATGCATTAGGATTGTGCGTAGAGTCATGCTATCTGAATAATATCTTTTACATGGATACTTTTTTAGGCTCTTAGATCCATGGTATCCCTTTTATGTACTTTTGAATATTTTCCTTGGGGTTAATCTCCAAAATCGTATTTAAGTTTATGAAATTTCTCTTGTTTTCTGTTTATTATGTTTTATGCTCTAAGTGTTTTGCCTTATGATTGATGTAAGGATGGTATGGTAAGTCAGGTTTATATCAATAATGATGGTAACATCCACTTATTTTAGTATTATGCTTTCACTAAAAATATAATTTTTAAGCAGCAAATTTTGGGGTGTTATAGTTACTCATTGGCTAACTTGGTATACTTTCTCACTAATCATAGAAGAATTATAGAGGACTTGTAAGAGTTGGGAATTGAGGTGAGACACCATAGTAAGAGTTTTATGGTGGTGAATATCAGTTTATAGCTAATATTGATAGAAAGAATCAAGGTAGTCCAAATAGGTGATTCCCTTTTGGGTAATCTCAAATATGGTGTGTAGAACAATAATCATCTAGAGTTTTTTATACATGAGGATGGATCTCTGAGGTAGGGTAATAGAATTTGTGTGCCAGATGACCATTAGTTGAAGAAGGAAATTATAGAGGAAGCACATTAACAACCTTAAACTATCCATCCTAGAGGGACAAAGATGTATTGTGACCTTAGACTCTAGTATTGGTGGAGTAACATGAGGAGAGATATTGTTGATTTTGTAGGGAAGTGCCTGGCTTGTTAGCATGTGAAAGTTGAACATCAGAGACTAGGTGGGGAACTTCAACCATTAGAAGTTCGGGCATGGAAATAGGATCACATTAGAATGTATTTTGTAGTCTGACTCCAAAGGAGTAAAAAAGGTAGTAATGCAATTTGGGTTATAGTAGGCCGATTGATTAAATGTGCCCATTTTCTTCCAATAAAAAGTACTGCTAGTCTAGAGCAGCTGAAAAAAATTATATATTAATGAGATTGTATGTCTATATGGTGTGCTAGTAGGAATTGTTTATGATAGGTATCTTATATTCATGTCTAGGTTTTAGTGTAGCTAATAAGGGATGTTCTGGTCAAATCTCACTTTTAACACATCTTATCATCTGTATACATACAATCAGTCGAAAAGGACCATTTTGACATTGGAAGACATGCTAAGGGCTTGTGTCATTAACTTTAAAGGTAATTGGGATGGCCAATTTCCATTGATTGAGTTTATCTATAATAAAAACTATCGTTCCACCATCAAGATGAGCCCATTCGAAGCATTGTATGGAAGGAAGTGTAGATCTATGATTGATTAGTGTAATACCTTGAAATATTATAAAAATTTTAATTTTGATTTTTCAGACATGTTAGCCTAACCTAATTCCTAATATTCAGATTTATCTTATTTTACTTTAATATAACCCCAACCCTAGAAAAATTATAGATAAGATTTTTATATTTACATATCCACAATTAACCCTAAACCTAAAACTAAACCCAAATTCTACACTCGAAGATTCTCCCTTTCTTTTTTTCCTTCTTCCTTCTTTTTCTTTTTCTTTTCTTTCTTTTTTCTTTTTTTCTTTCTTACTTCATTTTCCTTCCTCTTCTTTATTTCCTCTCCTTCTCAAGCTTAACCAACCCAACCCAACTCCTTCATTTTCTTTTTCTCTCCTTCTCGAGCTGCACCACCCCACCCCAACCCAACTCTCTCTTCTCTTTTTTCTTTTCTCTCCTCCCCTGGTGAGCCTAAGATCTATCTTCTTTTTCTTTCTTTTCCTTTTCCTTTTCCTTTTCCTCTTTCTTGCTTCTTTTTTTCCTTCTTCGCTCGGCTATTGCCTTCCTCGCCTCCCTTCTCCTTTCCTCTTATGTCCTAAATAGGGACTTACCATTGCTGCACGTGCCCCCTCTCTTACCCCTCTTGGCCATGCAACCGCCACCATGCATTAGCCATCGCCCGTCGCCCTGCCACACCACCCTGTACCCTTGCGCCTCCTTGCAGCCCTGCACCTTACACCCGCACCTGCACCCTGCTCCTCTGCCCTTCCAACCTAAAAGCCCCCTCTTGCATTCCCCTTGTTGTATTCCCTCTACCCCGACTATTTATACCACCTAGCCACCCCCTTTCATCTCCTCCTCTCTTCTTTTCCCACGTCTATGAGCCAACTGAAGCATGGTCCGTCTTTCTTTATTTTTCTCCTTTCTCTACCTTGACTCTCTAGTGCCACTACTAAACCCTCCTATTTGCCTACCGTTCCCCTAGTTGACCTCCCTTCCCTTCCTACACCACACCAACACCCTTCCCTACCATGGCCTCCTTCCTTTTCCTTCTTTTGAGCCTATAGCTGTAGTTGGCCACACCATTTCTAACAACCCCATATTTTTCCCTCTTTACCATCACTATTCTGGCAACACCTTATCGTAGGCACCTCAACCAGCATCACCACTGCACTGAGCCCTCTTTCCCCCCTCATTCTTTCCCTCTCTTATCCACCCTTCTTCCTACACCTCCATAGGCCACCAAAACCACCACCACTACCTTCCATCGACTCCCTCCAGCCCTAACACCTCTATCACCTCAACCCTAGTTGCCAATCCTCATCCATCCTCTAAATGCTGCCACCGTTGTAACCATTGCCTTGCCTAAGATTTCATACCTCAGTTACCTCCATTTTCTTCCCTCTCTTTTGCCTTAGTATTCTTTTAGGTTGAAATCTTTAAAAGGTCTAAAACTTTGTATATTCTTATTTCTAGGTGCTATTCCGATGGTAGTGGAGGAGGAAGAGTTAATCTTGTGTGCTTAGAGACCATATCCAATTCGATAAGGATACATGTCATAGATAGGGCTTGGTGTGTTATAATGTATGTCCCCATTAGTGTTGATGTGTTGATGACATTGTACAAAATGTTACTTGACTTTGGTGTTATATATATTATATGGTTTTGCATGACGATAGAAGAAGGTAAGAAAGTTGAGTAAATATGATCGTGCTGAATATGAAGTGTCTATATATAATCATGACCATGAATTTCATGATAAGGTATGTGTGGGAGGTTGAAAATTTTTTCATGTTGGGAGTTCTATGATTTAGGGAAGGGGAAAATAGGCATTTTAGTGGCCTAAGGGCATTTTGGTCAATATGGTTAAAGTGACATGCGGAGTACCTTAGGATGTCAACTGACTCAAAATTGGTTAAGGGTACTATATGAGATAATTGGAGTGAAAATGAAGGGTTTATGGCTAATAAAGGAGGGGAAAGGTATTATGTGTGAATAGTAAAACCTAGGGGGTAGAGTCATGATCATATGTGCGAAAAGTGGGAGATTGGCACTAAGAATTGAATAAGAGGCTAATTATGGTATCTTGGGTAGGCATAAAAATTTGGGGAGTCATATGAGCCATAGATAAGGAGTTATGACTAAAATGTGAAAGTAGGGTTATGAGGGAGGCCCGAATAGTAACCCTAGGGGTAGGTTATTATGAAATGTGTAAGATAGGGGATTTAGATTGAAATATTGTTATGCGATGCTAATAATAACATTTTGGGAATGTATATTACATTTGGTAGCCATATAGGGTCTAAGGAAATAACTATGACTAAATGGTGAAATTAGGGGTTTATAGGAGACATAAATTGTAACCCCAAGGGTAGGTTATTATTGCATGTGTAATATGTTGGAGTTAGACCAAGATTTTGATTTAATGGTTAATAATAGTACTCTATGACCGGGAATGAAATTTGGACACTAAAAAAGTACTAGAGCAGGGACTATGCTAGGTATAGGAAATTAGGGTTTTAGAGGATACCTGAATAGTAACCCTAGTTCTAGGTTATTATCACATGTTTAAAATGTGGGTGTTAGAATATGATTTTTGAGTAAGTGGATCATGAAAACATTTTAAGATTGGGTTTGGAATTTGGGGACTAAAAAAGTACTAGAGAAGAGAGCATGCTAGGGTTGTGAGATTAAGGTTTCTTCGGGAAACAATATTTGTTCTAGGATATGTGTTGGGATGGTGCACTGCATGAGTATGTGTACATGACTGCATGATGAACTTGAAATAAATAAAATATGAATAACACACTAATCACTTAAAGTGAAAAATCACACGAGTTAGGACCAGTTGTACATGCCCGTTTCACTAGATGAGAATAGTGGCCAGGAGTGTTTTGCCCTAGGGTTGCACATATGATACCATTCCACTAAAATAGAATAATGTCCAAGAGAGTCTTTCCTAGGGTTTTACTTTGTTACCATTCCACTGGTTGATAATAGTGGTCAAGAGCATCTTGCCATAGGGTTGTACTTTGTTATTATTCCACTAGTTGAAAATAGTGGGGTCCTTGGACTCAAAGTGAATAAAATTATGAATAATTATTCCGGATCTATTACTATATGTTTAGGAAAGGAATAAATCATGTCATTGTATTAGTCCAGAAGTATGTCTACAGTGCTTTATATTTTGATGAGCACAATGTACTTAAGTAACACTTTTGGTTTTAGCCTGTAGACAAGTTGATGTATGACTGATCTCATCCTAGTGGATGAATCAAGTCTCTTACTTTTGTATATCTAGGGTATGCCCTGTGTACTTGTACAAAATGTTCATATATATATATTTACCTAATTTACCTGGAATAAATCATGTCACCTATTATTCTGATCTTATGAAATTATGTGACCTTTCTTGATTGTATTGTTACCTTACTCAATATGTAGCACACATATCATCCTTCTTATGGGTGTTGCTCATTCCCACAAGCTGAGATCTCCTTTGAGCCTATGTAGGTAAATAAGGATTTGTTGGATGATTATGCTGCTTATGATGCTCTTATTAGGTTGGAGTGATTTTGCCTGATGCCCGGGGTTGGGATTTAGAGAGATATGTTATCCGCTTATTGTCTTAAATCCATTTTCCTTCTTTATCATTTTCTCTTGGAATATTTACTTTATGTATTTTGGTTCCATTTTCAAAGTAAACTCAAACTCTTTCTTATGTTATGGAGTACCCTTGTTCTATATTTATTATGTCTCGCATCTTGATTTACTTTTCCCTTGTAATTGGTATGAGGATGGTTCGTAAGCCAGACTTATATTAATTATAGTAATAAAACCCATTCATGTTTTTTGTTGTAAATTTTTGGGTGTTACAATTAGGATGATATTGGTGAGAGGAAATGGTTGGGTCCTAATATTCTTCAGGTTTCTACAGATAAAGTTTAATTGATCAAGGTGAGGATGCAGGTAGCCCAAATTCACCAAAGGAGTTATGCGGATGTGAGATGACACCCATTGGAGTTTTAAGTTAGCGATCAAGTATTTCTGAAGGTATCTCCAAAAAAGGGTGTAATGAGGTTTGGATAGCGGGGAAAGTTGATTCCTTGATTTATTAGACCCTTTGAGATACTACAGAGAGTAGAAAGTTAGCATACATGTTCACCTTACCTCCATCTTTGAGTGGAGTACATGATGCATTTCGAGTTTTGATTCTTTGAAAGTATGTGAGTTATGATAGTCATTTTATATAATATGAACCTTTGCAATTAAGGTCCAATTTCACCTACGATGAGCAATTGGTGGGTATAATTAACCAAAAGGAACACGTGTTTAGGTCAAAGATGGTCATGTTAGTCAAAGTTCCGTAGACAAACCAATTAGGTGCGTAAGTTACATGGGAAAAAGAACAAAAAATTGATAAAAATTATCCATGTCTATTTCCAATTTAAGGTATGCAAGTTTTAGGGATGTAACTTTTTGTAAGGAGGCAGGAATGTGATAACACAAAAAGTTATAATAATAAAATTAAATGAAATAATGAGTACTAGAAGGTAAGTGACTTAGTATTTGGTTATCTATTTACAAACTAGAGAGAGAAAGGGGGAAAGGAAAATGTACCATAAACTATCAAGGATAATGTAGTTGCTAAATATTTGTTTTTGATTAAGTATTTTAGTAAAAAATAGATTGACTAGTAATTATATGTTTTTTACCGAATTAAATTTTCTCTGTTTATGTTGGCCTTCGAAACCACAGTAGGGAGTCATAGGGAAAGAAATCAAAGAGTAAGAGTACATACAATAACTCATAATTGTTGTTCTTTTAACTCTAGATGAAGAAGAATTAGAGTAGGTATAGCCAACAATCTAACAACATGGTAACATATATACAACTTATATCATTCTCATAATATTTTCCTCTATCTATGGATTAGTATAACACCCTATTTGTAAAAACCCTAATTATAAACTAGTAATCACATGTAATAATTATAATAATTATTGAGAATGTTTTGTATTAAATGTAGTATTATTATGTGCATTATCATGTCAATTTAGATGTAAATTTAATTAGGGTAAAATTTGGATAGAATTTTGGTTATTAGATTTAATACTAGTTTAACCCATAACTTGTATTTTTTTTTATCGATGATGCCTAATCCTACTAACCAAATGTTTTTCCTTGGTTCACCTTATCTATCTAACCTACCTTACTTCTACAGAGATTTTATTTTTCTACAAATCCCACCCCTCCTACCTTGTCATGTTTCTCTCCTTCACTCCATACTCTACCTATACCCCATGTTTCCCTCATTCCTTGTTTACTAAGTTGTGCGTGACCCTCACCGATATAAGGCCTTCTCCCTCCAAAAAATTCTATCATGAATCCCCCTAAAAACAAGCCTTGAACTATGCTTTCTCTCTCCATCATCCTAAGCTCCTTTTAGCAAGAAATCCCTATTGTTCTCTACGTCAATTTGCCATAATTTTTTTTTTCATTTTCATCTAACAATGTCCACCACCATCATTTCACTCCACTTGCAGTGGCAATAACCATCGTAACCTTTCTTTGGGCTACACCCAAAAGTGTTTGAACCTTTCCTTAGGCTACACCCAAAACTGCCACAACTCCCCTTTAGCTACACCCAAAAATGTCGCACCTATCCCTTAGCTACACCCAAAACCTTCACAAATCCGCCCTTTTTTGCACCAAAAATTGTTGAATCTCCTCTCTTGCTGCACCCAAAACCACCAAACGTCCCCTCTTTGGTAGTGACATCAACTATCATTACTCTTCCTCTTCTCTCCGTCCCCTCTACGTTGTTGCCTCAATTATTTCCTAACCTTTTTTTTTCTGAGTGTTTTTAAAAATTATTTTTAGGTTATTGTTATGTTACATTAAATTATAGTATATGTGTTATTGGGTGTTAATTTCTTAGGTGATCTTTGCGGTGTCGTGGAGAAGACAATCTGTTATGCTTTTTATGTAGCTTGGATTAAGGTAAATCCAATCTTTCATGAGATGGTTGAATTTATGTGTGATTATGTTAGGATTATTTAGATTTATAATCATTCTAGGATTTTATATTATGTAATTATTATGAAATGCATGATAAGATGATAATATGCTGAATAAATAGTACACATGATTTGTTGTTAAATTAAACTATATGCATGTGTAATATGTTAATGTTGATGTATTCATGTCTAGGGCATTATTAGGGTTTGTAATATTGTCAAGTTATGATGTAATGGTCATGATTATTGTTCCATGATTATAATTGCATGGTATCTAGGGTTGAGATGAATATTATAAAAGTAAAAACACGTGATTAGGGTTATAACACGATAATTGCTATCGGCATGACCTCGGGTTAGAAATGCTCCCTTACATATACCATGATGTAAATTTCCCTATTATATGAAGTATTATACTACAAATTTGTACGCACGTGTTTCATGGAATATAAGAGATATTAGAAATGCATGATCAGGGTTGGTGCATGTAAGTTACTAAATACATAAAAAGGAAAAAGTATAGTTAATCGCTAAATTGTAAAGACTACATTCATGTAAAAATATTGTGAATTGTTATATTTTAGCCTTTTCATAAAATAATTATCATAATAATAATAATATTTGGTATGAAATTTGGGATTATAATGGTGAAATAAGGGTTTTAAGGGAATTTTGGTCATTTTGACCTAATGCGCCTAATGTAAATAATTGGTCATGGGACGGCCTTAGAATATTGATAGGTTGAAATTAGTGTTTACTTTGACCTTGACTCTAACTATTGACCTTACGGTTGACTTGGATAATGAAAAAATTGTTAAGTATGTAAATGGAAATTATTATGTGGTATGTGATATCTGTGATCATCCTATAAAATAATAATACTTAAAGTGGAATACCTTGAGTTTGGGAATGGTTTCTCTCTAGGGTTAGCTACTTTAGACATAATTTAGGAGCCCTTGGTTTGTTTGGTTTGATGGTGTGCAGTTGTGCATCAATAAGGACCCAATCAACTCTACAGGTAACCTACAGGTTCTATAAGAGGTATCGATAATTATGGATTAGGTGTCCTAGGTGTTGATGCATATTGCTAAAAAAATTGAATCATGCTAAATGTTGGTGCTGAAAGTGGGTTGATTCCTACAAAATAGAAAATATATAGATAAAGGGAAGAAGATATGAGAGGAGCTTAATGTTGGTGACCTTCAAGATCAAGTACTTACAACAACCAACTAAGGTTTCAACTCTTCGCTTAAGGATGGTTTGACAACTAGGGTGTTTTTTCTCATTCAATATCTGACTCTCCCTTCAACCCCTTCCACTCTATATAGAGTGTTAGTCGACCTTACAAAACAAATCTAACCCATAATGAGTGAATTTGGTTACACCCTCAACCATTGTTGGAACTAATATAAGAACTATTATAATAAGCTACTATTGATTATTTTGACACTTCCAAACCATCTCTATTATGATGGATTCTATTAAAACCTATGATAAGGCTTAAAAAACAGAAAATGCATATTAGTAAAGTCTAGAAACAAAATTGAACTAAGTTTAGCTAATAAAGGAAAATTGGTTTGATTAAAAAGAGGAGGAGTCTTCTTGGTAGGCTGGTGGAATTTTGCTTGATGCTGTGGAGATTTCTTTTCCATGATTTAAGCCTCCTTTGAAGGTTTTGATCTCCCAAAATTATCTTCCCGATGCCCCTTAATTCCTACACATGAAATGGGCTATCTTTGTTGGTTACTTTGGATGTAAGTGGTGGTGTGTAGAGGTGGATATGATTATGGCTTTGTTGAGCCATAATGGATCCAGCCTATGAGCAGTTTGGGGATCCATATTTCATCCAAAACGGAGATATCTGCATGTGGGGTTAACAGATAGTTTTGGTGTTTGCATGGCTTTTCATGATTTCTAGATAACCTTGTTATTTATTAAACTAAGTGAGAAGACACTACAAGAAAAAGATGTAACACCAACGATAACTAATCATTGGTGTTAGACCTTAATAGTGACGATTAATTATCTGTAGTAGATCAAGAAACGAATTTTATCTAAAATAAGGTGAGAAAATTATTAATACTGATGATACTTATCGTCGGTGTTAAGTGACACAAAAATTTCCTTGAATTTTTTTAATTAAAATGTCAGGAAAATAAGTATTGATGATACGTATTGTCAGTATTAAGTAATCTATTTCTTTGAAATCCCATGGAGGAAAAATTACCACTGAGCATAAATGAAAATCTTATTATCAACATTATTGTCCTTAATACCAATGATATATCATCGGTAATAAGAAAAAATTAGTCAGTCAAAATAGAAGGAAAATATTCCACCAATGGATGGTGTAATAATAAAACCTTTATTATCGATGATAAATGCTTAATATCCACAATTTCTCATTGGTATTAAAACAATTTTTTTAGGATAATGAAACGATGTCATCTAAAGTAGTTGGTCTTAATACCAATGATTTATTATCAGTATTAAGAGTAAAAAAAATTTGGGCTTGGAAATGATGTCATGAAAATTAGTTGGCCTTATTACCGACAATACAAGGATTAATACCAACGATTAAAACCATTGGCATTAAGGCTTTGTTATAACCTGAATGTGAGCCCTATTTCTTCATTTATCGTCTTCCTCTTTCGATTTATTTAATTCTCACTCTCTTAATCTGCAACCTTCTCGCCATTTTTTGCTCTCATTCTTCATCTTTCTTCTCCGTTTGTGACAATTTTGAAGGTTTGAATGCTTTTAATTTCTAATTCTTAAGTATTATTTGGTTTAAGAATATCTAATTATGGCTTGTTATGTGTAATTGTAGAACCACCACTGTGCCACCACTAGAGCACCACCGCGCCACTATCGAGTTGAGCTCTGCATCACCGAGCATTGCCAAGCAAATGTACAAAATTAATTTGGTATAATTATTAAGTCTTTATTTTTATTTTATGGTGATATTTGTATATTATTTAAATTGAAATAATTTTTTAATTATATTATTATATTTACGGTTTGATTGGTTTATTAGATTATTGTGTTCTAGCTTTTGGGGAATTGATGCACTAGATTTTTTACAGTTGAGGTATTATATTATTATAGTTAGATTATATGTATAATTAGATTATATATTGTATATAGTTGTTAGTATGCATGTTAGATTAGAAAAAAAATATTAGTATGTCTTAGTTGATGGCCGGTAATTAATATATAAGGCAGTATCTTAGTATGTGTATATGTTTTTAGAAACAATATGTTAGTAGACTTCAAAATCGGTGATATGTAATTTTTATTTTTTTTGGTGAGCTTGTTAGATTTAATTAATATTTTTTTACTAAAAATAATACAAATAATAAAAATAATACAAGAGATAAATAGTTAGAAAAATTGATTTTTATTTGGTATTATATAATAATAATAATTAATGGTCATGCTAATACTTCAAACAAATAAGAAAATAAAAAAAGTTATTAACCTTAGAGAATAATTAGCAATTTTAAATGAAATTGTTTTGAAATTTAAGTCTTGACAGTACAAAATAATTAATAAGTAAGCTTCAACCTAGTTATTAAAAAAATTGAGGTAAAAAATTAATATTTGATACTTCAAAATTTCACAGTTGAACCCTTGTGAAATCAAAAGAAATTAAATAAAGTCAAGGTTAACTTAAAATAAGGGTCTGAGGTTTATTTTGAGTTTGTGCCATTTTTATAGGTGATAAATTTAATTATTAATATGGTAAGTGAAAGTTATTTACTTGAGAACAAATTTAACAGATAAGATGACCTTCGATAAGATTTGGACGAAGTTATGGAATCGTAGGTTTGATGAGTTTATTGAAATGGCAAAAAAAATAATCTAAAGTCACACACTATGCTTTGGGTTTATGCCAAGTTACGAGAAATGGATGTACCACGGTGAAGCACAATCAATGTCAATTGAGGAGGAGAGAGGAGATGAGATGATGCATATTTTGAGTGATTTGTTAGGTAGTACTCATGAGCCTCATGCAGATGGAATCAACGATAATGAACCCTTAGGTGGTGAAAATTTTATTAATAGAGATGATAACAGAACTTTAGGTAGTGATGTGAGGAATGATAGGGATCAATATTATAAAGAATTATTTAAGGAAATGAAGGCAGACTTATATCTTGGATGCAATAATTTCTAGTCACTAAACCTTTTTAGTAAAGTTGATGCATCATAAGGTTTTGAATAAATAGAGTAATAAGTTATTCGATGTACTATTAAAGTTATTGAAAGAAGCTATCCAGAAGGGAAATAATTTGTGTGGATCACATTATGATGCTAAGAAGATGATGAGTAAGTTAGGTTTAGGATATGAATTGATTCACGTGTGCAGGTTTGATTGTGTAATTTTTTGGAGGAAAATATTGAAAGAAATAGTTGTCTAGTATGTGGGACCTCTCAATAGGTTGATGAAAGTATGAAAGGAAAAAGCACCACATAAAGTGGTGTGGTAATTTCCTCTAACATCGAGATTAAAAATTTTGTATGCTTGTAGACACATTGCTAAAGACATGAGATGTCATTTGATTGGGCCTTCTAGGGAGTCAGGGGGTACTATGACATCCTATTGATGGACAAGCATGAATTTTTTTTTTGATTTGAAGTATTTTGATTTTGTCGTTTATCCTCAAAATGTTCGTTTGATGTTAGCATCTGATGGGTTTAATCCAATTGTCATGGGAATCAATTATAGCATGTGGCCGATAATTATGACTACCTATAACTTGCCTCCATGGCGATGCATGAGAGGCCCATTTTTTGTTGACTTTGTTAATCCCCTATTGTTAAGGAGCTTTGATGGATACTGATGTGTCTCTTGGACCATTGGTTGATGAATTAAAATATTTGTGGGTGGTAGGATTATATACACGATATGTTTTTGAGAATCAAGTGTTTAAAATGCGTATAACATTGCTATGGACTACTAATAATTTTCCTGCTCGATCATATCTCTCAATATAGATTGGGTAAAGATATCTTGTGTGCCCTAGTTGTAATAAAAAGCACTCCATTTGTTAGATTGAGAGGAAGATATGATATATTTGACATAGACGATTTCTTCCAAGCAATCATTAGATATGGAAAAGCAAATTATTTAATGGTAAGGTTGAGAAAATAAGTCCTAAAAATTTATCACTTGCTGATATCTTGATGTAGTTGAGTTTCATACAAGATCAACCATTTAGGAAATATTCTAGCAATAGATAGAGAAACATTGATGAATTGAATTGGGATAAGAAAAAAACTTCTATAGGTTGCTAAATTAGTTTGCACTTATACTAAAACATAATTTATATGTCATGTATATTAAGAAGAATGTTTCTTCTAATTTGATTGAGACTTTACTTGGTATTGATGATTCAAAGGACACTGCTAATAGAAAACTTGACTAAGTAGATATGAACATTAGACATAAGATGCATCTTTATTATGATGGAAATAAGATAATGAAACCTGTTGTTGAATATACACTTTCATCACATCATCAAGAAACATTCCTTAACTTTTTGAGAGTTGTGAAGTTTCCTGATGATTTTGCTGGTAATTTGAGGAAGAATGTTTTTGATGCTAGATTGAGTGGGTTGAAGTCACATGACCATCATGCCAAAATGCAAAATATTTTATTGGTGGGTGTACGTTCTATTTTAAACAAGCAAATAAGTGGCACCATTATCGACCAGAGTAACTTTTTCACCCATATATGAGCAAGGAAACTTAATAGGGAAAATTTAGAGAAAGTAGAAGAGCATATCATTCTTATCTTGTGTAAGATGGAATGCATATTTCCTACATCATTTTTTAGTGTCATGGTTCACTTATTAATCCACTTGCCCAAAGAAGCAAGATTCAATGGACCGATTCATGGGAGATGAATTTATCCCATTGAGAGGATATTAAAGGACTTGAAGGATTATATAAGGAATCGTGCTTGGCCAGAAGGTTCTATTGTTGAAGGTTTCATAGCTAGTGAAACATTAATTTTTTTCTATGTACCCAAAAGGTGTTGAGACTAAGTTCAACAAGCCAGATAGAAATGTAGATGCAGTTGTGAAGAAGTGTCAGCTGCTAGTTTTCAAATATTAGGCTCACTCTATTGGTAAGAAGACATAAGTTAAGAAAGACGCTCAGTGCTACTTTTTAAACAATTGTCTAAAAATAAAGAAATATTTGGTGTAAGTGTATTATTATATTCTCTATATTTATCATAATATTATATATTAGTATGCAGTGACAATATATTATTTTTATAGTGATCACATGGATGATATTCAATGGCTTAGGGGTGATGCCAATATTGAAGAAGTACAAAGGAAATAATTTTAGTCTTGGTTCTATTAAATGGTAAGTATTTTTATTAATAACAATTGAAACCTTAATATAATTCTTTGTTAGGGTTTATTATATTATTAATTATTTAAAATAGTAATAATTATAGACATACAAGTTTCATGAAATGAGATAATCTAAATGCACCAATGAGTTGTTTTCCTTGGCATTTGGAGCATTTGATATGGTATTTTCTTATTCAAGTTGCATAATGAATGGAGTTAAATTCTCAATGAATCATACATATCTAAAGAGAAAAACACAAAATAGAGGCGTATGTGTGTTAGGCGAGGGTAGTGACATGTTCTATGAATAATTAATTGAGATCATAGAATTATCCTACTTGTCCAAGTGTTCTATTATTTTATTTAAATGCAAGTGGTTTGATACTATTCTAAGAAAAAAGAGAATTGTGCTTATGAACCATCTTACAAGTGCTTATACTATGGATGAGTGGTACAATGATGACCAATATATTCTTGGAACTCAGGTAAAGTAAGTCTGGTATGTGGATGATTTATATAATGACCCAAATTGGAAAGTTATATGAGAATTCAATCAGCGCAAAATTTAAGATTTAGACAATGATAGTATTTACAACATACATGTGGTAGATGATGTTGAATTGAGTGGCATTGACTTGAACATTGATATCAGAGACCTTTATGACTTTAATATTGTATGTGTTGGTGCTAATAGTGTTGCGGTTGACATTGATGATCAAGATGACATGAGAGACTTCATTGTTGAAGATGAAAACGTGGAACAAGAACTTTTGGATGGAGATGGTGAAGGAGAACTTATTGATAGTGATAACATTTATGATTATGATTAGTAATTGTTTAATAAGTTGAGTTTTTGTACTAAATTTAAATTAGCATGTTATGCATTTTTTTCATTTATGTGTATCATCATAATGTATATTTTTTATATATCAAAATATTTGATAGTTTATATATGGATAACATTATTTCCCAAGGTCATGGTGGGAATGACGATGGACATGATTCATCGCATCCTCGTAGATTGTACTCTAGGTGTTGGAACTCATAAGGTATACAATTTGGCCTATTACATTTGATTTCATCACTATTACGTTAATAATTTTATTATTTCAATGATAAAATTTTATATGCATGTTTCATGTCCTAGGAGGAGGGTTAGAGAAAGAAATAGAGACCATATGATGTTGGAGGAGTTTGAGAGAAGAGGTCAGAAAAAGTTTGAGGTGGACTTTGATTTTCTAGCAAACACGTTAAGTGTGATAGGTCCATATAGTAAATGGTTTATCATATGTATTGGGAATAATATTGAGACAAATATACCTCTGTGTTATAAGAGGTGGTCATATGTCCCTCAAAAGGATAAGGCGAAGATCCTCCCACAAGTTGAGGTAAAGTTTTTTTTTTTGTCTTTTTAATTAAATTATGAAATGAAAATTATATAATTTCTAACTTATGGTTGTGTATATATGTAGACTTATTTTGATTTAGATCCATGGATGGAAAATCTTTCATGGCTTAGAATTGAATTAGGTTTTGATTGAATGGTGGCTGACTGATATAGATATCGTAAATGTGATCATAAAAAAGGATTGGCAGGAAGATAACAATAACAGGCCTTCTTTTTTTAAAGCCAAATGTGTGGTAAATATATATTGATCTATGGAATTTAGAGGATGTAAAGGTAATATTAAATTTTGTTATATAAATCGAATAAAATTACATATAACGAACATGAAGAAATTACTATTTTGTTTGTGAATGCTTTAGCAGAAAAAAAATGCTGCTAATAAGGCAAAACATACCACTTCTTGTCATGGGGCACATACTTGGTCACAATAATGCTACAAGAAGGTATTTTTGGGCTTTTTATTCTTATTTGTTTATCATGTAATGTATTGTAATATATTAAATTTTCTATTATATATAGGCTAATCTAAAGACAAGCGAAATATTACCTTCCGTGGAGACCTATAGAGAAACGCATTTCAAGAATAACAAATGGGTCACTCCCCTAGCTAAGGAGAATTTTGTAATTTAGGTATATGTAATTAATTATAATATATATATATATATATTATTAAAATTTCTTATAATATGTCTAACTTTTACTTATATGTATCAAACAACATGTTACAAAAGCGAGAGGAAACCTTATCCCAAATGGCTTCTTGTAGTACTAATGGTCCTATACCTCCTAAAATTGATGAATAATTGATACTCTAGGACATCTTAGGTAGTCGTCCAGGACATATAAAAGGTGCAGGATGAAGGCTTTCAAGAGAGGGTGCAAGTTGTGATACTTCTTGCACGAGTTGTATGCATGCTGATCTACTATAAGAGCAATAATGGAAATCTCAAATAGAGAAAAGTAAAAAAAATGAGCGAGATTATAGCCTGACAAAAAGCTACATTTGAGCTTCAAGAAGAAGAATTAAGAAAAATGAGAGATTTTATGGCTACATGAGCTTATGGTCATCCATCTCCGCCTTCTAATTAAGATCAATATTAAGATGAAGATGAAGATGTCAAAGATGCTTTTTAGATTTTATGCTAATATTGACAAGTTAAATGTAATAACAATATCTTTGTACACCACTTCAAATGGTGAGTGGTTTGTGGTACATGTAGGAGAACAGTTGTATGAAAACCCGGCATGGATTAGTTTGACATCCTAATCTCTCAAGGATTTGTGAACCAAATTCCTCAAAAGTATTGTGATGGTGCATTTGGTGACTTCTATTTGAACATTGGTTTGTGGGTGGTAAGGGGTACTAAAGAGAATTTTAGTCCCAAGTAGCCTCCACAAGGTTTTTCAAAAATAGTCGAGGAACTTGGTATCTTGATCAGAGACAATCGTCTTCAGGATACCATGCAATCAAACTACTTCTTTAAAGTAGAGATCATCGATATAAGAGGCGTCATCCATCTTATGGCATGGGATAAAATGATCTATCTTAGAGAACTAATCAATGACTACTATAATGACATCATTTTTCCATTATGTTTTATGTAATGTCACTATAAAATCCATGCTTACATGGTTCCAAGGGTTGTGTGGGATAGAAAAATGTGTGTAGAGTCCTTGGTGGAAGTGACTCTTGGACCTTTGAAAAGTATAGAACTTACCTAAAAGGGATTGTACATCCCCACCATATGAGGCCAGAAGAAATGCTCCTGGAGTACATCACAAGTCTTTTTGATGCCAAAATGTTCAGCCAAACCTCACCCATGTACTTCTCAAATGAGCAATTCCTAGATGGAGCACTTTGGAATGCACAACTTATTTCTTTTGAAAGGAAACCCTTCTTGCACTTGGTATGGACTTCAAATCTTATCTTGTTCCTCCATGTAGCTAGAAAAGTCTTCATTCTACTTGTACAAATCCTTTAGACACCCAAACCCTTGGATCATTGCTTCTAACAATGATAGCATACAATACCTCCTAAAGAGTGTATCTGCTACAATATTGGTCTTGCCAATCTTGTGCTTATCTATAAATGAAAAGATTGTAAAAATGCCACCCACCTAGCATGTTTAGGGTTAATTTTATGCCACTCATTTATGTATTTTAGGAACTCGTGATCAATATGCAATACAAATTGTGATGATCGAAGATAATGTGACCAATGATCTAAATCCCTAACAATAGGATAAAATTCTTTGTCATAAGTGTTGTAGTTGGACCTAAAAATAAAACTCTTTATCATAAGTGCTGTAGTTGGACCTAAAACCATTGAGTTTCTCACTAAAGAAAGCCATGGGCTTGCCTTCTTGTAGCAAGAAAACACCAATGCCCACTCCACTTGTGTCACTCTCAATATTGAATATTTTGTCATAGTTGGGTAGGCGTAATATGGGAGCCTTATTTAACCTGTTTTTGATTAGCTCAAAGGCTTCTTATGCAGATTTGGTCCATTGATAAACCCCTTATTTTAGGCACTTTGTGATGGGTGTTAGGAGTGTGCTAAATTATTTTATGAACCTCATATAAAAAGTGGTAGGCCCATGAAGTGATCTAATACTGGTGATGAATTTGAGTGTAGGCCACATTCTTATTTCCTCCACCTTTGACTCAACTATGGAGATTCCATTTTCGGATATAACAAACCTTAGATAGGTGACTCTTGGCTCAAATAATTCACACTTTTCTAACTTTCCATACAATTTGTTGTTCCTATGGGATATAAATAAAATTCTTAAGTGCCTTACATGGTCGTCTCGACTAGAAGAGTATATAAGAATATCATCAAAATACACAACTACAAATTTAGAAATGAAGGGTCAAGGAACTTTGTCCATGAGCCTCATGAAAGTGCTTGGTGCATTTAATAGTCCAAATGGCATGACTAACCATTCATATTATCCTCCTTTGGTCTTGAAAGCATTTTTCCACTCATCCCCTTCCTTTATTTGAATTTGATAGTATGCACTCCTCAAGTTAATCTTAGAAAATATATTTGCCCTATACAAGCAATCCGACATGTCATTAAGTCTAGGTATGGGATACCTATATTTGATAGTGATGTTGTTGATAGTCTTAGTATCCACACACATTCGCATTGTCCCATCCTTCTTGGGTACCAAGAGGGCCACAACTGCACATGGGCTAAGGGATTCCCTTATGAAACCCTTTTGCAACAACTTCCTAACTTATCTTTGCAACTCTATTGTTTCTTGAGGATTCCACTTATAAGCCGATTTGTTTGGGAGTGTAGTATCAGGAAAAAATATTTGGTGCTCTATGCCACTTATAAGAGGTAATTCACTGGGTAACTCATTTGGAAAGATATCCCCAAACTCTCCTATTAAGTACTTGATCCGAGGGTCTAGTGCATGTGTCTTCTCATTAGGTTCAACCATTAAAAACAAGTACAAGGCCTTTACCTTCCCTATGACCCTTTATAACCCTTTACCATAAACAAACAAAGAATTATTACATTGGTATCCTCCATAACAAGTGAGAACTGAATGGTAAGGGGTGTTAGTATAATAGTTTTGCTAGCATAGATCAAGCTATACATATTTATTCTCCCATAATGCTTAACATTCCTATCAAATTGTCATGGCATTCCTAATAACAAGTGACAAGAATCCATGGGGATGACATCACAAACAACACTATCTTGCTAATTTTTCCTTATGGAAAATTAAACAACCATTTGCTTAGTGAATTCAACCATTGAGCCATTATTAAACCATTGAAGCCTATAAGGCTTAGCATGTGCCCTGGTTGAAAAGTTAAGATTCTCCCACATTTTCACAACTACCCCCGTCGAAAATGAGGGAGAATGTTTTACTAAGTATGGTGCACTTGGTATGAAATATGTTCTCCCTTTGTGAATCCTATTCCATGGCCTCCCTTGCTTGCAACACCCTTCTAACTATCAAAGACTCCCCTACATCTAGTAGTACCTCCTCAATCTCAGGCCCTCCCTCCATGGTCGAATGTTCTTGATATCATCTCCCTCCATTTATCCCTTTTCTAGGTCTAGAAAGATCATCACCCTCTTATTTGAGCACTCATTTTGATAGTGTCCAATTCCTTGACACTTACATCACCAAACAACCTAATTTCTACTAGACTCACCCACTTATATCCTTCCTTTACCGTTAACATCAAATGTCTTGTGATTAGAGTTTGGCCTTGGAACTTCCTTGGGTGGGTAAGCTATTCATTCTCAACCCCCAAACCTTAAACTCCTCTTTTCCTTATTATTCTTCTCCACCTTGATGACCAAATGAAACAACTCATCTAAGGTGTAATATTTGTAAAGCTCCACTTTCCTAGAAATATCTCCTCTCAAACCACCTATGAACCAAAACATGGTGTGTTCTTCAACCTCCTCCAGCCCAATCCTCATGATAAGCCTCTCAAACTCTCAAATATACTCTTCCACACTCAAGGGACCTTGTCTTAATGAAGAATTTTTGTTGTATAAATCTTGAGTATAGGAAGGTGGTGTAAACCTATCCCTCATAAACATCTTAATTTTTATCCAAATCCTAACCTTAGACTTGCCCTTCCTCCCTCGATGTTGTACCAAATTTTCCCACCATAAGGAGGCACGCCGTTTTAACTTGAGGAAAACAACCTTAAAGGAGTTTTCATCATTTAATGACCTAGCCTTAAACATTTGGTTACATCTCATTTAGCACTCCAAAAACCCATTAGAATTATAGAATCCATCAAACTCCAAGATTTCTAACTTGATATCATTAAAGGACTCTCTTCTAACCACTCTCCGTTGTCATGATAATATAGGGGAATAGCCAGAATATAATCTATAGTTAGTTAGCTCATCCCCCAAACCATTTAACCCTTCCTCTTCTGATGGAAAATGACTCCTTGCTCTGGGAAGGTTGGCATTTGGCACCAATGACTCCAACATGCCCAACACTATTCTCATATCTATTTGTAATGCTACGATGGCCTTATCCATTCTTAGGTTATGAGCTTATTCAAGACTTAACCCATAGAAACATGTTAATTTTCCATTTTTCTTGGGTTTGCATGTGCAAAGCTGGCACAACCCGAGAGATGAAACAAAAAAAAAACAAGGTAGGCTAAGGCATGATCTTATGGGAAAATGGATAAATATTTTTTTTTCGAGGACCAAGAAAGGATGGTGGCTTAGGTGATAAGGTGACTACATAAGAAAAACCCTAAAGTTACCAACCTTGAGCTTTGATACCAATTTGATGCATATTGCTAAAAAAAAGTTAAATCATGTTAAGTGTTGGTGTTGGAAGTTGGTTGATTCCAACAAAACAAAAAATATATAGAGAAAGGGAAGAATATATGAGAGAAACTTAATCTTGATAACCTTTAAGATCAATTACTTACATCAACAAACTAAGGTTTCAACTCTTAGTCTAAATGGTATAAGGTTTTTGTAAACATTTGCAAGACCACAATTAGCCTTGAGAATGAGGATAGTTTGACAACTAGTGTGGATATTCTCATTCAAAATCTGACTCTCCCTTCATCCCCTTCCACTATATATACAATTTTAGTTGACCTTTAGGAGATATAAAATAAATCTAATCCATAATGAGTATATTTAGTTACAACCTCAACCATAGTTGGCACTAATATAAGTTAACTAAGGTTAGAACATTAAAATCGGATAGTACTAATTATTTTGAAACTTCATATCCATCCATCGCATCATGGCTACTATAACAACCTATTATAAGGCTTATAAAACATAAACTACATATTAAGAAAGTCTAAAAACAAAATTTAACTAATTTTAGCTAATAAAGGAAAATTTGTTTGATTGAAAAGAGGAGTCTTCTTGGTAGGCTGGAAAATTTTTATTCAATGCTATAGAGGTTTCTTCTCCATGATGTAAGCTTGCTTTGAAGGGTCTTGATCTTCCTAAATTATGTTCCCAATGCTCCTTAATTCCTGCACAAGAAATGGGCTGCCTTTGGTGGTTACTTCAGCCGAAAGTGGTGGAGTGTAGAGGTGGATAAGAATATGGTGTTGTTGAGACACAATGAATCCAATCTATAAGTAGTTTGGGAGGCTATATTGCAGCCAAAATGGAGCCATCTACATGTGGGGTTGATGGCTAGTTTTGGTACTTGCATGGCTGCTAGATAATCTTACTATTTATTAACCCAAGTGAGAAGAAGTTTGAAGTCTTCAACTTTTAAAAAATCAATAAGTAGATAATTTTTGTTTTGGGGTGCTCTCACATCAGGTGTGGTGGGTACTGTGTTGCCTTGTGTACCTGTATGACTAGAGTGTTGTTATGCCGCTAGGTTGGATGGTTATGAGGGTACTATGATACTTTATGTGCTGGTATGACCGGTCTACTTTTATGTTCTTGAGTTATTATTGTATCTCCCTCAAGTAATTAAAAATGGAAGCAACTCATGTGAAAGAATGTAATAGATTTGCTCTAGGTTATTATTTCTGTATCTATTATTGTGCACTATGTGGGTTGGTAGTTAGCTTTGTGCTTTACCCTTGTATTTGGGTTTGATTTGGAATTATTGATTTGGTAGTTTTTATAGTGCCCTACCTTGGTATTTGGAATTGATTTGATTAGTCGGATATAACTATTATTTACCTTGAGATGATGTGAAGTGATTTAGTATGATTTATTGTTGAGCATGAGACTTGATGTTGTATACATTATCTCATAATTATTCTATGCTGTTGTGGCATGTGCTTTGTGATTCAAGCATGCTTTTTGGGTTTTTGTGTGATTATTTGGAATGTGTGTATGCTGCCTTTTGTGAGGTGTTGTGATTTACTCAGCACAATGAAGTTGTACTAATAATACATTTGTAGATGACTATGTGAAGGGTTTAAAGTGGTTCAAAGCATACAATAGACAAGGATAAGTGGAGCCCTTGGGAAGTTGGAATGGGTTTACAAGTCTAAGAGTTAGGGTAAATTGGTATTATACCTTTGGTAACTAGTTTTTGTTGTGACCTATTTTCATTTGGAATCTTATTTCCCTTGTATTTTGATTATTTTTGTTGTATGGATAATATTATCCATAAATCTTATCTATGTATTGCTTTATATTTGTGCTAATTATTTTGGATATGACTTGTTTGAGCCTTAGTACTTGGAATAATAAAGGGAAGGGAACCAAAATTATGCTAAATGTGGTGGTAACACCCATTATTTATGAAATTAACACTTTCACAAAATGAAAATTTTAAGTAGTAAAAAGGAGGGTTGCAATTAGCCATTGTTGTTATACTAGTTTGCTGATAATTATAACACCAATTTAAATATATTTAATTGAACTTTGAGGTTCTCTTTAGTTAGTTAATATAATTAAATATTAGATAAATGTTAATCATATTAGTAAATAAATGTCGCTAACTTATTGAATTTTTTTAAACCCCGCTACGGATGACCACTATAGGCAACTTTGCTCACCATGGTCTTCTTATGGTTTTTGATTTGTGACTTGGCATGTCGTTTTGAAACCAAACATAAATGAGAGATATGGACACCTCTTGACCTTCTCCCTCTCTAATTTTATTCCTTTTTTGGGTCATGAATTAGGGGACCCATTTATGTCCTCACTGGGGCATTATTGGCTGTGATTTATAATTTCTTCAATTAGGTAGTGGTCTGGTTTGAACGACAAAAGAGAGGATTCTAGTAAAAGAAATTTAATAAAAGTACAATAAGCAATATTAATATATAGAGACTTTTGATGTGCTTTGCATGGAGATAAGAAACTAGAAAAAGGTAAAGTGAAATAGGAGGGATGGTATAAAGTAAAATAAAAAATAAAAAATTAAGGATGATAATATACAAAGTCTGGTGTTCCAACTAAGAAACTTTATGGACTCACATAAATTAATTTATCAAGGTTCATAAAGCAGTAATAATGGGGGAACTTTTACTAGCATGTAAATGTTAAAAATAATAGTTTATCAATCTCAAATCACTAGTCTCACAAGCCTTAGTCACGTACTATATAATTATTAGGGTTTGTAGTAGATGCAATCATTGTATTTAATTAACACATTTAATCTTAATGATATATATTAAATATTATTATAAGACTGTTTGACTATCAAGTTGATATTGATTCAGATAACATCCTGAGGTAAGTAATTTATCCATTGGCCCTTTTATACTTAAACATATGATTACTATAATTATTTTTTATTCTTTATTTTTATAAAATATTATTTTATAAACTATACATATTTTAAGTCATAAATATCTGAATTTCACACTTTGTATTTTAAACGGAAATGAGTTCAAGCTTTTATTGATATTTGATTGATTTATTGTGACCATTTTAAAATTTGATAATTTTATTATTATTTGTTAGTAGGATATCTTCTAAAATGTTTTGTGACTATGCCCCCTAAGGGTGGGGTAAACCTTTTTTAACCCATTTAGTTGTGTGAAGTACCTAATTGATACTTCTTATGTTCATAGCAAACTACTTAGGATATCCTTTTAGAGCCCGCTCACTACTGGGGGACTCGTCGTTTAGGCTGTTGTTTATAGACCTAGTCAAAAGGGACCTATGGAATTGTTATTGCCATACATCATGGTCACAGTCATTTCAAAAATTTTATTTTGATTATTATTAACTATAATCATTCTAATGGACTTAATTTTTGGGTCTTACCTTCCTTTTTATATTTATTTATCAAGTGATTGTTTGCTTGATTATTTATCTTACTTGAATTTTTTTTATTATCATTTGTCATAAGCTATTATGTTCGTTTTTGATGGAGTGTTCTCAAATTTATTTATTTATTTATTTTAAAAGTGTAATAATTTATTTTTCTCAAAGTATCTTTATGATTTTAAGAATATATATATCTTTCTAAATCATTTTTTTATGTGTTATCATTTTATAACTTGGTCTCCGTTTTGGCCGATGGGTTAGTTACTTATTCATTTGTAGTTTTGATCATTAATTTACTTACATTTTAGATGATGAGAACAATGCTTAACTAGAAATACTAAGATCGAGAGAGTAGTATTGGGATAGGTTGTACGAGTCCATTATTTAGCTAATTATTTAGTTTTCTATTGGTTTGTTAGACTTTGTTATGTTTGTCGCTTTTGATAAGCACTGTTGCAGTCATTTGTCTATCTATTTTTGTCAGCATTTATTGAATTTCAGAAAAAAAAAATTATAAGATCTTAGTAAAGCTTTGTTATACTATTATTGATTCTTTAGAGTTGTTGCGCTTTAGTATTGTTAGCTATGTAGATTCTTTTATATAGATAGCGATGTATAACATCTCTTGAATAGGGGATGGTTTCGGGGTGTTACATGCTTTCTCACATGCACCATGGTATTAGCTGCTATATTACATGTCAAATCATGCAATAAATCTATATGTATTTGTTGCATAGAATACATGAAATGTAAAAAATGCATTATTAGGATTTGTACATGTAAGTTTTGAAATGCATACAAAATGGAAAGAATAGCAAATCACCAAACCTTAGAAATTATCTACATGCTAACATATTTTAAATTATTGTCTTTTAGAATTTTAATGAAAAAGTATTCTTATAATAATTTTTGGTATAAAATTGAATAACTATGGTGTAATTAGAATTTTAAGAGTATTTTAGTCATTTTTGACCTAATGTGCCTAATATGAATAATTTGACCTAGATTGACCTTAGTGTTGACTTTGACTTGGACCATTGACCTTAGGGTTTACTTGAATATTTAGATATAAAGGAAAAACAATGAAGGGAATATGGAGTTATTGGGTAATATTTGATATTTATGATCACCTCATAAAATATTAATATTTAAAGTGGAAGACCTTAAGATTGGAAATGGTTTACTCTCTAGGGACACTACCTTAGATATGAGGTAATAGTCTTGATTTTTAATTTGTTTTCATTGTTTTGCCTTAGTACCCCAGTAAGGCACTAATCTATTATCTAGGTAACCTATGAGCCCTATAGGGGGTATCGATACCAAATGATTAGTTGACCTAAGTTGGAGGGTAATGTGTTTCCATGAGTGCACCAATATAACCTTTATATGTATTTGAGTTACATTGTCGGGAGAGTGTTATTTTGCGCTTTGTGCCTATGTCTCTATGTTGTAAGGTTGGGAGGGTGTTGTGATACTTTATGTGCTAGTATGATCAGCATACTTTATCCTTCTTAGGGCTACATCTTGTATCCCCTCGAGTAATACAAAATAGAAATAACTAATGTACATGGATATAAGTAATATATTTGATTATTGGTTCGGTAGTTGGCTTTATGCCTACTTGTAGTTTTATGGATTGATTTGATAGAATGGTTGGGAGGGTACTGTGTTACTTTATGAGCTAGTATGATCGGGGTACTTTATAAATCTCTAGGCTATCAATATTCTTTTAATCTTAATTGAAATTGACTTGGTTGGTTGGTCAGTAGAGACTTAGTATTCTACCTTATTGGTCAAGGATTAAGATATGGTTATGATGTGTTGAGATGAATGAGAAATAGATAAGTGTGTTGGTTATAGAGTATGAGACTTTGATGTTGTATATGTTCTCTTATTGTAAGCGTATTCTTAATATTGCATGTAATTTGTGCTTTAAGTATAGTTTCTACTTTCGTCTGATTATGTGTTATTTTAGCATGCTACCTCTTGTGAGGTGTTGTGATTTACTCAATACAAAGAAGTCATATTGATACTACATTCACAGATAATTGTGAGCTATAGTGATTTACCTAGACTGGCACGAGGCACTTGAGTGTGTCAAAGATAAGTGGGGTCCTTGAAGGAGTTTCCAAGTTTGAAGATGGGCTTTTGGGTCTAAGAGTTTGGAAAAATCGGTGATGTACCTTTAAATGTTATCTTTTGATATCTATTTGGAAAAATCCCTTATTCCATTTTGATTATGGTAGTCATATGGAGTATTTTTATCCACAACTTTATCTGTATTATTATCTTTATTTTTCCCCCATTGTTTTGGTTTGGATATAACTTGTTTTATCCCTAAGGAGGGTGAGGGGACTAAAATTATGCTAAGTATGGCGGTAACACTCACTATTTTGCAATTAATGCTTTTGAAAAATAATTTTTTTAAATAGTAAATTTTAAGGTGTTACATTTACTGTAGCTACTATTATTTTTGAATGATATTTATTATGGTTTTCTTAAGAAAACTAACTTGTTATATTTCATCATAATTATCTTCATGTTTCACCACTATTATGTTTTGCTTTGTCATCATTTTTCACCATAATTTTTCCTTGATATGGATATTTGTTTGTAAAGAAACATTTCAAGAACATTAAAATATATTTCATCTTATTATTTGATAATTCTATCAAGAGATATTTTAATTTAATTTTTTATTGACATAATGATGACATTAATAAGATACACAATGGGCATGATATATACATTTACATGGTAGTAGTTGTGGAGTATGGGTGGTAGTTGGCAGCAACAACAATGGTGGTGAATGATGGTTGTGGTTTTATGACGTAGTGTGAGCAGTGATGGTTGTGGGAGATAGTGGTGGTTTGGTGGCTATGCTGGGACATGGTGATAGTAGAGGATTTGTAGGGTAGGGGTGGTGAGTGGGGTAGTGTAACACCCTAATTTTTAGTAGTGAAAGTAAAATATCGGGGGTTACCATTGTAATTGACATAAGTCTGGTTTGTCCAACAATCCTTACATCACTCATAAGGCTAAAATTGTTTATAATAATACTAAGAAATTAGAAATGGGAGAAACATTTATAATATAATATAAGTTTGGAGACAAACTCCGAGTTACAATAAATAAAATACAAAATAAGGGGTACTATAGATCTAGAGTCCAAAAGTTATCTAGGAAAATATATCAACTAGATAATATTACTTTTCACCCAAACACCCAGTATATATAATGAATCATTCATCCCCACATGGTGCATCGTTAGCAACATAGCCATCTAGAAGATCTTCTGAGATCTACACACAAGAATTAGGGTTTCTTACTCGTAGGAATAAGCAACACCCATAAAAAAGGGTGGTTAGTATGATACGTACCACGAAAGGAAACAATACTAACGAATCAAGGATACAAATAACATATGCATTCACAACTAATGATACGTACACATTCAAACCATTGATACATCTCATAAGATAAATATTGATCCAGGTCTCTTTATTAGATATAACCATTTTCATTATTTTATATACATTGAGTTCAAGAACCCTACTATCTTAAACTAGTGGAATGGTTTGAAGCATCTTCTTAGAGACAACACACATGAGCCACTATTATCATCCAGTGAATGGATCTAAAAAATATCACCTTCTTAGGGTAAAATGCTCCTAAGCCACTATTATCTCCTGTGGAATAGATATAAAAGCATCACCTTGGTCTTGACTCATGTACTCTTCCACTTTAAGTCATTAGTGTCTTATCCATAGGTTATACGGTTATATTTTCATTCACAATGAGTAGGGGCCCTATTATTCTGAATCCTGTGGAATGGAGTGAAACACCTTCTCAGGGAAAAATGATCCCAACCACTATTATCTTTGGTGTAATGGATATATAAAATCTTCATATTTTCAGAGAAAAACACTCCTAAGCCACTATTATCTCTGGTGGAATGGAATATACAAACATCATCTTCTCGAGGCAGAATACTCCCAAGCCACTATTATCTCCAGTGGAACAGATATATAAAAACATCACCTTATCCCTACTCAAGGGCTCTTTCACTTTAAATGATCAATATCTTATTCATGATTGATTTATAGGGATTGAACACATTTAGACAGATAATCACATCACATAGGTCAAGGTCCATAATCTCCTCACACCCTAATTCTACACTCCTAGCATCATTCTCTCTTATTGATTAATCAACGACTAATTATAATATATCATTATCAACTATCATCATTATTATCATACCCGTAATTCATGATCTAACTCCACGTCATTCACATATAGTAATAATCTTATCCAAAAGTACTACTCACATAATTACCGAAACCCTAATTTCATAGGTAGTCATAATTCTTCCTATAAGACTCATATAAATACCAAATTCAATATACATTCCTATAATGCCAACATTAACAGCATATCTTGAATTGTGGATTAACACTAGGGTTTTACACATAGAATACTAATATTATAATTTTAGGTCACTATGCCCCAATTATACCATTATTAAATATTGAAGAACCTAAGACTAACAATAATTTTTCCAAAACATTTCACAGGATATCATTATTATATTTTAATCCACCTAACACATTACAATACCAAAATTTCCTTATTACCCCATAATGACCAAAATGCCCTTAAGGATAACCAATAGCCTTTATTTTATAAAATCTTGTATCTTCCATAACCATTATTTTTATGAATCCATCATTTATCATCAAAACTCATAAATATTCTTATGTCCACTTATCATAGCTTATTTGGCCTATATTTCATGCTATAATATATACTCCTCACAAATACGTCAGTATCATGATAAAATCATATCCATACCTCTTACCCACTCTTATTTTATTTCAAACATATATTCCATATAATCACAATATGTCATCAACAACATACATTAAATCATATAGCAATAATATCATGGAAATTCACTTAACCATACAAGAAAATAACTTAAAACCCTAAAACATCAATTAGTATCCTTTACCAACCAAGACCATGGGCTCTAATCACATATATCCTAGACTTCCTCCTCTGAGATAAGTGGAATATCATCTATGAAAAATAACATCATACATGGTTAGGTTCAAAGAGTATAACCAAGGTAAATGTTAAGGTAAATGAGGGTAAAATGGAAATAATAGGAGTCAAATGAAATCTTGAGTTGTGCGAATGTGTGATGGAATGTATGGTGGAGCTATGGAGTAAATTTGGTGTTGTTTGGATAAGGTTTGAGGGTAAAAAGAGGGTGTACAACTGGAATGGGTTGCACAAATGTGCAGTAGATAGTGCACACCCAGACTTAGAGTTGGAATGGTGCATGGATAAGCAGAGCAAAGTGGCACGGCCGTGCTTGATCACTTTCAGCTCAGAATAAAAATCGAGCATATTCTCCTGGGCTTGAGATAAGAAAATTTAGTGTTGCACGGTCATGCGCAAGCCATGTATCTTATAAAAATGTGATAGATGTGAGGGAAGAAGAGGAAAAATGGTGGCGGTCGGTGACGATGATGAAAGGGGAGGAAGGAGTGACCTTGGTGGTTAGTCCACTGGGCTTTGGGTGGTGTGTGGTGGTGCGGTAGGAAAACAAAAATAGGAAAGAGGAAGAAAAAAAGAAATGAGGTCAAAATGGGTAGAAATGAGGTCAAAAGAGAAAGGATGGAGAGTGATGAGTAATGTATATATATATATATGGTGGTGGTGTGCAAATGACAAAAGAAAAATTTAGAGGAAGTGTAGGTCGAGCTAGACGATGTAGCGGAGATTTTCACCGAAGGTGGTTGGGAGGCGATGGTAGAGTGTTGAGGTGAAAATTTCAGAGGGTGGAGCAAAAGATGGAGATGGTTGTGTGTGAGTTGTGTGAGAAGGAAAAATGGTAGGGGAGATGGAAGGTGTGCTTTTGCAGGGTAGAGAGGCAGTACAGGGATAAGATGGTGAGGGATGATGGATGATGGTGGCTGTAGTGGCGTGATGGGAGTTGGTTGATGGAGCAAGTTGCAAGTTGGAAGTTGCAGAATAGGGTTAGTCAAACTTTATGGCACAAGTGACGAGGGAAAGGAGAAGGAAAAAGTAAAGGAGAAAGAAAAATAAAAAGAGAGAAGGTTTTGGATTAGTTTTATATAATTTCGAATAAGTCAAAATAGGTAGAATTAGTGACAAATTTTAGTGGAATTAAGACCAGGTTACAAATTTTGGTTTATCCAGGTCAAAGATTTGGATTTGGTTAAGGTTTCTGGATTAATAAATTTGGTTAAAGCTAGAATAAGAATTTTTTGATATTAGAATCAAATTAGGATATTGATGATATGAGACTAGGCAAAGCAAAATTTTTGGGGTATTACAGGTAGCTTTAAGGCCTCTGTATTTTTAAATTTATGCAAAGAGTTTCCTATTTAAAGAGAGTTTTATATTCTACTTTAAATGAAATTTGAGAATCACATATTAAGGGAATTTTTAATTTGTTTTCAAAAATTTATCAAATAAATTTCATTATTGTAATAATAACAACATTATACAATTAATGATAATAATTATATTATTACCATTATTATTATTATTATTATTATTATTATTATTATTATGATAACTATAATAATAGTTGTAACAAAAAGTTGTTAATTATGACACTTACAATAAAATAATGACAACACAATTTAGATTAGATTCGTAAGAATAAGGTGATGATGATAACATAGTTTTAGAGTTGAGAATAATTTGCTTTTAAATCTCCAATAAAAAAAATGCACATTTCCCCCTTAGTTATCTAAACAAGGAATTTAGACTACCAAATTTGAAAAGTACTGTTTTAAAGCTACTCTGACTTACCCTCTATATATATTTTTTGGTTTAAATTGCCTTTAAAAAGCAAATTGGCCTTAAATTTCTTGTACTAGCTATTCATATAAACCATTAAAATATTTTATCAGGTAAAAATAATATCATTTGTTGTAGGACTAAGGATTGTTTAAAGATTAACTTATAGTAGGTTATATCTGTGATTAGTTGATAGCATGTTTTATTAGTTGATCCGACAGTTGAATAATATTAGATGTTTGATACCAATAATAATAAAAAATAATGGTTGATGATAGTGGATTGAATGCATAAAATAATTTGAATACAACTATTTTTTGATAGTCTAATTAGAACTTCTTACCTTGTTTTTTTTTTCTTTTTCTAAAATGACTTTAACTCCAAGCTATATATTAAAAAACTATTTGCCAAAAAATTTATGTATTTAATTTGCTAACATATATAACTATCAATTAAGTATTAGTATACAAATAACTAATGCTATTTTCTATTCATATAAGCTAACAAAATCTAATATATATCAACAACTTATTAATACAAGCCTTGAATTAATAAATAACAAATAATAAATTTTATTAGCTAATCAAACTAGTTGATGATACTACCTATTTTTATAAATGATTTTAGAATATTAATTTTGAATATATGAGTACAATCTACCCCTATTTAGATCCCTCCTAATATCACCCCACATGGCTAATATGAACAATTCAGTGTCAAACCCTCATATTATCAGTTTTATATAGTAATACCTTTAAGTTATCAAATAATAATATTGTGTACATAATTTTACAAGTTTTGTATATATTATGGGTTCGATGAGATTGTTTATGAGCTATATACGTGGATATTGTAATTTGCAAGAGAATTTTAAATAAGTTGGTAATATTTGTTTTAGCATGTTTCGCTACACCGAGGGGAGGGGGAGGAAAAAGATCCCTAAAATTGGAGTAGGGAAATCCAGTTGCCTAAGAGCATGAGTCAAATAGGTGACAAGTAGCCATTGGTAAGTAATGAGCCTTAAGCACCTCGCCATTGTGTTGTTGAGCTTGTCTTGTAAGTTACCTTTGTTGGAGTAATGTTAAAGTAGTTGTTAGATTTTTTTTGTTTGATTGATTTGATAGCTTGGATTGTTTTGTTTTTGTCTTGTGGGTTGAACTATTCACCACATACACATGCATGCTGCATTTATAGTCTAGGGGTGGGTGAGTCATAGATCTAGGTAGGCCAAATAATTTTTTATTATAATTATTGAATTGATTTAAATAAGTTCTCTTTTTCTTCAAGGTGGATTTTGAACACTTATTTAGTGTTCCTTGATGTGATAGGTGGGGAGACCGATTCTTTTGGAGTTTTTTTTCACTCTTCTTCACTATTGTTTTACTTATTCAAGATGAGTTTTAGTTTCTAGTTTTGGATACACACATTAAATCACTTCTATTCTTCCTTCTCAATCTCTCTAATTCTAGTTTTTGTCACAATAATTATGGGCATTGATTTGTAGTTTAATTACTCTCTCTCTTGAGTGCACAATAATGTGAGTTATTGTTTGAACCTTAGGGGTGAACTGACATTAGGATTGCACCATCGTGTGGTCTAACTATTACTTTAGGGATAATGATTCAATTTACAACACATCAAATCTTAATTGATAAGTTATTCTCATTCTTGCTTTTTTGGTATCCACTGTTTTTAATTGTTTATGTATATCTGTACACTTTCAAACAATTTGAAGTGATAATTGTCATGATATACATAGTATTGTTGGTTTTGATTTTATTTTTGGTTCTTTTTTTCATTACCATCTATTACAGCTTTGTTTACAATAATTGGTTATTTTGCTCCATTCAAATTTAGTTGAATTTGGTACTACTATGTTTCGTATGCTAAAACTGAATGAGACATTGTTTGGATTTGGTTGTTTGCATCGGTTGATGACCTTAAAATATTCCTATGTTCACATTCCCCCTGGTTGTTACTGTAAATTATAATGTGAATGAGACTAGGAGAAGTAACAACTGTAGGGTAGAAACTAGCTTTGGGCCTAATTTTGTTAATGACTTTCTCATTGCAAATGATGTTCTTGATAAGATTGACATGGACTTCGTGTATGGTCACTTAATTGAGGAGGATCTAAAATCCTATAGTGAGGTAGTGACTTTTATTGATGCTGATTTATATAATGAAGTGACTAAAGAATGAATTAGATTGAATAATGGAAATTAGACATGGGACTTAGTTGACTTACCAAGAGGATGTAAACCAATTACATGCAAATAGGTCTTTAGAAAGAAATTAAGGACCAACGAAATCATATATAAGTTTAAGGCTATATTGGTAGATGTAAGATACAAAAAAATGTCGAAATTTTAGATACTCATTTTCTTATGATTAATATTTCCCTTATGCATACTCTATTTGTCTTGTCTATTATCCATGAACTTGTAGTCCATTAGATGAATGTGAAAGCAACGTTTTTGAATGATGACTTAAAAACAAATATTTATATGGAGCATTCTAAGAGTTGTGTGATTTAGGGTTAGAAGAAAAAATTATGTAGACTAATAAAATCTTTGTATAACTTTGCACAAGCTCCTAAATAATGGTATGAAAAGTTTAACCAGACTTTAGTAACTGATGGTTATGTCGTAAATGCATCTAATTCTTATGTTTACTCCAAGGTGTTTGGAAATGAATGTATAATCATATATCTATATGTGGATGATATGTTGGTTCTTGGTACAAATGTGACTATGTGGAATGAGGCCAAATTGTTTTCATCCTCTCATTTTGATATAAAGGATTTGAATGAAGGTAATGTGATTCTTAGTGTTAACATGAGGAACACAGCGAATGGCTTCTCTTTGTGGCATGCACATTATGTTAATTTCTTTTGAAAAAGATTAATTATTTTGATGAAATGTGTGTGAAAAATCTCTATGATTATATCATGCAATTGAAAAATAACTAAATCTCTAGTGTTTCACAAGCTAAATATACTAAAATCACATAAAGTGTCAGGTGTAACACCCTAAATTTTTGAGCTAATTTTATTTGTTTAAACTATATATTTTGTGAAAGAAAAAATATAAATGCAAGTGTTACTACCACTCTTAATATGAGTCTAGTTTTTATGCCATTATCAAACTAAAAGGAAGGCAAAACAATTCAAACAAGTTACAACATAGAGAAACACATGATAAAATAATAATATAACAAGATAATGTTGTGGGTATCAACTCCAAAATATGCAACAAAAAGAGAATGAGACATAAGAGTCAGACATATTTGGGGTTATAAAAGAACATAAAGTTATCATTAAATAGCTCATACTCTAAGTCTGAATCCATAGTATAATCACTCCTTTATGGACACATCATTATATAAGTCAATGCCACCATCCTCTAGTACCGACAAAAGGTCACCTACAAAGTGCATTATTAATATGCTAATGTAATGAGTAAACAAGACCTCCTATATAGACACAATATGCAATAAATAAGGCATGAAGTAAATATAGTAAAACATGCGATACACATACATAATATCACAAAATACTCATACCAAACTTAAAGAGTGAACTCAATAATATTCATATATCTCCTAATCTTATACTTAATCCATAATAGGTATCATGACCACAACAATTTCATATTCAAATAAATGGACTTTCTACCACTACCAAGTCCAATATATATAATTAACATAACTCAACATAATTAATATAGACTGGTTATCTACCACTAGCTAACACAACATAAATCAGTAACATAGCTCAATTAAAGTTGGACCCTCTACCATCAACTAATCCAATGTAGATAGTTAGAAAATCTCAATAATAAGGTGGGCTAAAACCCCTAGCTAATCCAACATATATTGTTAGCACAAATAAAAAGATAAAGTTGACTAACACCACTAATTGACTCAATATAGATAGCCAACATTGCTCAAAAGATAAGATATACTAAAACCACCAGTTAACTAAATTTAGATAGCCAAAATTGTTCACATAATAAGATAGACTAATATTACTAGTTGGCCCATTATACACAAGCAACATTATTCAAATAATAATATGGACTAAAATCACTAGTTGATCCACTAAGGGAAGTCAACACATAATTCCATTATCTTCCACTTTATTCATGAGTATCTTACTTAGGTTCATCACATTACTCATGCTAAATACCCATACTTTAAACATTTATTCCCATTTTGATCAATATTCCATGAAGTGAAAGGCTAATTAAGAAATTCAACTTCAAAGATGAACCCATCAAAAGTACCTCTAAGTTCCAAACAAACTAGTTAACTACTATGGGAAATAGACCATAAGAAAATAATGCAAAACAGACATATTAGTTGATTGGTTTGGATGACCAATCAATTACTTTCACAAGTAGATTGATACGACTTCACTAATTAACTGGTGTAGATCGAGGCTAAACATCCAAAATTTCTAGTTAGCTATTTTATTGGTATAGGAGACCATTCAACCAACTCCTTTAGACAACACACAAATGACTTTTTCTTATGAAACCTTACAAAATCATAAAATGAAATATACACTTTATAATTATAACCTCAAACAATCAATCCAAACATAAATCATACTACATGCAAACCCATAATTTCCTCAATCAAATAAACTAAAACCTATCATGCTCCTTTAACCATATTCATGCTTCAAGCACGTAAGCATGATCTAAAAGAGAAATTTAACTATGGATACATTCTTCAAATAACCATAACCTACAACTCATTTATCTACATTTGTATGGTCTAACCGGATTTACTTGTCAAGAAATATCTTCAAGTAAGGATTTTTACATGTTTATAATCACTTTGTATTAGAGAACATGTTCAAAACACTTTTACTCAAAGACCATGGTTTTTTCAAATATGTTTATTTCTTTGTTTTAATTATGTGTTCTTGTATTGTTCTCATCATTTTACATTCATTCATGTATGAGTAGTTTTTCATTCTAGGATTGAATTAAGTTTGCTTTTATTACTGGCTTGATGGATTAATCAAATTACTTTAAGAAATTGCTTGGTTACTTTATTCAATTGCTAGGGTTCAATTATTTATGGTTAATTCAATTAGTCATTGATTTGACCTAAATAGGTTGTTAATTGAGGGACTAAAAGGTGAAGATAAAAATATTTATGTTTGAAATAGTAATTAAATGAGGATTGATTGATCATAAAGGTATTTAGTGATCCTAGGGAACATACTAAATTAATGTGAATTTAATTGGTTTAATTTCATTTAGCACCATGAAAATAGAGTTTTAGACTGAGTTAGGTAAGACTTTATTTTTTTTTAAAAGAGGCTAATAGTTATCATGTGTTAGTTGTTTCTAACACATAGAGTGATATGAGATGCAATTGACTGATATGTTAATTCACACTAGAATCATAACTTTGGTGATCCTAGGCTTGTTATTAACTAATTGAAATTTTTTATTAGTAATTTGTAGAGTGTTTATCATTTTTCCTTATTTGTGCAATATCCTTACAATTGATTTGTTAAGACAATAAAAAAATAGTAGTTAACAACAATGTCCATGTGGATATGGCCTTGTATTGTTACACTGGCATATTTTTGCTTGTGGATTAGGGTAAATAAAGAGAAAAATGGAGCTTCATTGTGTTGCAAGGAAGGCTAGTTTAGCATAAAATGAGACAGAGAGGGTCGGATTTGAGATCAAAGGGGAAACAAGAATGGCTAGCCACTTGATTGAGGTGTGAAAAAATGCGAGGTAGGATGGCTTGAGGTATGGATATGTTGAAAAGGTGTAAAACACCTCATGATTAGATGGTAAGGAGGTAAAATGTCGGATCTTCATTGACTAGAAGATCTGCATGGCACAACAAACGAGGGATGGTAGATAGAGATAGATAGATAGAAAATACAGGTAACTAATCAAATGATTCCCCGGTTTGAATAAAATTTTCACCATTATTTTTAATTTCATTATTTTTTAAATATAATACAAAAAACTTGTTATACACGAGGTATTACATTATGCTCCTCATGAGTTATACTAGACATGACATTACATATGTTGTGAGTAGAGTGAGTAGGTATACTCACCACCTAGGTAGTGATCATTGGGTTGCATTTTTTCGTTTACCTAGATATCTTAAGGGTACTAAAGATTGGTGTTTGTATTTTTGTAAATTTCCTACTATTTTAGAAGGATTTATTGATGAGAGTTGGGTTTTTGATAATGTTGGGCTTAGCTCCACCAATGGTTATGTGTTTTCATTGGGATGAGGAGCAGTGTTAGGGAATTATGCTAAGAAGATATATATAGCTTACTCCACCATAGAGTCGGAATTCTTTGCCCATGAGTTGGTTGGTTAAGAGACAAAGCGGTTGATGAACATGTTAGCAGATGTGCCCATGTGGAGGAAAATTTGTCTATGAATTTCCTAACGATGTGATTCACAAGCAGTTAATAGCATTGTCAATAATAGTGTATGTAATGGTTAGAGAAGACACATCAGTGTAATTAGACATAGTTTGCTAACACAATTTGATGTAGGAGAAAACACTCAAGAATTGGCTTTCATAATTATGGAACCAATTATTATTCATTTGAAAAACATCTCCCACAAATTTGAAGATCAACAGATAGTTACGTTGCTAGAAATGTACTAAACAAACAACTAAGTGTTTACATGCATGTCCATGACATGCATGGAATGATGACCACGTGCATGGGGAGTTTATTTTTTAGCATTGGTCAAGCAGTATTATTAATGTAATTAATTAATTAATTAAGTAGTAGAGTTGGACAATAGATAAAGCATAAAGTTAGCATACAGTAGCATAAAGTTAGCATAAAAGTAGTATAATATATTTTAGCTTGAAATCTTTTGAATTATGATTAGTGGTAGAATGGTTATAGGCAGCCATAGAAGGCACGATTATGGACCTTAAAGTTGAAGATCAAGTCAGAAGTTGAATACAAGTTGAATTTTGTGTGAGTTCAATTCAAGTTAATCGAATATGTGTGAACGGTTTAGTTTGAAAGTTTTAATCTATTTGTTTGTATGAATTAGAGATTAATTCATATCTTTTCTACCCTCCATAATCTATATTTTTCCAGACATAATTATCATCAAAACAAAACTCTAATTCGAAGCTAAGTGAAGCCCTAATTCGGTTTCCACATTCAAAACCCTAAACCACCATTCGAAGCCCTAAACCCTTCCATCCGGACTCAACATTACCTTAACCCTTCAATTCAAACTAAACCCTAACCCTAATCCTAAACCACGGCATCATCTTCCCTCTAAACCATAACATTCGAAGCTCATCATCATCTACAAATCATTATTAAACACATATCATAATTAGTTCGCACCATTCAAACCATCATCACCGAATCATCACCGCTTTGATTGAACACATATTCAACCTTAACTCACCATATTTGAATGATCTTCTCATTCATACCTTATTGTCGAAGCTTCTTCTAATTATTATCAACACAAACAAACCATATTCTCATCAATTTGAGAATCCCATCCTCCCACATACATCACAACTATTATGGAATATTATGATCTCTTTAGAGTTTGTTAGATTAAATAGAAATTGGGTCAAGTCTCTTACAAAAAGTTTAAGACTTTGACTTGATAAAGTACGGTAGATACCACTTGTGGTTAAATGAAGCATGTTACTTAAGGTTTTAGACTTTGGGGTAGCTCTTGGATTCGTGGTACAACAAAGATCGACTGATAAGTTTTTTCTCATTCTTTCTATTTCGGAATCTGCTGTTTTTCATTGTTCGGTATATGTGCGCACTGTCTAACGAATTATCAGTTATAGAATTATTATTTCACATACTTGTATCTGTACTAAAACATCAAACTTTATTTTCCAAGCCCGAATTCCTGCTTCGAATAACTCAGATTGAGAAATTGAAGTATAGGGGGATACCGACACGGGTCTAAATTGTGAACTGCAAGATCAATTGATTGCGACCCAGCAGCATAATAGTAACATTTTTATTTTATGGTAGATGGAGCGTTGCTTTCGAGTGTGCTGAATGGGGTGTGAAAACCCATGATTATGCTGTTTTACTCGGTTATTTTTTTATTTGTTTGTTTTTTGAGAAGAGCGTAGAGGGCGGGAACTCCATACAGTTGTCGGTCATCCCTCGTGTACACGTGTAGGAAAAAAAACAAAAAGATTGCTGACTTGGAAACCGGGAGCAATGAAAATACAGTAGAGTTGACCCTTAGAGCCTCTGTTTAGGAAAAAAAAAACTCTGTTTATGTTTGGCCTCGCATGCATATATGAGTTGCTCGTAATCGTCCTTATCGGCCAAAATTGTGCGATCGGTGACCAGGGTTGTGAAAGTAGCTAACAGTAGGCCAACGATAATTTAAAAAAAAAAAAAACACACACACACACACACACACACAATTTATGCCCGATCTGATCTCAGATTTGTTTTAATTAATTAAGTACCAGTTCTGAAAGCTCGGTTGAGTATGACTGTCGGGGGAATTAAGACATGCCGTCGCCAGAAACCTTGAATTTCATGCAACGAAAAGCCAAGGCATCCACGAAACCACAAATACATAGTTGTTCCAAGATCTAAGCATGTAGATACGTAGAATGGGGACAACATCTGTTAATTAAGTCATCTTTAGTTGTACAGATTGTGAACCCTCAACGGAAATACTTGCAGGAATACCATGTCCGATAAATACGCAGAAATGCTTTACCATTATTATAAGCAATGCATATATATATGCCCCGGCCCTCACCCCACCCCCTAGCTCGCAGATTCCGTAATCATGATTGGGAAGTGGCTTACTTCACCGACACTATAATTGCATCGGTTTGTTTTCAAGCCCTAATCATCTTAAACGATGGATTAAGCGGCCTCAGAGTTTAATGATTAGTAAGATATGTTCGTGAAGATTCCATATATTGCACGTGGACGATCGCCAGACGACCACATGAGTGTTTGTGTGCATCATTAGTTCATGAATAACCCCCCCCCCCCCAAAAAAGGCATCTTCCTCTGTGTGTCGTATTTCGTCTTCGACGCATTTTGTACAGTCCCAATTGTGGACAGCTTACTTCCACAATCTTTTAGGCTAGTACCAGACGATACCTATAAGATTCGTAAATATACATTTTGAGAAAGGGTTGTTATTTTGAGAAGAAATTTGTGAAGTCTTTTTAGGTTAAAAAGCTTTTAGGTTTTTTTTTTTCCCTCAAAGTAAAATTCTTCCTAGAACTATCCCATTGAAAACAAAGTCTTAGATCTCTTACGAACCTCAACTATTATTGTAAGACGCTTACAAATTGTGGATGATTTCTTATTTTATTTAATATAAATAAACAAAAAAGTTATGAAAAATATTACATTAAAGAAAGAAAAAAACGGCTGTCGAAAAGAATTACGTTTATCCAAACCAAAGTTTTATAATAAACTAAACCAATATATTTGATAATCAATACATGTAAGTTAGGCAACTTTTCTTTATTTTATTTTTTGGACATTCCTTTACTTAAGGGGAATGAATATTGATATGTGAGTAACACTTTACAGTTTTTATATGTGCGGGTGTCAATGGCTTACAGAAAAGAACTAACTAACAAGGATAGCAAAACGCAAGAGTACCACTCTTAGTTTTATTTCTGAGGTCAAATAAATCTCATACGATTTTATACATCGATGCAGTGCCTTGCAAGAAATTTTGAAAACAGCCAACAACAAAAATAAATAAATGTCACCTCGCCTCCCTGTCCCCGGTAATAGATCGATACAAAACGCATGGTCCGGCCTTGCTAGAAAACACATGATCCGGACCTTAATTAGCATGCGCGCGTCTTGTTGCTGATTTCTTCTTCAAGAAACAGATCGAAATCTGCAAACTTAATTACTAATATACCACTAGTATCTTCAAGAAAACATGTCGATATTTAACAAGCTTATTTATTATAATTATTATCATTAATTATACATTTTTGTAATCGTTCCAAACTCTGTTTTTTTCCCCCCGACTAGCTAGTGCATAACAGAGCGTATCATCCCAAGCCATGCTCTTACTGTCGTGTTTAAGTTTGGTTCTCTAATGGTGCTGTACCATTACGTACATTGAAACTCTTTTATAAGTTAGCTTATAGCTTATGGAATAAAAAGCTGCGGGGTCCACATTGAATCCAAACACCTCAACGATAGGTATCCAATCATCCAAGTCAAATGTCTAAGCATCTGGGTTTCTAACTACCCCCATTTCGCAGTCTGATAACAGATAATGCTGCACATCTTTTGTTCATTATGATCATAGGTGTCAATGGGATTGTGTTTGGATAAGTTATAACAAGTCGGGTTATTTGTGATGTTTTTTTAAATGGGTTGGTCGTAGTAGGTCGGAATTATGGATCATTTTGGATTGTTTTATTATTTGGGTCGGATTTGGGTTCGGGATTGGATTTGGATCGTTGCAGATCCGGATTGTATCGTATTAATTTATTAAGTTAGGTTAATGTTGAGATAGTTTGGTTTTGACTTGGGTCGGATTTAAATTATTTAGGATTAACTTGTTGGGTCGGGTTTAGGGATGTAAATATGATAGATTTTATTCGAAATCTAATGAGTTTTATTTGTCAGATATTTAAACAAATATGGATAATCGGAAAAAAAAAACATCCATTGGGTTCGGATACAGATACAGATAAGGATATGGGATATCCATATCCGTATCCATTTACCCGATATATAATAACCCTTTTATCCTTAATTTTAAAATAAATATAGTATAAATTAAGGTTAAAACTATCATTTGGTTTAACTCTACATAGATTTATCCGTTGGGTAATGGATTTAATCGCTGAATAATATCTGTTAATGGATAAACTAATTATCCATCGAGTAATAGATATCCAATAGATACAGATATAGATGTATTAGTAGATACCCATTTAGGGTACGAGTATAAATTTGGATATGAATTTTCTTATTGGATACGGGTATAGTTATGGGCGTATTTGTCCTAAACTCACTCCGTTTACATTCCTATCGGGTCGGGTTTGGGCTGAGCAAGCTCGTATTCGTATGATTTCGTGTTTGAATTAATCTGACGGGTCAGGTTTGGGTTATCTTAACGAATCGGATCTTTTTAAGTTTTAATGAGTCGAGTTGGGTTTGGATCGAATTAGTCTTGGATTGAATCACTTTAGATTTATGTCAAATAAGACATTGATTACCAAAATTAATCTAACTCATTAACCTCGTAGGTATGAATTAAGTTTAACTTCATGTAGGTATGTGATTAATAATGTGATATTAATTGCTATTTGTTTATTATTATGAGTTTTTAATGATGTGTTTTTAAGTGAAAAAATTGGTAAAATTAGAATATCGTTGGTGAATAAGTAAGTTCACAATAAAAGTAAGAAAATAAGTAAAATTTAAATAATAATATATTCTTAAAATTAAATAAATAATATAACATGCTTATTTTTTTATTATCAAAACTAGTTAATATTGAATTTGGTTTTGTCGAGTCAGGTCGGGTTGATAATAGGTCGGGTTGATGGCTGGTTATGGGTTGGGGTTGGGTCACTTATATTTAGGTCAACTTTGGGTTGGATTAGTTTTGGGTCTGGTTTGGGTTAGGTCGGGTTTAGTAAGAGTTGGGCCAGGTCAAATGGGTCGAGTAACTTTTGCTAGCTCTAATATCGTATATTTTAAAAATACACATATTCTAAACAATCACACCTTACTCAATAGAGTACATCTTTTTTATCAAAAAAAAATACATATTTTCTATAATAGATATAAATAAATAATAAGTGTGTATTTTTATCACGTAAGATGTGTATTTTTATGTTCAAAGGAGTTCATTAGTATAGATAAGATGTGTGTTTACCATTAAAAAAATATGCATTTAAAATTATAATCCCTTACCATTTATCGATATAAGATGTCTATATACCTTTATAAGATTTGCATTCATAGCCACAAATATTCATATTAAGATGTACATTTGTTGATATAACATGCATTTGTGTTCATCACTATAAGATGTACATTTATAACTATAAGACATTTATTTGTCTTGTAAAGATCTATATCCTTCTCCATATATAACATGTGGATTTAAAACACATGTATTTGTCCCTTGTTAATTTATAAATAAAGGATGCACATTTAGATCCAAAAGATATGTATTTTGTTGAATAAGATGTGTGTTTTATTAGATAATATGTGTATTATTGCTTTATCTTTATGAGATGTGCATTGTCAAAATAAAATGTGTATTTATAACTATGAGATGTGAATTTGTCCGATAAAGACATGTATTCTTCCAATAAGACATGTATTTATAACACGTGTTCATCCCTTATCATTTTTATAAATAAAGGATGCTTATGTATATCCGAAAGATGTAAATTTTATTAAATAAGATGTATATTTTTTTTTGGGATAATATGTGCATTCTTGTTAGGGATATATCCATTACCCAATAAATATGTGACCCAACTAGTTTCTAATTACCCATTCACCCAATAAGGGATATGATGGATTATCTAATTCAAAAACAATACTAAGTCTAACCTTTTCATCTATCTCAAGTCTCAACTCAAATTCGCATTAAGAAACAAAAAACAATGGTCTCAAAGATTAATCTAGTTCCATTTTAAGGATAAGTTATCAAGTCTAAGTTTTATTGACCAACAGAAGTTCCAATTGTTGTGCAAAATTTTCATACAAAAACATTTACTCGAGCTAGCTAGTTTACATTACAGCATTTACACAATCTTTTATATTTCTCATTATCCCTTTCCATATCAATACATTAAGCTACCCATCAAATATTCTTTCTTCCATCAGCCCATTTCATTATCAAACAACTCAAACCCACACTCTATAGGTTACAAAGCTACATTTCTTAGTATAATAAGAATAATGAGTAGGTTACAATAGTACAATACCCAACAACAATCAACAAAATATTCAAAGTCCCATTTGCTAGTCTTTACCAAATAAACCACCACAATCTAAATCAAACAGAAACAAACACCAAAATATTAAAAGTCTCATTCGTCAATAATATAAACATATACCAAAAACTAAAAGTACATGCCCAAACTGAGTAGATTGTAAGTAATTACTTGACTATTCACTCTATTGTTATAAAGCTTGAACAAATTGGCGGGTCTTGAGGTTGAGACCCTGATTTTGAAGAAAAATCAAACAATCACAAGAATACACTTATACACACTACACCAACCAAAGTAATGGACGAAGAGCAGAAGATTAACACAAGAAGAAAAAAAAACCCATACAACTCACTAACATAAGATTGTGTTGATCTCAAGATTGGAACAATGAAGGAAGATCATTGTTGTGGAATACTGTAACACCCCAAAATTCACTAAATCTTTTTTTTTAAATCAGAAGAATATAAAATTTAAAACCTGTGAATTCTGGGGATGTTACCGCCACACTTAGTACCAAACCGATTATCTCCGACCGTTTCAGTACCAAGTGCTAAGGCTAAGAAAAGATTAATATTAAACTTAAATCAAGAGTTCATGAAAGAACTAGAAAGATCATAACACCAAAGATCAGAGTATGAGTAAAGAATTGTAATTCATATCCAAAAGAAAAATAAGCTTACAACCGATAAAATGTTCATTTAAAATACTCAATACAAGTAATGAATCATAAAAGGGGTAAATCCGATACAAAGGAAATAATAGAAATAATAATAATAATAATAATAATAATAATAATAATAATAATAATATATTTTGAATAAATAAAATTAAATTAAATAAATCTTGTATAAATAGTAAAAAAGGGTTAAGGGGGTATAGGGTTCAACCTTAGGCTGGTGGCGCAAGGCGGCACCGGCGGTGGTCGGAAAAAGGAAGAAAAAGAAAAAAGTTAAATGTTGGAAAAAAGGAGAGGTAGAATGAAGGTAGGGGTTGAGGTGATTATGGTTGCCTAGAAGGAGAGCAGCAGAATGACGGTGACAGTGCACGGCGGCAGCGGCGGTGGCGATGGTAGAATGGGGAAGAAGAAGAGAAAGAGAGGAGGAGAGGAAGAAAGAGGAAAAGAAAGGTAGGAGGAGATAAAGAAGGGTCTGAAGCACAATTTGGGAGGTGAAAGGAGCGGCAGCAACGACGCGAAGGGTGGTAGAGGTAGAGAATAGGTTGGTTGATTGGGAAGGGGACTTTGCACGGCCGAGGTGGCTCATGCAAGAAGAATAGAGGGATGAGGGAGGTTTAAGTAGTTAGAGGGCGGTGCAAGGATGATTTTGGTAGGCAGAGACGGCAACAAAGTTGGCCAGAGGCGGCATAAATGGTGTCTGAAAGGGCGGCAGTGGCAAGGTAGGTTTTCTGGGGAAAATAACCAAAGCTCGATACAGAGCTTAATCCAGGGGTATTTATAGGGTTTAAATGATAGGTTGAGGTTTGTGGGACAATGAGGGAGTGGGGAAAGAAGGGTTAGGGTTACCAACGGCGATGGTTGCCAGCAAAATTTAAGAACAACGTGACAGGGTATGGCAGGCTGGGAGAGGGAATCGCGCAAGAAGGAAGGGAGGTGGATTGGTCTATGTGGTCGCCGAATCAAGGGGAAGAGAGAGGAAGAAAAAAGGCTGGTTAAAATGGCCATAATCGGCGGTGAAAAACCAGGAACGGTGAGTGGCGGTACAAGTCGGCATTAGGGGAAGGAGGAAGGAAGAAGAAGATAGAAAGGGAGTTGGACCGGGCAGCCGGGAAAGAAAAGAAAGAAAAGAAGAGGAAGACCGGCTGGACAACGAGGAAGTGCTTAAATGAAATGCTGCATTTTGGGGGCAAGAGAACAAGGCAGGACTTGGAGTTCTAGGCCGCTAAAGGAAAAAGGAAAAGAAGGATTGGGCCGCGGGAAGGCAGGCCCAATCAGGGGAGGGGAGGAAGAAAAAGAAAAGAAGAAGAAGGAAAAAGGAGAAAATAATGGGTTAGGTTAATTAAATTAATTAGGATATTTGGGATATTTAATAATATTTAAATATATTTTTAGGCTAATTTAGAATTTTTGGAAGATTTTTCATAAATTCCATTTTAATTAGCAAATCACTCTAATTTTTTCCGATTAAATTATTTATAAAATTCCTATTAATTTGGAACTATTTTCTCCTTTTTATTTTAAATAAAATAATTTATTTAATTAATTTCTAAAATAAAATCCTTAATTAGTTAAAATACCCAAATTTCTCCTAATTAAAATACTTATAAATTTCTTCTTGATTTACTCTAATTAATTTTCTTTTATTTTACTAAAAATAATTTATTTAATTAATTTTTCTAATAAAACCTTATTTAACTATAATTTTTAAAATTATAAATTTTTGGGGTATTTCAAATATGATGGTGAGGAGCTGAGGCACAACAATGACAAGGAGGAAAAGAATACCATTGTGGCGGTACATCACAAAAATGGAGAGAGATAGAGGGGATCATGACGTGAGGAGTGAGGGTGTAAGGGAGGGGGAAGATGAATTTTATTTTTGAAATTAAATGAGCACCATAAGAAAAAGCAAAATTTACAACAACATAATTATGGAAGATAAGATATCTTACTCAATAATAATAAATATGGATGACATTTCATTCAAATTTTGAAACATTGATAACAAAAACTAAGAGGCAAGCATGCCATCGGAAAATGGTTTTTTTATTTATTTATGAAACTAGCGTGCGAACAAAAATTGGTGGTAAGTTTTTCATCCAAAGAAAGTGATCGAAATTTTTTTTTTCAGACAATGGGTTGTGAGAAAAATTTGTAATTGTCCTTTGAAATATTGCAGTGTAGAAAGAGAAACAAAAATTTTCTTAGAAAAAAATTAGGTCAACCTTAGGTATTTTTAGATAACCTTTCTTTTGAAATAATTTCTATGTCATTCGAAAAATTCATATGATGAGCATCATTGGCGATTTGAAGAGTGGAACTTCTTACTCACAAGCTTTCATATTAAATACCTTAGTGATTTGAAGTATCTTTTAGGTAATGAATTCTCTTCATAAAAAAAAATGGTATTTTCATCTCGACAAGAAAATATTCACTAGATATTATACTGGATTATGGACTTATAGGTGCACACCTAGAGAAGTTTCCATTGGAAAAGCGCCTAAAGCTTACTCTTACCAATGTAACATTATTAAGAGACCCCAATAAATATAGGAAGCTAGTTAGGCCCCTCATTTACCTTATCGTCACTAGAATGGACATAGTCGTTTTGGTACAAACATTGAGTCAATTCTTGCATGAGCCTCTTAAGTGACATTGGAATGCATCCTCACGAATTCTCAAGTATATCAAAGGTACTCTTGAATAAGGTTTATAATTTTTTGCCTCTCATAAACTTGAGTTGAAGACATTTTGTGATTTCAATCCAGGAGGTTGTCGTCCCACAAGAGGATTACTTACATAATACTATATTTTCCTTGGATATTCCTTAATTTCATGGAAATGCAAGAAATAAGACAATGTACCTTCATTATCTTCTCAAGCTGAATACTGAGCTCTGTCACAAACATGTTTAGAACTCACTTGGTTGTGTTATATGTTACAAGGCTTAAAAGTTCAATAGAAAACTCCTACACCACTATTTTATGACAATCAAGTTACCTCGTACATTACTGCAAAGCCATTTTTTTTATGAGAGTACAAAACATATTGAAATCGATTGTCACATTGTTCGTGAAAAATTGCAAGTTGGATTGGTTCATCCTACACATGTGTCTACATGTTTGAAGAAATATTTATGAAGGCCTTGGGGATTTCATACTATTCACTCTCCAACTTAAGGGGAGCACTAAGGAGTTTTATTTAGCATTACGTTGTAATATTTGACCCTAATATAGTCAAAGTCAATTACCATATTCATTTGCACTATATTTAGCATTAAGTTGTAATATTTGACTGTAATATAGTCTAAGTCAATCACCACTAATTGATAGTAGGATAGGAAGATCCCACTAATTTAGAATCACGTAGAATATATATATATATATTTTAATGGGTGTTAATCGTAGAAATGTATATATATTGTACACCTCTTGAAAATGAACAATAAACGTGTTATCATCACATTCTTTTTAATATACTATGTATGTCTAGAGGTATTGAACATAGTGGAGCATTGAATCCATCTCATCAGTTGAGCTAAAATTAAATCAATGAGTTAATCGATTATATAATATTGAAATAATGTCATATATGAGAGGAAACAAACATAAATTTATAATGTAGAAAAGCACAAGATAGATGAATAGAGTATATAAATAATATATTTAGAGATGACAATTAGACGATTTTTATTCAAAACTTGATGAGTTTTATCTGTTAGATATATAAATATATATGGATAAATATATGGAGGAAGGTGAAAAATATGCGTCAAATTTGGGTATAGATACGGGTAAGAAATCCTCAAATACATACCCATATTAATATCCGTACCCCCATATCCACATCTATTTATTTAATATAAAATTATATTTTTACCCTTTATTTATATAATCTTTAATATATTTTCTAAGGTTAAAAGTAGAAATATGATTAAACACTAACAATTTAAGCATCTAATTCTAACACTGAACGGTTTTTATTATAAATCCGATGAGTTTTACCTAGATATGTAAAAAGAAATGGATATCGATATAGAGTAAGAAAAAAAATATATCCGTCGGCTTTAGATACGGATATGGATATAAGTTTGTTTTTTATTAGGTTTTGGATAATGGATAAGGGATATCCGATCCGTTGCCACTCCTAGCTAGTTACATTATCTAGAGAGGATTTTCACATGCCTTTAATCAAATTGAACACATTAAAATAGTTTTTTTTTTCAATTGTTGTAATATTTTTTTTTGAGAATTTAAAATATTAATAAGTAAGTGCGTAAAGGATAATAATAATAATAATAATAATAATAATAATAATAATAATAATAATAATAATAATAATAATAATTCAACAAAGTAATCAATTGCTCCATTTATATTTTAGAAGTGCTGCGGGCGAGATAAAGAATCTAGAGTTATATTATTTTGATCGACATATATCCTTTTTTATTTTTTAGTGAGTTACAAAGTCATTCATTAACCTTGTCGCACAGAGAAGAGGGATGAAAGAAAAAATATCTATGATTTTATATACTAAAAATTGTATTTGAGATTTAAAAAAATAATAATAATCAAAATACTATAATAGACATTTTTATTATTGAGGAATAAAATTTGACAGACTGAATATTATTATTATTTTATATAAAAACGCAACTGGTAGTGGCATTTAACAAGAGAGTTTGGGATAGTTAATTATCATGACATAATTTAGGATCATGTTGACCTCAAGTTAGGTGCGATATAAAATTCAAAAGTATTACTATATATTTACCCAGACATTATGTTATTGTCCCTGTAATTTGGAGTAATGTTATACATTCACACTATTTGAAAACACGTCGTGATGACGAAACAGATGACGGCATGTTGCAGAGAGAGTGCATACGGGAGTTTGGGGCCGTTTGAGGGAGGGGGGGGGTTGGAAAACAACCTTCACACAAACAAACATAGTACAAAAAAAATAAAAAGTAAAGGCAAAAACCATTTAGAAGATGCTTCAGCCAGAGCCACACGTCTTCCATCTATGCTTCACGACGATGAGAAAAAACGTGGAAGCGTTATTTATTTAAAATTTAGAAAATGAGGATTACATAAATGATATATATATATACAGTACACACATTATATATATTTTGGAAAAATAAATTAAATTTATTAAATTAAAATAAAAAGTAAAAAATATATATAATTATTATTTATTTTAATTGATGTAAATTATTATTAATTTTTTCTGAAAAAAAAATAATTAAATATTTTTAATATAAATTTTAAAATATTTTCGAAATAAAAAAGACGAAGGAACGAGAAACGTCACCCAACCTGCGTTTCGACGCTTCACGGTTTCACCCTCAGCTTTCTCTCTAAGGCTAGAGGCTAGAGGGGCTGGGCTGGAAATATCAGGAGGGAGGAGGTGGACTGGAGGGAAGTCGATGGTAGTTCGTTCCTAAGGAGCTTTCAGTGGGTCCCAGTCCCATCTTTGCCGTTTCTCTCTCCTGGAGTGTATAAATTGGTAGCTAAGGCCTAGGCGGGGTTAGAAAGGCAAGGAGGGCCTAGCTAAGCTATTTTTCTTTGTCGTGTCTGTGATTAGAGCCTCTTAATCTTTGAGTTATTACGAAGTTTGGGTCGGTCTGTCTCTCTGTCTTTACGTATACCAGAGACTTTCACAAATCACAATTAAAAGACGACACCACTACTAATACTACTAGTACAAGTATATAATAAAACACATTGGAGGGAAATTATATATATATATATATATATATACATATATAGACACAAACACAGTATATAATAAAATCGACGTACAGCAGTTTTTTTTGTAATTAGTGTTATTAGTAATTATATTCTGTTTCTTGTGGTGAGTTTAGAGAGAGAGCGAGAGGCCCGCCGGCCCGGGTGGTTGTTTCGATCGATCGAGGTACGTGGTAATGGGTAGACAACCTTGCTGCGACAAACTTGGAGTCAAGAAAGGGCCATGGACAGCCGAAGAGGACAAGAAGCTCATTAACTTCATCCTCACCAACGGCCAATGTTGTTGGAGGGCAGTGCCTAAACTCGCCGGACTTCGGCGATGTGGAAAGAGCTGCCGCCTCCGGTGGACTAATTACCTCAGGCCTGACCTCAAGAGGGGCCTTCTTACCGGAGATGAAGAACAATTGGTCATCGATCTTCATGCTCGGATTGGCAACAGGTAGGTACTAATTTTTACTACTGCTGCGACTATTAATAGTACTCTCTGTTACTACACAGTGCTCGTTTCGTCTGTCTTATTATAACAAGGGCCGGCCGGAAAACTCAATCACTACTAATTATTTATTTCATTCATTCTATTATTATTATGTACCCATCCCTCATCTTTTTTCTTATTTACTACTACTGCAGAAGTCGGTCGGTCCGTCCTGCTACTAATTTGTTTATTCTGTACCCATCCATGATCGTCTCTTGTCCCCGTATGTCTCATACTTCTCCTATTGCCGCGTTTTTCTTCACTTAAAAGCATTGCCATGGGTTTCCTTTAAGTCGCACGGATGTGTAGTATACGTAGTACTACTACCACCGGTATCTATGTCATTAGCCTATCTTAAACCACATGAACCTAATAAAATTACTACTTCGCTTACCCTAAACCTACGTATATGTTATAGTATATTACCGTTGGTTGATCGATCTATCTATAGTTTCAATGATTTCTTAAATTATGGTATATATTCATTCATTGAACCAACGACGATGATCATAATAATGATAATAATAATAATAATAATAATAATATAAAATCTTTTATTCCTTGTACGTATTATAAAATTGACAAGAGTTAATTGCAAGTCAAGGTTGAAGAGTCAACATCAAGTCTTTATATTTTAAGTCTTTGCAAAAATTTCACATTGTTAGTTAGTTTCCTCAACTATGTTTTTGTGTTAGGATGTCTTCTTACCAACTTACTACTACCTTCTGAGTAAGATTGCTGGCCTGGGGCGGGGCTCCAAATATATGTGTATGTACAGTACATACATACATACACACACACACACACACAATTGAGCGCGTCCCCAGAGTCAGAGTGTCGGTCTACTCCTAATTTTCAAATCCACCGAAAAGTTAATGCTCTTTGTTTTTGCCCACCCACGGACAGGTGGTCCAAAATTGCCGCAAAATTGCCGGGAAGGACCGATAATGAGATTAAGAATCACTGGAACACCCACATCAAGAAAAAGCTAATCAAGATGGGCATCGATCCAGTCACTCACGAACCATTAAACAAACCTCGACAGGGGCAGGCGGACGCTCTTCCAGTACCACCCCAAAATCCGCCAGCAGCAGCCTCCCACACTATCGCAGATAGCAGTAGCACCACGGTTACTAATACTTCTACCATTACCTCCGATAATCCAGTGATCCAGCTCGTTAATAATCAATTACCAGAAGCTGTAGCAGTGGATCATCATGACCGCCGCGGCCGTGCCACAATCAATTCGGCATCATCATCCCACGAGAGTAGCTCCACCCCCGATGATGATAGCCCGCTGCTATCTGAGAATGGCTCGACCACCGTCAGCGGCACCGGCGTCGTCGGAGATGATCGTTCTCTTTTGATCGGTAGTAGCATCTGCTATGAAAACGCTTCTATGAACAGCAATAGTTTTTTGCCGGACGGCGCGTTATTAACGAATCCCGTCGATGGGGATCCGGCCCTGGAAAATATAATTAATATTGGGGGGCTGCCGGCCTGGGAGGAAGACAATTGTGCTCCATGGCTACTGGATTCTCAAGATTTTGGTATCCAAGATTTTAGCCTCGACTATTTCAATGATTTGGAGTTCCTCACCACATTGAGCACATTAGAGATGGGCGGCGGCGACGACAAGCAATTGAAACAGGCTGAACACGTTGTATTTGAGGCAGCAGACCACTTTACTGCTACTACTGCTATAATCGATTAAGTATTTGTGCATGATCGATCAATAAAAACCGAAGATCGTGATGTTGTACATTAATTAAGTATACATAGATCGGTCGTGGACATGGACGCTTTACCTATATACAGTATGTATGTATGTATGTATGTATGTATGTATATGTAGATATACATATATGTACATACACACACACACACTTGATGATGGGCGGATCATGGATATATAACTCTACTAATTATTTTATTTTTTCCTTCGTCATTAGTTGTATTTATACGATGCCCTAATGTCTTGTACATGTCTTAGAAACTAAAATCTCTTGGAGGTTTGAGATTATACTTGAACCTTGGGCCGCTGCGGCTCTTGAGAGTAGCGTTAGATTGTGGCGTGTTGTCTTTTGTACGTTCAATGGAACATCTGTATATCAAATCTACGGTGATTATCCTTAATATAAATGATAGAACGAAGTTGGACATTTTTCTTACCTACACACACATACATGCCTCTAATTAGCACAAACTAATAAAGTATATGTTATTTTGAAACTTATGAAAACTGGGTTATGGAATTTTTTATGCCTTGCAAAACAACTGGCTAAGAAGTTTGTGTTGAGACTAATGGCTTCCGTAGATCTCTAGCGGGTTGTGTCCACAGGACTTCCCAAGTGATTCCCCTAGCCAATCTGTTGAAAAGAAAGATAAAATCCTTGAAATACAAATGAATTTTAATTCTCAAATCAATGACAAAATTCATCATCTTAGTTGGATTGTGCCTCGTCTACCCCTCTTGGGTCAGCCTTCATTGAGCCACCCGCCTCATAATAATCACTAGGCTCCACTAAGTCATTGATGTAGGCCTATAGCATTCCATCTTTTACGAAGCCTTCGATGTTTTGGTCCTCAATAAACACAACATCTCTGCTTTGGATGACCTTATAGCTATTAGATCATACAACTTGTAGAAAAACTTTTCTTCAAATGAACATGTGCTGACAAGCCTTCTCTCATCAAGCTTTGTTCTCTCGTCCCTTGGTATGTGGATAAATGCTCAATAGCCAAACACCCTCACATGGTTGTAGCTCACATCTTTGCCCAACCATACTTCGTCGGCTACATCACCATTTAAAAGACTTGATAAAGATAACTTGATGAGGTGACTTGCTGCATGTAAAACTTCTCCCTAGAATGTACTATGAAGCTTGGCATATGAGAGTAAGCACCTTACCTTCTCTATCAATGTGTGGTTTATCTATTCCGCTACCCCACTATACCATGAGGTTTTAGGAATAGTATGTTCATGTTATATCCTATGAACTTTATAGTATTAGTCAAATACACCAAGTTATTCACCTCCATTGTCTGTTCGAATACAATCCAATTTCATCCTAGTCTCACACTCAATTGTATCATGAAAAGCCTTGAAGTATACCATTACTTGATCCTTGGTTTTCATGGGTTATACCCAAATTATTAAAACCAACATGAGAGAAGGGAATCCAAATTTAAACACTTCGCTTATAGTGTCATAAAACATCATTTCTTATCCTTCAATGGTAGAATAGCAACCAACCCCTTACAACTTTCAACTACGTACCTAGCCATTGCATCTAGTGACCCTCACTTGCAAATGTTTTTCCTATGTTATAGCTTTTTTTTTTCCTTCATGTAAAAGAATGTTTCAAGTTCTCATTTGACCCCCTAGTTAAGTGATCCAAAACCTAAATATATGGTTGTATTGTCCAAAAGGAAACTTTGAATTGTTGTAGTTTGTCTCAATACACCTAAGGAACGAAAACGTCATCTGATTGTTTACCGGATATGTTCAAATTTATCATCCTCTATCTAATGTTATGGGTCTTGTGTAGAAACCTATTTTGATTTTTCTTATATTAGATCTAAAAGATTATGGGGCTAAATATTTGATTTGCATGGTTTCTTTTTTGGATCTAGGTTGTCTTGTGTCATTATCACCACTTGATGGTCCGTGCTCCTTGTTCTTCTTTCGATCAGATCTGAAATTTGAGTTGAGCATCACTCTTGGATGTGAATTGTTGTTCATGTTATTTTTTTTTAGCTTTTCTTGATTAGTTTTTGATTTTGATTTTTTTAGAAAAAAAATTGATGATTCCTCATATTAGTTGTTAAGTGTTTGACTTTCATTTTTGATTGCTTCGATTTGGTTTTATATCTATTTATCTTTGCTTATATATGTTTAATTTTTGGAATGAGAAATTGAGGCAAAATTAAGGCAATGGATTTGCTTGATTTTTCATTGTTTTTTTTTCTTTTTGTTAATTTGCATAATGTTGTTTTGTTCATTGTTGTTATTAGGACCAGCTATATGATTCAATAATAATGGAGTGTATGGTATATAGTTCGATTGAGAACTAGGAGGGTTCAAATCCCTCACACTTCTTTTAGTTCGATTTGTGACTCTATGTTTTGATAATGTTGTTTGATTTTATTTGGCTTTTAAAATTGTAGAGATGTGAACTTTTTATAATGGTTCTGGACATATTCAATTATTAAAGGTGAGATTTAATAACAGTTTTGGCTAGGAACCGTTATTAAAAGTGCCTTTTGATAATTGTCCTGGCCAGGAAGCGTTGTCAAATTTCTACCATTAGCATGTTTTAGGGGGATTTTGATAATAGTTTTGTAACCGCTATCAAAGCTTTAATAATAGATGATTCGATAACAGTTGAAAACTATTATCTAATTCCAAAAATAATAGTTATTAAAACCCATTTTCGCCATAGTGGAATGCGACAATGTATAATGATCCATCCAATGACTTCTTGTTCATCGGACTACATACATTAGAGAAGATCTGACCTAGTTTCCCTATTCATCATCTCTTAGAATCTTTGACATAGTGGGCTCAAATTTTCTTACCCATAACATAATGAGTACATCGAGCCACCTAACTTCCGCAAACTTTAGACAAAATGCCCAGATTGCTGAGGAGATTTATCCCTTGTAGCTTATATGGTTGATTCTATAACACCATACATCATATGAATCTCTCATAGAGTTCACCTCTGCTAACATACACAACTTTACTTGAGTCTGATGTAATGAACAACAGTTGATCCTCTAGAACACTACTAAGGTCCCCCTTTCAACTTCCTAATGCCTTTTCCAAACTGACTCACATAACCTTAATCATCGAGGTTCCTAGAAAATATAAGACTAAATTTCAAATGTGAAACATGCCTTACTTCCTTGAGGAATATACTATATCCCAAGATCATCTTTAGTCGTATACTCCCTATACCGATTATTTTTGAGATGCCATCATTGCCCATTCTTACTTCAAGAAACTATTTAGATGTATGGGAGGATAAGTAATCTTTGTGTAGGGTGATATGGTAGGACATATCAGTGTCCATTACCTAATTGGGATCTACACATGAGGTTCTTATAAAAGCATTCAATCACTCAAAAAATCTAACATTTCATCATCGGTAATGATTGTTGTCTCCTTATCCATATTACCTTTCCCTGTAGTAAATTTCTTCAACTCCCAAAAATTCTTCTTCTAGTGGCCGATTTATCCTTTTTTGAGTTCCTTACTCTACAATTGTACCCCCCCATCTAATTTCCACCCTTAGATCTCCCTTGGCCCAAAAAAAGTGTCTCGGACTTAGATGATGAGACCAAACTATCTCATTTTCTCATCTCTTCTTTAAGAATTAACATGGCCATAGAATCTAGTGTGAGCTTTCCTCCTATGGCGGAATTAATAAAAGACACACAAATAATCTCTCAATTTTTTGTTAGAGAACCTTGAATCAACAGAGCTTGAACCTCAACTTTGAACACTACTTCCATGTTCTTCAACTTAATGAACATATTATACAACTCATTGAGGTGAGCTACAATGGGTTCTCCATCTTCATACTACATGAAAGCAAATCTTATTTGGACTATATTCTTTATGCATTAGTTTTTTCCTCAACATGATGGATGCCACTGCCATCCACCTGTTAACAAATATAACCAAACAAATTTCTATTGAGCTTTTTCCACTCCCATTCCTTTTCTTTTATGTTATCAAAGATGACTCTTTTATTCTCAATTGGGTCCTCCAACTCTTCAACATATAGCAAATCTTCCATCTTGCTCCTCCACGTCCTATAATTTATGTTGTTCAATATCACCATAAGTAGCTTATCAATTGTTATGACTGCCAACTACACTCTTGTACCAATTGTTGAGAATAATTATCCTAGTCTATCTCTCGATGATTGTGTTTGTTGGACTTTTTGAGTGAGCCGATCAACCAACCTGATGAAAGGGAAGACAAAAACATTGAAACACTATAAAATTTTAATCTTTAAATTAATGACATAATTATATGGACATGTAATTTGAATATTGTAAGCACAAAAATGAATATTTATGGGAGGAAAAAATTAGAGATTTGTATCGAACATGAATATTAGGAAAAAAAATTAAGAGCTTGCACGCACCTTATAAATGGTCATCAAAGGAATTTTTTATATCATCATTCATCCTTGGCCAAAATCTTCAACCATTATTGGCTAGCATACTTAATACAACTTTCTATATAACATTAATTTAAATAAAGAGAAAGTATACAAGTTACCATATAATGATTGACACTATATATTGACCTTTGTCAACTTATAGTTTGTCATGCAAATGAGTACGAAATTCCTTATATTAAGGCATTTTCTAACTACTTTTGTGTATTTCATCTTCGCTCTACTAGTGTCCATGTCTTCTCTATTGGCCTTAACTTGGTTGGACCCTTCTTAAGTTTGGCTTTCCAACTGATCCCATGAGTTGGTCTTTAATAGTCGTTCTTCGCTGTTGTCATTGGTTAATGCCCTTTGGATGTCACCCTTTGCATGACCGATGCCTTTGACTAATGTCCTTTGATCATTGCCCTTTACACTTGGCTAATGTTCTTTGTCCATCAGCAAACGTGTATCTTTAGTTTGACCTTCAACTTTACCCTGACCCTTTATCTCGGCATTTTTCTTTTTTTGTTGAGGAATCCTACCAGTTTGCCCTAGGCCGATTATCCAAAAATTCTTTTTGTTCATGGCATATACATACATTTTATTGAAATGCAATCATGCAACGTACGTACCATAAAAAATAATGTCTTGGTTTCAACACTTTATATAGACGAGAAAGGAAAAATAAAAATAAATTAGTGGGAGGGTCATGTTATGGATTGAATATTAAGAAATTAAAGGAACGTTTGGCACTAAAGTTTCAACCAGGGAAATGATGGTCCATCGCCCAATACCAATTCATTCAAACTTTATATCACCAACTCAATTGGTTATGATGTGGAATATGATGTTAAGTAAAATAAATGTGTTTGGACGAATGTTTTAGATTCACATAACCGTTTTTTAATATCTTTTTAAAATTTGTAGTATTTTTAATAAATTTAATTTTTAAATAAGGTAAAACAATCGACAACAACCTCCAGATACACACTAATATGCACTTAAAGGTTGAGGCTGGTAATTAATTTTACATATTTTGATAGATAACGAGTCCATGCGGCTGTTTAAATATGTATACTTCCTTTAAGATTACTAGTGCATGGTTAGTGGTTGTAATCATCAACACTACTTATCCTATTTTTAGCCGAAAAGAACCCATTAATTGAATAAAAAAACAGAGAGAGAAGGATTATGACAGAGTATTGTTATTCATAGTCGACATGAGTATAATTTTTTTTTTTTTCGAATGTACCGATTGTTTCGAATACAAGTCAAACAAGGGCACAGCTGGTGGCAAAGCTCCCTGTCCAGAATTCCAATGCAATCACACTTTCGAAGTCTCGAATTCAAGCCATATTTGGTTAAGCTGGAATAACTATTTCCTAGTTGATCCACATGCCTGTATCTTTTCTGATTACGGAAGCAAGGACAAAATGAGGTTACATATTTAAGGGATGGATGGGAGAAAAGCGATGCATCAATAAGCACATAGACCCTAATTGTTGGAATAAAGCCAAAAATCAGCACCCTTAAAATAAAATACTTGTTCTATATTAAAAAAATAAGTTATCCTATCAATTTACATATCTTTTTAAAAAATAAATTAAAGTAGTCTTAAAATTATATTCATACTATTTATTAAAAGATAAAAAAAACATTTAACATATGTATAAATAACAAAAGTAACAGTAAAAATTTAAAAATAGACTTAAACTTTGTTAACATAACTTTTTAATATAAAAATTTAATAATATAATACCCTTTTTTTTTATACAGATAAAGTAATATAAGTATTAGAGACTTAACATACTATTTATGTTCTTTGGGTCGAATCGACTACAACTCAATTTGTATTTTTTATTTGGGTTGATGTTTAGTATTCTTTCAAGAGAAAGTTTATTTATTTTTAACCAAATGATGTTTATATTTCTCTAATTTAATGTGTAAATTTTTATTAATTGGTGTTTACCCTTCTCCAAACTTTTGTGCCTTCATTTATTTAAAAATAAAATTATAACATAAATATTTCTACGTAGACTACTTTATTATAACATGCTTTGATTATAATTAATATATTTCCGTTATATATATATGTATATATATATCGACACGTCATAATGTTCGGGTGCACCTTGATGTATAATATTCATACTGCATCGTGTGACCCATGTAAATAATAATGATGATGATGATAGTAATAATAATGATAATAATAATGATGATAATAATAATAATAATAATAATAATAATAATAATAAGACGACCCAAGCCAAAGTGTTTTTCGGTGAAGGTACGTACGCCTACACTAGCTACTGCTCCCTAATTTACTTATACGCTCTAACGTATATTGAGTTGAGTAAATGACGTTTTCAGACAAATTTGTACGGGCTGGTAATCTTTGTATGCTTACGTGGTGACCACAGCAGCGGCTGCGATTATTTATATTTTTGCTTTCCCATTCTTGCATCAAAAGGCGAAATCCCGTTTTTGCTTTCCCGTTCTAGGATCATCGGTGGTGGCTCTGTACCGAGTGGCGAGTATAGAGAAATGCGAACCAATATCCGCGTGACAAGTCAACAACGTAAATAAAGAAAATCCATCAAAGGTCATTCTCTGCCCGGCTGCCGGAGGGACTGAATTGCTGTGATGCACGGGGACGGCGGATAGGTGACGTCCGAAAACTTTTCGAAAATATTTTTGAATTAAAATTTATATTAAAATTATTTAATTAATATTTTTATTAAAAATATATTATTTAATTAATTTTTTATTAAAAAATAATTATTAATAATTAAAATTAATTAATATAAGAATTTTTTTTCTTAATTTTAATAAATTTAATCTATTTTTTTAAAAAAATATAATATATATATATATATATATATATAATTTTTTGACGTTTACTGTCGTTCCTATTTTCTAATTTTTTAATACATGTCTTTTCCGCATTTTTCAGTCCCCGTCCCGTGCAACACTGCTGAATTGTCGACCCCATTAACTTTTTTTTTTCCAGTTCGGTTAGAAAAATAGAGTTCGTACCGGAAATCCTTTATTTATTTATTTTTTTCTTTTACTTTTAGGGACCGATACGATACGGCCGGCAGCGTCGTCGCTACTATTAAAACTAGTCAACAGAGGCTTTAATGGCCAGGGACTGGTTTCTTAGACATGATTAAAGTCGCTAATCAATCGGCCAATTGTATTGCGTTGAACCTGGAAGAAGTATGCGTAGTTGGCAGCTGCAGAGTGCGTGAGCATGATTACAAGCTGATGACATGATTACGAGCTGATGACATAATTAAAGCCTTCAGGAACGCTTAAAAACCACTCACTCGTCACTAATTAGCTAGGATTTTCTAATATTTTATTATGGAATTGCATCGCGTGTCATTGTCCCAAGTAATATATTACTGCCAGCTACTTGCTCGCGAAATTAAAGTTTAAGGGACTACTAATTATCAATGGAGGTAAAGTTTAATGGATTACAACGTGAATAATTTATATATACGGACCGACCTATTAATTGTCAGAGAGTGGTGTGAAAATAATATCAAAAATATTTTAGTTGTAAAGCTAGAAAATTTCCCAAAAATAATAATATGTTTCTCATATCACCTCACTTTCCCCCACTCCCCCATCTGAACTCTGAAGGGATTTAAGAAAATGGTGAGGCATGACTCGGCAAAGCTTCAAAGAAACAGGACTATTTCTTTCATCAGTAGTTATATAGTGGAATGTGGAATCATTAGAGTTTTGAATCCAGGGTCGGGCGATGCGGGACTCATTGTCAGATTACCTGCTTCTTCTCTATGTACCCGGTAACATCAGTAAGATGATGAGACAATGAAACCCAAACACCAGTACACCACCCCCGGCCTATCTTTCGAAAAATGAATTGTTATAAGACTAATGGGCATCAACTCCTACAGAGAGAGATTTTCAAGCGATCCCGACTTATTAAGAGACAATTTGGTAAATTCATTCAATAAAATCATGACAAATATAGTTTTTTTTTGGATAACTTAATACATAATCTAATTCTAGTGTGAAATAATAATATAATAGAATATCTGATAGACATATATTATAACGCTCTAAAATTTTATAAACCTTTATGTTTGGGTGTTTAGCATTTTATTTAAAACTTAATCCTAAATCTTAGCTTAATTATTTATGTTAATTCTTAAGCCGTAACCCAAATTATTTCTTAAATATTTTATTATAATTATTTTTTCTTCTTTTCCTTTTTCTTTAACCCTCACCCTTAACTAATTATTTTTTCTTATTTAATTTCTTTCGTTGGAAAACCTAACCTAACAAAATTAAACTTGAACCAAAACTAAATCCTAAATTAACACTCCACTTCTTTGCCACTTCCTTCTCGTGCCTTCCCCCGTCCTTTGTCTTATGCATGCCCACTCCTTACTATCTAAATTTTTTTTGTACAATCCCACTCACACTTCCTCTTATGCACAAAAAATTCCTCTACAAACTTTACCTTCCCCATACATTGTCTCTCTTAGCCTTCAACTCCTAGCTCATATACTCCCTTTGTTTCTAATTTTTTGGTTTGTAGCAACCAACCTCGTCATTGCACACCACCATATTTCCTTTGCAACTTCCCCAACCTTTCTACATTTTCTCCCAACCTTACACCACCCGTTTCATAGGCTCAAAGCTCTCCATTATTTGCATAGAATCACCACCTTCACCACCAACCTTATGCTTCTCATCTCCTTTAGCGTAAATCTCATACGCTCGCTCCCCCAACCATGTAGCATGCATCCCTCACGCTTCACACTCCTCTTTTGCGTGAGCTATGCATGCATCCATCCCTTTTGAAGCCTCATCTTTGGCCATCTTCATGCACCAACACTCTAGCAACATCTCCCCTCACGTTGCAACCATTTGGTAGCATAAAAAGCTCACGCAGCCACCCCCATCTCATCACCTAAATCTTATGCAGCAACCACCCACCTCTAGCCATTATTCACGCTACAACACCCTAGCTCCACAAGCTCCATATGTAGTTCCCCCTTTGATGCATCAAGGTCTCATATAACCCCCCTTTTGTTGCATCAAGGTCTCATGCAGCTTCCATCAACCACAACACACTTTAGTTTTCCTTATCATTCTTTTCTACCCTTACTTATCCCTATTAACTTTGCTAAACCCTTTTCTTTCTATCTTGATAGGTGATCAATGTATAGGAGGATTATTGGAGATTAGGAATCAATGTTGGTTTGCTTGCATTTTTACTATTTTTCTAGAATTAAGGTACCATATATACTCTTCTAAAATATAAAAATCTTATGATAGTACATTAGGGTTCTAATGTGTATATTGTCCTAAGAATGCCTTGTAATGTTGTATTTATTTTCCTAAAAATGCTGGAATGAAATTGTATGTAATGGAGCATGTTAAATTATTTATTATATTATGTGTACAAAAGTATGCTATAACATGTTTAATGTCGTGGATCAATTATGCATGATGCATATTTATAGCATGATAGTTGAACATGTTTAGGTGTATTTTTGCATGATTATTATTATTTGCATGCCTAGGGAAAATTTATTCTTTTAAGTGTACCCTATATATTTTATCCTAATACGTATGCCTAACATGAATTATATGATGTTAAATATGGAAGTATGAGATTTATGAAGAATTAGATTTGCATCTTAGGGTTTTATATGCTTAATCATGTGTAGGGGCTAAATAGTTATTTACTATGTCTAGTAATGTACTTGTATGATAAAATAATTATTTACTATATTTTACTATTTTTATGCAAAAATTATTAAATAAAATGAAATTAACATTTGAAATAGACAATAAGATGGTATTTATGGTTTCAAGGGCATTTTGGTCATTTAAGGCCTAATGTGCCTAAAAGTGAATAATTGGAACTAGCATTATATTAATAGATTATTAGATTGAATTTAGTATTACCTTTGAATTTGTTTTGACCATTGACCTTAGGGCTTGCTTGAATAATTGAAAACAAAGAAAACGTAGTTAAGGAAATAGAAATTATTTTTGTATTACATGATATTTGTGAATACCAATAATATACTAATATTTAAAATGGAAGGCCTAAAAACTTGATAATAGTTTACTCTCTAGGATCTGCTACACTAGAGATGAGTATGAATTCTCATTTTGGATTGATTTCACAAGTGTGCCCTAGTAAGGTCCTAGTGTACTCTATAGATAATATACTGATTTTATACGTCTCCGAGTTGTATAGTTGGAGGGTATTGTGCTATCTTTGTGCACCAGTATGACCAGAGTTTTTTTATGTCTCTGGATTGTCTCTTATATCCCCTTAAGTAATAAAATGGAAGTAAATTATTATTTAGTCATTAATAGGTTTTGATTTGGTGGTTCGGTGGTTGCCTTTGTGCACTATCCTTAGGTATGTTGATATGGAATATGTTGGTTATGATGCTTAATAAAAAAAATTAACTTTAAATTCAAATATCACTTGAGTTTGGACCAATTTATACTTGTTCATTCCACCGAACAAAAATAGTGGCTAGGGGCATTATGCATTAGGAGTTATATTTATCTGTTCCACTAAATGAGAATAGTGGCTATGAGTGTTCTACCCTGAGAGTAGGGATGTAAACGGGACAAATTTTACCCAAAACCAGATGAATTTTATCCGACAGATATTTAAACGGATATGGATACGGTTATGGATGATGGAAAAAAATACCCGTCGGGTTCAGGTATGGATACGGGTATGGGATATCCATACCCATACCCGTAACCATACCCATATCCATATCTATACCCGTTTATCCGATATAGAATTACCCTTTTACCCTTAATTTTAAAATAAATATATTATAAATTAAGGTTAAAATTATCATTTGGGTTAATTTAAATGGGTTTATCCGTCAGGTAATGGATTTATCTGCTGGGTAATATCCATTAACGGGTAAACAAATAATATGTCTGGTAATAGATATCCAACGGATATGGATATGGATGTGTTAACGGATATAGATTCGGGTACGGGTACGGATTCGGGTATGAATTTTCTTAACGGGTACGGATACTGGTATGGGTATACCCGTCCCGAACGCGCCCCGTTTACATCCCTACTTGAGAGTTGTACTTATCTATTCCATATGTCGAGAATAATGGTCATGAGCATTCTACCCTGGGAGTCATACCCATCCATTCCATCAAACGAGAATAGTGAAGTTTTTGATCTCAATGTGACTTAGTAATTGGAATGATTGTAATCACTTATTGAAATTATACATGGTTAAGAATAATGGTATGTTGAGAAAGTAGTCTTGGTGATGGTTATAACATGGCATGCATTATCATTCTCATTATCACATGCATTATTTAATATGTTTATGACATATTCCTCTTGTGACACCTTATATGTGTTCATGTGACTTGTATAATTAGTTCTTTATAGTGGTTTAATGAGTACCATTATGCTATTGGGTTATGTTTCATGGTCCCCTACCTATTAAATTGGTAGTTGTGACCTTACAGGCATATTTTGATGGTACTTGTTGATTCAATACTTTTGGTGTGTTGTTTGTGGTGAATGTTATCAGGTTTGTTCTATAGTATTGTTATCCAAGATCTCCCTCTCTCCTTGGACTTTTATTTCATCTATTTTCATTATTCATGTTCTCTTGTTTGCGCTTTGTGTCTTGTATCATGGTAGGATAAAGTGCTCCCTACACCCGATTCCTAGATACGATGTTACTTTTACCTTACACTTGGTATAAATCAGGTATATGATGTACCTCTTTTATGTTCATTGTGACATAACACCTTTGTATTTTATTGTATTAGCTTCCATAAACTTGCTTTAAAGAAAATTTTTAGTTCATAATTTTTGGGGATATTACACATATAATATTAATCATTAACATATTATTTATGAATAATATTCTTCTTATTTTTATTTATATATTTATAATTATGATTTGCTAGTGGGGTTAATTTAATAAAAGATTTTTTGGACATTTAATTAAAATTAGCGGGACTTACTTATAAATTAATAATTAGATGTAAAAAATGTGATTATAATGATTGAAAACAATAGGCAAAACAAATAACTTAAAATCTATATTATTAGATAATGTAAAAATAATAGGGATCACGAAATAGTGTCATACGATAATTATTAAATTATCAATTATCTAGAATAATATACTTATTTAGTGTATTATGAAATAGTAAATAAGACCATACTTGTTAATCCATACTAATATTCCATCAATAGAGAAATATATTGTGTTACGACTTTGAGAACAAACTTTGATTATTAATATATATATTAATAAAAATTATAAATATGTATTTTAATATAAATATAATAATTATAATATAATTTAATAATCAAAAAAATATTTTTTTGAAATCGATCGTGTCATAGTTCTATTTATTTACTCATAGAGCGGGAGTACAATAGATACGCCATCCTCACCTCATTGAAAATGAGAATACATATCTTCCGATGAACATTAGCAAACAATAATAATATCGAACAATTAATGGGCCCCATTGGTAGAAGTGGCTGGTAGAAATGATGAGAGAATGGCTCTCCCGACTCCTCTCCAGTGTTGCACGGGGACGGGGACGGGGACGGAGACGGGAGAAAACGCGAAAACGATATTTTTTAAAAATTTAAAAAATAAAGACGGAAAGAAACGTTAAAAAAATTATATATATATATATATTTTTTTAAAAAAAATAGATTAAATATATTAAAATTAAGAGAGAAAAATATAAAATTTCTAAAATTAATTTTTATATAAATTAATTTTAATTATTAATAATTATTTTTTAATACAAATATTAATTAAATAATTTTAATATAATTTTAATCAAAAAATATTTTCAAAGAATTTCCGAAACGGGGACGTTTCCGGGACTGAGGGACGTCAGTGCATCACAGCTCCTCCCCGCCCACCCTTTTTGGTTTTCCGCTTTATAATTTTTTTATTGGTAGATAAGGAGGGTTGGTAGATTAACTACTACTTGCTCGCCTTCGTGTCCGTGTGTTAAAACTTAAAAGTATAGGATGAGGCGCATTAGCCAATAGTAGATACGGAAATTGTAAGATTTGTGAAATTCCCCATCGAGTGCAGAATTTCCATGAATCACGTTACTAATCTATTCTTCACAGGATTGTTTCTTGTTGTTTCGAACAAGCAGTCATAATCCTTCTGTAATATGCTAACGTACGTGCCGCAAGTACAGCAGCTAATAGGACGGTGGGTGGTGAATGGTGTTGTTAATTATTATTATTATTATTATTTTTCCCTTTCGTGATAATGTAGAATACTTGAACTTGCTTTTAGGTTGAGTTGCATTTGCATTGCCCCGCAAAAGTGTATGCCAGGTTGACTAATCATTTATAGATAAAAATGTTGGGTTTTGCTCCAATTCTATCATCATCACCAATGGAGTTACACAAGTATTTGAGCCACCCTTTTATTTATTTTTTATCAATTGATTGTATCACTTAATCTGTATGCATAATATTGAAGTTTATATTTGAGTGGATATTTTGGATTTAAATAATACATTAATCAATATCCGACTACTACTATTTTATTGAACATACATAAAATAATATTTCATTTAATCTGTTATATTAACTTGTTATATATTATGATAGATGTCCTGTGCATAAGTTGGTAGATTAATCTGTTATGCAGCATAACCTGTCATAAAATTTGCAGGTTTTGTATAACCTTACAATCGAAGTAAATATTTTTTAATTCATTTAACTTTAACATAGAAAAGTAAAGAATCGTATTAATACCATCATTTTTGTGTGTGTGTTTTTTTTTGTACCTGAAATGACTATCGACAGCCATTTGTTATCGATAGAGACAGGGAGCATCCAACATACACATTCCCTCGTATGTTTTGCGAAAAAAACGAGGACGATCTAGAGAGGTCCGAATATGTATATGGCTCACGTACGCTTTCAGGACCAGGGAAAATCCGACAAAGCGAGAAGGTTTTGAGGTTGAAACTCAAGGCACCTGAACTCGTAATCATAATATAATCTATCGGACTACAGACAGGCCCCCTGACAATAAAACGCATTCACCCAAAAACCGAACAAATCAACCTGATGTAAAATTTTCTGACCCAGTTCGTTCCCAAACTATATAATACGAGATGTTGAAAGTACGCGCGGCAATCGAAATAACGAGGCTTCAAGATTACTTCCCGCAAACAGGTGGTCCTGGCCATCTTTTCGTCTGAACAGATGGATAGATGACTGCCGGGACTCCTGTGTTCCTTTTGGTTAAACATTCCACGTTTTTAAGTACAGTGCACTACAAGTAAAACTAAAATTACACTATTTTGGTAGTCGAACCGTGCACGCTTTTGACTTCTCACGCTGTATAACCTAGCAACTGACTTATTTAATATTTTGGGCTGATGATATGCTTTTTGTGTTTGGGTACTCAAGAAAGTTTCATCGACATTGATAAGCATTTACAATACGCAGACTAAAAAGTCTGGTTGTGCCAGAAATTAAGCGACTCGGAAGAAACGACGGACATGAATAAAAGAACTTGTAAACTTGAAATCCTATTTCATGGAACATCCCCAATTTGCAAGCACGTCCGCCACTTCGTTCGCTTCTCTCAAAACATGCTGAATTTTAATTTGCTTCAGCGAAGTGCTTGCTCCAAGTCATTGATACAACTTTCACACCTGATCATTATTACACCATAACAATTACAATATAAAAATAGTTTTAATGTAAATTGACCGATGATAGTGTAATATATTTATAGGAATTATTAGTTATAGTTGGATAGAATGCTATGGTAGTGGAATATATTTACATAAACTTTAACATAACGTAGATAATGATGTATGACATGGTTGTTGAAATTGTATATTATTTGTGAATGACATATATTTATGATCAAATTTTTTTGTTAACATGTATGTCTATTTTTTTTAATGATTTCATGCATGTATAATATATGATGATTATAATGAAGATAACATATTTGAAACTATCCCTTATATGATGATTATGTCCTCCTCATCATTTTTTTTGTTAAAATTCAGATTCACATAAGGTAACATATCTAGATATCGGGTCACATAACAAGGACCCCTCAGTAATGTCAATAATATTCCTATATCCTAGTCCCATTAGCCCAGGACTAGAAATATCAAAGTCACACACTCTCAATTTCGTCCATTTTTCACCTCAATAGTTGTGTGTCAACAAGCTTATATAATATCCCAACCCACTTGCCAACAATTGACACCACAACTTCTTTAGCAACCTTTAATGTACCATTCTAAATGGCACACCTATAACTTTTGATATCCATGGAAAATGATAAAATCAAGCTCTAGGTCATCTCAAGAACATGACGATCAAATAGTGTGCTAACCTGTAATCCCCCAAAATTTTAGAAAACCAATAATTTAATAAATAGCTTTCATTTGAAATAAATTAGCTTTTAAAATTATTTAATTTAATTATTTTATGGATTTTTGAGTATATAAATTTGGACGGGAATATTTAGTAAATTAAAATAGATATTTTGTTATTTTATCATGCTATTTTTATTTAAATAATTTTCCAAACTAGTATTTTACTAACTATATCCTTTTTAAACTAATATATTAAATTATAATGAATTAAATTATTAAATTAAATAATTCATCAATAATATTACATTTTATGAGTTTATAAATTAATTTATTTTATTTTTCCTATTTTTCCATTTCCCCTTTTTGCCCTTTTCCATTTTTCCTTTTTCTTCTTTTCTTTTTCCCTTTTTCTTCCCTTGGGCTGCCGCACCAGGCCAGCCCCTCCCCTGCGCACTGGGCCTCGACCCATCTCTCCCTTCCTTCCTCCCTCTCCCGCGCGGCCCTTGTGACGCAGCCCAAATGTTCCTTCTTTTTTTTTTCCCTGGACCGGCCGGCCTACTTTTTTCTTTCCTGCGTCGGTCCGCCCGTTCGCACCCTTCCTCCTTCCCTTCTTTCTTCTTCCACGCCTGACACCCTGAGTGAGCCAGTTGCCGCCTGCAACTGCCATGTCCGGCCACCACCTACCTCCCTACTACTCCCTCTCCCTTCCCCGTCATTTCCTTTACTATTTCAAACCAAACCAGCTCCTGGACCACAGGTCGCATGCCCTCTTCCTTTCCTTCTTCTTCCCTCCCTTTCCCCTACCAACCGATAGCCCTGCCACCGTACTGCAGCGCCAACCAGCCACCGACTCCCCCTTTCTCTCCCTCTTCTTTTTCTTCTCCCCACCAGCAGCTCTTGCCGCATTTTTCTAGCCTTACTTTCCCTTCCCCGATCCTTTTCTTTCATTTTCTGCTCCTTCCCATTTCCCCCCGTTTTTGCTCGCCGCCACCAGCCATCGCTCCAAACGCCGCACTGACCCCTTGCGCCGCCTTCTGCCACCACCTGCTACTGCCCTGCACCACCACGAGACCCCCCCAAGCCACCCTCGAACCCCCGCAGTTCCTCCCTTCTCCACCTCTTCTTTTTCTCCCTACTTTTCTCTCTTATCGCCAAGCCACCTATAACTGCCCCGTTCTCCGCCTTCCAGCCACCTCTGCCGCCACTCAAACCACCGTTCTACACCCTGCAACCTCCTCTACCACCCCATACCTTACTTTCCTGAAAACAGCCCCTGCACCCCTTCATTTTTCCCTCCTCTTTTCCTTCCTTCTCAGCCTCTCCACCTCGACCCACCTCGGCAGCCATCTTCACTGCCTCGCTCCTGCCGTCTCCGCCACTTTTGGCCACCAACAATCTATCCTTAGCCTCCACCTACACCCCCTCTTCACTCCTTCACCATTCCCTTGCCTTGAAACCTCCCCCATCTATATTCTTTTCTAGCCTAAAGTCCCTAAACCGAGCCATCTCTCATCCCTTCTATCTCACCCCTTTTGACCATTTTCTTCCCCCTTATTCTGCATGTGGCTCATGCTGTTCATGCAGCGTGAGCTCCACATTATTTTGGAATTTATTTGGCTAAATTTTGAGGTATATTAATAGTTAATTAAAGTGTTTCATTATTAAATAAATTTTTATAAAGTTTTATCCTTTTAATTTCTTTTTTCTAACATAATAATGATTGATATTATTTTTAGGTGTTAAGTTGCTAATTAAGCCTTGAATCCTTAATCGGGATACCGGTAAGTTTTGATTTTTGTGAGATTAAGGTAATTGTTAAACCTCACTTAAATGTATGGAAAAATGTATGCTAGCACATTAGGGATTTTAGTATGATTTTATGCATGTTTTGTGTTGCCTAGTATGATATATATATATAGGGTTGCTTATATTGATTGATAAAAAGAAAAGAAAAGAAAATTATGGTAGCCTTTGTGCCATGTGTACAGATGATACTTAAGGAATGAGTTTGATATTTGATGGAAATGTTAAATGCTTGTCTATGATGTATTATGTTGCTAATGCATGAATAATATTATTGTCTAAGGGTATGTTAGTAATATGCCTATGTAAGTATGTGGTCTTATATATATGTATTTGCTAATGAGTATTATGTTGAATAATGACAAGTTGGTGGAGTTAGATGATAAGAATGAAGTACTAATATTTGTATTTTATGTAGTGGTGGTAAATTCATAAAAGTGGTGTAATAAAGAGGTTAAGTGAAAATTTTATAAGTGAAAAGGGTATTTTGGAAATTTTGTAGTAAAGGGGTATTTTGGTAATTTTGAAAGAAAGGGGTGAAACAGTGATTTTGTAAGAAAAAGGGTATTTTGGAAATTTCAAAAGAAAGGAGGTGAAATGATAATTTTATAAGTAAAAGGATAAAATTGTAAGTTGTGAGAAAGAAGGGTATTATGGTAATTTTTGAGGCAAAAGAATAATATGGTAATTTTATGATTAAATGGTAAAATGATAATTTTATAAGTAAAGGGGTATCAGGGTAATTTTTGGAGAAAAGGGTAAAGTGGTAATTTTGGAGTCAAAGGGCAATATAGTAATTTTATAAGTAAGTGGTAAGAATGGTAATTTTGGAAGTAAGGGAGAAAATAGTAATTTTAGATGAAGGAGGGTATTATGATAATTTTTATAAATAAAAGGATATTATGGTAAATTAGATGTAAGGGGTAGAAGGATAATTTCGTAAATAAAAGGATATTATGGTAAACTTGGGAGTAAGGGGTAACTTGGTAATAATGATAACGAAGAAGGATAAATTGGTAATTAAATTATGATTAAAAAGGGTAATTGGATAATTATGATAATAGAGAAGGGTAATTTGGTAAATTAACCAATACAAGGGCATTATAGTAATTTTAATAATGGAGAGGGGTAATATAGTAATTATAAAAATGGAGAAGGGTAAATTAATAATTATAAATATGGAGAAGGGTAAATTGGTAATTACAATTACGAAGAAGGGTAATTTGGGATTTATGATAATTGAAAAGGGTAAAATGGTAATTATAATAATTAAGAAGGGTTAAATGGCAATGATAATAATTGAGAAGGGTAATTTGGTAATTTTGATAATGGATAAGGGCAATTTGGTAATTTATCCAACTAAAGGGGTAATTCGATAATTATGATAATGGAGAAGGGTACTTTGGTAATTTAACCGATTAAAGGGTAAGTTAGTAATTATTTAACCTACTAAAGGGGAAAATTGGCAATCATGATAGCAAAGATGGGTAATTTGGTAATTTTTTCACTAAAGGGCAAGTTCTGGATTGTAATAAAAGAAAAGGGACAAATTGGTAATCTAACCAACCAAATGGGAGACATGTTAAGTGTAGCGATTATGAGGGGTGAATGGTGATCTAAAAAGTGTAGGAGATAACTTGGTAACCTAAATTAGATAAGGGGTAATTTGGTTGCAACCTAAAGGGTAATATGGTAATTTGTCAAGTAAGGAAGGGATACTTAGCAATTATATAAGTAAGGGGTAAATAAGTAATTTGTACCTAACATGTCGTTGTGATGGTGGAATTTCATAATATGATTTAAATAATACTAATTAGCCAGGTAAGAGTATTTGATAATTGGTAAGTATCACGAGAACAAATCCTAATTCGAAATTAGATGAGATTATGATGGTCTTAATGATTTCTCTATGATATCTTGGATAACCGTCTAAATAAGAAATGACTAATGATATCAGAACGATTGAAAGTGGATAAGAATCTAATTGTTGTGCTTTTTGTGATCACCTTAATTAAGACACTAATTCTTAAAGTGAAATACTTCGAGATCGGGAATGGTGACTCTTTAGGGGTCGCTACCCTAAAGATGTGGTTTAGTCCACGATTATTCTGGTATTTGCTGGTGTGCCTTTGTGCCCCAGCCAGGCCCTATATCTTACTCTATCTAGCTCTACGGACCTAGTTAGGGGGTATGCATACTTATGGATTAGGAGTCCTTGTCGGTAGGGTACTGAGTAGCTTTATGCACCAGTACGATCAGGGTACCTTTGCGTCCCTGGGTTCATGGTTGAAGGGTACTGAGTAGCTTGTATGCACCGGTACGACCGGTGTACCTTTGTGTCCCGGGTTCTTGATTTAAGAAATATAATTGTTGTGCTGATTTAAGAAAGGAAAAACACTAATTACAAAAGTGAAAGATTAATGAGTCGGGCCCAGTTAACTTATGATATTGAGTACCGATCCACCAGTTATAATAGTGGCCCAGGAGCGTTTTGCCCTAGATGAAGATTATATATATATATATTCCGGTCCACCGGCTAAAATAGTGGGGGTCCCGAGCTCAATAAAACAAGCATTGGATGTGAATAAATTATGAAAAGATATTAATTATTTATAGTGAAACACCTTGTGAGTCGGGGCCAGACCGGTCCACCGGTGAATAATAGTGGCTAGGAGCGTTCTACCCTGGAGACCGATCCACTAGCAATAATAGTGGTCAGGAGCGTTTTGCCCTGTATGTATTCCGGTCCACCGGCTATAATAATAGGGTTCCCGCACTCACTTGGATATAACCAAAGAGATGATTGAATAATGATGGACTAATGGCTTAAGGCCTAAAAGTATCGATTGTACCTTATAACTTGTTGATATGTGGCAGCCTTGTTATATATGTGATTGTTATGTATGCACCTCTCATTACATATGTTTATAGCTTGCATTATGTGTTACATTGCGGGCCTGTTTTTAAGTGTGGTATTAAAGGGTTACTTAGTACCATAGTACCGAAGGGTTCCCTTCGTGGGGCCCCTTCCTATTAAATGGGCAGTGCCCCTTACAGGTCTTTTCAGGTGCTACTCAAGTGGGCAACGGGAAAGAGAGTAAGGAATTATCCGGTACCGCTAGGGTTTTTCTCTTTCTCTTTTAAATTCCTGGTTTTAATGTTAATATTGTTAAAGTAACCATCATTGGTGGATTTTATTCATGTAAATGAATTGATGTGCTACTCTGATTTGAAAATGGCTTGTAAATTGTGTTTTACACTTTTAGCCTTAGCACTTAGTACTAGAACGGTATGAGTGAACCGGTCTAGTACTAAGTGTGGCGGTAATATCCTCAGAATTCATGATTTTATAATTTGCTTCCGCTAACTCTTTCAAATAAAACGAAATTTTTCAGTAGTGAATTTTGGGGGTGTTACATAACCACACTATCATGTATCATAACCCTCTTAGTCCCAATTCTAGTAACTCTACATGAAACACCATTTTCTAAAACAAAAACTCCACATCGAATATTGTCATATGTGTTTAACCAAATCATATTGGGACAAACATGTTAGGAGCATCCAGAATCTAGACTCTACCTATCAGCCAATCTAGTTTGTCCATCCATGACAATAAATCTAACAACATCAATATCATCATCACCATCACCCTCAGATATGGCAGCCTTGCCATCATTAGATACACCATCAACATTATATATTGGTTTTCTATTAGGATAGTTTTCTAATAGTCTTTCTTGTAACAACCATGGTAGAAAATAGTCTTGAACTTGCCATTCCTTGATTAGGACTTATTTTTTTCACCAGACCCTTTGCTACAACCCTCCACCACGTGAGTCACCCAAACATCATCCATTTAATCTATTCTCAATCAATTCACATTGTAATAAGACATTCTTGACATCTATAATAACTAATTCATCCTTCCCACATAATATAACTTCACAAAAATATTTATAAGCATCATGCAAAAAACACAACATCATAATATCCATATCCTCATCATCTAACTTGACGTATATATTCTGTAGATCCATAACAAAGTTAAATTGATCAAGATGAGATTTCACAAACTGACTATAACACCTCCAAAATTCACTAAAAAAATTTCATTTTATTAAAGAATTAGCGGAAGCGAAATAACAAAATTGTGAATCCTGGTGATATTACCGCTACACTTAGTAACATACCGGTTCACTCCTACCGTTCCAATACCAAGTGCTAAGGTTGAAGAGGATTATTGTCAAACATGAGTCAATACTGAAAATGAGAATTCATAACATAACTAGAAAGTTCATAATATGAAAATCAGAGTATGCAGAAAAGAATTTACAAATCAGAGTACATAATTAAAAATTCCCTGAAAGGAATTTAGATTACAACGCAATAAAAATCAAGTTTGAGAAAATCAGTATAACATAGAAGAACATGAAAAGTAAATCCGACCACGATGTTCTCAAATCCCCAGGTCAAGTCCATGCTCAACACTCAGCTCCGCCCGTTGCTTCGTAAGCATCAAAGGCATCAAAGACAACATCACCAACCTACACAAACTCAGAGGGGCCTTCTACTCATGAGAATGAGTAGCACCAATAAAAGGGTGGTCAGTATGCTATGTACTGAGTGAGGTAACCATACAGCTAAGACCAAATATACAAAAACATGTAACATAAGTATGATCACATAAATGACATCCAATCATTACAGACGAATAAAGGCCAAGTTCTAGTCCGGATCAACTGATTCTTTAACTCTTTTATCAATACTCATTTCACACCATATTTATTATCATTCCATGCGAGGACCCCACTATTATTACTGGTTGATTGGTCTCTAGGGCAAGATGCTCTTAGCCACTATTATTCGCTAGTGGACTGGTCTGGTCCCGACTCTCATGGTGTTTCACTGTAAGTACTTAATATTTCCCCATGCCTTAGCACAATTATGTTCAGTTTGTTGAGTACGGAATCCCCCACTATTATAGATGGTGGACCAGAAAACGTACAGAACATAATGCTCCTGACCACTATTATTCGCCGGTGGATCGGCTCCACGGTACCCTGACTCCTAGCCACTATTATTCACTGGTGGACCAATCTGGGCCTGGCTTAATCGTCTTCCTCTTTAAATGATTAATATTTTACTGTATCTTATTCAACAAGTTTCGCCCTAGATATGCATATCACAATCCTTCTACACTTATCCTCCCAATAAGGCCCGTCCCATATCTTGAGACACTGCCCTTCCTAACAGACCCCAACATCCTTTCCTTCCTCCAATCATTCATGCTAGAGGCCCACCACCTAACACCTCCATGTCCACTCACTGCCTTACCCTAGGGTCCCTCCAAAAACCCTAATTTGGGCCTATGATCATTCTTTGCCTCGCACAACTAAGGTTGTTCAACACCCCATACATCAGTACCTTAGATTCACCCCTCATCATTTCACTTTACTCCCCTGAGTACACGTGTGACCACAAAACCTTAGGTGGCTACACCAAACCCTAGTTGGCCACACCAAACCCTAGCATCCTTATTTCCATTTGTCACATCTCCATTTCTCACCTTCCACCCTTGCTTCTCCCATGATATTCATACTTACCCTACACATGAAATTCCTCCATCCTCATCCCATAAACCATTCCCCTCCATTTATTTTTATTTTCACCACTATCTCAAGTTAGCGTTTTCCTCTCAAACCCTAGCCAGGTATCTTGTGCACCCTTATACTAACCTACATACTATTTTTCATCCAAAGCCTCCAATCAAAACTACTCTTCCCTTACCTTACTTACATCCCAATATAACTTTTCACACGTAAAATTCATCCCCATACAAACTCCATGCACCCCATGCAAACCCTCAAAGTTTTCATGCAAAACCCTAGATTCTCCCATGCAAACCCTATATTCTCCCCTTCAAGGTTTACCCACTCTTTTATTTTATTTAGAGCCCCCTTTTATTCTTTCACTCATGGATCACAGGATATTTTGGTCAATCCCACACTCTTTGGTCAACTCACTTCCCCTTGGTCAACTTACTTCCTTTTGGTCAACATATTTTCCCATCTTTCTTTTTCATCTTTCCACCTCATATTACCATATTAAATATCCTAGCATGCATATCCTAAAGGGCCACATCACATCATATCACAATTCACAGCATAAACATATTAAACACATGCCATAAGAAAGCACATGAGCATACCTCAACTCCAAGCTATGCTACACATATAATAGTTATAATAATAAATATAAGATACATAACATATCATGATACATGACATACAAGGCATATAAGGCACATAGTACATATAGGGCCTTAGCTAAATCCTTATCTAAAACGCCACCAATCTTGGAGTACGCTCCTACACATTCTTAGGGTTTCGTTCAGTTTCACCTATAAAAGGGAAAAACTAAGGATTAGTTTCCCTCCTACCAAAATACTATTATTTCCTATTTTATTCTAAGATTAGGTTTACTATTATTAAAGAAAACTTTACAAGTGAAAAGTAGGGTCTTAACCCTCAAGTTAGTCTACTATATTATTACTAGTCAAAATAGGTTTATGTTAATATTTATAGCCATATTTATATTATTAAATCTAATAGATTTATTTCTTCTAATAATATTAATAACACTAGTTATAGCAAAAATAGTGTTATTGATAATAATAGTACTAATACTAGTTGTAGTAAAATAGCGATATTAATAATAATAGTAATAGTAATACTCATAGTATTAGAAACCCTAGTATTTTTAAGGTTAAGGCTAATAATAGGGTCAGAAATAAAATAATAATATAATAATAGTAATACTAACCAAATACTAATATTGCTAAGGATAATGATATTAATAATAATATTTGAAATAATGATAATATAATAATAGTAATAGTAACAATGCTATAGTAGCAATGTTAATAATAAAGGTATTAGGAATAATACTAGTAATATTAGAATAACAAGTAATAATAATATTAAGGTTTGAGTATTGTTCTTTTATAGCAACAAAGTGATAACATGCCAAATCTAGTATCAATAATAATAATAACAATAACAACAACAACAACAACAATATTAATAGTAAAATAGGGTTTTGACCCCTTAATAGTAATAATAAAAATATGCTGAGGCTGTAAATAATAATAAATATGATGAATAACAACAATAATAATAACAAGATAGATACAAGTAAAATGGATAAGGCTTGCATAATTAGGGTTTAAGGGTTGAGAGGGGTTAGGGTACCACCTAGGGTTGGTGGTGACCAGTGGAATAAACGGTGGGGAAAGAGGGAGAAAAGGGGAATAATTGAATGCTGGAAATAGTAGAGGGGGAATGAGGGTGGAAGTTGGGGTGGTTGAGGTTGCCCAAGTTGAGAAGGTTAGAATGGGGGTAGTGGCGAAGCCAAAGGTGGCGATGTTGTGGTGGCCAAGGGTGGTGGAGAGGGAGGAAGGGAGGAGGAGAGGGAGGAAGGGGAAAAGGAGGGTAGGGAAGGTCTGCAGGTGATTATAGGAGGTATAATGGGTGGTGGTTGTGGCGGGAATGGCGGTGGACGACGGCGTAAGTGCGGAGGTGGCTGAGGTGTGGCTGATTAGGAAGGGCACTTTGCACGACCGAGGTGGGTCTTGCAGGGCAAATTGAGGGTGGTGGTGGGTGTTGCTTAGTAGAGGGTGATGCAGGGAGTGATTTGGGTGGTGGGTTCGGGTGGCGACATTGGATGGTAGCGGAGCAACGGGAAGCGAAATAGGCGGCAGCGATAAGAGGGGGGATTTTTGGGTTGAGAGAAAAAAAGATTGAATGGGGTGGATGAGGTTATTTATAGGATAAGGTTGAGGGGGAAGGAGAGAGGGGGAAGAGGAAGGGTTAGTGGTAGGCGTGCGATTGCTAGCCGACGACCTAATAATTGAGGAAAGCTTACAAAAACTTGCAGGTCGACTGCTCAAGGAGGGGAAAAGGGGAGGAGAGAGAGTCATGTGTGATGAGATAGAGGGCCTGGGATTAGGTGGAGGAGAGATAGGAAATGTTAGGGAAGAAGGTGGGGGTGGTGGCCTGACGTGTGGCAGTGTAGGGGCTACGGGCTTGCGCCGGGAAGTGGAGTAATTGGGCATGGGGGAGAGAGAGGAGGTTCGGGGAGAAGAAGGGGATGGGGCATGTGGTGGATCGAGCGATCCAAGAGAAGAAAGAAAAAGGGGGAGCCGGACCGGGCAGGGGAGAAGGTGTGGCGTGCGGGCCTGGGCCGTGCAGGAGGAAGGGAGGGGAATTCGGGCTGGGCTGGCCTAGGTCGGGGAAGGAAGAAGAAAAAAAGAAAAGAAGGAAGAAAGAAAAAGGAGAAAAGAAAAGAAAAGAAAGAAAAGAGGGGAAAAAGGAAAAAGGGAAAAAGAAAAATAGGTGGGTTGGGGTATTTAAAATATTTTAGAATTTTGAAATATTTAAAAATAATAATATTTTAACAAAATAATAATTAATTTCCTTTTTAGGCTAATTAAGGATTTTTGAAAGATTTTTCCTAAATTCTATTTTAATTAGCAAAACACCCTAATTTTATCCAATTAAATTATTTATAAATTTCCTATTGATTTTGTCCTAATTACTTCCTCTTATTTTAACAAAATAATTTATTTAATTAATTTTTCTAATAAATCCTTAATTAGCTATAATTTCTTAAATTAGGATTTTTGGGGTATTTTACTGACCCTCACCTAATTTTAAATCATAAAGCTAACTCTTCAATAATAAATGATTCTTCGCATTTCTCTTCATATACAAAGACTCTATCTTCAACCACAAGAAGACAACAATGGTCTCTTTGACCACTTCTTGTAAGACCTTGTTTGATAAATACAATTGTATGGTGGACAGCGGCTTTAAATCAATAACCTTAAAATCCTCATCAGACATCGTTTTAGGCTTCTTTTCTTTTCTAGATAATGCTTTCTCTAATATGTTTGGGAAAAGGTTCACTTTCATCTTCAATTTTCATTACCCAAAAATGACCGAAAAATCAAATTTCTCAATTTCAAATCTTATAAAATCCATCTTCATATAGATCGATCACACACCCAAAGCTTTTATACTAATTGTAGAGAACATTCACCAGATGTGAACATACAATACTAGTGATTACGAGGAGAATTAATCGTTTCTCACAATATCACTTAGTACACAATTCTCTCAGAAGTGTAAGGGAATAATAGAGGAGAAGGTTTGGATAGGTTTGGCGACGTACAACACATCACTAGGGTTTTATACACAATTTATTTATAAAAGTACATAATTGATACAAGTGAATGGTAGAAAATAGGAAAAAGCAGAACCTATCTTAATAAATTCTAGGGCCTCGTGTTTTTCCCCAAAATACTTGAATTTTCCCAAATAATGGAGGACTAAGGAGCACAAATAAACACGTGCCATGTTTACTAACACACACCCCCTTATTCTCTTTCTTGGCCACCATTTGGTTCCAAAATCCTCTAAACATATGTAAGCAAGAATCCATGCTAGATTACACACACAAATATAAGTCATGATCTCACACATTCTTACAAACTCTTTCATCTGTACTATTTATCTATTTTCTTTACTTAATAGGCTATAATAGTGGTTTTAAGTTAAAACTATCATCTAAATTACAAAATTAAAAAATTTTTGGGGATATAAATAGATGATATTTGTAGGATAAAATGGTAATCTAAAATAAAATATATATGGTGGTTTTGATCTTAAACCACCAACTAAACTTTTCCAAAGAAATTGGTCAAATATTAGATGGTGATGTTGGATGATAATCATAGTCTATTATTTTAAATTAAGGTTTTTGTTATCCTTAATTTCCATCCAATCATTCTTATAATTTTTGAAGCACCTTTCTTTTTATATTTATTACAGAAGATTGTGTTTTTATTTGATGTCTATAGTATAAATGGTTTTTTCTTATTGTTGTTTTTTAACATTATTTGTGGCTATTTCTATACCTGTGTTGTGTTCCCAATTAGCTTTTAGATTATATCTTAAGAATTCATGGCATTGAATTTTCCCAACAAAATGGTGTTAGAACATTGGTGTATAAGTGAATCAATTTGGGATGTTGAAGATATGATTTGATATCGAGAAATTTGATCACTTAGTGAAATTTGGTTTGTAGAAATTGAAGATGAGTTTGATCCTAATTCAGAATAGGTTGGAGAAGGCCTTATATAGGAAAATGAGTAATTGAATCAATGTCTAACGAGAAAATTGAGGGGATTGATCTCAGTGCCCTCTCAACTATACAACTGTGCATGCTTAATGGGGTCTTATAGGAAGCGACTAAAGCCAGTAGCATTTTTGCCTTGTGGTTGAAGCCAGAATATTTTTCAGTAACCAAATTATTGATACATCATTTATAAGTGATTTAGCATTGAATACCTATAATATAGGGAAAAAGGAAGATCTAGTAACAGTAGAAGAGAGGAGGATTTTAGGACGTTATCCTTAGAACTTCACTAGATTAATGAGAGACATAATACTAGGAATATAACCTAGAAAGATAATTATAACATTTTAAAACCAAGCAATTAGAATCCTAGAACAAACAATAATCAAAGACTGGGCAAACATAGTCAACTTCACAAATGACTATTTTAGCCTAGTAGGAAAAGCATGATTTCTCTTCAATGAAGGCATAACTAATATATACCCTTCCAAACCATGTAGTTAATTAGGAAAGGAAATTGAGACATATTGATATAGAAAGATTTATCTTAAAGGATGAGAAATAAGGTAAGGGAATTTTTTTACTACCTCCAAAAAAAATGTGTAGAATGTGCTCAAAAAAGGATATTATAAAACAAAGGTGGGCCTTTTGTAAAAATGTGATGACACCTCAATGATATGATAAGCTAAAAAAGAACAAAAAACTCTACACGTCATAAAAGAAATAACCTAAAAAGGGAAGGCATTCTAAAAACCTTGATAATTATAGAATATGCACATGTTTTATATGTATAGATCCTAATCACCTAAATAATAGATGTCATAAGAAGAGTATAATATCCTATAGATCAAACTTAATTGATGGACTAGAGGAAGATGTAGCCAGTATAGATGTTGATGATTCCTTGTTATATTCTATATAATAATAATAAGATAGGGGTCAAGAAATATACTTCTTAGATCTTGAAAAATACAATAAAATGTATAAACTATTGATTTATGCAAAATGAGCATGAACATCAATGGATGTATGGTAAAGGAGTATTTAGTAAGCCATATGATTTGCGTAAGCTTTATCCCAACATAGCACATAGATATAGATGCTTCATATACCTTGTGGATATTTGTAGTGTTTGTATAAATATAAATATAAATATAAATATAAATATATATATATATATATATTCTTTGGTATAACTAAAAAAATGAAGAAAGTTGTAGAAACATCAGAACTAGAATAGATATTAAGTCTGTAACTAAAAGTTAAGAGATTGAAAAAAAGGATAACCATCTTATAATATAAGATGGATCATCCTATGCCAAAGGCCGTTTCATCACTAAAAGTTAAAGAAATAAATGAAAAAGGAAAAGGCATAAAGGAAGATTTTGGCATAAAATCGAAGATAACAATAAAAATCTAACAAAGGAATTTAAGGTAGTACAAGAAGTAAATTACTTAACCTTTTCAAACCCATTAAATTCACTCATAAAACATAGGTGTATAATCCACCTTAGTGATGGAATAAAAATAGAAACCTTTGGTATAATAGATAGTACGATTACAAAAGTTCAATACTCAAAAACCTATTAAAAGGATCTAAGTATACAGAATCACCAAAAATGCGAGTAACAACAATTTTAGTAGATTATAGTAGTAATGAATATTAATATTGCCTATCAAATGCACACATAGAGTTTTTAAATAAACCAAATAAAAAAGGTATGTTGCATAACCTTCTAATGAATTGGATAACAAATGATCCAACACATCCTAAAAATTTCGTGTCAAATCTAAACTTTATAACATTGAATAATGGTTCTATTTTAATGAGTAAAAATCATTATAAAACTTTAAGAAAAGTGAAACAATTGTCATTGATAAATCAAAGTATACTCATGTTAAGCATGGTGCGTGGTATAATTTTGCACCCATAGAAAAATACTCTAAGGCAACAACTCGACTTAGTATTAGACGATTAATCATCTGAAGAAGATGTAACCAAATAAAAATCATTCAAAATTTCATTAAATGACAGAAATTTAGTAATAAAAAGGTAAACTACAACAAACAAAAAGTTGAAAAACCAATTAAGATAGAAGAAAAAGTGAGCATAATAGGAGATGATCCTAAGGCACACTTGATAAAACTTCCTACCAAAGGAAAATTCAAAAATTTAAACCCAGGTTTAATTATAATAGCAAAAGATCTTGCATACACTCCTCTGGATGAAGAAGAATTTGGCTAGTAAATCAAGGAACTAAAGTTTTGGGGCTTAATGCAAAACTTAGCAAGCCCACATAGGGAATCGTCATTTATGGTAAGAAATCATGAAAAACGAAAACAAAGAAAGGCAAACATGGTCATAAACTATAATCAACTCAATAATAATACGTTGAGTGATGCCTATAAGATGACCAAAAAATATAACCTTTGAAATAAAGTGTTGAATAAAAAATTGGCTCAGTAACTTTGATCGCATGTCGTGATATTAGTAAATTCTAATGGATGGAAATTAAATACCTAAAAAAACATTAGGGGCCCAAAGTGAGGCACTAAAAATGGATGGTAATGCCATTTGGATTAAAAAAACTCCCTGCCATTTGACAATGAATGATGGAATTTTTTTGGGGGATTTAAAATTTTTCTATATATATATAAATGATATACTAGTATTCTTGATAGAAATAGAAGAAAATTACCAACATGTAGAAGTAATCTTAAGAAAATTTCTAGAAAATGGGTTAGTAATTTTTCTGCAAAAAATATAGTTATTCAAAAAATCTATAGATTTCCTTGGACATAAAATTAGAAAACTCACCAAAGATCTAAAACCACATGTAGGCACAAAGGTTCTAGATAACTCAAACATATTTCTTTGAGGTATAATGGGGAAAAATTATAATAGTAAAAAAAATTACTCTAAAAGGAAGTAAGCAAATAACTCGCTATGAAAGTGGCATATTTAGGTGTAAGAATCTACCAGTCGTTGAATGTGAGATTGAGGCGGTATTACACTCAATGTAAAAATTCTTTCTAACCCTATATTTGGGAAGAATTTATAGTAATAGCAGATTATGAGGCAAAAGTAAATCTATGGCCTTATACTAGTAAAAGAAAAACTAGTACCTATAGATGGATAAGATTCCTAGGTACCATTAAAGGCAGATAGTATAAAATCATTTTCTAATATATGAAAGGTGAGAAAATATATCTAATGATTATATTCCCCTTATATGGGAAATGAAAGATAATGATATTATAAATGTAAGACATTAATCCTCTAAAAAGGCATCGGAAACAACCCGTAAAAAGTGAAAAATATGGAAAGCTACTTGTTGATTCCAATGAAATAGGCTACACCCACAATAAAGGAGCAGGAGCTTGAAAAGGAAACTACACCAATGAATCGTGCAAAGGTTAAAATTGTGAAAATCATTCTTGAAAGGATCAGTTGTGATTTTAGAGACTTCTTTAGAAATCAACTCAACAACGTGGTTTTGACCAAATTCTAACACATGTGAATATCTTATATAAGTCCCAGGGAATAAGACACCAACCTCTATTCTTTAAGGCTTGCAATGGTCTTGCCTTTCTATTTTTAAATAAATCCAAACAAGTATATCCTTCTTATAAGAGGGAAAACTTAGGGGCTCTTTACCTCCTTGCAAGGTGCTACAAAGGCAACAATGAGGTATGATGAATTAGATATATGAACCTTTGATAACCTAAAGGATGTGTGAAATGCCCCAAAAATTTCTAATTTTAAAAATTATATTTAAATGAGGTTTTATTATGAAAATTAATTAAATTAATTATTTTTTATTAAAATAAAAGGGAATTAATTAGGGCTATTCAAGAAGAAAATAATAAATAATTTTTATTATAAATTTTTTTGGCATTTTAGCTAATTAAGGATTTTATTTTAGAAATTAATTATATAAATTATTTTATTTAAAATAAGAAGGATAAAATAGTTTCAAATTAATATGAGTTTTATAAATAATTTAATTGGAAAATTTTAGGGTATTTTGATAATTAAAATGAAATTTATGGAAAATCTTTTAAAAATCCTAATTTAGCACAAAAAGGGATTTAAATATTATTTTATTTAAATATTATTATTTTTAAATATCCTAAATATCCTAATTAATTTAATTAACCTAATCCACTATTTTTCTTTTTTCCTTTTCCCTTTTTTCCTTTCTTTTCTTCATTTTCTTTTTCCTCTGCTTTTCCCTGTCTGGGCCAGCCCGCAGCCTAGTCTTCCTCTTTTCCTGCCTTTCCTTCAGCGCGACCCAACCCATGTGACCGACGCCTCCTTCCTTCTCCCAGCACCGCGTTTTGTGTTTTGTTTTCCTTGGACGTTGCGTTTTACCCCCGTTTTAATGATCGCCGCCCGATCGGTCTCCTCTTCTTTTCTTTCTTTCTTTTCTGCCTCGAACCGCCCGGTCCAGCCCCCTTTTTCCTTCCTCCTTCCCCGACGCTGACCTGTGCCTGCATCGCAGCCCTGCCCTAGTTTTTCACAATCGATCTCGCCCTTTTGACCGGCCTTTTTCCTCCCTTTCTCTTCTCCCTGATTCGACGACCACATAGACCAATCCATCTCCCCTTTTCTCGCTCAATTTTTCCTCCTCCCTGGCTTGTGCAACCCCTTGCCCCGAATTGAGTTTCGCCGGCAATATCACTGCAGTGACCCTAACCCTACCTGCATTACCTCGTAGCTGACCCACAGAACCCTAAAATTCCTTCTAAAATCTATAAATACCCCCTTAAGCTACTAGGTATCGAGTTGTGCTTCCCCTACCCAGAAAACCTCCTTTGTGCCCCGCCTCCATTTCAGACTCTAGCCCCGCCTCCTTCGGCCAACCACGCCACTAAATCCACCTACCTAAGCCTTCACTGCATCGTCCTCTACCCAACCAGACATCCCATATCCCTCGATTCTTGTTACGCAAGCCACATTAGTTGTGCGGAGTAGCCTTCCCAAACATCCCTTCCTTCCACCTCTGCCACCCTTTGCGCAGTCCTTAGCCACCTCTTTCATTGCTGCCGCTGCTCCTTTTACCTCCCAAATTGTGCTGCATACCCTCCTCTACCTTCCCCTACCTTTCTTTTCCTCTACCTCCCTCTCCTCCTCTCTTTCTCTTCTTACTCCTCTTTCGGCCACTACCGCCACTGCCGTGCGCCGCCACCTTTGGCTGCGCCACCACCCTTATTCTGTCCCTCTCCTTTTGGGCAACCATAATCACCCTTACTTCCACCTTTATTCTCCCTATTTTTTCCATAGCCCTCAACTTTTACCCTTTTCTTCTCTTTTTCCGGCCGCCGCCGTGCACCACAGCTAGTGCCGCCCATCCCCTCTAGTTTAAGGTTGAACCCTAGACCCTCCCAGCCCTTTTCCCTATTTTTATAAGCCTTAATTTATTTTATTTTATTTATTTGAATATATATATATATACTACTACTACTACTACTACTACTACTACTACTACTACTACTACTACTATTATTATTATCATTATTATTTCCATAATTAATATGTATTATTATTATTAGTAGTATTAATGTTTTTATTATTATTTCTATTGAGGGCCGAAGCCCTATTGTATTTTTTATTTTGATTTTATTATTATTATTCTTATTATTTTTATTATTAATATTAATATCATCATCATCATCATCATCATCATCATCATCATCATCATCATCATCATCATTATTATTATTATTATTATTATTATTATTATTATTATTATTATTATTATTATTATTATTATTATTATTATTATTATTGGTATTATTATTCTCTAAAGGGCTGAAACCCTATTGTGTCTATTTTGAATTGTAGTAGTGGTATTATAAATATTAAGTCTTATTATTAGTAATATTATCATTAGCTATTATTATTATTATTAGTGTTGCTATTATTATTATTATTATTATTATTATTATTATTATTATTATTATTATTATTATTATTATTATTATTTTCAAGTGTTAGTATTATTATTCTATATAGGGTAGAAACCCTACTTTATTTTATCTTCGATTATTATCCTTACTGTTATTACTATGATGATTATTATCATTTTCACAATATTATTATGGTTTTATCATTATTATTATTATTACTATTTCACTATTATTATTACTACTAAATTTTGTTACTTATTTTACTAATATTATTATTAGTATTATTCTATATAGGGTAGAAACCCTTATTTCACTTTGTTTTTGAACTATGCCTTTTTTATTATTATTGTTATTTTTATTATTTTGGTTATTGTTACTATTATTATTATTCTTTTTAATATTAACATTGATATTATTTTTAGTGTCTTTGCTATTATTATTTTAGTATTATTATTATTATTATTATTATTATTATTATTATTAGGATAAAGTCTTCAACTCTATATTATCAACTTTTATAATAATTCTATTATTTCTTATATCTTTAGCAAAGTTAGAAATTAGTTAATGTTAATGTTATTTTTATTAATATGTTATTATTTTGTCAAAGCCCTAAGGAGGCGTAGGAGCATGCTCCAAGACCGGTGTTGTTTTAGGTAAGGGTGTTACTAAGGTCTTTTATATGTTAATGTGCATTGTATGCCTTATATGTTATGCATCCTATGGTTATCATTATATTGATTTCATGTGTGGCATGACGTGGAGTTCAAGCATGTTCTTGTGTTGTTATATAGCATGTGTACTATGTATATGTGATGATATGTGTTGTGACCCTGTAAGACATGCATATGAGGATGTTAATATGGTTTGTGTAGGGGAAAGAATGAAAAAGGAGGATGGGGATAGAATTTAACCAATGGATATGAGTTGACCTAAGTATTTTAATGATCCATGAGTGGAAGAATAAAATGGGAAATTTAGGGTTACGTGTGGGAGTATATAATTTATAGTTTTATATGGGAGAATCTAATTTATGGTTTTATATGGGAGAATCTAATCTATGTTTTGTATGGAAGAATCTAATCTATGTTTTATATAGGGGAATCTAATTTATAATGTTATATGAGAGAATCTAATTTATAATGTTGTATGGGAGAATGTAATTTATGATGTTATATGGGAGAATCTAATTTGTGGTTTTGTATGGGAGGATTTAATGTAGGGTTTTGTATGGATGAATCTTTGGTTTTATATGGTTTGAATTTAGGGTTTGGTAAGGATAAATCTTTGGGTTTTGTGTGGATTGAATTTAGGGTTTGGTATGGATGAATCTTTGGTTTTGTATGAATTGAAATTAGGGTTTTGTATGGATTGAATTTAGGGTTTTGTATGGAGAAACCTTGGGTTTTGTGTGAATTGAATTTAAGGTTTTGTATGAAGGAATCTTGGGTTTTGCATGAAAGAATTTAGGGTTTTGCATGGTTGATTCTAAGGTTTTTACATGGGAGCTTAGGGTTTGCATGAAAAGTTTGAAAGGTTGCATGGGGTGTGTAAAGTCTGCATGGGAGTGAAAGTTACATATGGAACGTTGATTTGGGATATGAGGAAGGTAATGTAAGTGTTGTTTGGGTGGTTAAACACTTTGGATGGAAAATAGTACATGGAGTATTATATGGGTACGTAGGAGACTAAGCTAGGGTTTGGAGTGGTTGACTATGGTTGGTTGTGGACAACTTGGGTTTGGAGTGATTAACTATGGGTTGTTGCGGTTAACTAAGGTTTGGATATGGCTAACTAGGGTTTAGTGGTAGCACGTGTGTACTTGGTGAATAAAGTATGATGATGAATATGGAATCTATGATTTGTGATGTGTGAAGTGTAAAGGGAATGATTTATGCATGTCCAGGATGAAAGCTTTTGAATAAGATACTTAGGACATTAATCACTTAGAGTGGAAGATATTGAGACGGGTCTAGCCGATCCACCGGTCAGGAATAGTGGTTAGGGTTTTTACCCTATGTGTGACCGATCCACCAGTTATAATAGTGGTTAGGGTTTTACCATATATGTTACCGATCCACCTGTTATAATAGTGGTTATGGCATGATGCTCTATGTGTGACCGGCCCACCAGTTATAATAATGGGGGATACCGAGCTCAATAAACACAAACCAGAGTTTTGCTAAGACACTTAAAAGATACCACTTACTTACAGTGGAACACTATGTGAGCAGGAGTCAAACCGATCCACCGGTTAGGAATAGTGGTTAGGGTTTTTACCCTATGTGTGACCGATTCATCGGTTATAATAGTGGTTAGGGTTTTTACCCTATATGTAACTGATCCACCGGTTATAATAGTGGTTGGGGCATGAAGCTCTATGTGTGACCGACCCACTGGTTATAATAGTGGGGTGTTCCTATACTCGCATGAATTTGATAAAAAGTATGGTGTGAATCAATTTCTGATCAGAGATTAATTAAGTAATTAATCCGGATATATATACCCAAATGATTGTTCGTTATTATGTTATTATGATGGATTATGCTCTTTTATTTCTTTTACATTATTTTATGTGCTTATGTGTTTGCCTTAGTGCTCGGTTACCTTGCTTAGTACGTAGCATACTGATCACCCTTTTCATGGGTGCTGCTCATTCCCATGAGTAGTGTGCCCTTCTGACTTTGTGCAGGTGGGCGAGACATAGTCAGGGCTGAGTGTTGAGCATGTTTTGGCTCGAAGTTTGAGAGTATCGTGGCCATATTTTCTCTTCATGTGATTTTATTTCATTATGTTATTTATTTTGTATCGCATTTATTCTTTTATGATTTATAACCTTGTATTGAGTATTTCAAATAAACCTTTTTATTGATTGTTATATTATTTCCTTCGAGGAATTTTGATTTCGCACTCTTATTTCTATTTTATTATTGATTATAAACTTTTACGCATACTTTGATTTTTAATGTATGATCTTTCTAGTTCTTTATGAACTGTTGGTTTGAGTTTAATGTCAATCTTTTCTTTAGCCTTAGCACTTGGTACTGGAACGGTCAAAGAGAACCGGTTTGGTACTAAGTGTGGCAGTAACATCCCCAAAATTCACGGGTTTTAATTTAAATATTTCTATTGTAACTTCTTCCGCCTTAAAAAAAAGTAGTCAATTTTGAGGTGTTACAATGTGGTCTAAGTAAATATGAACCCATTGCACTCCAACTTCATCTATATCAAATCACCATTCAAACTCAAGTAGATAATGGTAGAAAAATAATATTCATGTTCTACTAAATGCTCAAGCATATTTGGTTAATTAAAGGAAGGGGAAAAGGATCTATTTTGGTGGCTTCATTTATTTTTATAAAATTGGTACAAACAACACATCCATTAATGATTATATTATGCATTAATTCATTATTTTCATTCCTGGCCCCAATGATTTCGCCTTTATTATGAATCGCTTATATAGGACTAAACCATGTGGTATCAGAGATGGGATAGATGTTACCTTCATCTAATAGATTATTTACCTCTTTCATGAATACCACTTACATCTGTAGGTTAAGTTGCTTTTGAGGTCGGATCACCTTCTTGTAGTTGTCTTCCGTGAGGATTTTATGCATGCATATGGAAGGACTAATCCCTTTCATATCGATGATGGCCCATCTAAAGTACCTTTTTTTGCTTCCTAAGTACTTTCACCAAATTCTCTTCCTACAGATTAGTCAAAGATTATAAAATAATAACATGAAGAGTACCATTATGGTCATGAAAAGCATTCTTCAAGTGTTGAGGAAGTGGCTTGCACTCTAAAGTTGCAGGCTCCTCAATCAATGGTTTTAAATTTGGGATGTTCTCCCTCTCTAGCCGTTGTAAAGGGATCACTATTTTTCTCTCATAAGGTGGATGGGCATTAAGGTATTTGAAAACCTCTTTAACTCCTCCTTTATCTTCATTTTCATGAGATTACACTTAGCATCTATCTAGAGTTCCTACACTACACTCGCTTGAAAAAATCATTAATCCCTTCATCTAAAACATCAATGCTATAGAAATCATCATCATCATAAGGGAATTTCATGCTTTTGAAGACATTAAATGTAACTTCCTCACTTTAAAATAGAAGGATTAACTCTCCTCATGGACATCAATCAAAGTTTTTCCTATAGCTAACAATGGTTTACCAAGAATAAGAGGAATCCTATGAGCTTCTTCCATATCAAGCATAATAAAGTCAATAGGAAATATCAAATTATCTTCTTTCCGCAAAACATCCTTGATTATGCCCCTTAGATATTTTATAGGTATATCAGTTAATTATAGAGACATATTAGTGGATTTATTTTTTTGCTAAACCCAAGCACTTAAAATGGAAAAGGTATCAAACTTTCAAACTTGATTGGGAGATGGACTCAAATAATTATCTACTTGACACTCTTTACTATCATATGGTACACTAGATAAATTGTACATAGGAACATTTACTTAAAGTTGCATAAGCAAAGAAACACTCAAATTATCCAATTTCTTCATAATATGATCCGTCTTAGCCTCTAATATTGTGATGACATTGATGGTATAAATTTTCGCATTATTTTGTACTAGATCGCGCTCAAAATGCCATTGATGGGAATTGGAGGATTATTCCTCAATAAAATCATATAATTTCTTAGGATTCTTCTTCATAATAATACTACCTATAAGTTTATCTAGCATAGAGCTGTTAGTAGCATATATACCATAATAAAAAGTTTACATTTGTAACCAGACAAGAAGGTCATGATGTGGGCATTTCCTTAATAATTCCATAAATCGTTCACATGCATCATATAGTGATTCATAATCATTTTACAAAAAAGTGGTGTTGTCATTTCTTAATTTAGTTGTTTTTATAGGTTGAAAGAATTTAGAAAGAAATAACTTCAACAAACTATTCTAGGTTGAAATAGAACTTTGTGCTAGAGAATTTAGCCAACTCTTAGCCTTATCACGTAATGAGAATGAAAAAAAAAGAATAATAACATCAATAGAAACCCCATTTATTTTAAAAGTATCATATATTTTGATGAAAGAGGTAATATGAGCATGAGAGTTATAATTAGGTGTACCTCCAAATTATAATAAAGTATATATCATCTGAATGTTAGTAGGCTTGATCTTGAAATTATGCGATTTAACCACCAATCTTCTAATAATTGATCCAAAATTGGCTATACTTGGGGTAGTATAGTATTTTAAGGATCTCCTAACTTGTTGTTGCTGATTTTGCTCCTGTTTAGCTATTTATTTCTTCATAGGGATAAAAAATTTCAATCGCTCCTTTAACTTAAAAAAAAATCTCTCAATCTTGCGGTCTAGTACTACCAATTCACTATGATTACTTCGGCTCATGTAGTGGTAACTTGCACCAATATAAAAACACCAAATACCAAGAAATTGATTAAATTAATAAATTAAAAAGGAAATAAAAAAATATAATTGAATATATTAAGATTTAAAAATTAAAATCTAGGGCTATTAAATTAAACCCCTACAACAGTAACAAAAATTTTATGTCAACCAAATATATCTATTTGCAAGTATACCGATCACAAGTAATATAAGTTATTTATTAGTACTAGATTATCATTCTAATTGAGACTAACTATTAACTCAAAGACTCTAATAAACTAAATTAGGCTTAGGTACCAAAGTAAAATTAAGAAGTAATTATTAATCTAAAATAAGAATTTTGGATTAAAATCCCTAAACTTAAAATGAATATAGTCTAATGAATATAAATCCAAATAATAAAAACTACCATGAAATGTGGATCCACCTCTCTCCAATTATAAAATTTAAGTGCTGAATTTTTCAATTCACCACTATGTATCAATATGAATATATAATTAACACACTCTCTCAAGCTATGCATCCCTATTAACAATTATTAATCCCTTACCTCTTGTCAAAAGATTTAAATAAAGGATATGTTTTATGTTCAAGGTATGCTTGGAATGAGGGTAAAGGTCTCTAAAAAAATACAAGGGAAATTATATCACCTTTCATATCTATTTGGCATAAGTAAATTTTTTTTTCTGGTGTAAAATCTTAATGTTGGTTGAGGGAGAATAATCTCCCATTTCAGCTCACGGGTAAACATTCTCCTGACATTTTCCGGGCCGGTTGGTTAGATTAATAAATGGTGCAGCTAAACTACAAAGTCTTGACGACGACAAATGGAAGGATATCCCATTCCAACTTCGTGCAGTGCAGATGTCGCAGTCGAACACATAGAGACATTACATCAGGGCACATTTTTTTTTAAATAAGTGATGAAATAATTTTCCCGTAATTTATAAAAAATCGTTTTCCATTTCTCAAGTTAGAAAACTTATGTTAAGATACTATTTTTCAATTTTTTTTTAAAAAAGGGAGAAACAAACCAAATTATGTTTCCTAAGTTTTCTATATAAATTAATATAGGTATGTATTATTTCCATGTTAAGATGTTATTGGATAAATTTTAGGTTATGAAAATTCTTTTATTATGTATTAGATGGATTGAAGTAATTTTTTTTTATTAGATGAAGTTTGTAGAGTTTTATTATGTTTTAATAGATAATTGCTATCTTTTTATCTATTAGATATTTAGTATGTAAATTTATTTTAAATATTGTGTTTCAAATATTGTTGCGATATATCTTGATTAGTTTCTTTCATAGTTTTTCTTTTTTTAGTTATTGTAATATGTTATTTAGATTTATAAAAATTAAATTAAAAATGTAATATATTAAATTTTGATTTATGTCATAAATAATTTTTTATATCTAATAACAAAATATTATTAATTTTTAATGCAAATAAAGCAAAATAAAATATTATTCTAACATAAATTATTCCTCTCACCAAACATAAGAAAAATATTCCATTGAATAATTTACCCTTACATACCAAACAAGAAAGGTGGATAAATTTTTCCTCTTAATCATTTCCCCTTAATCCATTTCCCTCATCCCAAGTATAGCCTCAATTAATATATTATTGTAACACCCCCAAAATTTACTACTGAAAAATTTTGTTAATTAAAAGGAAATTAGCGGAAGCAAATTAATAAAATGTGAACTTTGGGAGTATTACCGCCACACTTAGTATTAGACCGGTTCACTCATACCGTTTCAGTACCAAGTGCTAAGGCTAAGGTATGAGATACACTTTACTAGAATTCCAAAACATGTTTAAATCAGAGTAGCGCAATACACTTTACAAAATCAGAATCCACCAGTGGTGGTTACAAAAACAAGGAACACATCAAAACCAGAAAGTTAAAGCAAAGGGAGAACCCTAAAATCCAGATGATTCCTTACTCTCTTTCTCGTTGTCCACTTGAGTAGCACCCGATAAGACCTGTAAGGGACACTACCCATTGAATAGGAAGGGGCCCCACGAATGGAACCCTTTAGTACTATGGTACTGAGTAACCCTTTAAAGTCACACTTAAAAGTAGGCCCGTGATGTCACACATGATACAAAACTACATGCATATATAAGAAGATGTGTATATAAAACATTCACATGATTATCAATCACATCAGATATCAATAGGTATTTATGAACAATCGATACTTTCGGGCCTTAAACCATTTCATAGTGCAAAATCAATACCTTCGGCCTTAATCCATTAGTCCATCATTATTCATTCAATCTCATATTTTATATCCATAACTTTATTCACATATATATAACTTGTTTTATTGAGCTCGGGACCCCCACTATTTTTTCCGGTAGATCGGTATATATATCAACATCATCTAGGGCAACACCCTCTTAGGCCACTATTATATCCGGTGGATCGGTACTTATAATCACTTGCCCGGGCAACACGCTCCTGGGCCACTATTGTAACACCCCCAAAATTCACTCCTGAATTTTTTTTTGAAAGAATAAAGTGGAAGCTAATATAGAATTTGGGGAATGTTACCGCCACATCTAACACAAGATACATGTCCACCATTTATCTCATGTTAGATGCAAGGCTAAAACCTGTCAAACAAAATTTCAAACATCTATGCCGTGAGGATAAACTCCCACAAGGAGATATCCACAGGCAGATGGCAAGTGGATATTTTCACTGAATAAAATCATCACTGAATGAATCAGTGGAATCTGTGAAATAAATCCGAATATTAAAAGCTTATCAGAGTACGAGAAAATTAAAAGATAATTACAACACCATTAAATTTTATATACAATACTTGAAACTTCCAAAAATAAATACAGTTAAACCAGAAAAATCCCGATAGATTAAATTCCGGATTGCCTACTCTCTCAAGTCAAGTCTTCCACCCCAAAATAGTATCCGATCTTAAACCTGCACAAGAGGTCTGCTCCCCACCATCAGTGGATCATCACAGGGCCCATTCAACCAAGGTAGTATCAGTACGGGTCCAATACTGAGTAAATCTCACTACTCTATCCTATGGGAGAGACGTAAGGTATAACATCAAGTGCATATTGAATCATGGTGCATTACATTGATACAATATTATGCATACTCAATATCCACATCATAAGTCCTACCATACACATATAATAACATGCGAAACATATGTAACATCTTAAACTGATAAGAGATTTAGATAAACCAACCAAGCATTTATGGATAATGTTAAACCAACCAATCGGGCATTTTTGGACAACACCAAACCAAACCAATCGGGCATTTAGCCCCACGAACATTACTTAGGGACATGTCCAGCCCCAGTTGAGTAGACTCATTCTTTAGATCTTTGGTAAATATAATCGATTCACACCATAGTCTTTATCGATTCATGTGAGTGCGGGAACCCCACTATTATAGCCGGTGGACCGGAAATCATGCAGGGAAAAACTCACCTGGCCACTATTATAGCCGGTGGACCGGTCATGCAGGGCAGAACGCTCCTGACCACTATTATTCGCCGGTGGACAGGTATGGCCCCGACTCACATGACGTTTCTCTGTAATTACTTTGTGTCTTTCCCATGTCTTATCGTTATTACGTTCGGTTTTTTGAGCACGGAATCCCCCACTATTATAGCTAGTGGACCGGAAATCATGCAGGGCAAAACACACCTGGCCACTATTATAGCCGGTGGACCGGTCATGTAGGGCACTCTGGCCCTAACCACTATTATTCGCCGGTGGACCGGTCTGGGTCCGGCTCAACATCTTTCTTTTTAAGTAATTAGTGTCTTAACATATCTTATTTGAAAGTATTTTACCCTTGACATGCATGACTAACTTTATCCACACTTATCCTCCCAGGAGGGCCCGTCCCACATCTTGGAATTCTAGCGCCCTTTATCACACCTCGATATCCATTCCCCTCTATACTTACACATAATGAAAACCAACTCCTAAGGGTGTAGGTTAAGACCCAACACCTCGTGACATCAAACTCCACCCGCTATTAGCCTCTAGGGTTTCTCTTGAAACCCTAATTGGACCTATGTGGCCCAACTTCCTCTAACTTCACTACCATTAATCCATTTATCCCCAAACACCTCATCTCATTTAGGTTCAATCCCAAATCATATCACTTTACTCATTGATTTCGTAGGTGATCGAAAATCCTAGTTAGCCACTCCAAACCCTAGTACATTTCTTCCCCCCACAAGTAATCTATCTACTTTTCACCTAACATTACTTACTTCCCATGGCTCCCATACTCATTGCTCGTATATTAAATTTCCAGGCTCCCATACTCATCGCTCGTATATTAAATTTCCACTCTTAACCCATTACTCTACTCTTCCTTAATTGTTCTTACTTCTACATTTTTCCCCATTTTATCCTTTCACCACACATCATATTAGTAATATCCTAGCATGCATGTCCTGGAGGGTCACGTCACAAAATATTATAAACACAATAGAACAATTATTACACCCATGTTGTAAGGAATACATATAAGCATACCTCAGCTCCAAGCTGTGCTACAAGTAATTAGTCATTATAAACATAAAGTACACAACATGACATAACACATGGTACACAAGGCACATAACGCACACATAGTTGTTCTTAGCCACATTCTTACGAAACACCCATAAGTGGAGGTAAGTAGAAACTTACCTGGATCCGAAGCTAGCTAAGCGAGATAAGAGGGAGAGAGATATCATTAGTTCGAGGATCCACAATAAAGCTTTCCTAGACCGCCGATAGACATCGAAAACTAAGTTAGAAACTATCCTATCGATCAATAATTTCAACTATTATAATTTAATTGATACAAAGAGACACAAACTATTTTTCTTGGAAAACGTGTCCAAAACTTAGGACTTAAAAGCATAGCTCTATTAAGATGTAAGATTAAATATAAATCAAAACAGATTAATAAAAATACACTTAGGACAATTCAAATTAATTTGGAAAGCCCAAGAAAGATAATCGATTATAAGTTAATTTATCGAAGATAACTTATTCATTAGGTTTTACAACTAAATAGGTAAACCAACCATTTGTATAGAACCAAATCCAAACCGATTAGATTAAAATATAACTTAAATTATTTAAAACCCAAAGACATAAATCGATCAGATAAGAGACACATAGCAAAATCAATTTTATAAAACAACCCCCGAAGATTAGGGTTTTTAATCCCTAAACTACGAATCGACCAAATCACTTCGATTACCTCAAATTGATATTTTTAAAGCACAATCAAACTAGTTTTAGATAAATCTAGATAATCAATTTCAACAAAACAATCTTCCAATTAACCAATTCATGACGATCCGTTTTCAAAATTAGGGTTTTAAAGCCCGCGACACGAACTCGGGTAATTCAAATCAATTAATTCGAAATAAAGGTATTAGAATACAATTAGGATCATTTCAACTACTTCTATAAATTTAATTTTAGAAAAACAACTATACAATAACCAATTTCATAATCTCACTTGAAATCTAGGGTTTTAGGCTCGAAAATACAATTTGGTTGAATTCTATTAATTTAACCAAATTGAATGTTTAGAAATGCAATTAAACACATTTTATAACATATCAAATAATCAATTGCTTAAAACCAATAAAGAAATGCATAATTTAGCACAATTAGGGTTTTTGAACCTGGAACGCAAATCCGATCAATTCTTCCTAAAATATATAAATTAACGGTTCGGAAATGTAATTAAACATATTCTAATGTAATTTATATAGTCAATTGAATAAAATAACCCGATTACACAATCCAATTTAAACCCGTGGGAGTTTTTTACCTAAAAATCCAATTCCGATCTATTACACATAATTTTCCTGAATCAACACTTCCAATATAAAATTAAATACATTTTAAATGATATTATAAAATCAATTGAGTGAAACGACTTAATTATACGACCCAATTTTGTCACACACGAATTTTGACCCAAAAATCAAATTCCGATAAATTCTGCATAATTTCTCAAATTAACGATTCCAACATGAAATTAAATACATTTAAAAACATATTGTATAGTCAATTTATCAAAAATAGCTAAATTGGACGAATCCGAAAAATTCGGGCATAACCTGGTTAAAAATCTAATTTTTCCAAAATTCCAACACAACCATACAATTAACATATCAAAATCAATCTTACAGCACACATATACATAAACAAACAATCAATTTAGCTTTTCACAAACTAAATCACATTCAATTTATCAAATTTATATTAGGGTTTTTCAGAAATTTATACCAAACAAAAACCGACTAATCGGGGAAAAGGAAGGCCGGGGAAGCTTCGTTCGGGAACGGGGACAGCTTGCCGGTGGTCAACAGGGCCTGCCGTGGCCGGAAGGCGGCGTAACCAGTGCGGCCTGCTACTGCTGCTGTCGCCCGCTGCTGCTTTCCGCGTGCCGCTGCTGGTGGCTGCTGCTGCTATAGCGGCTGTTACTACGGGTTGCGGCGTCGTCGGTTGCAGGTGGTTGGAGGTCGGCCGGCGGCTGGTGGAGCTAGGAGATGGAGGAGGTGAGGAAGGCTGGGCTGGGGTTTGGGGCTACGCAGGGTTACGGGGGCAGAGGGCAAGGGAGTCGGGGATCGGGGCAGGGAAAGAGAAGAGAGAAAGGAAAAGAAGAGGGGGGGTCGGTACCGATAGGTTTGGCTCTCTGTCTCTCTTTGTTTTTTTTTTTTTACAAATATACAAATATGCATAAAATAAAATACTAAAAGTTTAAAAATTATTATTGGAATATTTTATCTAAATTTTATTAAACGAAAATAATTTATAAGTTTCCGAAAGCTTAAAATAAATAAAAGAACTATATACAGAATTTCGGAAACATTTTTCGAAGAATTTAACAACGAACGTAAACATTTATATTATTTACCGAAATACATTATAAGACCTCAAAAAAAATTATTTAAAAGCATACACTAAAATATTTAAGTCAAATTCGAACAAACCGAGACTAATTTAAATAATTTCCGAAATCAATTTTTCGTAAATCAAAAAGCGTAAAATAGAAGAAAATTAAATTCCAGAAAGAAATTCATAAATAAATCTTTTAAATTTAAAACTTTCCAAAAATATTAACGATTTCTAAAAATGAATAAATTTAAAGTCGAGAATATTTTCTACGGATAAAATCGTTAAAATAGCTTTAACTATTTAAACAGAAATTCTATAATTTAAATAATACATTTCGTCAACGAAATATAACTTCAAAATAACGTCGCAATCACATGATAAAGTTATAATCGAAAATAAATCTAAAATATTAAAAATAAAAATACGAGAAAGAACGGTAATACATATTTTTAACCAAAAATCGAATTCATAAGAATATAATAAAATCATTGTCGTGAACGAATTTATCTAGAATGGTTCGCAATGACAACAATTAATTAAATTCAAATATAAATTCGAATCGTCGATAAATCCATAAAATGAATCGAAAATAAAATAATTAATTGTTTACATCTAATTATGCTAATAAAATCATTAAACTCAATAAATCTGGATTTTAAAAATACGGGGTATTACAACTATTATATCCGGTGGATCGGTACTCATAATCACTTGCAGGGTAACAAGCTCCTGGGCCACTATTATAACCGATGGATCGGTAATCAATATCATAATCCAACTAGGCCCGACTCATAATCTTTCACTTTCATGATTAGTATTTTTCCTTTCTTAATCAACACAACAAATCCATTTATTTGCCTCGGACGGGAGATCAAGAACCCGGGACACAAAGGTACACCAGTCGTACCGGTGCATACAAGCTACTCAGTACCCTTCAACCACGAATCCAAGGACGCAAAGGTACCCTGGTCGTACTGGTGCATAAAGCTACTCAGTACCCTACCGACAAGGACACCTAATCCATAAGTATGCATACCCCCTAACTAGGTCCGTAGAGCTAGAAAGAGTAAGATATAGGGCCTGGCTGGGGCACAAAGGTACACCAGCAAATACCAGAATAATCGTGGACTAAATCACGTCTTTAGGGTAGCAACCCCTAAAGAGTCACCATTCCTGATCTCGAGGTCTTTCACTTTAAGTATTAGTGTCTTAATCAAGGTGATCACGAAAAGCACAATAATCAGATACTTATTCACTTTCAATCGTTCTGATATCATTAGTCGTTTCTTATTCAGGAGGTTATCCAAGATAACACAGAGAAATCATTAAGGTCATCATAATCTCATATAATTCCGAATTAGAATTCGTTCTTGTAATACTTACTAATTATCAAATAACCTTAACTTGCTAATCAACGTTATTTGAGTCATATTATGAAATTCAGCAGTCACAACGACATGTCAGGTGCAAATTACTCATTTACCCCTTACGGATATAATTGCTAAGTCATCCTTTCCTTACTTGACAAATTACCATATCACCCTTAAGGTTGCATAATTATCAAATTACCCCTTGCTCGGTTTATGTTACTAAGTTATCTCCTACGCCTTGTAATTCACTATTCCCCTTCGTAATTGTTAACCTTAACATATTTCCCTTTTTGGTTGGTTAAATTACCGCATTGCCCTTCTCCTCTGTTATAATTACTAAATTGCCCTTGAGTCGGATAAATTACCAAATTACCCTCCTTCATTACCATGATTACCATTTTGCCCCTTTAGTTGGTTGAATAATTACTAATTTACCCTTTAGTTGGCTAAATTTCCAAATCACCCCTTTAGTTGGGTAAATTACCAAATTGCCCTTCTTCTTTATCATAATTACCATTTTACCCCTCTCAATTATTATAATTGCCATTTTACCCCTTTGAATTATTATAAATCCCAAATTACCCTTCTTCATAATCATAATTACTAATTTACCCTTCTTCATAATTATAATTACCAACTTACCCTTCTCCATGTTTACAATTATTAATTTACCCTTCTCTATATTTATAAATTATCAATTTACCCTTCTCCATATTCGTAATTATTAATTTACCCTTTTCCATAATTATATTTACTCATTTACACCTCTATATTATTATAATTACTATATTACCCTTCTCTATTATTAAAATTACCATAATACCCTTTTTCTTATAAAATTACTATAACACTCCTTTTACTTTACAAATTACTATTTTACCCTTTTACATCCAAAATTACCATTTTTACCTTTCCTTACAAAATTACCATTTTCCCCTTCTTTTCCAAAATTACCATATTACCCCTTTACTCCCAAAATTACCATAATACCCTTTACTTATAAAATTACCATTTTGCCATTCACTCATAAAATTACCATATTACCATTCACTTATAAAATTACTATTTTGCCCCTCTACCTCCAAAATTACCATTATGCCCCTTTACTTGAAAAATTACCATCCTTTCCTTTACTCATAAAATTACTATAATACCCCTAACTTCCATAATTACCACAATACCCCCTTTTCACTTGTAAAATTACCATATTACCCTTTTCCTTCAAAATTGCTACTTTACCCCTTTATTTGACCACTTTTATTAAATTATCATTACCACATGAAATAATAATATTAATACTCCACTAATAATATCCAACTCCACCAACCATTATATTTTAGCATAATACATATTAGCACCTACACATATTAGGCCATAATCTAACATAAGAAATATTACAAAAATGCCCCTAGTGCTCACAATAATATTATTCATGCATAAATGGTCACAATAACATAAAATAACATAGATAAGTAATTAACAATTTCATTAATAATCAAATTCTTCCCTTAGACCATATTTCCACACATATCACATAAAAGAGCATACTTTCCTTTATTATTAAAGAATAAAAGCAAACATATAATTTATATTAACAACCATATATCAACCATAATAACATATTGAAGTTCCTAATGTGTAAACATACGTTTATCATGTGTTTAAGTGGGGTTTAACGATTACCTTAATTCCCCGCAAGATTTGAATCTTACCGGTATCCCAGTTAGAGATTCAAGCTTTGATTAGAAAAACCAATACCTAAAAATAATATCAATATTTATAAGAAATAAGGAAATCAAGATATAAGACTTTATAAATTTTGCTTAAGGAAATAATTAATTTAAATATTATCATACCTTAAAATTTTTAATAAAAATGGCCAATAAATGCAGGAAATCATGTTGCATATGCAACATGAGCTGCATGCAAAAATAAGAGGAAAAAGGGCTCGAAGAGGGGGTGATGGAAGGTAAAATGATTATTTTTGGGTTGGGGTCTTTAGGCTAGAAAAGAAGATAGATGGGGGAGGTTTCAAGGCAAGGGAATGGTTCAGGGGTGAAGAGGGGGTGTAGGTGGATGCTAGGGATGGGTTGTTGGTGGCCAAGGGCGGCTGAGGCGGCGGCGGTGAGGTGGCGAAAGTGGCTGCTGAAGTGGGTCAAGGTGGAAGGGCTGGGAAGGAAGGAAAAGAGGAGGGAAAAATGGAGGGGTGCAAGGGCCGTTTTCGACAAACTAAGGCTTGGTGGTGGTAGAGGGGGTTTCAGGGAGGAGATCGGTGGTCTTGGTGGCTGAAGAGGCGGCCAGACGGCGGCGTTACAGGTGGGCTATTGAGAAGGGTGAAAAATAGAAAGAAAAAGAAGAGGGGAGGAAAAGGGTTGCGGGATGGCTCGGGAGGGATATTGGGGTGATGCAAGGTGGTAGTAGAAGGCTGCATGAGGTGGTGTAAGGGCTGGGTGTGGCGGTCGGAGCGGCGGAGGGCGGCGGTGCGCGAAACGAAGGGGAGAAGATGGAGGGGAGAAAATGGAAGGAAGAGGATCGGGGGAGAAGGGCTCGACAATAATGGGGCAGGGAAATGGCTGAAAGGGGAGAAGAAAAAGAAGATGAAGGGTAGGGGGTAGGGGCTGATCGGGTGGCAGAGCTTAGGGTGTCAGGGCATCGCAGGGTGGTAGGGAGAAGGGGACGATGGGGAGGAAAGGGGAGCTATGCGGGATGGGGTGCATGGCTGCCTGGTTCCATGTTGGTGAAAAATGCAGGGGAGAGAGAGAGAGGGAGAGGGAGAGACAAATGGTGGTAGCGGGGCGGTGGCTGGCGTCTCGGTGGTCGAGCATGGCAGGCGGTTATGGCGATGGCGACTAGTCGGGGTCTCGGGGTGATTGAAGGAGAAAGAAAGAAGGGAGAGGGAGGGAGACCGGACCGGTCCGGCGTAGGGAAAAGAAAAAAAAGCTGGGCCGGTCCAGGGTGAAGGGAAGAGAGGAAAAAAGGAGAGGGGGTCGGGCTGTGCGTGGCTGGGGCGAGGGGAGGAATGGGCCGCTGGCCCAGGCTTGCCCCGAGCCAGGGAAAGAAAAAAAAAGAAAGAGAAAGGAAGGAGGAAAAGGAGAAAAGGAGAAGGAAAAGAAAAAGAAAAAGAAGGAAAAATAGAAAATAGGGAAAAACAATTTAATTTAATTTAAAAAATAATAATAAAAAATAATATTTTGATAAATTATTTAATTTAATAATTTAATTCAATGTAATTCAATATATTGGCTCAAAAGGAAAATTTTAGTAAACTATTAGTTTTAAAAAATTTATTTAAATAAAAATAATATGATAAGATAATAAAATATTTATTTTTAATTTATTAAAAACTCCTATCCACATTTATATACTCAAAAATCCATAAAATAATTAAACTAAATAACTTTAAAAGCTAATTTATTTTGAATAAGAGCTATTTATTAAATTATAGGTTTTATAAAATTTTGGGGGATTACAATTATCCTCCCTTATTGTTGTAGAAATCAAGTAATTATCCTTACAACCTATTAATTTTTTATTTATGGTATTTAACTTAAAGTGGAGAATTAGCTATTTTTTTCAACTCAACTTGTTAAATGTTAATAAAAAAATAACGAATAGAGTTTCACTGTATCCTTAGTAAAAAGAGTTGTTGGAGAATGATTGGTTAAAGAAGCAACACTTATGGTAAGGAGTTTGGCTATTTGAGGTCGTACGTGTTTTGGTCTTATATCCTCTCAAATACTTTCTTAGTTTTGGATCACTACCCTCTTAAAGGGAACTTCATTGATACTTTTGGTCTGGCATGGGCAGAAACTAGAATTTAATCTAGAGTTAATTTCCGAAGAAATTTATTCTTAGAGCTAACACATCTATGGCAACGAGGGGATTCTACAACCCTAGCCCATGGGTGATGAGCAAATATCCCACACCACTAGACCAAGCATGCTGTAATATCCAAAAATTCTAATTTCCGAAATTATGGCCAAATAAGGAATTATTAGGAAAATTAATTATATAAATTCATTTATTAAAATTTAGAGAGTTAATTAAGGTATATTAAGAGGAAAATAATAAAGAATTTAATTAGAAGAAAATTTGGGTATTTTTCCTAATTAGCATGGAGGTTAAGGGAATTTATCTAAAATAGTCTAAAATAAGCAAAAAGGAATTTATTTAATATTTTATAAATATTAATATTCTAAATAACCCAAAAATACCCCAATTTCCCCATAAGTTATTTTAATTATTTTCCCATCCTATTTATTTTCTTATTTTCCCTTTTCTTCCTTTTTCTCCCTCCTCTTTCTTTTTTTTCTTCCTCTCCCCCCGGCTGGGCCAGCCCACCGGCCCAAATCCTCCTCCCCTCCCCCGTCTCGTGTACAGGCCGCCCAACCCCCGTCCCTTCCTTCTTTTCCCTTCCCGCGGCCTAGCGCCGTTGGACGCCTGCCCCTACATCCGAACGCAGCGTTTCGGCCCTCCTTCCGCTGAGACGCTGCGTCCGATCGCTGAAGGTAGCCGTTGCCAAACGGGCAACGCGACGCGGCGCTCTGTCCCCCATACCATTTAAACGCCGCGTTTAGTTTAAAACCTTATAAATGCCGAACCAGCCGGTTCCCCCTTCCTTTTCTTTTCCTCCCTTGGACCGCCGGTCATCCTCTTTTCCCCTTCCTTCTTCCTCCCCGACCTCCAACTCGACCCTGTAACCCCCGAATATCGCCGACCACCTCTGCACGCCGACCTTCCTCCCCTGCCCTTCCCTGTCAATTGCTTTACTCTTTCAACCCCGACCAAGTCCTTCTCTTCCTTTCCCGTGTGCCATCTCCTTCCCTTTTCCTCTCCCCCTTCCCGACCTAACCTGCCATGGCAGGACCTGCACCGCCTGCCACCGGCCGGCCACCTGCACACCTGCCTCGCACGCCTCCTTCTCCCCTTGTCGTTTTCCCCTTCCAATTGCCTATAAATACCCCCATTGGCAGCCCCGATCAGCTCCCTTTTCGATTTTTGCCCCGAAACCCTGCCTCTCCGCTGCCTCAAAAAGACGGGCTTTCCGCCGTCACCAGAGACCGCCGCCACCACCTCTGCCCACCGTTATCATCCCTGCAACTCCCTCAACAAAACCAAGCCACCACCACCCTCTGCCTTGCCCTGCACGTGCCGCCCTAGCCGTGCAAAATTCCAATCCCGAAATAACCACCTCCAGCCTTCGCAGCCCTTACGCCGCCTTCCACCGCCAGACCAGCCGCCACCAGAGCCTCCTCCACCCTCCAAAATGCCCAGCAGACCTCCCTCTACCTTTCCCCGCCTTCAAATTCCCCTGCCTCCCTCTCCTCCTTCCTCCCTCATCTTCCACCTCTATCCACCACCCTCGGCCGCCGCCGTCGCCGCCGCGCGCCGCCACCCCTTGCCACGCCACCACCCTCACTCTACTCCCCTTCACCTGCTGCTTCTCCCCCCACCTCAAACTTCTCTTTTCCTCCTGCCATCCAGCCCCCACCTTGATCTTTTCCCTTCTCTTCCTCCTCCACCGCCGCCGCCGTCACCGCCACGCGCCGCCGCCGGACCACCACCAACCCTAGGTGGTTATCCACTCATCCAAACCCTAATACCCCTTTTTTATAACTGCTACTATTTTCTACTAATATTAATACTAATATACTTATTATTATTATTATTATTATTATTATTATTATTATCATCATCATCATCATTATTATTACTTTTATTATTATTATTAATATTATTATTATTATTATTATTATTATTATCATTATTACCATTATTATTGCCTCTATTATTAATATTCTTATTTTCTTACTAATACTAACATCCCTTTTAAACCCAAACTTGTATTATACTTAACTTTGGTCTTATTTTTATAATTATTAGTATTAACATTTTATCATTATTTTTTCTATTATCCTCACTATGGTTATTATTATTATTGCTTACCCTTACTTGGTTGTATTATTATTATTATTACTATTATTATTATTATTATTATTATTATTATTATTATTATTATTATTATTATTATTATTATTATTATTATTATTATTATTATTATTATTATACTTTGTTCTTATCCATGTTACTTAACTCAATCTAGTAAATATCATGTGGTTGTTAACTAAGAAGAGTACTTGAACCTTATTACCATACCATTTAACATTAGCCCTAACCTCATTACTATGACACTATTATTAGCTATTACTATTATTACTACTATCACTACCTTATTGTTGTAATCAAAAGCATTTGAACCCTTTTATTATTCAAGAATATACAACTATTATCATTATCACCCTTAGGAATAGTTACTTGTAATATTGTGACCTTATAATAATATTATTTCGAATATGACACCATTAATAGACTTAGCCTTAAAAACGCTAGGGTTTCTCTCACTATAAACATTAGTGTCACTAGTATTAGTTTTATTATTATTATTATCACTATTTTTCTATAGTTAGCATGAACATTATTATTATAAGAATAGGGCTAACGGGTCTAATAATATAAGTGTAACAATAGGTATTAAAAATAAACATATTTTGACTACTAATATTTAGTATACTAATTCTAAGGTAAAAACCCTAGTTTTTGTATAATACCCTTTTTAGTAATAAAAACCCTAACCTTAAACTAGAATAAGGGTTGATAGTATTTATAAGGGAAATTAATACTTAGCTTTTTCCCCTTTTCATAGGTGACCCCGATCCGAGCCCTAAGGAGCTAGAGGAGCGTGCTCCAAGCCCGGTGCCTACCTAGGTAAGGACGAAGCTATGGCCTTGCGTTATGTGTGATGTAATGTGTTGATGAATGATGAGCATGCCATGTTGATGTGTATTATGCATGTGTTATGAATAACCTGCTTTGTGTAGCGCAGCGTGGATCATGAGGTATGTTGTGTGTGCCTTATGTTATACATGTATGCCATGTTCCATGTTTATTGTTGATGTTGATGATGTGACTTGTTACGGCCCTCTAGGACATGCATGCTAGGGTTTTGGGTAGCATGAAATGATAATAAAAGAACAACGGGGAAGTGGATGTTGGGAAGTTTGCATGGGGGGACTAGACCTTGCATGGGCATGATCCTTATGTGTGAAAAGTCGATTTGGGTGGTAAGTAAGAGCTTGGGAGAGTCTTGGAATGATTGGAGACTTATTGTGAAAAATAGTACGTAAGTTAGTGCATAAGAGACCTTATTAGGGTTTTGTGTGTAAGTGGGTGTTGGAGAGTCTGCATGGAGTGTTTAAATTATGCATGGGAATGAATCTTACGTAAGGAAAGTTGATTTAAGAAGTAAATAAGATATTGTCAAAGTTACGGGTCCATTGGAGACTTGGGTGCAAAATTTTACATGGGTCGATGTAAGGGTGTCTAAGGGACCCAATTAGGGTTTTGGGAGAAAATGAGGAAATTGAGGGGTACAAGGGTAAAAATGATCAAGGAAGGATGGAGTATGGGGTTGAGAGTGAGAATTCACTTATATAAAGGATGAGTATGGGTTTTCTAAAGGAGAGGAGAGATTTGGGGTGAAAGAGGGAGATTACTTATTGAGGAAGTAAAGTGCTAGGGTTTTGGGTGGCCAACTAGGGTTTTGTCGGTCACACGTGAACTTGGGAGATAAAGTAATACATTTGGGGAGTTTCCTAATAAAAATGAGGTGCGAGATAGAGAACAAAGTAACGTTTGGATAAGTAAGAAAGAGTTGGGCCACATAGGTCCGACTAGGGTCTCCGAGGAGGAACCCTAGAGGGATGAGGACATACGGAGTCAATATCATATGTGTTGGGGTAGCCTATATTCTTGGAGATCGTGCCTTACTATATCCCACTATGCCTAAGTCTACGGGGGATGGATGTCGGGTGTGAGAAGAGGTACGGGTCTCAAATTATGGGACGGACCCTTGGAGGGGAAAGTAGTAGAGTATTAACCGCATGCATGTCAAGGGTGATGTGTGATTTAATAAGACACTGATAAGACATTAATCACGTAAAGCGAAAGATGTCGAACCAAGCCCGTGATCCGGTCCATCGGTTATAATAGTGGATCAGAGGCGTTTTGCCCTGTGCGTTTATTTTCCGGTCCACCGGCTATAATAGTGGATCAGAGGCGTTTTGCCTTGTGCGTTTATTTTTCGGTCCACCGGCTATAATAGTGGATTAGAGGCGTTCTGCCCTGTGCGTTATCTTCCGGTCCACCGGCTATAATAGTGGGGGATCTCGTGCTCGACAAACCAAACGAATAAGTTAATCCATGGAAAAGATACTAAGTACTTAAAGCGAAACACCATGTGAGTCGAGGCCATGATCTGGTCCACCGGCTATAATAGTGGATCAGAGGCGTTTTGCCCTGTGCGTTTATTTTCTGGTCCACCGGCTATAATAGTGGATCAGAGGCATTCTGCCCTGTGCGTATATCTTCCGGTCCATCGGCTATAATAGTGGGGCTCCCGCGCTCACATGGGTTATTGAAGAAATGTGTGGAAATGGACTTATTATCATTAATGAGAATAAAGAATAAGTCACCAGAGAAGTATTCCGACTTTATCTTGCGGGTTATCGCAGGTTGTCTACATGATTGTGCTATGTGTGCTATGTGGTATGACTGTATACTTGGCCTTAGTGCACCAGCGCCCTTACTCAGTATTGGACCCGTACTGATACTACCTTGATTGAATGGGTCCTGTGATGATCCACCGATAGTGGGGAGCAGACCTCCTGTGCAGGTCTATGATCGGGTACTATTTTGGGGTGGATGGCTTGACTTGAGTGAGTAGGCGGTCCGGATATTGGTCCCTTGGGATCTGTTTTATTTAGCTATATTTTGTACTACGCTTCTTGTTTTGAAACTGTACTCTTAAGTTGTATTCCTAAACGATATTCTAACTGTTATTGACTCGTGTTTTCGTGAATGATCTATGTTAACTATGTACCTATGTTTTGAGGATTCTTACTTAACGATTGTTTAGTTTAGCCTTAGCACTTAGTATCGAAACGGTAGGAGTGAACCGGTCTGGTACTAAGTGTGGCGGTAATACCCCCAAGTTTACGGTTTTAATTCTTTCGCTTCCGCTAAACCTTTTGATTTAAACGAAATTTTTCAGTAGTAAATTTGGGGGTGTTACACATGCCTTCCCTCTTTTCCCTATTTTCTTTCATCTTTTTGCTTGATTTCATAAATGAGCCCATTGTTTCTTTTACTTTGGCTATCTATTGTGTTTGTTTAATTTTTAGTTCTTAAATTCCTTTATTCCTTGCTCGTAGTAGGTACGTAGGATTATGGTCATGCATTATTATCTATTTTTATTTTTTTATATCTTGTGTGCATTGTTTTTTATTGCTCTTTTTTTTTGACTTTGTAACAACTGCTCCACCACATCAGCTACTCCTACACCAATGTGCAATTATGAATTAGGGTTTTGGTGAGGGTTACATGGTATTTTGCTTTGTATATTGTTTCCCTTGTGCTCGATGTATTTCCTTATGCCTTATCATTACTCCATGTGGCAATAACATGCTGAATTGATTATCCATGTTACCTTTCTATATATTATCATGTATAAAAAAATGTTGTTATGAATTCCATAATAAGCGATATCTCATGTGATATGTTAATGATAATGCAAGTGTAAGTGTTATGTTGATAATAAACCAAGTGATGCATTATGACAAATATTAAATAAGTGGTTAATAAGTGGCTATTGGTTAATAAGACATTAATAATTAAAGTGGAAGATCATGTGAACTAGGGTCATTGTACCAATTAGTTACACTAAATGATAATAGTGGTTAGGAGAGTTATGTCTTGAAAGTTGTGTCTGTTTGTTCAACCAAACGATAATAGTGGTTAGGAGTGTTATGTCTTAGAATTCATACAAATTGATTCCACCGGATGATAATAGTATTTAGGAGTGTTATTCCCTAAACGTTTTATTAGTTTGTGATAATAGTGGCTAGGAGCACTATGTCATAAGAGCGGTTTTATGCTAGTTACTAATTCATAAGATATTAGTAGTGGATCCTAGGCATTTGTTGGCTTAGAAGGGTTGCAATTATGTTCCATTGACTATTAATAATAGTCGTTATATGAATTTTTCACTAGGGTTCATTATATTTATAACATTCCACTAGTAATGAACAATATAGTCTTTGAAATCAAGTGATTAAGTAATTGAAAATGTGTGATCACAAGATAAGATTTTCTAATATTGTTTTTTATTGAGTCATCTTGTATCATGATCACATGTTCATTTATAGTATCTACCTAATTATGTTTTTCTCATGTGCTCTGCATGCCTTTTCCTATTGATGATTTTGTTACTTTATTTAATATGTAAGTATTAACTATCCTTTTCATGGTGTTTTTCACTCCCACAAGCAGTTCCCACTTCTTCTTTTTTGTGAGTAATTGATGATTAATGTTTTAGATGTAATTGTTTGTGGTGATTGTTTATTAGAGATGATAAAAGTGTTTTGTTCTCTAGATATCCCTTTATTTTGGACTTTTAGTCCTATGTTTTCTATTGCAACTATTCTCTTCTCTTTATTTTGTAATTTTATATTGGTGTGTGATCAATTGTTTTGCACACATGATTTCTAAGTATGTGTTACTATTGTCTTGTATTGTACCCAATATCGATTAGGTATAGGGATTGTTTTTTTGTTATTGTTGGATGCGATGTAATACTAAATATTTTATTATTATTATTACTTCCATAAATATAAAATATTTTAGTGATAAATTTTAAGATATTACAAACTCAATCAAACTAAAATTAATCAAACCCAATATGATCCAACAGTGATCCAACCTACTAGCTATATCATGGGCTACAAGTAGGGCTGCAAATTAATGCCGAATTAAGTATCCCCATGGGCTATCTATGCATGCCATTAAGCATGCATTTAAGTTGGCTATGAGCCAAAGAAAAATATTTTGAATCTTCACTTAAAGCAGATACGTGACCGATGAATAGTCAGCGGTACGCAATACTATAACGTGCTGGCCATGCGGCAGCTAGCTAGCACTATAATATAGAGAAAGTGTAGCATATGGTCTGAGGCAATATAGAAACTGCCCTAATTAACCTCGTCCTCATATGTATCTCGATCAGCTAGCTAGCTAGCGCTAATCTTATAGCTGGTACCTTGTCAAGTACTACCACTTTCACTTGGCAATTACTACCGATCTTAGGAGATGAAATCTTACTATCTGTCATGAGTACTGGTACAATAGTTGTGATCATAAGTACGCGTGCACTCAATTATTATTTGATACCCAAATTATCCTCCAAGAGGAGGAGGAGGACCGAATCATCACCACCATTGCCTCCAGTCTGTTATGGCTTACCAGTGGTAGGCTCCCTACCCTTCCTCGAGTCGCTGCTACATCACCACTTCACTAAACTAGCCGAGACGTACGGTCCAATATTCAAGCTTAGGCTGGGCAACAAGCTCTGCGTTGTAATAAGCTTATTGGCTCTTGTGAATGAAGTGATGCGAGATCAAGATACCACCTTTGCCCACGAGGATCTAACCATTGCTGGAAGCGTATTGTCTGAAGGTGGGAATGACGTTGTCTTCTCAGCCTATAATTCCGACGGCGTAAGCTTAGGAAGATAATGGTGGGTCAGATGCTCATGAGTGACCCTACCCTTGATGCATGTTATGCATTGAGAAGGGAAGAGAGTTGGAAGGTTGTTGAGTTGGTTTATGGTCAGAAGGGAAAGCCGGTTCTAGCCTTCTTGACGGTGGTGAACGCGAATTTGAGTACCGTGTGGGGTGATACGCTAAAAGGAGAGGAAGGCTATAAGTTGGGATTGGAGTTTAAAGAAACAATGAAGAAACTTTTGATTCAGTTGGGGAAGCCAAATATTTCAGGGTATTTTCCTTGGCTTGCTAGGTTTGATCTGCAAGGTATAGAGAAGGAGACTAAGAAGGTTTGTCATTGGTTGGATAAGTTTGTGAATACCGTCTTAGATCAACGACGGATGCAGGCCAAGAAGAATATTGACGGCAGCAGTCACGACGGATAAAAAGACTTGCTGCAGTTCCTCATCGATCTGAAAGAATCTGGTGAAGTATCAATTAGTCGGGCTCAAGTCAAGACAATGCTCGTGGTACGTATATAAGCTATTGACTAGTTGGACCTAAATAGCTAGTCTTCTCATATATAACAGCATCCTGTCGGAAAGTAATTAATCTGCAATCAGGTGGTTAGGTAATTTAGTTTGTAATTATACCAAACAGTTCTCCAAACAAAAGAGTTCTGGTTTATATTTATTTATTTAGTAACGAAATTATCACGTAAACCGTATGCATCGGACTTTAAATTCACCACTTGTGCTTCTAGTAAATTATAGTGCACTTTTAGTGCATTTCGTATCAAAATACATTAAAAATTAGTATATTATAATTATGCTACAAGTATAAGTAGTTACATCTAATTTTGTGTGCATCATATTTACCTAGGAATTTTGACATGTTTTGTCCTGACATTAACTAATGCCTAGTGTGTGTGTGTCTATATATATATATTTATAATGTAAAACAGGAGAGCATAGTAGGGGGTACAGATACAGCCGCAACATCAATACAGTGGATAATGACCGAATTGTTGAATCATCCTGAGAAGATGATCAAGGTTCAAGGAGAACTTATCGAGGTAGTCGGTCCCAATAACAACTTAAAAGTCACACGTCTTCCAATTACCTTACCTTGAAGCAGTCACTTCGGAGACACTCCGTTGACACCCACCCGTGGCTTTCCCCCTCCATCGCGAGCCCAGTTCCAATGCCATTGTTTGCGGCTACTTGATTCCTAAGGGCATGCATCAGAATCATAATCAATATATGGGCGATGAATAGAGACCCTATATATCAGGAGGATCCACTGGAGTTCAGACCTGAAAGGTTCCTCAACAATAATGGTGGTGGGAAATTCTCTTCGGTTTCTGCCTTGTGGATACAGAAGACAGAATTGTCCGAGAATTTCCTTGACATCAAGGATGGAGAGGCTAACTATTGCACCATTTGGTCGTTCTTTTGACCGGAAGTTGCCTGAAGGTATTGATAAGCTAGACACCAAGGAACACTTTGTGGACGTTCTCGTGAACAAGAACGGGTCATCGCCATTCTCTCATTGAGTTTGTCCAATCTACCACTCTATGAAATGTAAACGTGGCCAAGTAGTATTGTGGGCAATGTTGGGGTTTCCCGATAAGAGGACAAATGTTGTTGGCCAAATAAAGGCATCAGCCATAGGGCGCCAGCTAAACTGCATTAGCCAAGGGTCGTCACTCAAACGGATTAGTTGACAATGATGAACTAGTGGCTGAGATCGAAGAACGAGATGTGAGCGATTAAATGATGTCAGAGAGTGGTTAGAAAATCACTTAATATAAGGGATTTGATACTTATTCGTATGGGAGTACATAAGTTAACATGGTTCAACTTATAGAGTCAATCATTAAGTTATAACTTATATGTTTTCCTATTTATGACTAGTATTAGGTAGAAAGATGTATCAATTAAACAACCAATAATAGTCAAGTACTGTGACCAAGGATGAAAGGGGATGTAGGTTGGCATGCCATTGTCGATCCCTTTGGTTCCGCACGATGTGATTTTTTCTAATGTTTTTTCTCTGTATCTTTTGGTGAGATTATTTCCCCTTGGATCTTATACTTTTTTTCTGGTTTTAGGATTTTGTCAGCCTATTTAAAGAGATTTTGTTTTATAGAAGTTGAACACAACTCATGATGGCATATGAGAGCAAGAAGGGTCTAAACTCAAGCCTCGAGGGGTTTGTGTAAGGATCATATTTCTGGGAAGGGTGTAAGGATCTAAATCTAGAGGTTAGATCTGGGAAGTCTTTAAGGAGTAATTCTCTTGTGGGAGAAGTCTAACATATACATCTTCGAGTCTGCATGATCATCATACCATCATTCTTAATCAAAACATAACCATCTTATGAAGCCAGATCAACCACATCTAAAACAATCATAACATATTTTTTAACCAAAAAAGGGTAGGACACTCTGATATGTACAAACCAACCAAACCAGACTATTTCCAAAATCGAGGATAGTGCACAAAGACAACTATCAAACCAATAATTCAATTAAAACCCAAACTTTACAAAGGTCACATCACAAGTTACTTTTCTTTTTATTCCTCCAGGAGATATACGAGATAACTTGGAGGCATAACAACACAACGATCATACTGACTCACAAAACATCACAGTACCCTCCCAACCATCTCACCTAGAGACATAACATCACTCTATTCATATTGGCGCACAAGGTGATGCGGTACCCTACAAATCAAAAACACCTAATCCTTAAGTTTTTATATCTTTTATAAGCCTTGTAGTTGTAGGTCACCTATAGAGTAGACTAGGATTTTACTTGGGCACTACAACACACCAACAAACAAATGAAACCAAATTGAGGGCTTAACCTCGTCGTTAGGGTATTTAGCCTTAAAGAGTAAATTATTTCTAGATCTTAAGGTCTTCCATTTTAAACATTAGTATCTTATTTGGTGATCACAAATATCACATAATGTACAATAATTTAATTTTTATACTTAACTATTTTTTCTTTATTTTCAAATATTCAAGCCAATTCAAAGGTCAATGACACAAGCCAAAATCAAAGTCAATACTAAAGTAAATCTCATAATCTACTAAAGCAATTATGTGTTCGATTATTCACCATTAGGCACATTAGGTCAAAAATAACCAAAATGCCTTTAAAACCCTAATACACAATATCATCTAATTCAACACCAAACTTTATTATAATGATAATTTATCATGATAAAGCAAAATGGCAATAATTTAAAACATTTTAACATATAGGTAATGTCTATTGCACTTATTTTCACTCTTTGTTTCTATTTCAACCACGTAGACATAATAAGCCAAGCTAGTTTACAAACACAAATATAAATCATGTGCTCGCATTAATTATTCTATATATTTGTAATCATATTTCCACATACCAAATATAGATAATTTTTTATTGACATCCATATTCCCACACCTAATTAATTCTCATTTACATTATCTTATTTTTAAATACTCATTTACATTTATCAAATGGGCCGGTATGGGCCGCTGCCCAGGTGGTGCAACAAACAAAAGGAATATATATGAAGCCCGGAATAGATTGTATGTCCCCCATTGATTAATATGCATGTGAATCATGGATTAATTATGCCGAAGCAGCTGCTTTGCATACAGGTAGGTCGTCCTCCTTGTTGGGTGGTATCCGAAGAATGGGATTACTTTCAAAGAAATTGACGGGTTTCAGATCAAAGCTCGATGACACCGTTGGCATAATTGGGAAATCCTCCTGACATGGAATGTGATGGAAACCAAGCGTATACCATAACACTATATCCTTGTTTTCGATTGACCTATCCCTGCACAGAACAAGTAAGATATATATATATATCTAAAAAAAAAGAGTAAATAATTAATTATGAATGACTTTAGGTAGTTGCAATTTTATGTTTGATATTGCTTGCTAGCACAGACCCCATACCTGTCGGACCATGTAGCAAGAGTATCATCACCCTGGCTCTGGTAAACCAACAGCCCACCAGCCCATTCCTCGCTTCGGTTGTACGGGGTGACCCATATCTGATTATTCGTAAACGCGCCCCGTTTCTGCGGCGGATCATCCAGATCGAGCAAGCTAGCGGCGGTACCGCCGGGGACAACCTTATAACCAACCGGGTTACCAACGCGTGTGTTCTTATTCGGATTTACGACATGGAATTCGTAAGGGTCGTACAGCTTAAGCTTAATCTGCGCGTCTTTCTCCGTCCTCGCTACTTTCCTAACGGCCTTCAAGTAGCTCGTCCGAGGGGACTCCCCGGGCGAAGTCTGTCGGCGCTGGATGTTTACCTTGACGAAGGAGTTATCGGAGCCGTCGACGTCCATGTCGAGGTAGAATGTGATGTAATGGTCGTGGATTACTCCGATGACGTTTTCGGACAACAAGGTGCCGTAGAGGTTTTCTTCTTTTGAGACTTGGTTCATGTTCGTGTGGGGGCTTCCTTTTACCATTAATATGCCGCTTAGTCCCACCTGTGAATTGCATGTGATCCATTTCAGTAAATTGTGTAATTAATTAGGAGGAACCGATCGATTACTAGCTAATTGATGTAGTAACATACATACATACATGTTTGTACATATATTACTCAACGGCACTACTAATATTTCAAACCGATAATTTTGGATCATATACTATATTCATGTTTGTACAAGAAGTGTGCGCATAATGAAATAATTTCGGTACTCCCTATAGAATCAGTATATCATTGTCGTTCGCAAGCACACATCAAAGTATCAAATATCGATATTAAACTATTATTTTAATAACTTTTTTAAAAAAAATAATAATAATAACATTATACCTATTAATATTCATATTTATATTTATATAAATATATAATTGCATCTAAAAAATTATTATTAAAATTTAAATAATCAAAACAAATAAGATTTGAAAATTAATGCTACATGATCACGATATTATAATAATAGATTCTCGGAGTCTGACAACTAGTGAAAGCGCAATGAAACTAACCTTGATCCTGATTAGCCCGTCCGTCTGGAATTCCCAGTCCACTATGTAGTCATAATTGGCCACTGATGCTGCCATTCGAACCACTAACGTCACCTTTGGCCTCACCTCCCTTATCTGCCGTACGTTTGAAAATAACCAAATTAATGTCCATTCGTGCGAAGACATGGATGGACAACACTCAAGTAGTGTCTTATTATATATAATATCACGGGCCAAAAGTTTGAAGAATTAGCATAGAGACATAAAGATGCATGTCACAGGTACAATGTGCACCACCATACATTTAATTCATGATTTGACAGGAAGACGGCAATTAGCAAATTAAACAAAATATATATATATAAAAAAAATGTCATCAAGCAATCAGTCGCTGTCCCATGCCAATGCCACCATAAACATATAACGATCCAATGAAAGACATATGGCCAGCTCCACTAAGGTACGTAAGTATTCACTCACCAATCGATTCCCCATGTCATCCATCGCTTACGTACAAGCAACTTTTGTAGTTTGTAAATCAGTCAAGATACCGTCCAAATTTTATATATCAATTTTTAAAATTTTAAAATTAATAAAAATTAATGAACAAATCAAAAAGTAATTAAAAACGGATTAAATTTATGTGTAATTATATATATATATATATATATATATATATATTAATTTAATATACACTAGTGGCCTGGTTAGTCTAAATTATTAATTTAACTATTCAATTATTGAATTAATTATGACATAGATTCGATGAATTATTCTGATTTTAAAATTATAGTATCTACAAAAAAAAATATTTTTTTGATACTTTTCACAGTAAGTGGTATCTTTGTCTTGAGATACACATAGACCATTTGTCGCTTTCAATAAATTGTCTACATATGTACTTAATTTAATGGTTATAAAACAAAGGAATCTAATCGATCCGCATCTAAGGGGCCCGAGTTCTCATTCACCCGATTTCGGGAAACGGTTCCCCTATATTTAGCTCGCCAACTAATAATAGTATTATAAGGACAGATAAATTTGCAGGCATTGGGTATTGACCCTTTTTGGACCATTAACTGCACACTTAGCCGTGGATTTAGCTAATAGCTAGTAGTACAAGTTGATTAAGTTAATTAATTGATCGATTTTTTTCTAAGGAGCATCCATAATTATTTGTTAAGATTATATTTTTTCAATTAAAATAATATAATTAATGAATTAGATATAAAGTTCACAAGTTGTTGTTCTTTTAGCATTAATTAAATACTAGTCTTTATATATATATATATATATATATATATATGGTCATCTTAGCAAGCATGCATAACCGTTATTTAATGAGGGAAAAAGAAGCTAGCAGTAGGAAATTAATTAAATAATAAAGCGACTTACATCCATTCCGGTAATGGGGCATTCGGAGTGTCTCCAGCCAATATCACCAGCGTAGCTCTCAAATACACAAACCATGTTCTCCCTTACGTACGGCTTCCCATCGCCGGCGGCGAACACGCCGTCCATATAATACGCGTTCCTCGGGCAATCATTAAGCGGTTCGAGCGGCATGGCCTGCAGCCCAAACCCATATTCACCCGCGTCCATATACGTCTTAAAGTACCACGCGTCCGTCGGGTCCATGTACGGGACAAAGAGCTCGGACGTCATCCCTTTGTACATGACGTTCCTCATCTCTCCGCTGTCAGGGTCCTTAAACATAGCCCGCGAGATTATTACCCCGGCTCTCGGGTCGGGTTTCAGGTGGAATTCCCAGTTTGCCCATTTAACTAAGTGGTTGTTCTCGACCCTGAAACTCGGGCCTTTGGGCTGCTCGAGTGAGATTGGGTTGGTTAGTTTGAGTTTGTGGCTGTTTTCCCTTAATGCAGAGTAGCGATAGTCCGTGTTGGCGGCTCCTGGGATGGGGATGTCTTTGCCACGATCGCTGATCTCTACCACTCGTTGTGTGTCTAGATCGATGGTTACCGTCAATCCCTCGATCGGCCTCATGTAGAAGTTTGACGTGTCCTTCATGGAGAAGCACTGTACCTTAATTAGCCTCCTCTTCTCTTCAATTTCCTTGCCGTACCACCCTAATTCAATTCAAATATTTGAATTAGGAAGATGAATCATAATTAAATAGTGGACTAAATAATTAAAGAAGCCGAGACTTTCAACCGCGCACCTGGTGATAACGCCAAGCAAGCCAAGTCCTTGAGATCAACACCACGTTCAACAACCGTCCGATTAAACTCCACACTAGCCAACGGAGCCACCGTCGCTGCGCTCATCTCCTCAATCGTCATAGTCGGGTACCCTGATGGTACACGACCTATCACCTCATCATCACGTACAACCACCCGGCCCGAATCAACCTCAACCGTCGCCGCATGCCAATCCCCTCCCACACGACCAATCACAGATGCTTTCCTCGGCAACAGAGGGTCCCCATTTCGCCACTTCACTACAAGCTCCTTGGCCGGCTCCTCCAGCACCACGGAGTGAAGCACGAAAGGTACAGACTTGAAGAGCCGGTGGGACGAGATTATATCGCGGACCTTGTTGAATTCTTGGACGGTGAGTGGGTCCAGTGGGTGGTGGGGGTTATCGGTGGAGTGGTCATGCTGCTTATGGGGACTCTGCTGGTGCGTGGGTTTCGTGAGGAAGTGGGGGCGTTTGCTTGTGGTTGTGCACCAAGGGGAGGTGGTAGTACTACTGCTGCAGTCGGGGAGTACATCGGATCTGTTCGAGGGTAAGGAATGGTAAGGCAGGTTGAGACGAGTGAGGAGGAAGAAGACGGAGACTAGTAGGAGGAGGAGGAAGAACCGCAAGATATTTCTTCCTTCCATAGTTAATTAATTAGTTTCTCAGCTTCTGTCTAACGTCTTGGGAAGGAAAGGAGGAGAGCGAATGAGAGTGTGTGGAGCTAGACTGGTAGCGGTGGCGATACACTGGTGGAGATAAATAATCTGCTGCGAGCGAACTATGGCTATGGTTAAGCAGCCACCTAAGCAGCTGAGGGATATATATATATGTGTGTGTGTGTGTGTGACTGATGGAGGTGTACACATGCCTTTGTGAATATCAGAGGAAGATAAAATATCCATTTATTGGGGCGGGAACAGAAACATTATTATTGGAAATAGGACAAAAATTGTAGCGCCTTCCAATTTATGACTTAAAATTTTTCTTTTAGTAGAATTACTAATATAAAATATTAGGCCTTTCACTACATCTAACACAATACAAGATATTATCAATATTGACTTTACCACGGATGTAAAACTAAAAGTAACTCAAATATAAAAGTTAGGTGTAGTTAATGTGTAATTTAAAGTTGAGACAAAATTAATAAAAATAAAAGAAAAAACTAATTGCAAAACTTAAAACTAGATCACAAACTACACGAGATAATTATAAAATCTTTTACCCAATCCAAAACCCTAATAACCCACAAGGCAAAGACTTTCTATTAAATATATAGGAAACCATGTAATAAAATTCATTAATATAACGGTACTAAACAAACTACTATACAACACTAAATATATAGATGATACATGGAGCATATGGAAGGTAAAAATTAGGTAACCATGGCATAAACACCTCTAAAAATACAAGTGATAACCAAAATGATTATCATACTATAATTCATACATCATAATAGATCACATACTCATCATGTCAACATAATTAACCATATTGCAATAATTTCATTAATCCAATTTACACTAAGAGTGCCCCACAAAAGGGGAACACCAAATCATATTAGTGAAGACTTTCTAAATAAACTACGTACAAAATATTACTTATAATCATAAAGAACAATGCACTACAAAAACTATAAACTAAACCACCAAAACCAATTCTAATTACAAAAGGGCAGTACACTAAGGTGACTACCAAATCACTACATTAAAACCATATCTAAATAAACTAGTGCACGAACACAACTACCAACTAACATGCCAACCAATTCTCAAAACCAAAGGGGTAGTACACAAAGTTCACTACCCCATAAAGGATTTTTAATCATGGTTTTGAATCGTTATTGAATCATACGTTATTAAAACTTTAATAACAGTTCATAACCATCATAAAAAAATCTAAAAAATTTGTGTAAAATTTATGTGTGTGTGTGTTGGGGGACAATATTGATTCTAGCTTAAAATCGTTATTAAAACTAACAATATTAAAACTAGACCACAAACTACACCGTATAGTTCTAAACTCTCTTACCTAACCCAAAATCCTAATAACCTGCAAGGCAAAGACTATCCATTAAATTGATAGGAAAATATGAAATGGAACTCATTAGTACAATGACAACCATTATAAAATATGAAATATGAATATGCTACATAAAGTATATAAAAGGTGAAAACTAGGTAATCATGGCATAAACACCTCCAAAAAATCATGTGATAACCAAAACAATTATCATACCATAATTCATACATCACAACAGATCACATACTCATCATACCAACATACTTAACCATATTATAATAATTTTATTAATCTAATTTTTACTAAGAGTGCCCCACAAAGGGGGAATGCCAAATCATATTAGTTAAGACTTTCTAAATAAACTACGTACTAAATATTACTTATAATCATAAAGAACAATGCACTACAAAAACTATAACCTAAACCACCAAAACCAATTCTAATTACAAAAGGGTAGTACACTAAGGTGACTACCAAGTCACTATATTAAAACCATATCCAAATAAACTAGTGCGCGAAGGCAAATATTAACCAATTCCCATAAAGCAAAGGTAGTGCACGAAGTTCACCACCCCATAAAGGGGTTTTAATAATGGTTTTGAATCGTTATTGAATCGCATATTAGTATAGATTTAATAACAATTCATAACCATCGTAAAAAAATCTAAAAAATTTGTGTAAAAATTAGGGGGGTTAATAATGGTTTCTACTTAAAATCGTTATTATAACCAACATTTTAATAATGGCTCCTAAAATGGAATGTTGGTAAAACCCTAAGAAATCCTAACTAAATAATGATAAATTATTAATTAAAACACTAAGTAACAATGAAGCAATGTTAACATTAAATATGCAAGTACGTAGTGTTTAAAACCCTAAGTAGCCTTTAATGAGCATTTAATGTACCTTTTAATAGCGGCTTAGCTAATAACCACTGTTAAAACCTAATTTAAATAATTGTTATAAGCAAAATCATTATTAAATACACCTACAAGAAATTTATCCATTAGGGTTTTAATAGTGGTTTAGGCTAGAACAGTTATTAAAATCTAATTTTATATATATATTGTACAAGTTTTTTCCAATCCACATAGATAACTATATGTTTGAATATTTACCAAATTTGTAATGTATAAAACAACACCAATTCATGCATATATTCTTCCCAAATGATAAATATATAGGAGATAAACCTATAATTGGTATATCTCAGTACACTGGGCATACCTAAGAATCAAAATTAATAACCAAACGACAAGTTGTTTTTCTCTACACTCCAAAATCAAAGTCTGTAGATCATAAAAACTAACTTTTAATAGCTTATAAATACTTGCATGCTTGTATGTGCATCTACGATTAGAGGTGTTAAAAAATCAGTCTAGATAAAATTTTTGGATTGGATTGACAAGTCATTCTAGTTTTTGGTCCCAAATTAGAAAATTTTTGATCCTTAATCAATTCCGATCTTATCCAGTTCGATCCTAACTAATCCAATATAGAATTTTATTAACATTTCACCTAGATAATATAATATAATATAATATATTAATTTTGGTCCTAAATGATCTTGGACCTAATTTTCCTACCCGATCCCCTTGTTCTAACTTAAGAAAACCCCAATCCTCAACTGAATTTCGGTTTAGGTCCAGTTTTAGACTGGTGCACAACCCTATCTACAATTGCATAGAAGAACAAAAGACATTTGAGATACAAACATTAAAATATATGAAGATCCCTAATATCGAGTGTGTGAGTATATGAAATTGGCCCATTAATCTCTAACTTTATCAATTTCATCATCTATATATTTCTGGCCTTGTGCATATCTATCGTTGAAAACCTATAAATTGACACGATAATATCATTCCATTAGTAATTAATAGTATTAATATATATATATATATATATATATATATATATATATATAGATGCACACACACAGACACACATTATGTCATATATTAATTAATGAAAAAATATGAAAAAAGAAACATGCATGGGTTGGATCTATCTTCACATATTTCTTTTAGAGTATCAAATTCATTGGTCTACAAACATAGTATCCACAATTATTATTGTTTTTCTATTGTGGACACTATGAAATGAATTTTTTTAGCTCTCTAACTATCAGATATTAATTGGAATTGAAAAAAAATACAAACTACTTATCTTTCTACCTACTAGTACATACTCATATTCAAGACTTCTTGGGTCTGGGATACTATTTCCACCTCTTCTCATATACGTCACCCGTGGTATTCTAATAAATAAAGTTGATACACAACATTATAGCTATATATGCCTAAAAAACTTAAAGTTGAGTGTATACATAAATAAGATAATGAATTAAGAAGTAAGAAGTATACTAACATGTCAATTAAATCTTTTCCTTCGAACATGCCATAACAAATGGAATGAAGTATGTTTGAAGGGAATGAAACAAATAGACTTTGTTTTGAGTTGGAAGAATGATGAACAAAATTCAATGTTCACTTGTGATGTGAGGTATGAGATAAATCTTGTTGTTATACTCCTTGCTTAAGAAGTGATCTACTACATAGTTTATGTGTCTACTTTCACTTATTAAAGTAAGGCGAGATGTGTAGTATGGACCACAAATACAATTGAGGAAAAAATCCCCTCTACTACAACATGACTAGTTATTAGCCTATGGATGACGACATATTTACATATTTATTAATAACTGATAACTTATATAAGTGAAATGCCCCAAAAATCCTAATTTTATTATTTATTATTAAATAAGATTTTTATTTTGAAATTTAATCAAATAATTTAATTTTATTAAAATAAAAGGGAGTTAATTAGGGCAAATCAAGAAAAAAATTATAAGTGTTTTAAATAGGAGGAATTTTGGTATTTTAAGCTAATTAAGGAATTTATTTTGGAAATTAATTAAATAAATTATTTTATTTAAATTAAGAAGGATAAAATAGTTTCAAATTAATATAAACTTTATAAATAATTTAATTGGAGAAAATTAGAGTGTTTTGTTAATTAAAATGGAATTTAAGAAAATTCTTTCAAAAATTCCTAAATTAACCTAAAAAGAGAATTTAATTATTATTTTAATATTTATATTTTATTAAACATCCCAAATTACATTAATTAATCCAACCACCATTTTCCCTTCTTTTTCCTTTTTCTTTTTCTTCTTTTTTCCCCCACTTTTTCCTTTTCTTTCCTTTCCTTCTCTTTTTTTTTATTTTCCCCGGCCCGTTGGCCCAACGCCCTTCCTCTTGCGCGGCCCAGCACTCCCGCAACTCTCCCCTTCTTTCTTTTTTTCCCTTTTTCTTTTCCCCTAGACCGCCGGTCCACCCCCCTCCACTTCATCTTCAACCTTCGGTCAATGCAACCTGAAATCGACGCCGGAAAGCCTGCAACGCCCACGCCACTACACCGGCCATTCCTCCCCTCTCCTCCCCGTTGAATCCCCTACAACTTCGACCAAACCATTCCTCCCTTCTCCCACATGCATCTCTCTCTCTCCCTGACAACGCACGGTCTGCACCTATAGACTTGCACTGGCCACTATCGTCGGACAACAGCCATAACCCTACCCCCTACTCTCCCACACATCCTTTTCTTTTTCCCTTCCCGATTGGCCTATAAATAGCCTCGAAGGCTGCCTTAATTGGGTTTGGAATTTGGAGCCCAGAAAACAAAATCGTGCGCCACCTCTATTTCAGCTGGCCATTCCTCCGCCGTCGGCCGCCTCTGCCGCTTGTTCCGGCCACCAAAATTCTCCCTGCACCACCCTCTACACAACCCAACCACCAGAATTCCCTGCACGAGCCGCCCCGGCCATGCGAAACTGCCTCCCTGAACAGCCCCATTCGACCCCCGTGCCACCTTCGTGCCGCCAGTTGCCGCCTATACCACCGCCTGTAGCGCAGCCCCTACCCGCCCAAAACAACCAGGGGATCCTGCCCTACCACCCTACACCTCCATTTTCCCCTACTTCCCTCTCCCCTAGCCTCCACATCCACATCTCCCATTTCTTCCTTCCTCCACCATCGCCGCTGGCACCACCACCCAGCCAGGTTGCCCCAACTCCTTGAACCCTAAACCCTGAATAATAAAAGTGTTAATGATTTTTAATATTATTAAGTGTTATTATTAGTGTTATTATGATTATTATTAACATCATTATTATTATTACTAATATTATTATTACTATTATTACTACCACTATTATTACTATTAGGTCCTAACATTTATCCCTAAGAACTTTTAATTAATGGTATTAATTAATACTAAAACCTTTTTGTGTTATTATTATTATTACTATTACCATTACTAATATTACTATTATTATTATTATTATTATTATTATTATTATTATTATTATTATTATTATTATTATTATTACTTTAACTATGACTAACATCGTTATTATCTCTATTATTATTATTATTTTAGTATTCTTACTATTATTACTATTGTTACTATTATTATTATTATTATCATTATCATTATCATTATCATTATTATTATCATGGTTATAGTGGTTATTGTTGTTATTATTATTATTATTGTTCTTACCCTTATTATTATTATTATTATTATTATTATTATTATTATTATTATTATTATTATTATTATTATTATCGTTATATTTACTATATTTATTACTTTAACTATTATTACCATCATTATTATTTAATATTATTACTTTTAGTATTCTTATTATGATTAGTATTGCCACTATTATTATTATTATTATTATTATTATTACTACTACTACTACTACTACTACTACTACTACTACTACTACTACTACTACTACTATCACTATCATTATCACTATCATCATCATCATCATTATTATTATTAGTATTATTATTTTTATTATTCTAACTGTTATTATCATTGTTATTATCTCTATTATTATTATTTTTAGTATTCTTATTGCTATTTGCATTATTATTATTATTATTATTATTATTATTATTATTATGATGATGATGATGATCATCATCATCATCATCATCATCATCATCATCATCATCATCATCATCATCATCATCATCATTATTATTATTATTATTATTATCATGATTATGGTTGTTGTTATTATTATTATTATTGTTATTATCATTATTATTATTATCACTGATACTACTACGATTTCAATTATTATTATCATTATAACCATTATTATTCTTATTATTATTAGTATTCTTATTATTATTATTAGTATTATTAATAATATTGTTATTAGTAATATTAAAACCCTTACTTTAATGCTATGGATTTTACTAAGACTTACTTTGATTAGTGGTCATTTGTTTAACTACCTTGAGAATAATAATAACCCTACCTTTTAATTATAAACTACTATTATTAATATTAGCTTTAGTATTAGGTCATGATAGGGGTAAGATAGGAGAATTATGGTAATTCTGGTAGAGGGAGATTGTCCCTTAGTATTTTCCTCTTATAGGTGAACCGAGTCAAATCCCCCAGGAGGCGTAAGAGAGTGCTCCAAGCCCGACACCGTTTTAGGTAAGGATGTAACTAAGGCCGCCTGTGTGTTACGTGTTCTACTTGTCTTGGATGCCTTATACGGTTGTTTCATTGTGTAGCGCAGCGTGGAACCGAGGTATGTTCTCATGCTCTTGTCTGGTATGTGCTAATATGGATATGCTGCAAATATGATGTGATGTGATGTGACCCTTAGGACATGCATGCTAGGTTATTTGATGAGGTGTTATGGAATGGGGGCATGAAAGAGAAAAATGAGAAATTAAGATAACCAAGGGGAAGTAAGTTGGCTAACACAAGTAAGGATGACCTAGGTAATCTGTGATCCATGAATGGACGAGAAAAAGGGGAATTAAATAAAATGGAAGAGTGGGAGAAACTAAGGTTACATGGGAAAACTAGGGTTTGCATGGAAATCTTAGGGTTTGGCATGGTACAGATCAAGGGGTTTGCATGGGGAGGTTAAGGTCCGCATGGGAGCGAACCTTACGTATGGAAAGTTACTTTGGGATGTGGGGAAGGTAATGGAAGGTTTGTTTGGGAGTCTGGAGGCTCGAGTTGAAAAATAGTACGTAGGATGATATAAGGGTCCCTAGGGACCGACTAGGGTTTGGGGAGGAAACCCTAATTTGAGAAGGTGGAAAAAGAAAAAGAAAATAATAAAAATAAATGAGGAGGAGCGAGGTATGAGGGGAGAGTTGAGTCTGAAGGTCATGACACGTGGGGCGTTATAGTAGCGTGGGTTGTGGGAAGTAGAGAAGGAAGGGCCACATAGGCCTAGATTAGGGTTTCTGGTGAAAACCCTAGGGTAATGTGGTGAGTAGACCTTAGGGTATAAGGTGGTGGGCCCTGACCCACACACTTAGAAGTTGGGTTTCCAGTGTGAGAAAATGGAAGGGAAGGATGTTGAGGCGAGTTAGGAGGTGCAGAAGTCTCAAGATATGGGACAGGTGCTCCTGGAAGGATAAGGGCGGATATAGTTAGCCATGCATCTCAAGGGTGATTTTCTTTCGAATAAGATACGTTAAGACACTAATCACTTACAGAGAAAGATGTTGAGCCGGACCTAGACTAGTCCACCGACGAATAATAGTGGCTAGAGCCGGGGTGCCCTACATGACTGGTCCACCGACGAATAATAGTGGCAGGACATATGCCCTCGTGACTGTTCCACCGGCTATAATAGTGGGGGATTCCGTGCTCAACAAACCAATCATAATAATGATAAGACATGGGAAAGATACGAATATTTACAGTGGAATACCCTGTGAGTTGGGGCCAGACCGGTCTACCGGCAAATAATAGTGGCAGGGTATGTTACCCTCGTGACCGGTCCACCAGCTAAAATAGTGGCAGGGCATGACCCTCGTGACCGTTCCGCCAGCTATAATAGTGGGGTTCTTGCACTCACATAGATTGATAAAGACTATGATGTGAATCGATTATAATTATCAGAGATCTAATGAAAAAGTTATCTGGTTCATAACCGGTATTGTTTATTGGTGTTATTGCATGCTATCTACGTAATTATGCCATGTCTGCTATGTCATGTATCTCTGTGTATGTGGGCCTTAGTGCGTATGTTACCTTACTCAGTACGTAGCGTACTGATCACCCGTTTCATGGGTGCTGCTCATTTCCACGAGCAGAAGACCCGTCTGAGTTTTTGCAGGTAGGAGGCGATGCCTACGATGCTTACGAGGCATTGGGAAGGGCAGAGAGTTGAGCCTAGACCTAGCTTGGGGGTCGAGAGTGACGTGGCCAGATTTCATCCTCCATTTTGTTTCCCTATATTATCATATTTCATTTTATTCCACTGTATTACGTCCTCTAACATTTGGTACTTTATAATTGTACTTTTGAATTGTAACTTTTGATTTTCGCACTTTGATCTGTATAACTTGTGTTTTACTAATGACCAGTGATTTATTAACGAATTGTACTTAACGATCAATCTTATTTAGCCTTAGCACTTAGTATCGAGTCAGTAGGAGTGAACCAATCTGGTACTAAGTGTGGCGGTAATGCCCCCGAATTTACAGTTTTATATGTTCGTTTCTGCTAAACTCTTTTAAATTAAACGAAATTTTTCAGTAGTAAATTTGGGGGTGTTACAATAAGAGGTCATAAAATTACAAATCAACAAAAAGTGCTGAAAAATATCATATGAAATGATATTTACTTAACATATATAAAAAAGAAAACTTGTATTTATTGTGATGCCAAAATGAATGGGCCTTGTTTATTCCCTGCACTATTGAGATCACTAATGTAAACCCATCTTCATATCTAACCCCATAAATATTATCAACCTATATGCACCTAAAAAATAGGGACTTTAAACACATTGTAATGGAGCTCCCAAATCCATTCAATCACACCATAAAAATTTAATAAGTAAATGTTGGATTCTTATCCTTCGTACTAGCGATATGCATTACCTCATCACCTCACCTCATTGTTCTACATTTTACTTGTCACACCCCTACAATTCACTATTGAAAATTTTTGTTGTATTAAAATAATTAGCGGAAGTGAAATAATAAAACCGTGAATTCTAGGAATTTTACCGCCACACTTAGTACCAGATCGGTTCACTCCTACAGTTCCAGTATCAAGTACTAAGGCTAAAAGAGAATAATACAACTTACAAGAAACTCAAACATATTTAGATCAGAGTAGTGTAGTAAACAATTTACGAGAATAAAATTCACTAGTGGTGGTTACAAAATAATGAATGCATTGAAACAAGAATTTAAAAGAGAAAGATGACAACCCTAGGACTTTCCGTATAGTTCCTTACGTTCTTTCCTAGGAGCCCACTTGAATAGCACCTAAAAATGACCTGCAAGGGACACTGCCTATTGAATAGGTAGGGGTCCCATGAATGGAACCCTTCAATACTACGTTATTGAGTAACCCTTTAAAACACACTTAACAACAAGCTCGCAATGCAACACATGATACTACATACATACATACATAATGAAAGGTAAATACTTAATATCCACATTCACACATTCGCGTACTTAACAAATCAATTAGATATTTATAGTCCATAAAGAACAATCAATACTTCTAGGCCTTAAGCCCTTAGGCCATCATTGTCAATCATATCGGATTATAAATATCTGTGTGAGTGCAGGAACTCCACTATTCTAGCTGATGGACCGGAATACGTACAAGGCAGAATGCTCTTGACCACTATTATTGCCGGTGGATTGGTCTCTAGGGCAGAACGCTCCTGACCATTATTATTCACCAGTGGACCAGTATGGCCTCGACTCACATAGTATTCCACTGTAAGTGATTAGTATTTTTCCATAATTTATTCACAACCAAATTAAATTTATTTATCTTAGGACCCCCACTATTATGGCTGGTGGATCGGAATACAGATATATATCATCCATGGCAACATGTAGCTGGGCCACTATTATATTCGGTTGATTAGTACTCATAAACATCATCCAGGGAAAAACCTCCTAGGCCACTATTATATCCGGTGGATTGGTACTCATAATATAATTTAACTAGGCCTGGCTCATTAATCTTTCGCTTTCACGATTAGTGTTTTTCCTTTTTAATCAGCACAACAATTCCATTTATTTGCCTCGATAAGGAGATCAAGATCTCGGGATACAAAGGTACATTGGTCAAACTGGTGCATATGAGCTACTCAGTACCCTTCAACTATCAACCCAGGGACACAAAGGTACCCTGGTCGTACTGGTGCATAAAGCTAACTCAGTACCGTACCGACAAGGACACCTAATCCATAAGTATGCATACCCCCTAACTAGGTCCGTAGAGCTAGATAGAGTAGATATAGGGCCTGGATGGGGCACAAAGGCACACTAGCAAATACCAGAATAATCGTGGGCTAAACTACGTCTTTAAGGTAGCGACCCCTAAAGAGCCGCCATTCTTGATCTCGAGGTCTTTCACTTTAAGTATTAGTGTCTTAATTAAGGTGATCACAAAAGCACAATAATCAGATAATTATTCACTTTTAATCGTTTGGATATCATCAGATATTTCTTATTCAAATGGTTGTCCAAGGTAACACACAAGAATTATTAAGGCCATCCTAATCTCATCAAATTTCAAATTAGAATTCGTTCTCGTGATACTTACTAATTATCAAATACTCTTGCCTCGCTAATCAGCGTTACTTGAGTCATATTACAAAATTCCACAATTACAACGACATGTTAGGTACAAATTACTCATTTACTCCTTACTTATATAATTGTTAAGTTATCCCTTCTTTACCTGACAAATTACCATATTACCCTCCTTGTTGCATAATTACCAAATTACCCCTTACTCGATTTAGGTTACCAAGTTATCTTCCATACTTATTAGGTTATCGACTACCCTTCATAATTGTTACACTTAACATATTTTCCATTTGGTTAGTTAGATTACCCATTTTCCCTTTTCCTTTATTATAATTAACAAATTGCCCTTTTGTTGGTCAAATTACCAAACTACCCTTCTCCGTTATCAAAATCACCAAATTACCCTTTAGTTGGTTAAATTATCAAATTGCCCTTCTCTATTATCATAATTACCAAATTACTCTTTAGTTGGTTAAATTACCACTTTACCCTTCTCCATTATCAACATTACCAAATTACCCTTTAGTTAGTTAAATTACCAAATTGCCCTTCTCGATTATCATAATTACCAAACTACCCTTCTCCATTATCAAAGTTATCAAATTACCCTTTAGTTGGTTAAATTACCAAATTGCCCTTCTCTATTATCATAATTACCATTTTACCCTTCTCTTTTATTAAATTATCTTTTTACTCTTCTCTTTTATTAAATTATTACTTTACCCTTCTCAATTATTATAATTACCACTTTGTCCTTCTCCATTATTATGATTACCAAGTTACCCCTTTTCACTTACAAATTACCATTTTGCCATTGCCTCCAAAATTACCATTTTACCCTTTTCATTTATAAATTACCATTTTTCCCTTATTACACCACTTATATTAAATTATTATCACTACACAAAATATTAATATTAATACCCAATTCTCACTATCCCACTCCACAACTATTATATTTAATATAATACTCATTAACACCCATACATATTAGGCCACATTCTTGCACAAGACATATTACTAAAATATCCCTAGGCCTCACAATAATATTAACCATGCATTAAAGATCATAATAGCATAATACAACATGGATAAATACTTAACATTTTCATTAATAACCAAACTCTTACCTTAAGCAGTAATTCCATACATAGCATATAATCTAACATGCTTCCTTTTATCAATTAACAAAAGAAACTACATAAATTTTATTAAACAACATATATCAAGCATAATAACATATTAAAAGCCTAATGTGCTAACATACATTTATCCATGTGTTTAAGTGGGGTTTAACGATTACCTTAATTCCCGAAAGAACAAACTTTACTGGTATTCCGGTTAAATGTTTAAGTTTTGATTAGCATAAGACTTTATAAAACTTTATTAATCAAATACTTAACTTAAAATATTATTATACCTTAAAGTTTATTAAACAAAACACACCAAAGTATGCAACAGCTCATACTGCTCATGTAGCATGAGCTGCATGCAAGGCAAGAGGAGAAAGGCTCGAAGGTGGGTGAAAGGAAGGGAAAAATGGGCTATTTTTGGGTTGGAATTGTGGGTCTAGGAAAGAGGGCATATGGGGGAGGATTTTAGGCAAAGGAAGGGTGCAGAGGTGGAGAGGGGGTGTAGTTGGTGGTCGGGGATGGGTTGATGATGCCCAAGGGCGGAGGCGGCGGTAGTAGCGAGGCTGTGAAGGTGGTTGCCAAGATGGAGGGGGCTAAGAAGGAAGGAAAAGGGAGGAGGAAAATGAAGGCCTGCAGGTGGTGGTTTTGGCTAAAGGAGGTTTGGGGTGGTAGAGGAGGTTGCGGGGGTTGGTTTGGTGGCTTAGGTGGTGGCAAAGGCTGTGGAACGATGGTGGAAAGAGGCGGTGTAGGGTGGTTGTCGAGAAGGGAGAAAAAGGAGAGAAAAAGAAGAGGGGAGCAAGAAGGGGGCTGTAGGGTAGCTTAAGAGGTGGTGTGATGGTTCAGGGGTGAGGTAGAGGGTGGTAGGGGGTGTGGTGTAGGTGGTTGCTGCGGAAAAATATGGTGGCGGTGCAAAAACAGGGAGGGAGATGGGAGGAGAAGAAAGGAGAGTAAGAAGGTCAAGGAAGGGCATGGGAGGCTCAAAAATGGTAGAATGAGGCAGGGAGGGGAGAAGAAAAATAAGAGGGAGAGAAAAGAGGGGATAGGGGGCTCGGTAGGGCGGTGGCAGGGGGTAAGAGCATGGGAATGGCAGGGACAGGGAGGGGGAAAAAGGGGAATGGGCAAGGAGAGGGAGAGGTGGTGGAGCCAAGATGGGGCAGGAAAAATGGTGTATGAGAGAGAGAGATAGGGAGATCAGTAGGGGGAGGATTGCAGGTGGGGTGGCTGGAGATATCGGAGGTGGTCGAGTATGGCGTTGGGGAAAAGGAAGAAGAAGAAAGAAAGAGGGGGGGGGGTGCATGCTACATGCAGACTGGTGAAGGGGAAGAGGAAAGTGGGTCGGCCCGGTCGGGGGAGAAAGGAAAGAAAAGAAAGAAGGGAGGCAGGTCGGGCTTGTGCGGGGGAGGAAGGAAGAAAAGAGAAGGGAGTTGGGCCGAGGGAAAGATAAGGAAAGGAGGGGAGAAGGGAGAGATGGGCCAACGGCTCAACGCGCAGAGGGCAGGGAGGCAGGCCAAGGCCTGGCAGCCCGAAGGAAGAAAAAGGAAAAAGAAAGAAAGGAGAAAAAAGAGAAAAAAGAGAAAGAAAAGGAAAAAAAGGGAAAAAGGAAAGGAAAAAGGGAAAAAAGAAAGGGAAAAAATGGGGGAAAATAAAATAATTTAATTTATAAAATAATAAAATGCAATATTTTTATATAATAAATTTATTTAATAATTTAATTTAATATAATTAAATATATGGGTTTAAAAAGGATAAATTTAGTAAAATATTGGTTTGAAAAATTATTTAAATAAAAAGAGTATGATAAAATAAAAAATATTTATTTTAATTTATTAAATATTTATATCCAATTTTATGTACTAAAAAATATATAAAATAATTAAATTAAATAGATTTAAAGGATAATTTGTCCCAAATAAAGGTTATTTAATAAATTATAGGCTTTTTAAAATTTTTAGGGATTGCAGTACTCCTCTCATATTGTTGTTTCATATAAAAAGTGTATTTGTGTGTGGTATAACTAGTATATGAAAAAACTTCATAATGAAGCTTTTAAGATAACCAATGTAGGATTTTAGAAATTGATGTTGAGGAATGTTTGATGAGCAGAAAAATGTGATCTCTTAGCCATTCTGTAAAGGAAAGATTATGTTATTGGTGATCTATTTTTCAGTTTTTAATGGATTTTCAATCCTCAAAGAACTCATATTTTCTTCAGTATATAGCTAAACATCATGTTAGGGTTTACATGCCATGTCCTTCTATTTTCCTTACATGTCAAAATTGTTTACATGTTAGGGTTTACATGCCAAAATTGTTTGCCTATTATGCTATGTCCTTATATTTTCCTTACATGTCAAGACATAGGAATACCAAGAGCTATAGCATTGGAAAAATAATTTGTGCAAAATATAATTACCTTTTTTACTAGGTAGCTCTCAACAATGTATAATTCTAGTTGATATTTCACATAACATTTTATCAACATCATAAATTGATCGAAAGGGTCCATCCGGTGTGTATAACCAGGTCCTAACATTTTTACCTCATAAACCAAGTGAAAAGTTAGATGTAATATATTGTCAATAAATGATGGTGGAAAGTACAGTTCAAGCTAGCACAATGTCATCCAAATCCCTCTTTGTAAGGCATCTAAAATATTAATGTGTATGAATAATGATAGTAATTCGAACATGCTTTGGTAAAATTTCATGTATGGTTAATATCAACAAATTCTTCATCAACATATGGCAATTATGAGACTTCATGTTAATTAGTTCAAACTCTTTCATTGACAGTATTCTTCTGTCATTTGAAAAACACCCTTTCAGAACCTTGGTACTTTAAAAAAATTCACAAAATATAATTTTTTTTTCTTTTCTAGAGAAAGAATGACAAGACAATAGTAAATAAGTTCTTCTTCCATTATCTTGTGATACCAATTCATGTCTAATGCCCATTTCCTCCATATCCAATCAAATCTTTAGTCTTTTATGGACCATTAAGTATTGTAACAATAAAGCTACAGACATATTTTTCTTGATATGCACCACATTGAAGGCATGTGTCATGTATAGAGATTTCCAATATGGAAGGTTGATGAATATAGACATCTTATTCTACCCAACTAATAGAGGCTTATATTTATTCTACTTCCCAAATTGTACCTTTAAATGCTTTATTTTCATATACACACATTAACTTGCCAATTAGATTGGTGTCCACCTTTCTTCTAGGAATCCATTGACAGCTTTCATTTTCCTATAATAATGATAATTATTTAGTAAAAATATATGATGCCTATGCTAAGCATTCTCTCACCCAATTCTTATCTAAATAAAGTTCTCCTCACATATCATACATGCATAATGGCTTTTTATACTGTAACCCGACAAGTTGCCATATACTAAAATTTTGTTTAATGGTACAAAATAACATTGGTCTCAAAGAAAAATTATCCTCACGCTATACATCAAATAATTCAACACCCCGTGTACCATAATAACTTTAAATCATCAATCAAAGTTTCCAAATAAAAATCAATGTTATTACCTGGTTGGTTTAGCTCTAACATGAGTACAAATGGCATCATATACTTACATTTCATGTAGAACCATGATGGTAGATTGTATATAACCAAAATCATCGGCCATATAGTGTATGTGTCTTGATTGTGCAGGTTCATTCCATTTGTAGAAAGTGAAAGATGCATGTTTCTTACTTCTATGCTAAATTCAAAGAACACGCCATCAATTATCATCCATTATGGAAAGTCAAATGGACATTTCAGAAGCCCATGATCTATGTTCTTACCAACATGCAATCTCAAATTCTTAGCATCTTGGACATTTATTAAACATTTGTCTAAATCTTGGTGGTGTTGAAAAATATTATGACACCTTAGTTGGCAACTTTCTCTTCTTGTATGATGGTGCTTTGCATTTAGATTGAAGACATCTATCCAAACATGCATATTTATTGTAAAATAATATAAAATCATCAAGGCATGCATGTATCTTCTCATAACTCATGTCCATAGATGAAATGATCTTTTTTACTTTATAGGTAAGATTGAGTAGGATGCTATTATCAGGAAGCATATCTTTCCCAAGTCTTAATAATTTCGTGAAATTCTTATCACTCCTTCCATTACATGCTTTTATGTTATACATCCTTAAAGTAACAGATAATCTAATAAAAGTTTTATAATCACCATACAAAGGTTTCTTCGATTCACCCAAAAACTTCTCAAACATTTTTGCATAAGCCCAAATACTTTTCTCAACCTTCCAATTTATATTCTTAAACAAATATGCCTTATAGTTTTCAAATGATCCACTACTTTCCCTCTTACTTTCCTTTTTATCATATATGAATTCTATCTTACTATGCCATATCCAACGAGTTTAACTCGTATCAATTTTGTATACAAACAAATGATCTCTCAAATCGTCACCATTGACACATTGAATATAATCACGATTTAAATAAGGATAGACTATCCTACTAGAGTCTCAAATATATTATATTATAGAATTGATGAAAATTTATACTATTTTGTGACATTATTTAGATAAACAATTGGAAAACATCCATTTTTGATCAATAGTTTTCCAATTTATATGCATCCCATGAAAAGTCATTATTACAAATCAATTCACTTTCTAAAAAGTTCACAAACCGCTCATGCTTAGAAATAATTCATTTTTGTATAATGTATCATGATATTTAGTTGATATATATACAAATAATTGCAACACACTTCCAAAAATATACCAATACACAAACCACTCATGTATATAAATATCAATACTTTGTATAAGGGTTCAAAATACAAAAGATATACATACTACGCATTTAAAACTCAACTCAAATACCTAACTAATAATTACCCCTAACCATTTTATGAAATTCACCTATAGCCTTTCCTACGCCAACTAGGAACTATAACTCTTAGAGTTCACTCATCTCAATATGTCATATGATCTCTCACATCATCTATGGAGAGACTAGTTATGGATACCCTCAGGTAACAAGGATTGATACTCAATGATAAGCATGACGAGACCTCCATTGTTCATTTATCACCATCAACTCTATATTTATTTAATCATAACACCTCACCCTCAACAAATCTCAAGTGTGGTGCATCGGTATGCTGGACCAATGCTTGTAAATAACTAGCTATAGCCCTTAACCATGGCTCCGTATGAGGCAAGGTCAACGATAAGTGATATGATCTAAAATGAAATGGATCAAAGTATGACGATCTCATAAACAAGCGATCTAGTTCATCGTATAACCATCTCACATGATTCCAAAGATAGGCATAAGGTGTCATAAACAAATATGGTGGAGGTATGCATGTAATAATTATGTGTGGCACCTCTCTATCTAGAAAAGAGAAAAAACATTAAATCTTCTCATCAAGTTTGTTATCTAACTCTTCTAAGATATGAAATATGTAAATTCTATAGCCGAATTAATCATAAATATATTATATCATATCTCAACCAATTATATAAATCTAACAACATACCCACATAAGTTATAAGTTAGAAGAGTAAATGATTTGTGGTTACTCAACATACTACATGAATCCTTTTGATAAGGTTTCTCAACCTTTATGACCTATTGCCAACCTTCTTCTTCGTAGTAAATTGTTGGCACATTTCTAAGTTCTTATATCTATAACTTTTTATTAAGCAAACTATCCTTAATAGTTTCCACACTATTAGAAAAAGTAAGTTATTAAATTTAAAAAGTTATATTATTATTATTATTATTATTATTATTATTATTATTATTATTATTATTATTATTATTATTATTATTATTATAACTAACATATTGTTGTTGTTGTTGTTGTTCTTATTATTATCATCATCATTCCCAAGATAATCACTTTTTATAAATAAATAATGTCATATATCTTCCGATATCCTTTTTATCTCCCCTTTTTTGGGTTATGCTAATATTGACCATAAATAGAGGCTAACCTACACCATGCAAACACATTCTTATCAGCAACAAATTAACTTTTACGTAATATTTTTCAACAATAAATTATACCATAGTGCATGCATATATTTATAGATTTTTTTTAATTTAAAGGCATCAAGATATAGAGAGGGAGAGATCCAACCTGCAAAAACAAAAAAAATATAGAAATATAGCAACAAAAACGAACCCACAACATACAAGCAACAACCAACCTAAAACCAAGTATATACCATGCATGCATATATTTATAATGAAAGAAGAAGAGAAGATGGAGTACCTAGCTAAATACAAGACCAAGGGACAAGATTTGTGTAGTGGAGCAAGACACAAATAGCAATAGAGAAAGACACGAACAATGCTGGTGGCACAACAGAGGGAAATAGGAGGGGGATGAGAGGTTGAATGAAACAAAGTGGTGTTATTCTTCGTCGAGTTGAGAGTTTTCAAAAGAAAGAGGAGGGGTTTCATTGACTAGTGTTGTTGCGTTGAGTTGAGTTTTGTTAAGCTAGAGTAAGAGCAAGAGAGCATGACAATTTGAAGCGAAATAAATCAAGCTGAGAAGAGGAAAATAACAAGAGACTTTATGCTTTTTTTTTTGAGTTTTAATAATGATGTACATCATAAACATTATTAAAACATGTTTTAATAATGGTTATTTTATTAACCGTTATCAAAACTCCCAAATTTTTTTCATTGCCATGTTTAATTAATGGTCATAAAGAAAATGGTTATTAAAACATATTTTAATAATTTTTTTCCATATAAACGTTAATTAAACTTGTGTATTAAATGTAAGATTAAATCTCTTCATCATTCTCATGTACAATGTTTTACACACTTATCATGATTTTTTTGAAAACCGTTGTTTATGTATCATTATTAAATGACTATTTTGTATTATAATTTATAATATTTTTAGTAAACTTATTTTTTAAATATAATAAAATAATTGATAACAACAATCAACAGATAACAATTATTACTCATTCAAACATACAATTACTATCTTACTACGAATATTGTTATATAAAGTCTGAACTCTATATAATTCATAAAAAGAACATGATTTAGAATTTATTTTAACTTTAATCTTTTATTATCAAAATTGATACAATCGGATCAAATCTGTTTATTATGTGGAACTCACCCTTACCTACATACGTACTTAGTAGTGATACAATTTATTAGTGAGTTACATACCAAAATAATAATAATAGAACCAAAATATGGGACATTCAGTAAAATGACTTAGTCCAAAGAAAAATGCTACATAGAGAGATAGCATAAGAATCTCCTCCAATGGTAGCGTAACATGGTCATTGTCATAAGCTTTCTTTCCCTATGGAAGTGGTCATTAGCTGAGTGGAAATTATTTGGCATATAGCGTGCTGACAAGGAAATGATCTGGAGCTGTGATGACAATGAACATGCATAGGGAAGTAAATGAGCTGAGCCAGTTTGGTATTTGGCTCTCCTTGGCTCATTAAAAGTTCAGTTTAGCTCATTCTTTTAGTTAAATGAGCCGAGCCTTAGCCTCACTTATAGATTAGTTTATTAAATGATCTGAGCTTGAGCTCAAAAAAGCTCGGCTTGATTCATTTTTTTGCTTTGTCTCTTGAGCTCGGCATATTTGTTTAGTTAACGAGCCGAGCCCAAACCTTATTTTATGCACATTTATTTAAATGAGATGAACTCAAGCCTAGGGGTATTCGGATTTGTTTGGCTCATTTACAGCCCTAAACATGCGATTGTGCGCAATAAGGCTGTGTGCATCCCTTAAACTATGCCCAGCGCCCAACACCAAGAGGCAAAGCCGGATGTTGTGGTGATTGGGTGGACTGGTAGTAGCTACTATTAGCTAAGGTCAAGACCCACTCATTGGATTGGGCCCTTTTGTAGGCCACGGGTATATGTTAGCTTACATTATGGTCAAATTAATTTATTATCAAATGTTGCAGGAAGAATATTGATATAATTGATGAGTTATCTGTCATCAAGTCTAGTGATTTATAATACACCTCCTCTCATTACATACCTCATTTTCCATTCTCACACCCGTATACTTCCACTTTTTCTACAATTTTTAAATTACTCCTCGACTTTTCCTCTCTCATTCTCTCCCTATCCCTATGCTCTCATTCTCTCTCCCATTCATGAAATCTAATACACTTCCCTTGATTTAGATTGTTGATTTTCAAAGAAAGTAATAAATTTATTTATATTGTTTACATCTAAATTCTATAACTTGTATGATTAGTCTCTCTGTGTGCTTGACTATATGCCAAAATCTACGAAAAAGAATGAACATATAAATTGTGCGTAGGTATCGATGGATGAGTGGAGCGATACAGAAGGGGGAGCACAGGCAAGATGCCCAAAGTGTCCAATAAAATCACTCGTAGCTCTCCTAGAATCTATAGGTTGACTACCTATAGCATTCTCCATCCGTTCGCATGACCCACCCATTGACGACACCCTCATTCGTGTAAACGACGCCTTAGACCCCCCCCCCCACACCTATGTAGCACTCACTCATTGGCATGTTGGACTTACATAGCAATGACATATGCTTAAACCCTTGTACCCAAAGACCAAACCCTCAACTGTAACACCAAACCCCATATTCCAAACCCCAAAACCCAACCTTAATCCCTAAACCCTAAACCCCTAACCCTAACCCTAACCTTAACCCTAACCCTTAAACTAAACAACAAACCCTGAACCCTAATCCATAATCCATAATCCCTAAACCCTAACCCTAAACCATTGGCCATTAAACATAACTCTTAACCCTAACCATAAACCATAAACCTTAAACCCTAAAGCCTAATCCCAAAACCCAAAACCCTAAAACCTAAACATATATCCCTTAACCCTAAACCCTAACCATAACCCTTAACCCAAAACCCTAAACATTACATCCTAATCCCTAAACCCTAAACCCTACTTCCTTTAACCTAACCCCTAACCCCTAACCCCTAACCCCTAACCCTTAACCCTAAACCCTAACCCCAACCCCAAACCCTAAACCCTAATCCCTAACCCTCAACCCTAAACCATAAACCCTAATCCCTAAGCCCTAAACCCCAACCCTTAACCTTAACCCTAGCCCTAACCATAAACCCTTAACCTTTAACACTAACCCTAACCCTTAAACCTTAACCCTTACTCTAACCCTTACCCTAACCCTTAAGCCTTAGTATAATATTCAATCATTATTTACTATAATATGTATTAATAATATCTTAATTATAAATTGTATATGGAAGGTAATAAAGGAAAGGGGAAAGAGATTAGACAAGATGCTTCCACTGGCAGGGTGTCCAAAAGAGTCATGACCATGAGTGCTAAAGCACATGTTGCGGTAAAATGTGGTAGCGAGACAATGTTGTATAGTTCTCATGATGATTATATGCCATTTGAGCATGACTATGATGTTGGCACTAGCACCTCTAGCTAGGCAGTAGGATCTTCTTTGTCATTAGCAGTCGATAACGATTAGCAGTTGACCGAACCTACAGGTGGTGGTCTATAGATTCATGATCTCCGTACCAACTTTAAAGACCATATGGCATATTTCATAAGGAATTCTGATGAGGTAATTTTTACAAATTTCTTTATAAATTAAATTTTATTAATATAATTCATGTAATCTAATATTTTTCTGATCCTTTTTGCAGGAACCATGTGGGCCATTAACGGTGCAATAAAAGGTAAAGGCATTTGCGAAGCTATCTTATCTCACCCATAAAGATGGGAATGTCTATTACTTTATTGATTGCACAAGATTAAGAGCTCTTCGTGACTGTTACGTTCTCTATCATAATTGTCCCTAGATATTGGCTTTTGTGGAAAGGTGGCATTCGGAGACTAATAGTTTTCATCTTCCATTTGGTGAGATGACTATTACCCTTCATGATGTATCTTACATTTTACATCTAAATTGTCATAAGTATGCATGTCCTGGGGAGCCATACTTGTGTAACAATGATTTTCTCACTTTACTTGCACAAATGTGGTGTGAATATGAGACGGTGGTGAGGGGGACATATTTAAAGGGAAACTCGGTCACTTTGAATGCCATACTAGATAAGATTATGACCAAGCGGGTAGATGCCAATGAGTCTTATGTTAGACTCTATTTGTGGTACTTAAAATGCTTTCTGTGATAAGTATAGCAACCATGCCTCATTGTTGGTGTTCTGATTAGTTACCAATTTGGATAGTTTGTGATATTGGTCAATTGGAGCTGCTACGTTAGCATATCTCTACAGGCAGCTTAGAATTGCTTCTAGATTTTGGTGCCGACAAATAGGTGGTTGCATGACTTTGTTGGAGGTAATTATTTATGTTCATTTGTTAATTTAATAAGCTATTTCATACACTGTATAAGATTTACATATATTGTTGTCAATATGTACAATCATGGATATATGAGTATTTTTCCTTTTTCTGTCGGTCTTATTCCCATACATTTATACATTCACAAGACATTGGTGCAATGCAATGGGACACTTCCCATCAAACTTATCCTCTAGAGTCATTGGAGGAACTTTTTCGTTATAAGAAGCATCTAGATATAGTAGAGATAGCACAGGTGGTTTACTACCTCTCTCTTTTATTGTATAAATATTATTAATTCTCTCTAAAAATAATTTTTATATATTTGTAGGTTGATTTTATGCCCTTCACCACTGATCCAATATCAGCTTAAGAGGTTTCATCTTACTAGGGAAGCCTTGTCCATGTAGACATTGTGGAGACATACATGCCAGATCACGTTGTACAACATTTTAGCTACACCTAGCTCATTCCCATGCCTCCAATTAGACCAACCATTGGATTCTATCACGGTGCAAAGGTCTAGAAGTATAAGGTAGATTACTCTAGTTGTGGAGTATTATGGAATAGCTGGCCATATCATACATTAGACTTTAGTCATCAAACTAGCTAATGTGTTTATCGGCATGATGCTTTAAACAGTTATCTAACGTGATTTTGAGCTTGATTCCACCCCAGAGTCCATCGCTTGGCAGATGAAGGACTGGTTGATCCAGACTACATCACTATAAAAGTAGAGATTCATAATGCGATGATGGGTGCATACCGATACTAGTTCAAAAAAGAGTGGCAGGGACTAATTGATAAAGAAATATTATGTGAAAAATTGAAAGAAGTGTACTTAGAATTTGGGGGATTAGCCATTACCTCTAGTGAAGAAGATACTAACCAACACATTGATGTTGATAGTCATGATTAGTAGGATATGATTAGTAGTGTATTTAGTTATTCTTATTTATTTATCAACTTTGAACAACAAAAATGTCTGCATGTTAATAAAAATTTTCTACAATACTTATGTCTCACATATAAAAAATACTAGTTTAGCATATAACAAATATAACACCGTCAACACAATACATAATCGTTAACCAAAGTCGCCACCATGGTTATGTGTAATACCTGTCGCACTTCAGAAAAGCTGAATATGATTGAGATATGGAACATCCCATCCTGTAACGCTAGGATGAGCATGAAGGTACCACTTATTAGATATAGATGAGAACATTGAATCTTCCATTAATGTTATCTACATACATTTACAATAAAAATCAAAGAGTGTTACATATAGTATAATGATGACTTTATTCAAATGATAAACATGACATACCAATACGTAGTGTGTAAAATCATTGTAGTTCAAGATGCTAATCGATCCCGACCGACTCAAACAGACAAATACAATGTTGTACATTGTCGCGAATAGAAATCTAAAGTCAGGTTACTGCCACCATTTATCTATTGGAGTCGGTCCATGAAAATAGGTAAGAATTTCCAATTTTGGGCAATCGAGTCTACAAAGGCATACTCATACAAACCTAAATTTATCAGCAATTCCCTAAACATCATCTCCTAACATCCGCCTAGAGCTCCTCGTTCCCAAAGAGTTGTAGTACAATAGTTCTAAATCCACAATTTCCATCCCTCACAACATTATACCATGATTCAACCAATGGAAGCATCACAAACTCAATATCCAATGGCCATGGAAAAGCATGTAAGGATCAGCGTGTCCTTTTGGTACTATGCATCCCACTATTACTACTACTCCATCCTCAATCGATTCCTAATCGCCCAGGAGAATCCCCTCTACCATGTCCTTGACATGATTGACCACGTCCCCTAGGTGAATTAGAATAAGCACGCGTTGTATGCTCCTACTTCGATAGTTCCGTCCTTGTGCTATTGCTAGGGCGACCCCTACTTTGTTGAACTTCTAGCTCAACCATACTTGTTGTATTTTTTTTGAAGATCTCATTGATTACATTCAAATATTACTCTAAATGGCCAGGAGAATTGGAATGGTTCAACATCCTTTGTACCTGAGGTTGTAATGTTAGAATCGAAGATATAATAAGGGACTCATCATTCGAATAGTTGTATTAGATTTGTACCTTTGATATAATATTAGAGGCAAAAGGATGTGTGGTTGGAGGAATGGCTGAATTAGTGAATTGAAATCCTTCTTCAGCTTGTATGACAAAGGTAAAAGTCTTCCAGAATTTATGAGCTGCTAACTCTGGGTTAGGTTGATTATCTCATTTATACTAAAATATATCTTGCGCACATAGTAGATCGTGTGTCCTCCTAAAAAAACACCTACACCCTAAAGGATTAGACCAACCAAGTCACATCTCTTATTCTCCTCCTCAATCATGTCTAGTGCTCTACGACATACAATACATTATTAGTAGAGTAAAGTGGAAAAATGACCCAAAACTGCTCCAAATCTTTCTTCAACTCATCCAGTTGGAGTTGAATAAACTTATCAATCTTTGGCCATAATGTATCAAAACTCATCTAAGACAATGCTATATATTTCTTCAGCCTCAAATTCTCACTTTCCACCCTAAAATTAATATTTACAAACATAAGTGTTGGTTATATAATTACAGTTCAAATAAAAAAAACATCCACACTAATAAAATTATACCTATTGGTCATATTTGTACCAAAGTGAAGCTCCTAGTCAACCCAAACTAAAACAAACCTCTACTTATAAGTTTTTAACTAAGTGTCATAGACATATCGTATGATATGATAAAATCAGCCCCATCTATCGTGCATTAGTAAAAGCTTATTCTCATATGCCTCTAATGTGGTTTCCTTAACAATCTTCCTCCATTAGTTCATGAAATGTTTTCAGGATGTTGTAGATCCTAATTTTTTTATTGCATATGAGAGAACATTAGTATCAATATGTCATCTGCATAAAAGGGGGGCTGCATTAGGAACGACCTTAAGCACTATTTTTTTTATGACAACATTTGGTTCATGGGGCTGCATCATCCTCTTCACCTTATCAAGCACCTATTGATAATTATCTTCCTTTTCCTTTCCCATGAATGCCAAAGAAATGGTAAATTTCCTACCACTAGACACAAAACCAATAACTTCCAAGAAAGGAAGGTTGTACCTATTGGTTTTGTATGTGTAATCCAAGCAAATGACATATGGGAATGAATGCAAAAGTGTAACATAATCAGGATGTGCAAATATAATATCGCCGACTATATTAGAGTCTAGATACCCATGATACGAATATCATTAGTCATTGGTTTCCATCAAATGTAATAGCTGCTGCATAACTGTATGCCTTACCAACTACTACACCCTAACTTGTGTCTTGCATTGTTTATTGTCCTAAGCATTGTAACAATATCACCATTACCCCGTTATAATTTTCCATGATCTCCATAGGTTTCACATTTATCATGGTCAATTCCTCTATTAGCTTTTATTGTTCTGCCAATAGCCATTGCCTAAAAGAATTCCCTTGTTTGAACTTGCCCAAACTATTGTTTTGTATGCCACATTCAACCGTTAATTCCTAACCAGTGTAAGAAATTTTCCTCCCGCATATTCTAAATTTACAGTCACATTTTTTTGACGTGGAAGATCTTAAACTTTATGAATTCATTGATAAATTCCTTCTGTATGTGCCACCTCTCTCATAATGAGGCCAAAGCTATCTTGATTTTGATCGTTCGATAGTGAAAATCATTTTGGGTGGTGTTTTAGTGTCATTTACATGCTTAATTAGTGACTCATGATCAATGAAAATACAATCCGTTGAAAATAAACCCATCCAATTAGTATCAATTGGGTCTTCCATCTATAATAAACAAAAAATAAATATTTAGTTATTAAAATATATAAGAAAAATGGAAAAAAATAAACCGGTCGGTCTACAGGGTAGGTTGTCCATTACTTAGCACAAACCTATGGGTGGACCACTCGCTGCATAACCAAGATACGGGTGGACTACTAGAAGGCTTCTTAGATACTACGAGTGAATGGCCCATCAAAAGGCAGAAAAGGACTGGTGGTTCACCCATCAATAGGCATAGCTTTCCGATGAATCACCCGTCATGCAATCCGATGAACAAGCGGTTAAACTGTACATTTGCTAAAGTCTACGAGGCTCACCCCTAGGTTCTAATTTTTCTAAAGAAAAATAATTACCATAATTTCTTTGATATTTGTTTTGGTGAGATAATAATCTATAAGTTTTTGTATGTAAATTTTTTCCCAACTCAATTAGATAAAATTAAAACAAAGTGTGAAGTTTGATTATAGAAGAATGTATGAAAGTTAAAGGATTAGAAGGGTAAAAAGTTACAAATTTTAAGTTTTATGGGGTGTGAAGTTAGAAAAAAGGGTTATAATAAGACATTTTCTTTGGTAAGTAGTAAATGATTATATTATTACTACCAAAAACAAGGTGATGAGTACATCCTCTGAGTCATAAAAAAATATAAAGAATGAAAATTCTTAAAAGTATGTTTACAAATTTAACTAATTTTTTGTATGACGTGTAATGATGTATACTTTCCACCCTTGTAGCCATCTCCCTAATTATTGTGTGAAAGATCTATCATAGCATGTGTATCATCTCTTAAAGTATACATCAATTTCTTTCCTCCTATATGTGATATGTGGTTAAAGTATATAGGCAATGGAGCACTAGTTTCTGACATTTTAGTCCACACCCTCCTTGCTTAATCAACTTTAGAATGGAATCCATTAAGTCACCATGATTAGAGTAACCAAACCCCCTCATTATCTGTTGCCAAACTTGCTGAGAATATGAGCATTGGCAGTAAACATGCCGAGGAAGTCATCTAGTGGAAAGTTGTTCAGAGCCGTATCTTTATACCTCCACATAAAATACACTTGCGGATCACTATTAAAGACCAAATTTTCACCAAATATCATATGAGACATATGAACCTGGATGTGGATGGTATTAGTGCTTTGTAAGGAAACACAATATCATCCAACCTTTTAACTCCAAATATGTATAAAGTACACTAATCATATTAACGCATCAAGGCAACATAATACCCTCTCATCATAGGTTCCATTAACTAATTATAATATATTAAGGCCTTAATCAGAATGCCTAAGTGTCCAATGGAACTAGTTAACCAAATTGAGAAATTCTATCCTGTTTCTAAGGTATTTAACTCTAAAAATTTAGCCATCTAAATTTGAGTTCTTCTAATTCAAATATTAATATATTATTAGAGTGACCACCAACAATACATAATACATATATGATACCAAGACCATATTGAACCATTTTCCTTTACTTCTGATTATTTAAGTAAACCCTAAGGTACAATTTCTAAGCTAAAGACAAAAGTAAATATTGAGGTTAATCTAAAAGCTCACTAAGGTCATCTTATGTTCAATTATTTGAGACTTAAGCACATGAGGTTGTGAATGGCCAAAATATCCTTATGGTTTTAATTACTTCGTTTTAGCAATATTACTTCTAAACATTATAAGAATTGAATGAACTCTTGTCATAGCCATTTTACATTAAATTAAATATCTTAAAACCAAACCTCAATTTACAAAGAATTAAAAAAGTAAAAAATTATTATTTTGCCCCTAACTTACACTCAAACCCAAATAACATATAAAACCCTAATAATATTTCACATGCTTCACATACTCAACATATACTAACCCATAAAAGGCATAAATGGTGAAAATAGAAGCATAGAGCATGAAAAAAGATATATTTTCCCCTAGGGCGCACAAATCATAAGTCATGCATAAATAATTCTAAACATATTTAAAATTTATCATGTTATATATCAAAATTCAAGTAAAATATGTGATGGATCTGATTTTTAAGCTCAAAAATAAAAGAGAATGGCTCAATAGGGACAAAAAGCCCTTAGAAAAACTATAGACACCACACATGGATAAATAATTTTCCACATTTAACCCTATTCTAATATGTTATCATATATGTCTTAAATTTCATAAGTTAGCATGTTCTAGCATAATATCAAATGGTGTAATAAATGGAGGAAATTAGAGCAATATATGGCACATGCATAGATTTCATAAAATTAAAAGAAACAATAAAAATCACAGCTACAAATAAACTAGAAAACCCCAACATGATATATATTCGTAGAAACATAGGTTTACCTCCTTTTAAAGAAAAATTAACAAAATAAAGAGAAAGAATTGCTAATATCCCTAGCTGCCAAGTTATTCTTCCTTCTCCTCCTTAAAGTACAAAACCCAATAATTAGAAAGTAAACACATAAAACAACAAGAGGAATGACAAAAAAATGAAGAATATAATAAGAAAAAGAAGTCATACTCAACAATTGGGTGGAACACCAAAAGGAAGAGAAAGGAGATGGAAAATATTTAATTTTTTCCTAAATCTAACACCCTAATATTTAAGAAAAATATGATGTGACTAGATAAAGGATTAAGAGAAGATAATCAAATAAAATAATGGAGGAGAATAAGAATGGAGAGGCTTAGTTTTCCACAACAAGAGCAAGGAAAAGTCTCCAACACTTAGGAAAAAATCAAAGGAAAGGGAGGAAATAGAAGATATCACAATGCACAAAAGGGCATAAAGAATGAAGAAACAAAGCAAATGGGGCATATAGAGGGGAGGGGTTCATATATTTGTAGAGAGAAATAGGGGTAAGAGATTATTTGAGGCTTACTTGATAACTACTTAAATGAAAAAGGTTAAGTGAAGGGATAGGGTGTGTAAGAGAGCGGGGTGGGAGGTACTGTAGGGTAACTTATGGATACAAAATTGGTTAAAGGAGAGAGAACAAATAAAATCAGTTGTAAGGTAATGGGCATTGAGGGAGGACCCCCATAGTCAAAGGGTTGATCACAAAAGGCCAAAATATAACAAAAAACTATGAAAAACCAACTCTAGTCAACCAAAGGTTGACCACTCAAACCCCTTAGACAACCTATTTCTTCCTCAATGCCCAATCATCTAGCCTATAAACCCTAATCGATTACTTGTAGGAAAAATTCATTTTCTACTCTTTTAACATAATTAATGTAATTCATTTCACCCAAAAAAAACCCACATAAAATAACACATTATCCGTCTTTCATTCTATGATCATGTTTACATAACATATTAAGTTACACTTAGGTTATTGGTTAGAGTTTATAAGAAATAAGATATAACAAAAATTGCATTATATTATGTTGAATATGTATACTAATGATATATTTGTATGAACACACAATAGTTAACTTATATACCATCATAATAAATAAAAAAACACTAGCCATTAAAAGAGATAACTCCATTTATAGGGGATATATCTAGTTAGAACCACCCTTATGGTAAGAGTAGAGAATTTCTCTAATTTATTAAGTTACTAAAAGTTGTTTCATCCAAATTTTAAGGGCAATTTTAACCATATACTAAGGTTAGTTTTTTTAATTACTTATAGGAATTTCTGACATCCATTAAGGGTATTTTCCATCATATAATAATGGTAGTTTTCTAAATTGGAATGTAATTACCTTATATTTACTAAAAAAATGTCACTGCCTCTTTTTTGACACTTCAATACTATAATTTTTTGTGCTACCTATAGTAGTTTTCTCCACCCACTAAGGATAGTATTCATTACATATTGTGGATAGTTTCCTATATTGTAGTAGGATCTGAATCCTTCATTTTTGATATAGAAATTCAAATTTAAAGGTCATAAATTCACACCAAAAAGATGTTCTCATTGGGTATTTATATATATATATATTAATAATAATAATAATAATAATAATGACCAAGTATTATGGTAAGAACCAACAACTACTAATATAAACCCTCAAATTAGAAGAGGGTGTTTCTTGTGTCTTGGAATTCATAGGCCCAACTTATCATTGTGATTACCATTTATAAACAATGTGTACTTTCTCTCTATCCCCATTCTCCTCCATCTTTCACTTCTCTAATAATCTTGGTTTCTCTAAATTCTAATGCCCTTCCTTGTTAACTTGATGAAAAATAGTAATATGTACACTCATAATTATGATTAAACATTCCCACATGGAGCATTACACAAAGAATGAAAATAGCAGAATATGGTATAGCTCTTCCACCCATAGATTTCTACTCTTAGCATAAAATCTAGTTATATAAAAAATTCATGCACGATAAGTACCTAATTTGAGGTGATTAATGAAGAATATTCATTGATGGAGGGATGAGGATGTTTGAAGTATTTTGGTAGCTATCTCATGAACATGATCAATTTTATAAATTGAAATAATTTTTTTATTATCAATTTAGAGTAGTTTCATATACTAGAAAGTTGTTTCATTAAACTTGGAGTGGTTTCATGAACTAAAATGAATAATTTCATTATATATTTAGATAGTTTATTACTAAAATAAGTAGTTTTATTATACACTTAAATAGTTTTGTAAATTAAAACAAGTGGTTTTATTAGTGACTTAGAATAGTTTTATAAGCTAGATAAGTAGTTTCATTATACACCTAAAGTTTTTTCATAAACTGAAAAGAGTGGCTTTATTTGAGGCTTAAAATAGTTTCATTAGTTGAAATAGGTAGTTTTAGTATACACTTAGGGTAGTTTCATAAGATGAAAAGTGTAGTTCCATTGAAAACTAAGAGTATAGTTTCATAAACTGAAATGTATACTTTATGTACTGTAATGAATAGTTTTATTATATAACTAGAGTAGTTTTATAAGTTGGAGTGTGTAGTTTTATATCAAATACTTAGAGTAGTTTCATAAAATAAAATTAATGGTTAATTAGAAAGATTATTTTCATATAATAAAATGCACAATTTCATTACCAACTTAGAGTAGTTTGATAGAATTAAATAAAATAAAATGAAAATCTTTATAATTGAAATGTGTTTCATTAAAATTTAGAGTAGTATAATAGATGGAAATAAATACCTTAATTAGGAACTTAGATGAGTTCATAGTTTCATTAAATCAATGCTGCTAATTACCACTATAAGAAAAGGGCAAATTTGCGATGATAATATTTGGGACAACATCATGTCATCACTAAACATTATTATTAATGATGATATATAGTAACTAATAATAATTTTGGAGATGAAAATAGGGGAAGGAAAACAACATTGTGAAAGACTATTAGTAACGACAATGTGGTCCCTTAATTTTTTTTCCAGACTACAATATTTTATTGAAAATGAAATTAGAAGATACAAATTATTGTTGCTAAAAAGGTTTATGGGGAAAAAAATTTTGGTGAAAAATTTAGTAGGAAGTTTGGCATGGGAAAAAAGTTCAATCAAGGTTGCATTATTAGCAACGACATGTTGTTGCTAAAAGTTTGGTGTTCATTGCTAATTGATCACATGCCTTTCATGCTTAATTTTTTTTACCATTATTAGTGATGACATTTTGGGTATTAAAAACAACATATGCCATGATTATTAGTCTTTTAAAACATTGGGAAACCCATAATGTTCTTCAGCTGCCTCTTTCTCTTCTCTTTTCCTCTATTTTTCTCTTTTCATTGACTTAAAAAATGGTGCCATTTTAGGTAAGATTTCTCTTTAATATTTTCTCTTTTTTAATTTATTGTTTTCATTGAATATATTATTATTATTTCCTTTTTTAAGTTCTTGTATGTTTACCCCATAACCACCACCTCTATCATCTTACATTACTTCCTCCTCCATGCCTCAGTTTAGTATTCATTTTTCACTCTTTATTTTAATTTATGTAATTTATTAGTTGATTAATGTAATACCTTTCTTTGTTTAATTTTTGGTTGGATTATAGGTCATTAGAATTTCATTAAATAATGGAGCATCACCACCCCTTTGATGTTGCTACCACCAATTGTATGTGTTGCTGTTATTTTATTCATTAAAATTCCATTTTGGGAGTTTTTGTCAGTGAGACATGCCCTCGATATGATGCATATTAAGAAAAAAAATATGTGATAATATTCTTGGTATATTACTAAATGTTCCACAACAGAATAAATGAGGGATTAATGCTAGAATGGATACGGTGGACATGGGCATTACATAGGAATTGACGCCATAGATAAATGGAAGAAAATCTTATTTACTATCGGTTTGTTATACTCTCTATAGGAAAGAGAAATTTGTATTTTGTGAATTCTTTTACAGTATGAAGGTTTCATAAGGGTATTCTTCAAATATGAGAAGGCTCATGCTAACGTGAGAGTTGAAACTAATCAACATGAAGACTCACGATTGTCATAATTTGATGCACCATTTTTTACCAGTGGCCATACATGGGATCTTATCCAAGCATGTTTGAATTAATATCACTAAGATTTTTTGGTTCTTCAACGCACTCTACTCAGAAGTCATAAACCTTGATATTTTGGGCTCATTGCAAATAGGGGTTGTGATTACTTTGTGTGAGATTGAAATGTATTTCCTACCCTCATTCTTTGACATTATAGTATGTATAACCACTCACTTAGTTCATAAGGTAAGAATATGAGGACTTATTCATGGGAATTGGATGTAACCCTTTGAGTGGTTTATGAAGTTGATTAAAGGTTACATGAAGAATCAATATAGGTAAGAATGATGTATTGTTGATAGTTACATAGTAGAAGAGACAATTGAATTTTACACAAATTACTTATTAAATGCTGAAACTATCGATATTTCTAAGCCACAACATGTAGAGAAAATTGAAGGATAGAGGATTAGGGAAAACAATTTTGGCATGTAGATGTTAACATGTTTTACAAAGCATATCTATATGTTTTACATAACAATAATGATGTCCAACCATATGTTGAATAACACATGCACTCATTAAGCATGGAAAATCCATCAAAGAGTGAGAAGTGGATTATGGATAAACATAATCATTTCTTCATAGACTGGCATAGAGGTTGCATCATTCCTCTCATAGGACATTCACCAACCCTACTATCTAAGGCCTTGTATTGATTGTCACAAAATTCTGGGGCAAAGTTTTCTCATATACTCACCATGCCATTAATGGTTACACTTTCTATACACAGCAACAAGATGAGAAGAGTACCATGAAGAATACTAAAGTGAATTTAGGGGGTAAGAATTCATATCACTAGTGTGAAGGATAAGAATCCAACCAATGCAGATATGAATTATTATGGAGTAACTGAACACATATAGGAGTTAGATTACAATATATTTAAATTTCTTGTTTTTGGATGCAAATGATTTGATAATATTCATGTGGTTAGATATGAAGAAGGATTCACATTAGTATATCTCAATAGGTAGGACATAAAAAAGACCCATTCATCTTGGCATCACAAGCAATATAATATTTCTTTGTCACTAATCCTACTAAAAAAATATGGTTGGTGTTATTATCTACAAAAAAAATATCATTGATGAAAATGATGCCCATTTGGAGAGAGAGAGAGAGAGAGAGAGAGAGAGAGAGAGTGGGTCACAACCATTTAAGCAACTCAACCATTTAATAACGATGAAAAAAATGTTGTTGAGGAGGATATATATATATATATATATATATAAGGGATGATCATTTTGAAGGGATTTATGTATCATATCATGAAACCAATCTAAAGTTGAATGTGCAAAAAGAAGGAAAATAAGAAAATGAGACTAATTACATAACATTCTAATATGATATGAGTTAATTGTATAATTTTTGTATTTATATAATGAGCATGTGATGTGTTAAAACATTGTGTTAACTTGGTTATTTTGATGTGATTCATTTATTCATATTTTGAAGAGACATGAACATGGAGAAGAAAGTTTTTAAAAATGATAGTAGTGATGAGGAAGTGAAGATGGGCCCCATTGTGGTGAAGATAGTCACGTATATAAGAAATAGAGGGGATAATATGGAGTTACAATAGAACACGTGAGGTCTTCTTGTTTACAATTATAGGGACATTTTTTTTTACATACCATTGGTCACTTCAATTCATGTCTCTATTAGTATCCCAAGTTGGAAGTAAGTTGATGAAGGTGCCAAAGAACATATTTGGCAAGAAATCGGGATAAAATTTTGGGTTTGTTTATAATATTAGTATCTTAAGTGTTATAAACTTCAATCCTATAATTTCAATATTAAGGTTATATAAATATGGTATATTTTGTAGATGGTATTCTTTGTTCTATATGAGAGGAAAAAGTGGTTACTACATCATTACAGTGAGCATTAGAGAACTTTTGGGGTGTAGTTACGAAACAAAAAGATGTACATAGAAATATATGGAGCTTTATGCCCAAATACACCTAGGCGTTATCTATTCATTGATTAAAAATCTTAGTATGGGTTTATAACACTTCTCCAGAGCAAAGAATATTGATTATTTGTTACATTATTGATATTAGTTTTGACTAAGAATACTTTATTATTGTTTGTTATTTCATTGGTATTTTCACTTGTAATATATGAGAACCGTGTGTAAAATTCAACAAGTGCTAAGAGAAATAATTTTGATCACAATATGGATCAAAAGAGGCTTTGCAGGTCGTGAATAAGAGTTGGTATGACATTAAAATTTATGTGTCTAAGTGTATAAATAATTGTTATAATAATATTCTTTGAAGTGATTTTTATGTCTCCCTTATGTGTATATAGTTGAAGGTCGACAAATAGGATCCATATGCCTCATCAATCATTGTTGGTACCCTATGGAGGAAGGGTAGAATAACACCCATTGGAAAGTATGTCAACGAAGATGTGCAAGAAGATCCGAAGAAAATTGTATGTTTGAAACATGTTTGTAATCAAATAGTTAGTGTTGTTTATAAGGCTATTATATATATATATATATATATATATATATATATATAATGTCTGGATTCTAAACATTTATATATTACACACATATCAGGAAGATCTTGAACAATTAGACTCAATGGATGACATTGATGAATATAACATCATTTTAGAACCTTTTGATATGCCATCAACCTCATAAGACAAGTTATATAATAACTCTCCTAACTCAAAAACTAAACCAAGCATTTGATCATGTGGATATTGTAGGAATGAATTCACCTAATACGAACACCCAAAACCTATCTAACAAGCAATAAAAAAAATCTAAGATCTAATTTAGGGATACAATGATGATCTTTTCTACATACAACACTAGTGAATATAAGGAGAATCAATCCTCACAATATCACTTAGTACATAATTCTCTCAAAAAAATAAGAGAATATAAGAGGATATGTTTTGGAGGCTTGATGGCATACCACACATCACTAGGATTTCATACACATCTATTTATATAAGTACATAACCAACACAAGTGAATGGTAGAAAATTGGAAAAAACACTATCCGTGCTAATAAACACAGGGGGCCTATATTTTCAAAAACTCTCAAAATTTTCCAAAATAATGTAAGACCAAGTATATCAAGAAAATACAGTCATGTTAACTAACAAGAGCCACCTATGTTTTCATCCTTGATGTCTTTTTTATCTCTAAGCTTCTCCAAACGCATATATGCAATAATTTATGATAGACTGCACAAATATAAGTCATGATCTCAAAAATTTTACCTTGACACAATATTTGTAACAATAAGAAACATGATTACAAAATATCATCATAAACACTTGGGTCTAAAAAAAACCCTCATGGAAAATGAACACAAGAAAGTAATGGCTCAATTAGCCCACATAATGGATCAACATCAGAAGCAACTATTTATATTATTCCAGCCTCACAAGCTAACACTCCAAGCTAAGTAGCATTTTCATCTCCAATCATATCCAAACCCACAATCTTAAAACCTATAAGATACAACACTAGTACAATAGTGTACCTCCAATCATTAGGTACGATCATGATTAGAGTAACTTGTCAACAAAGTAGTAGATAAAAGATACTCCATATAAGTCAATACTATACAGAAGTAGTATTTGTCGTTTCCTCTTAAGGTAGTATTTATTATTATCACCTTTCTTGCAATAACCATGGTAGATAATAGTATTGAATGTGTCCATCCCGAATTTCTACTTCTTCTTGTCACTAGACCCCCTTACTATAATCCCTTCACCACTTGAGTTATCTAGACATCCTCTAGTCAATTAATTCTCAATCAATTCACGTTATAGCAATGTATTATTGACATATGCAAGAACTAATTCACCTTTTTCATACAATACAGTCTCACAAAAATATTTATAAGCAATAGGTAAAGAATACAACAATATAATAATTAATCATCATCATCTAATCAGACATCCATATTCTGAAGATCCATAATTATAAAGTCAAATTCATCATGATGACATTTCAATGATTGCTCCCCACTTAATTACAAATTGTGAAGTTGGCTCTTCAATAATAGATAATTTGTCACATATCTCATCATATACAAGGATTCCAACTTCAAATACAAGGTGAAATCAGTCATAAGACCTCATTTAACAAACATAAGTATGTGCTAGATAGGGCCTTCAAATCAATATCTCCAAAATCATCATTAGATATCATTTCAAGCTACTCTAATTTCCTTGATAATGCATTCTCCAATCCATTCTAAACTATGATCGCCTTAATCTTCAATTTCCATAATCTAAAATTGACAAAATGATCAAACCTCATAAATACCATGTTCTAATTCCAATTATAGGGAAAAATTCACCAAATGTGAATGCCCGTGACCTTATCTAACAACCAATTAGAAAATTTTAAGATCTAATTAAGATAACAATCATAATACAATAACAAATAGGGAAATAATGATGATATTTCTTACATCAACATTGGTGATTATAAGGAGAATTAAATAATCCTCACAATATCACTCACTACACAATTCTCTTAAAATATTAGAGAATACGATATGAGAGGGTTTGGACAAACTTGATGATATACCACACATTGCTAGGTTTTTATACACATCTATTAATAGAAGCACGTAATTGACACAAGTGAACAATAGTAAATAGGAAAAAATATGATACGTATTAATAAGCACGGGGCCCCATGTTTTTTTTTTGGAACTCTAGACTTTTTCCAAAATAATGCAGGACCAAGTATACTAAGAAAACATTAGGCACCCCTATTTTCTCCTTGATCTCTTTTTTGGTTGTAAACTTCTTCAAACACATATATGCAACAATCCATGCGAGACTACACACACAAATATAAGTCATGATATCATATATAATTTGGAGAAAGAGTTGTCCTTTATCTATTATCAAGGGGTTCAACGATATAATCTGCATGAACCACATCACATACCTAACATTGACAACATTAGGGATAGTTGTAAAGAAGATACGCATTTTTATTCTCTTTTAGAGGTAAGCCTTTGTTACCATAACTTTTATTTGTTATTAAATGTTTTTAACATCATAGGTCAAACAATGTCCTTATCTTTGTTTTGGTGATAACAAATATGTTTAAAGTTTACTTAAGTGTGCATGAACTATGACTGATAAAAAAGAGACCAAATCAAACTTACTCAAATCATCTCTCAAGTACAAACTTAAAAGAGCAATCAAGTTTCAAAGAAAAAGAGAATATCGTATGAAGATAACTAAGACTTGGGGTCTAAGGATCATATTTCTAAGTCTTAGGTTTTCTATTAAACAATTAAGTTGAACAATGTTACATTTTGATCAAAAATCTTTAAAAAGTTTATAAAATACTTGACTTAAATTCAATTCCTATGAATTCATGGTTAATCTTGATTTCTAAATCTTTCCAAAGTGTTTTAAAACTTAGTTTCAATCAAAACCAATTGACTGGTCTCATGACTGATTGACTGGTTCGGTTTAAACTAAGAGCATTAAATGAGTTAAACTTAAAAAGATTGACTAGCACAACAAATCGATTAACTAATTTGACTACCAATCCATGGGTTTTTCACCCATAAAAACTCATTTGTATCTATTTAAACTCATTAATTGGCTTCACCAAATCAATTTACTATTTTGGAACCATTGAATGGTTTAAGTAAATCAATTGAATAGTATGAAGGACACATTGATTGGTCTACTAAACCATGATACTATTCATATATGTTCATAAGATTAAATGAGTACAACATAGAACTGATTGAGTAGTTTTGATAAACTAATTGACTAGTTTGTGTAACGATAACTTTCTCATATGAGGTCTGAATATGTTCAAACCAATGGTTTGAAACACCAATCAGTTGGACATACAACTGATTTATTGGTTTGTCCAAACTAATTGAATGATGAGTATTAAATGCTGATTTTCTACCCGTTGGGTAATACAGATTTTTAGCCGTTTTATGTCTACCGGCTACCCGATGATCATAAGCTATATAAAAAATCTCCCTCAGCATTTATTACACAAATTTTCAACTATATTTAATATGCAATTAATCATCTACTATTATAATCATTCAAATGCTAATTAAAACTCTCACAACTTTTATATTATGAGTTTTACTGTGAAAAGTGTTCATTGCTTACTTCTTTTTACTAGAGTTGATCTACACTTGTAATATTTTTTATTACATCTAGCTATATTACATATCAATCAATGTTATACACTTTCATATCTTGATTTTTTGTTATAATCAATTGTAATCACAACCACATTACAAAATTCATTACAAAGGGGTTAGTGAGTTTTACTTATCATTCTTAAGAGATTATTATTGAGGGTCGAGAGAATATAAATAGGTGAAGTTGTAAATCTTATCTTAGAGGGTCGATATGGTTTTAAGGCTCATAAACCAAGAGAAGAGTGATCATCAATGAAAATATATCACTTATTTAAATTTTAAAAAGGATAACCTTTTGGTAGTGGATATAGAAAATAATTTACTCCTAAACAACTTTATATTATGTGTAAATTTTGTATTTGTCACTTTATTATGGTAAAACCTATTCAACCCATATGTGGTTCTCAAATTGGTACCAAATCTTGGGAATCTCACAAAAGATTTAACAATCTAAGGTGAAAAATATCTACGAGCGAAATAGATTCAATTGGTTTAAATGAACCCATCTCTACCATAAAAACACCACCATTCAATGGTGAGAAATTCATCTACTTGCACCCCTAAAGAAGAAGGTGGCCTAGGATTACAGCAACTCTCACACTGGAACTCAGCATGTATGGCCAAGTACCTATGGAAGTTCATTGAAGTAAAAGAGAGCTTATGGGTAAAATGGATCCATGGAAAATATCTTAGAAGGCAAGATATCTGGCACATTCAAGAGCATGTTGATCACTCTTGGACCTTTAAACAGCTCCTGCATGTTAGAGACCAAATTAGAGATTATTATGCAAATTGGCATTTTTCTGAGAAATTCAGTATCCAACATGTCTACCAGCATCGTAGAAGCCATATGCCTAAGGTTGAATGGAAATCTTTTGTTTGGAACCACTGTGGTCCTAAAAAACACAAGTTTTTCACATGGATGCTCTACCATAATGCCCTTCCACTGAAATCAAAGCTCTTCAAGTGGGGAATCACTGCTGACAACACCTGTGAAGTATGCAGAAATAATGAGGAAGACATTGATCATCTTTTCTTACACTGTTGTGGGGCAAATATCCTTTGGCAACATACCCTAACATGGCTACATATGGTCAGGAATGTCCAAGACTGGTAGATTTGCAGGACATGGCTTATCAGGAAGACCAAGGGGGAAAAGAAGGAAATTGTTTGGAGAGCCATTTTCAATGCCCTTCTTTATCATATTTGGATCAATCGCAACAAAGTGACCTTCCAGCTTATGCAAAAAAGCCCTATGGCCACTATAAAGCAGATTATTTCTGAAACTTTTATTAGCTTTAATGATGGTAGGAATATTCATGTTACCAATTACCTTAAAAGCCTAGATAGATGGATCGTTTAAGTACTTAGGGTTATGCCCCTCTTGTTCTTTTGTGACTCGTTTGTACTTCTTTCCCTTTGGTAATAAAATTTTTAATTACCAAAAAAAATTCATCTACTTGAAGAACAAAATGATGTGTTGCATCAATTCACAAGAGTATGACATTTTGTCAATAGTTACTGAAGGAAAAATCAAAATTACAAAATATATCAATAGTGAACTACTAAAAAATATAAGGGATGAGCTCATGGATGCAAAAAAGAGAAATCTCACTCTAAATGACAAGGTCGTCATGATTTTTCAATTTCACCTTGGTGAAAAAGAGTTCCACTACATCTAATTGTGTTCCACCACAAAAGAGATATAGGATAAACATGTCCTCACTCATGAAGGGACAAAGCAAGTGAAGGATCAAAGAATCTATAACACTTTAGAGTAATAATAATAATAATATAAATGTGAAAATTAATGAGTCAAGGTATAAGTAGCAAGTACTATTCCAATCTAATATATTACAACCTCAAAATAGAACCTCAAAACATTATAATAAGAGTAGGTCTAACATGAATATTAAGGAAAGCTACTCAAAGACATTAAGCCTCTCGATGCATGACCCAAAGTTAGCCTGAGCCCATCAAGCACAACACTTTTTAGAATCACCAAAGTTACCTGAAAAATTGGTCCACGTTCAATGGGGGAGTAACACATAATTTAAATACATACATAATGCATCTCAAAAATAAATTTCGGCATTCAAACAAATTGACTTTTTTTTATAGATTATCGACTTCTAAAATAAAATAATTATCAAATATAAATTTCATTCTTACCTTCATGATCCTAGTAACAATAAAAGTCCATAATTTAATTTATCATCATTAAATTAAATCTTTATTCAAGCAAATTAAATTATGGGAATCAAGAAGAGGGAAGAGAACGCTGGTAGAAAAAAAATCCCACTAGTCTCTCTACCAAGGGTGAATCGAGAAAAATCCCTCTAGTCGATCACCAAAAATAAAAGTTGGCAAACATATCAATTATAAATTCTAATGTGCAAAATCAACATTCCATAGCCATAGATGCAACCCGGGAAAAATCCCTTTAGTCGATTGCGACTATGGAAGAGGACGGCCAAAACTTGGGACATGAATGTGACAATAATAAAAGCAATTAGGCCCGAGAATGCCTCAAGTCAACCTACTGCTTACATGTTCTTCACCTTTAGAGGTACCATCCCGAAGTTTATCTTACCCTCAATTCCTTTATCTTCCACTTTAAGTGATTAATATATTTTAATTAAGGATGCTCACATAACACACAAAATTATGCTAAACCACAAACATTATTTCAAACATATATATAATTATGTTTGCTATTCAATATCTAAAACCAATTAGCATGACATTTGGTTATATAAAATATCCTAGAAGCATTACGACATGGTTATAAAATTATGTTCTCTCAATAATATAAAATGTCAAATTGTAAACCATGCAAATAAAATATAATCAAATTTATAGCATATCTAGGTGGTTTAACAACAACTAGCTTAGCCCAGACTTTACTTAATATAAAAGTAAACCAAACACAATAACATGAAATACACACTAATCTATCATTAAATTAGCCCACATCAAAGTTAGGCAAAATAATATATTTATTTATTTATATAACTATAATCGTAAATAACATTAATCGAACACTAAAAAATATCATTATCTCCGAGGCAAGGTTTAACATGATCAACCGGCACAACAAACAATCCATTGACAGATAGGGTTAATCCCAATTAACCAATAATTACGAAGTCATCACTTTTCATTATACATGCAAGGAACATAACATTTAGATATATAGTGCTTGTCATATACCAATAGCTATTTAATTGAAATCGCAAACACTAGGAAACAAATAGAGACAAAGAAATTAACAAACAAGAGTCAGTTAGTGGACTTGAATGACTCACAAGAGATATGAATTAATTAACTATCTATACATAATCTAATGGTGTACAACTTTCTAATTAGAAAAAAAATAGTCTGAAAAGTTTTTATTTAGTTATAATTTACTAGATCAAATAATTAAATAATTATATGATATAGTATAATCATTCATCAAATTAATGTGCACAAATACCATCAATTTATCCACGATCTATACTATATATGTACTTAAATTATGGGTTACCTCAAAAATTTGTGAAAAAGGTTAAAACCACGAAGATAGTACTTACTCGATAGTTCCAAATCAGTCAACACCCTTTTCAATACCCATCATCAGGCAAGAAAAATAATTGATATCAATAAAAATTATAGGTAATATAATATGCATATTAATATAAATTAAAATTTAAAAAATATTGTGTCTTATAAACCTTACTTTATACTAGAAAGTACCCTGGATTAATGCTCGGTAGAATAGGATCAGAGGTATTTTATATTTATTTTTCATTGGGCTTTGCGGCTGACTTAAAGTCTCGTAAGGAATAGGTTGTGATTAGGGAAAATAAATTGGGATTGAGAGTGACTTTTGCGTACATTTAATTGGCTTACAATAGGATATGTAGGTTTATATAGACTAGTATAAGGTGATGAAGTTGAAAATTTTCCTCCGACGTAAACTTCTTTCCTAAGATTAGCATATTAGTTAAATCTCTATGCAAATATATACATGTGGTTAGCTAACTCAATGGAAAAAAAACTAAAAAAAAGGAAAAAGAAAAGAAAAAAAAGGTTGTAAATTGTGGCTAGCATGTGCATGTATAGATCAGTAGCATACTATGCCATGCTATAAGTTACTATTACTACGCTTAATACTTTGTGTAATGAGTCAACAGACTCGTCCTTGGGGTTCTAGTAAAATTTAGATTTTTTTTTTAGTTCATGTCATGAACTTCAAGTTCCTAATATATGTACATATGTTTAATGGTTTTCACGTACCGTATTGTGTGTGTGTGTGTGTGTGTGTGTGTGTGTGTGTGTATTATACTCCTAATAAATAAAAGATATAGATTTAGTTTCCTAACCTTATGGGATAAGATTTATTATTATGATTATTATTTTCTTTGGGCCTAGATAACTACAAACCCAAATAACAATTGCACAAATTAAGGTTATAGGCTAAAATAAGGCTTATTTTAGATAACAATTTTCTTTAAATTTTTAATTTTTAATAAAATCCAAAAATTGGCAAATAACATTACGGGTATTACCACTCACCCCCTTAAAGAAAGTTTCGGCCTCAAATCTTAAATCGATGTACTTGATTCAAAAGGTTGTGGGTACTTCTCCTTCATTAAATCCTTGGTCTTTCATGTGGTCTCTTCATACTTCTAGTTATTTTAAAGAACCTTCAGAAGCGAGATGATCTTACTATATAGAGACCGACTCTTCTGATCTAAGATTTTCACTGGTTTCTCTTCTTATGTCAAGTTTCTTCCAAGGTCTCAAACTCGAGTTAGATGATGAGGGTAGGATCATGCCAATACCACCTTTGTTGTGACACATGGAAAACATTATGTACCTTGGCCAACTCGGTCGGTAAGGCTAACCGATAAGTTACCTCACTGATCCTCTCTAAAACCTCATATTGGCCGATATATTTCGGGCTTAGCTTGCCCTTCCTCCCAAATGTCATCACCCCCTTCATAGGGGAGACTCTTAAGAATAAATTATCTCCGATTTCATACTCTTCAAGTCTGCAACACTGCTTTGCATTAGATTTTTGTCGGTCTTGGGCAGCTCTCATTGTCTCCTGGATGATTAGAATTGCTCTGTGGTGTATTTTATCATTTCTGGGCGTAATAAAATAGTCTCACTGATATCGTTCCAACATAATGGGCTTCGATACTTTCTCCCATATAATGCCTTATATGATGCCATATGAATATTAGCATGGTAGCTATTATTGTAGGAGAACTCCATAAGATCTAGTGTACATGCTCTCAACATATCTAATAAAGTTTAAATTGTGTGCTCTGTTTGACCATTTGTAGTTACATGGAAAGTTGTGTTATACTTAAGCTTCATCTTGAATGCCTCCTACAACATGCTTTAAAAGTAAGATAATAATATGGGGTCCCTGTCTAATATTATGTCCTTAGGTATCCCATGCAAACATACTACCTCTCGAACATAGGCATCAACCAACTGCTCCATGCTCCATGTATCTCTCATGGCGATAAGATGAGAAAACTTTTTCAATCGATCAATAACGAACCAAATAAAAATTTTACCTCCTTGGGTTTGTGGCAAACCCATCACAAATTCCATTGATACAGAGTCCCATTTCCACCCTAGCACCTCTAGCAGTTGTAATAACCCTTTAAGTCGTCGATGATCTATTTTTACTTTCTAACATGCTAGGCACCTAACAACAAATTCTTCCACCTCACACTTCATATGGGCCACCAAAAGTTCTTCTTGCGATCCTTATACAACTTGTCACCTCCTAGGTATACTGAATAAGGTGTGTTGTGCGCCTCTTCTAATATCCTCTTCTTTATCTCTACATCATCAGGGGCACACCATCTCCCTTTAAACCGTAGACTCTTGTCATCATAAATCTCAAGGTCTTGAGATCAACCTTATTCTTTTACCTACTTCAGACTCTCCAACTTATGATCCCTGCATTGGCCTTCTCTTATTTCATCAAAGATAGTGGGCTTGAGACTCATGATAACTTCTCCTTGGTAAACCACTTGAAGGTTTAACTTTCTAACATCTTCACACAACTCAGTTGCCAACATCAAATTCATGTTTAAGGTATGCTTCAACTTTCTACTCAATGCATCTGCAATCACATTTGGTTTTCCTTCATGATACTGGATCTAAAGATCATAATCCTTGATGAGCTCCAACCATCTTCTCTATCTCATGTTCATCTCTTTCTGTGTGAAAATGTATTTCAAACTCTTATGATAGGTGTATATCTTACATGATGATCCATAAAGATAATACCTCTGTATCTTCAATGTAAATACCATCGCCACAATTTCAAGGTCATATGTCAAGTAATTCCTTTCATGAGTCTTCAATTGCCTTGATGCATAGGCAATCACCTTTCCATTTTGCATCAACACACAACCAAGACCATTTTTAGAGGCATCATTGTAGATCTCAAACCCCTCTGTTCTGGACAACTATGCCAATATAGGTGCTAAAATTAGCTTCTCCTTGAGTTCCTAAAAAGCCTTATCAGAATCATCACTCCAATGAAGCTTTGTCCTCTTCTTCATCAATCAAGTAAGAGGTTGTGCTATCTTTGAGAAATATTTCACGAACCTCCTACAATAACCTGCCAACCCAAGGAAGCTTCTTACTTCTGTGACATTGGTTGGCCTTTCCCATTCAACCACTACTTGACCTTCGATGGATCCACTGACACACCTTCCTTAGAAATCACATGGCTGAGAAAAGCAACCTTCTCAATCCAAAACTCACATTTTTAAAGCTTAGCATACCATTTCTTCTCCCTCAGAATATCAAGGACCAATCAAAGATGTTCCTCGTGCTACTTCTTATCCTTTGAGTACACCAGGATGTCATCAATAAAGATTACCACACAAAGATCCAAGTACTCATGGAACATTATATTCATTTGATCCATGAATACTGCTGGGGAATTAGTTAACTCGAATGGTATCACTATAAATTTATAATGCCCATATCGAGTTCTAAAATTTTTTTTAGGTATATCCTCCTTCTTAACAGGAAGCTGATAATAGCCATACCATAAGTCAATCTTAGAGAATACACAGACACCCTACAGCTAATCAAATAAATCTTCTATCCTGAGCAATGGGTACTTATTCTTGATCATGACTTTGTTTAGTTCTCGATAATCAATACATAATTGTAAGCTCCCATCATTATGCTTCATAGATGAAACTAGGCCTAATGAAACTCTTCTCTAATAATTCCTCGAACTATTTTTTTTCAACTCCGGCAGCTCTACTAGTTCCATATGATAATGGGATTTTGGTATGGGTGCAGTCTCAGGTAAAGGGTCTATCCCATATTCAACATCTCACTTAGGTGGTAGTCTCGATAGCTCTTTAGGAAAAATATTGGGATACTCCTTGACTACAAGTATTTGATCCAACTGCTCTTACATGGTTAAATTGAAATGCCCCAAAAATTTCTAATTTCAAAATTATATTTAAATAATATTTTGTTATAAAAATTAATTAAATAAATTATTTTTATTAAAGTAAAATAAAATTTATTTGGGGAAATCAAGAGAAATCTTATGAATATTTTAATTAGGGTGAAATTTGGGTATTTAGCTAATTAAGGATTTTATTTTGGAAATTAATAAAATAAATTACTTCTTTTAAATTAAGAAGGATAAAACAGTTTCAAATTAATATTAATTTTATAAATAATTTAATTGAAGAAACTTAGGGTGTTTTGCTAAGTAAAATGGAATTTATGGAAAATATTTTAAAAATCTTAATTTAGCCTAAAAAGGGGTTTAAATATTATTTTATTTAAATATTATCACTTTTAAATATCCCAAATATTTTAATAAATTTAAATACCCAAAATAATTATTTTTCTCTTTTCCTTTTTCCCTTTTTTCTTTTTCTTTCTTTTTCTTTCTTCTTCTTTTCTTTTTCTTTTTCTTTTCCCCCGACTTGGTCCAACCCAGCTGCCCAAGCCTGTCTTCTTTTTTTTCCTGTCTCGCGGCCCAAGTCACTCGTCTGTTGATCCTTTAGCGCAGCCGCCCCGAAGCGCCGCGGTTCGCTCCTGTTTGCATCAAAACGCATCGTTCCATTTAAATGACAAAGTAACCGGCGCTGACCGGCCCGGTTCTCCCCCTTATCTTTTCTTTCCCTACCAACCGGTTCCCCCCCTCCTTCCTTCTTCCTCCTTTATCCTCTGTCGACGCAACCTGTAGCTTCCGCCCCCGAAAATTGGCGGCGCCGGCTACGAGGACTCTGACAGGCCGATTCACCCCTATTTTTCTTCCTCTTGACCCGCACATGAGCTTGGCTTGATTGATTATCCTCAACTCTCACTCGTTCCCTCTCTATTGCTTCTCGAAGCTTCGACCCGACCAAAATGATCGACGGCTGATTTCTGCCACCGGCCACCCAAACCTAGCATCCAATAATATCCTGCCGACCTCCAAAACCATATTAAACCATCTAAACTCTATAAATAGCTTAGTTGTGTACGTTTTCGGAGCTTCTTCTTTCTCGGAACCCTAAGTGACAACCTCCCGCCACCGCCCCTTTAGACACCTCGTTCTTCACTTTTAGATAACCTCACCGCCTCTTATCCATCTTAACCTCTTCCCTGCAACACCCTCTAATTAACTAAATCATTTTCGACCTTCAATTCACCTTGTACGAGCCTCCATTATCGTGCAAAGTTGGCTAGTCCTCTCACCAGAAAATTCCACCCTGAAACATTAAACCACCATCCACCACCGCATCCGCCGCTTTTACCACCTTCTAAACCACCCAATATCTCCTGCTTAGTCTCCTCCACCGAACCATAAGCTTATTTTATTTTTCTCCTTTCCTCTTCCCTCTTTTTCTTCATCTTTACCTCTCTTAGATCCATTTTCCGGCCACCTCCGAGAACCACCGCCGGTTCCACCCATACCCTCCAACTCAAGGTGAAACCCTAGACCTTTTAAACACTTACTTTCGATTTATTGATAATTATTATGCTTTTATCCTAATTTTTAATGTTAATTCGATTCTAATTATTATTATTATAATTATCATTATTATTGTTATCAATTGTAATCTAATGGTTAAATCTTCTTTACAGGTTTGGGAGTATTCTTGAGTTAGAAAAACTATTATTCTCGAATTTTAGTTATTTAATAGAATTAGTACATGTTTACTATTATTATTAATAATATAATTAATATTATTATCATTAGTGTAATTAATTATTTAATAGTGTAATTATTTCACGAGGCGTAGAAACCTAAATTTTTAATTAAGCCTCGCAACTTTTGCCTTTTATTACTATTATTAGCATTTTTAACATTATTACTAATATATTATCATTTTTAACACTATTTCCTTTGATATTATAAGTATATATATATTATTATTACTACTACTACTACTAAATTTTTATTATTATTATTATTATTATTATTACTACTAAATTTGATTATTTATTTTATTATTAGTATTATATTGGAAAAGGGGTTGAAGCATTTATTTCACCTTATTTTTGAATAATGTCCTTTTTATTGTTATTATTATTGTTACTATTATTATTCTTATTTATATTCTCATCGATATTATTTTAGTATCATTATTATTATTAGGGTAAAGTATTTAACCCTATATTATCAACCTTTATAATATTTCTATTATTTCTATATCTTTAGCAAAGTTAGAATTTTATTAATGTTATTTTTATTAGTATGTTGCTATTTGGTCAAAGCCTTAAGGAAGCATAGGAGCGTGCTCCAAGACCGATGTCGTTTTAGGTAAGGGGTGCTAAGGCTGTTTGTGTGCTTATATGCATTATGTGTTTCACATGTTATGTATCCTATGTTTATTATTATTAATCATTTTGTATGTGGTATGACATAGAGTTGAAGTATGTTTTTGTATGACATGTGTACTATGTGTATGTGACGATATGTGTTGTGACCCTGTAAGACATGCATGAGAGGATGTCGGTGTGGTTTGTATGGGAGAAAAGATGAAAAGTAGGATGGGGAAAGAAGTTGACTAAGGGAAGTGAGTTGAATTAAATTTTATGGTTTATAAGGAATAATCTAGTTTATGATGCTATTTGGGAGAATTTAATTTATGATATTATATGGGAGAATTTAATTTATGATTTGATTGGGAGAATCTAATTTATGATTTGTTTGGGGGAATCCAATTTATGGTTTTGCTTGAGAGATTCTAATTTATGATTTTATGTGGGAGAATCTAACTTATGGTCTTGTATAGGAGAATCTAATTTGTGGTTATGAAAGGGGAGAATCTAATCAATTGTATTATGTGGACAAATCTTTGGGTTTTAAATGATTTGAATCTTTGGGTTGGTATGGTTTGAACTTAGGGTTTGGCATGGAAGAATCTTTATGGTTTGAATTTAGAGTTGGTATGGACAAATCTTTGGGTCTTATATGGTTTGAATTTAGGGTTTTGTATGACGGAATCTAGGGTTTGCCTGGTGGTATTAATGGATGTATGTTGGTATTAGGGTTTGTATGATAATATTAAGGTTTGTATGGTGGTAATTATAGTTGTATGTTGGTATTAGGATTTACATGGTGACATTGATGGTGGTATGGTGGTATTAGGGTTTGCATGGTTGAATTTAGGGTTTCACGTGGAATTCTAGGGTTTGCATGAAGAAGTTCGAAGGTTTGCATGAGGAGGTTAATGTCTGCATGGGTATGAAATTTATGTGTAGAAAGTTGATTTGGGATGTAAGGAACGTAATGTAAGTGTTGTTTGGGCGTTTAAACACTTTGGGTGAAAGATAGTACGTAGAGCATTATCTGGGTACGTAGGAGACTGAGCTAGGGTTTGGAGTGGTTAATTATGGTTTGTGGTGGTTGATTAGGGTTTGGTGTGGCTGATTAGGGTTTTTGTTGTATCATGTGTTTTTTATGATTAAGGTGTAATTATGGGAATGAGATCGATGATTTGTAATGTGTGGAGTGTAAAAATAATTTGGGTAATGTGAGGTGGAGTAAGAGGGGATGTTAAGGCCTAAATTAGGGTTTCGGGATAAAACCCTAGAGTGAGATGTGGAGTAGAATTGGAGGATAAGTGTAAAGGGAGCGATTAATGCATGTCTAGGGTTTGGTGGTAGCACATGTGTAATTGGTGAATAAAGTATGATGAGGAATATGGAATTTATGATTTATGAGTCGTGCATGTCTATGGTGAAAGCTTCTGAATAAGATACTTAAAACATTAATTATCTAAAGTGGAAGATCGTTGAGACGGGACCAACCGATCCACCGGTTCGGAATAGTGGTTAGGGTTTTTACCCTATGTGCGACCGATCCACTGGTTATAATAGTGGTTAGGACATGATGTCCTATGTGTGACTGATCCACCAGTTATAATAGTGGGGGTTCTCGAGCTCAACAGTCACAAACCAGAATGCTTAAAAGATGCTAATTACTTACAGTGGAACACCATGCGAGCCGGAGCCAACCGATCCACCGGTTAGGAATAGTGGTTAGGACGCATAGTCCTATGTGTCTCCGATCCACCGGCTATAATAGTGGTTAGGGTATGATACCTTATGTGCCTCCGATCCACTGGCTATAATAGTGGGGGCTTCCGTACTCGCATGGATTTGATAAAAAGTATAGTGTGAATCAACTCTTGATAAGAGATTAATTAAGTGGTTGAATTGGATTATTCATGGGCCTTTGTACTTTTACCTGGTTGATCATATGCATTTATGAGTATGCCATTTTATGTTCTACATGATTTATGTGTTTATGTGTTGGCCTTAGTGCTCGGTTACCTTACTCAGTACGTAGCGTACTGATCACCCTTTTCATGGGTGCTGCTCATTCCCACGAATAGTATGCCCTTCTGACTTTGTGCAGGTGGGCAAGACATCAATCGGGGCTGTGTGTTGAGTTTGTGGTTGGCTCAAGTTCGAGAGAGTTGTGGCCATATTTCAGTCTCTATGTAATTCTAATTATTTTTGTTAATATTTTATTGGTTGTAAGCTATTTCTCTTTTTAATTTGAATAATAATTCTTTATGCGTACTCTGATTTTGTTTTACAACCGTTTAATGCTTTCGGATTTTAGTTGTCTTGATTTATAATTGATGGATTACTATTTTCTTTAGCCTTAGCACTTGGTACTGAAACAGTCGGAGAGAACTGGTTTGGTACTAAGTGTGGCGGTAACATTCCCAGAATTCACAGGTTTTAAGTATTTCTATTTTAATTGCTTCCGCTTAAAAAAAATTAGTGAATGTTGGGGTGTTACATAAATCCCGCACACAACATAGGTATACTCTATACACCTTTGTCATATGCTTCCTCACTCTCATAGCTGAAATTAGTCATACTCTAGGTTTAGTTACAATACCCCGATAGGAGATGCATTCTCCTTTTAGTCCCCTCAAAGACACCTTTTAATCCCTACAATCAAATTTAGCTCAATACTTGGATAACCAATCCATACCTAGAATGACATCAAATTTAGTAAGGTTAAATTGGATAAGGTCACCAAACAAGTTGGTCCCTAATATGCTAATAGGAACATTCTCGACGACAATGGAACATGGAATGTTCTCTCCTGAGGGTATGGTAACATATGTGGGGTTTTTTTATGTAGGAGTGAGGTTGGCCTTCTTTATGAATGCAATGGATATAAAAGAACGAGATACACCAATATCAAAAAGTATAAAAGCAGATAGAGAGTTTATTAAGAAGGTACCGGCAGCAATATCGAGGTTTTCCATAACCTCTTCCCTATTCATGACATAAATGTGGCTTTGATTGCCTACCCTCTATTGGTTTCCATTATTCTAATTATGACTTTGATTCTACCTGCCTTAGTTTTTCCTCTGCCCTTAATTACTACCTCCTTGGCTGTTGTGTGGCATAGGGTAATGTTGTATCCTTCTCTCTTATGAACTCTCTTGGGGCACTCATTAGCTTTGTGTCCATCCACTCCACAAATGAAATAATAGATAGGAGAGACATCACAATTCTTTCCAAGATGAATAGGTTTCCTGCACTTGTAAGTGTCTCGCTTCTACTAAAGCAATCTCCTCCATGGTAGTCTGACCCCTATTGTTATTATAGTTATGATCATCATTCCTGGGATTCCTGTCTCCTAGAGATTATTGGGGCAGTCCTCCTACATCCCTCTTCTTGTGTCTTTCTAGGAACTCCTCCTCCTCTTTGATGTTGTGATATAAATCCATGGACCTATCATAGGCCTCCTAAAAAGTTCTAGAATGAATACCTACTAGGGAGCTCTGGATTTTGAGGTTAAGCCCTAATTTGAACCTCCTTGCTCTTTCCTCCTTTGTTGCCACTAGGGTGGGGGCAAAGTGAGAAATCTTAGTCAACTTGTCAGCACATTCCTAAATAGTCATCTTCCCCTACTTTAGCTTAAGGAACTCTTCCTGATCCTTGCACTTTAAAGCAGATGGATAGAAATGATCTTTAAGATTCTCCAAAAATCTAACCCAAGAAAATTTAGGCTTAGATAAACATTCATGCTTTGTTGTAGACCACCAATTATCAGACTCCTTACGTAGATAATAAGTTCCAAGTGTGACCTTACAACCATTAGGAATGTGGGAGACCTCAACTAACTTTTACATCTCACAGGCCCATCCTTCCAGCACAATAGGGTCTGCAACATCATCATAGGTAGGTGGGTGATGGGAGACAAATCTATCAAATAGGGATTCGCCTTCATTACGTCACCTATTAGCCTCACCTAGATACAATATGACTTCCTCTAACCATCAAAGTAGATCAGCATCATCATTAAATCCATTACGTGACATCTTTCCTGGTTAAAACATAGTTACGCTCCTAATGTCTAGTAAAGACAACAATCAAAAAGCAAACATGGAATCACACGTGAAAGAAGCAAATAAGCATACAATAGACAAAGGTCACCACCCTAAAATCTACCCATCCTCACAATGACTTCTTATTATCATTTTTTTCTATCTCTCATGATCCATTCCTATTCCATCCTATTAGTTTCTAAAAACGCAAATTGCTAGAGAATGGATCATTCCTATTTAAGGTAACACTCTAGAGTAATAATGATAAGGTAAATGTGAAAATTAATGAGTCAAAGTCTAAGTATCAAGTACCATTTCTATTTAATATATTACAACCTCAAAATAGATCCTCGAAAAATTATAATAAGAGTAAGTCTAACGTTAATTATTAAGGAAAGGTAATCAAAGAAATTAAGCCTCTTGACGTATGACCCAAAGGTAGCCCGAGCCCATCAAGCACAACACCTTTAAGAATAACCAAAGTTACCTAAAAAATTGGTCCATGGTCAGTGGGAGAGTAACATATAATTTAAATACATACATAATACATCTCAAAAATAAAGTTCACCATTCAAACAAATTGATTATTTTTTATCGATTATCGAATTTTGAAATTAAATAATTTTTAAATATAAATTTCAATCTTACCTTCATGATCCCAGTAACAATAAAAGTCTGTAATTTAATTTCTCATCCTTAAAATTAATCTTTAATTGAGCATATTAAATTATGGGAATCAAGAAGAGGGAAGAGAACGCTGGTAGAACCAGAAAAAATGCCTCTAGTCTCTCTACCAAGGGTGACCCGAGAAAAAGCCCTCTAGTCGATCACCAAAAATAAAAGTTGGCCAACATATCAATAATAAAGTCTAGTGTGCACACCCCCCAATCCATAGCCATATATGCAACCAAGGGAAAAATCTCTCTAGTTTGTTGCGAATATAGACAAGGATGATGAAAACTTGGGACATGAATATAACAATAATAAAAGCAAACAGGACCAGGAATGCCTCTATTCATCCTACTGCTTGCATGTTCTTCACCTTTAGGGATGCCATCCCAAAGGCTATCTTACCCTCAATTCCCTTATCTTCTACTTTATATGATTAATATATTTTAATTAAGGATGCTCATACAGCACAAAAAATTACACAAAACCACAAAAATTGTTTCAAACATATATATATATGAATAATTATGTTTGTTATTCCATATCTAAAACCAATTGGCATGACACTTGGTTATATAAAATTTTCCAGGAACATTATGACATGGTCATAAAATTATGTTCTCTCAATAATATAAAAACTCAAATTGTAAACAATGCAAATAAAATATAATCATATGTATAGCATATCTAGGTGGTTTAATGACAACTAGCTTAGCCCAAACTTTATTAATATAAAAGTAAACCAAACCCAATAACATGAAATTAACACTAATCTATCATTAAATTATCTCACATCAAATTTAAGCAGCAAAATTTATTTATTTATTTATGTATCTATAATCATAAACAACTTTAATCGAATACTAGAAAAAATATCATTATCTTTGAGGTAAGGTTTAATGTGATCAACCAGCACAACAAACAATTCGTTGACAAACAAGGTTAATCCAAATGAACCAATAATTATGAAGTCATCACTTGTCATTATACATGCAAGGAACATAATATTTAAATATATAATGCTTGTTATATACCAATAGCTATTTAACTGAAATTGCAAACATTAGGAAAACAAATAGAGACAAACAAATTAACAAATAAGAGTCAGTTAGTGGACTTGAATGATTCACAAGAGATGTGAAATAATCGACCATCTATACATAATCTAGTGACCTACAACTTACTAATTAGTAAAAAAAAATTAGTCTGAAAAGTTTTTATTTAGTTATACTGTACTAGATCAAATAATTAAATAATTATATACTATAGTTTAATCATTCATCAACTCAGTGTGCACAAATACCGTAAATGTATCATTGATCTATACTATATATGTACTTAAATTATGGGTTACCTTAGAAATTTGAGAAAAAGGTTAAAACCACGAAGATAGTATTTACTTGATAGGTCCAAATCAATCAACGCCCTCTTCAGTACCGATCATTAGGCAAGAAATATAATTGATATCAATAACAATTATAGGTAATATGATATGTATACTAATATAAATTAAATTTTTTAATAAAAAAAAGTGTGCCTTATAAACCTTACTTGATAATGGAAATTACCCTGGACCAATACTTGGTAGAACATGATCTGAGGTGTTATGTATTTATTGTTCTTTGGGTTTTGCATCTGACTTAATGTCTCGTAATAAATAGGTTGTGATTAGGGAAAATAAATTGGGATTGAGAGTGACATTTGCATACATGTAAGTGGCTTACTCTAATATATGTGTGTACATATAGACTAGTTTAAAGGGGTGGAGTTGGAAATTTTCCTCTGGCGTAAACTATTCCCCTAAGATTAGTGTATTATTTTTATCTCTATGCAAATATATACATGTGGTTAGCTAACTAAATGGAAAGAAAACTAAAAAAGAAAAGAAAGGTTGTAAATTGCAGCTAGCATGTGCATGTATATATCAGCAGCATGTTATGTTATGTTGTAAGTTAATATTGCTACGCTTAATACTTTATCTAATGAGTCAATAGACTCATCTTTGGGGTTGTAATAAAATGTAGGTTTATTTTAATTCATGTCATGCACTTCAAGTTCCTAATATATGCACATATGTTTAATGATTTTCACATACCGTATTTAGTGTATATACACATATATAATATATGTACACCTAATAACTAAAAGATATTAATTTAATTTCCTAAACTTATGGGATAAATTTTATTATTATTAGCTTGCCTTATTATTTTCTTTGGGCCTAGATAACTATAAGCCCAAATATCAATTGCACGAATTAAGGTTATGGGCTAAAGTAAGGCTCATTTTAGAAAATAAATTTTCTTTAAAATTTTAATTTTTAATAAAATCCAAAAATTGGCAAATAATATTACAATTGTTACATAATCACTCTTTACACCAGAGAGTATGAACTCTTTAGTATGAAGCAAATTGAAAGCATCAACCACTTGAGGAACCCCTTCACTTCTACTATCAACAACCTCAAAGCCTTGGGGAGGGAAATAATAATGATAGATTAACTAAGGAAAGAGACAACATGAAAAAATAGCTCAATCACTTGAATAAATAACACACACTCATTTAAAATGAAAATGTTCTTATTGAATATTGTATCCTTATTATGAAATTTGAGCTTGTAATACCCCAATTTTTATCTAAACCTAATTTCAATTAATTAATATGGTAACATAATTCTAACCTCAAAAAAAATTATTTTTCTGTCTTACCCAAAATCCCTAATCCTAAATCTTAGCCAAACCCTAATTTTTTGTTTTAGGTTATTAATATCTTTTCTAACCTGAACCTAATCTCAGGTGAACATTTAATTGATTTATCCTAATAACCTAACATAAATTATGTTTTTTAACCAAAACCTAAGTATAAACCCACACCATTTTGCCTTTCATAATTTTTCTTTTTCTTCTCTTTCCCCTTTCTTTTTCCCTTGACCAGTTCTCTTCCATTCCCCTTGCATGTAAGACTCCCTCTTCCAAGCCTACCACATACCCCATCAACTCTTTGTCCTCAACTTAAGGGTGTGGGATTGAAATTTTTACTAATCACATTATTTACCCCTCTTCCCTTCTTGCGTGTGTGTGTATATATATAGGGCAAATTTAATGCTTGAATCTACCACATTATCCCTCTATTTTATATCAAAAAATTTCACCACCAAAATAGCCTTCCTCCCTCCTTCTTTCCCCTCCTTATCTTCTCCAAAACAGCCCCAAAAAACCCACCACTGGCAAGCTCAACCCTAGGCACCAACACCACCACCAATAGCCTTTGCCATTTCTTTCCCACTAATACCAACCAAACTCACCATTTCCTACCCCCTTCATTTGAAAAAAATCACCAAAACCACCCCCACCTACTTCATCCATTTGTAGCAAAGCGACCCATCTTCATTCGGAAAAAATCACTGAAACCACCCCCACATCCTTCAACCATTATCACCACAATACCATCTACCTTTTCTCATTTTCAAAAAAATAATACCCTTAACTTTAGGACACTTCCTTTGAAAATACCCCCTTTTGGTAGCAACTACTGAAACCGTCACCCCTCCTTCAACCAAGACAACCGAGTCGCACTATTTTACCCGAGAATTCCTTTATGCCTTGGTTTGGGTTTTCTCCTTTCCTTCACCATTACATTAACTTAACCCTTCCTTAATTATATCATTAATTTCTAATGGTTTTTTGTTATTTTTTCTTAGGTTATTTACTAGAATTTTTGAAAGAGACGGAATAGGATAAGCGTGCTTAAAAACCGAAGACTTTTTTTAAGGATAGTCATTGATGTTTAGGGTTTTGTGTTAAATACTTGTATGGATATTTTTATCACCATGATATTATGATTATATGGTTAAATTCATGTTATGAATAATATGATATGATAATATGGATGATATGATAGAAAGAGAGTAAGAATGATGAAAGATGTGTTGATATGATAATTACTATGCTAAGTCATATTTTGTGGATGAGTATAAAAATTGGGAGAGTAATATGAGACTAGTAAAGTATTATAAGTGGGAAATAAGTATATTCAAGATGTATTATTATAAATGGAGGACAAGGAAATAATGATATTGAAGATATAAGACTTTAAAGGCATTTTGATTAATATGGATTAATATAGAAATTTTATTATTTCATGTGTTTAATAATATTTAAAATATGATAATAATACTATGTGGAGTGTTTGGAGTGATTATGAATGTTGTAGGTTCCTCAAAATAAGAAAATGACCTAATTTTGGAATAGTAACCTTAAAACTGTAATGTTATTATTGCATGTGTAAAAAGTTAGATATTAACCATGAATAATGGATATTTCATTAATATTGGTATTTTAGGGAAATATATTGAATTTTGTAATTACATGAGCCTTATGGGAATAGTTATGACATACATGTAAAATTAGGATTTTTGAAGCTTTGTGAATAATAACTTTTGAGGTAGTACTATTATTGCATGTGTAAGACGTAGGATTTAGACCTTAAATTTTGGGTATGATAAATATAATAATATGTTAGGAAGATATAGTAAATTTGGTGGATAAATGAGCAATATAAGAGAAGTTATGCCTAAACTATGAATTTAGGATTTTTAGGGAAAATAAGCATCTTAATATTTTAGAACGGTCTTGTTATATGTATATTGATATCTTGTTTTATTTTATTATGTTTTATACTCATCAAGCCAATCATGAATAAGATACTAATATTTAAAATGAATGATCACGTGAGTTGGAATGAGGTGTTTATGGGTCCGTTCTACCGGATGATAATAGTGGCTCAGGTGTGTTGTCCCTAAAAGGTACTTCAGATCATTCCATCGGTTTAAGAATAATGGCTCAAGAATATTTATTCCTGAGAGGTGTTGAGTCCTTTCCACTAGATGATAATACTAGCTCAGGTGTATTTTTCCTAAGAGGTGCTTCAGTCTATTCCACTGGATTAAGAATAGTGGGGCCTTATACTCAACATGAATAAGAATATGATATAGGATAAGTAACTAATGGGTAAGAAATTAATTATTTAAAGTGTAAGATTACGTGAGTTAGGAATGAGGTGTTGGGTCCATTCCACAAAATGATAATAGTAGCTTAGATGTGTTATCCCTAATAGGTGCTTTAAACATTTCCACTAGTTTAAGAATAGTAGGTTAGAAGTGTTCTGTCGTGAGAGGTATTGAGTCTATTCCACCGGATAATAATAGTAGCTCAAGTGTGTTGTCTCTAAGAGGTGTTTCAGACCGTTCCGCCTATTTAAGAATAATGGGGGTCCCTAAACTCAATGTAAATAAAAGAATGGATCATGTTATATTCTAATAATACTAATTGGGACCAGTGATTATTTTATATTGCTTTTTGTACCTCGCATGCATGCTACCTTTTGCTGTGAAAGCATGTGGTTATATGTTTTTCCTATTTCGACTATATTGTTACCTTACTCTATTCATAGCGTATTGATCATCATTTTCATGGTTGTTCCTAAGGGTGTGCACCAATCCAAAACCAGACTGAACCGGATGGACCTAGACTAGACCAAAATTCTGGTAAGGACTAAAATTTTGTTAAGCTAGGACAGGGGATTGGACAAGGACCAGACCAGAATTACCAGTTTGAGACGGTTAGGACCAAAATCAATTAATCATATATATTTTTATATTAAAAATATGTATTTTTTTAGAAAAAATATTAATAAGATTTCAAGTCAAACTGGAAGACTGGACCAGATAGGATGAAAACCGATTAAGGACCAAAATTGTTTTACTTTGGGACCGAAACGTGGATCAGAGAGTAGAATATCGGTCTGTTCTTAGACTGAAACTTGGAATAATTGGTTGATCCGATCTAAAATTTTGGTTCAGATTAATTTGTGAACACCCCTAAGTGCTACTTTTTTCCACAAAAAGATAACCTTGATGCTTCTGTGCAGATCTTTGAGGACTAATTAGTTGATTTTACTGACTATGATGTATTGTATGGCGAGGTGTATTTTTTCCTGTAACGGGTATTTGGGTGAAGAGTCATGTTATCTGGATAATGTTTTTACCTGGATACATTTTGAACTCTTTGATCCATGGTATCCATATTTTTTTTATTATACCCTGGAGTTAACTCCAAAATAATTTATAAATCTTATTTCATTTATTCTTACTCATTTTTTACTTTTAATGGGTTTATCCTTGTGATTCATGTGAGATTGGATAGGCTTCTACTGTAAAACAAAATTTTTTAGTAGTAAAATTTGGAGTATTATAGAGCTAGTTGATAAGGTTATTGAACGTGACATAGACAAGGATTTTATTAGTTGTGATCAAGAGTTTAAGATAGATCAACTTCAATCTAAGTTAGTTGATCTACAAGTCAAATGTGATTAATTCATAAAGATATCCTATACTTTCACAGAGGGTGAAGAAATATTAAATGTGTTGCTAGGTGCTCAATATTATTATAAGGACTATGAGGGCTTAGGCTATAGAAACAAAAAGATAATAAAATACCAAACACTTAATAATTTATTTGTAAAATCCTCTAAGACTCATCAAGTGCATGCTTCTCTTACATTAAGTGATTATAATGTATGTGGAAAAATTGGACATTCCCCTACAATGTGTAAGCACGCCAAAAACACAAAATCCACCTCTACTAATAAAAATAAATTTTTTTGCAACATGTGTGGTAAAACTGATCATATTAATTCATTATATAGTTTTACTAAAAATGCTATAGTTTTCCCAAAATTTAAGTAGAGGTTGGTACCTAAGGGGACCATCCTGCAAGAACTGAACACTAACTTAATAAGTTCCCATTGAAAGGGTACCTAAATTAGGACATATTTGCTCTTAGGTATGCTTCAAAGTCAAAACACAAAGCCATAAATTATTCCTACATAGTGGATTCTCAACGCACACGACGGGTGATCAAACCATGTTCTACAAGCTAACTCCATATGATGGTGGAAGTGTAAAATTTGGAGACCACTCCAAGGGAAAAATAATCAACATTGGTAGCATCAATATTGGTAACTCTAAATCCTTCACAAATGATGTTTATTTAGCCGATGGCCTTAAGCACAATTGATTAGCATTAGTTAACTATGTGATAAAGGGTTTCTAGTTAATTTCTCAAATTTGCATTGCATGATTTTAAATAGAGTAGATAAATCTATTCTCTTTGTAATCCCACACATTAACACTGTGTACATACTTGATGTTAAATCAATTAAATTGCACAGTGCATGTTTAGGTGCAATTGATAATGGTTGTAGCATAAGTGCATTGCACATGGTAGTATGGAATTATTGAAGAAACTTGCTATAAAGGACTTAGTTCATGGTCTTGCAAAGTTGAATTTTGTAAAAGAATGATTATGTGATGTATGTCAAAAAAGGAAAACAATATGGGGTATCATTTAAAATCAAGAATTTTTTGACCATATCTCAAACACTTGAGTTCTTTCATATGGAACTATTCGAGCCTACTAGGACCTAAGGATGAAGATCCTCAAGAAGATAAACAAGAAGATGAAGTGAGAAGGGATATCCCTAGATCATGGAAATATGCCTGTGGGTATCTTCAAGATCTCATCATTGGTATTCCAATAAGAGAAGTTGGAAAAATGTCCTCACTAGGTAACATTTGTAATCATTTAGCATTTCTATCTCAAATGGAAACTAAGTCTCACTTAGAATTCATGAGTGATGAAACTTGAATCATGGTAATGCAATATAAGCTTAACCAATTTAAGAGATATCAAGTTTGGGAATTAGTCCTTATGTCTCCACATAGGCCCATAATTGGAACTAAATGGGTCTTTAAAAACAAGATAGATGAGGGTGGCATTATTTTTAGTAACAAAGCCTGATTGGTTACAAAAGGACACAACTAAAAGGAAGTCATTAATTTCAGGAAACCTTTGCCCCCATAGCTAGACTCAAGGATATATATATATATATATATATATATATATATATATATATATATATATATGGTTATTACATTTGCATCATCCTTGTGTATTATATTATATCAAATGGATGTAATTTTTTTTCCCTTAAATTATTTATTTAAGAATAAGTATATGTTAAGAAACCTCCATGTTTTAAAAATGACTCAAAACCTAACCATGTTTATAAACTCAATTAGGTAATCTATGGTCTAAAACAAGCCCTTACGGGTAGTATGAAATGTTGAGTAAATTTCTTTTGGAAAATGGTTTTAAAAGAGAAAATTTTGATAAAACACTCTTTCTAAAGAAAACCAAATAGTACTTATTGCTTGTGAAAATTTATGTTGATGACATTATATTCGATGCTACTAACGAGTCCACATACAATGATTTTTCAATTTTGATGTGTAGTGAGTTTGAAATGAGCATGATGGGTAAATTAACCTACTTCCTTGGATTTTAAATCAATTAATCAAAGGAAGGAATTTTTGAAAACCAAGAAAAGTACATGAAGGAACTACTCAATAAGTTCGGAATGAACAAAAGCAAGGCATATAGTGCTTCCATGGCCACTATCCCAAAGCTTGATATGGATGAAAAAAAGGTAAACAATTTGATCAAAAGTGATATATAGGTATGATCGGATCACATCTTTTCCTTACTACATCTAGACCTGATATTAAATTTAGTGTGTTCTTATGTGACAGGTTTTAATGTAATCCTCAAAAGTCTCTTATGGTTATTGTTAAGAGAATTATCGGATATCTAATTGGCACCCATAACTAAGGACTATTTTGCTCTAGTAATACACTTTTAGAACTAGTAGGATATTCTGACGTAGACTTTGTGGGATATAAGGTTGATAGAAAGAGCAATCTGGGTATGTCTCAATTTCTAGGAGAAGTCCTAGTTAGTTGGAATATTAAGAAACAATCAAGTGTTACATTACCTATAGTTGAAGTAGAATATATAGCAGCTAGTGCTTGTTATGCATAATTAATTTAGATGAAGTATCAATTAAGTGATTATGAACTTAAACTTGAGAAAAATATAATTAGGTGTGACAAAACTAATGCTATATGCCTCACTAAGAACCTCATTAAACACTCTAAGTCTAAACATATTGAAATAAGGCATCACTTCATAAGAGACCATGTTGAAAAAGGTGATTCCATTGTGAAATTTGTAGATAAATTACATCAATTGGGAGATATTTTCCCTAAGCCATTAAATTAAGAAAGATTCACAACTATTAGGAGAGAATTTAGAATGAAATTTCTATGATCTAAGTTATCTCTCTTAAACTTCTGAAAGTTTTGAAAAATGTGAGGATAAATCATAAAAATTAATCAAAATCATAATAATTTAGCCTTAACTTTTCTTAGATTTAAATATAAAAATAGGGTTATATGATTGTTAATTAAAGTGTAAAAATCAAAAGGAAATTCATGATCATGATCCATAATCTAAAATGATTTAATATGCTGAAAAATTAAAACTGATTGTCTAAATAAGTCAATGGGTTTAGAGGACTAGTTGAGTAGTTCAAGTGAAACCAAAGTCCAAGTTACAAATGTTCAATTTTTGACCTGAGTGATTCCATTCGAGTAACTTAACAAAACTAAATGTTCAATTATAAGAATAATCGATAGAAATTCCCAAACCAATCAACTAATTCTAAGAAAAAATTAACTGAATCATCAGATCAATCAACTAATCCATCGGGTATGTACATAAGCTCTCACATATTCAATCAAATCCTCAGCCTTATTTTCCACAAACCATTCAAATTTTCTCCTCATTCTCTTACCTCACTCGCTCAAATTAATAAATACATCATCAAATTATACAAAATAAGGTTTTTAGGATTGAATCAATGAACCCTAACCAATTCTCAACAATAATCAACATCAATTTGATCGTTACCTATTTGAATATGGGTTAAGCTTACACAAACCCTAACTTTTGCATTCATTTCATTTATTCAAATTAAACCATATCTAAGGCTTAATTAGGGTTTGATTCAAGCTCTGATATACATTTAATAGCTAAAGGTGCATTGTTCAGTCATTTTTCATAATCGTTTGTGAAAATCTCTTACTTCCCCCTTTTACCCACCATAATCTTCTCTAATTTCAAAAAAAATTATCTTTAATCTCTTCTTCAATTTTTCATGACTAAGAAAAAATCTACCACTACAAGTACCCTTCGTGGGGTCAATTCTTTGAGTCTTACCAAATAGGCTTGTAAACTATTCACTCATCAACCTAGGATGAATATTCAGATTGTGGGGGTCATCTATCTAATCCCATTCTTCCCCATCTAGAGGATCATCTTCTTCTTCCTAAGATGATAGATTCCCATCTCCTCCTCCGAGGGTCACTAATCCTTCGCCCACTGGACAACCTATTCACTTTTTCACTTAATTAGTGAGGACCACACAATCATCCCATACTTATTTCATATAGAGGATAACTAGCAATGTTGGGTCAAATCCTTCCATGGGAAGAGTGCTCTCAAGGAATTGAACTAAGATTAAATAATCACCGAGATTTTTAAACATTCCTTTATTCAATCTCTATCCGATCTCCATATTCTCCCACTCTTCACTCTTTGCAATTCAGTCTACTAAGACTTGGTTCCTCTCTTTTGTGTAAACCTTACGCTTCATGTTGTTGAATCAACTATCACTAATCATGTTCTAGTAGTTCCCATAGAGGTAGGTGAGACTAGGTTGGCTAAAATTCTTTGGATTGAGAGTGATAAAACCATGGGTATGGCATACATCAAGGAGATGAGGACTCAAATTTCATACTCTATTCTCTCTTATATGCACAACTGCCACTTTGTGTATGGTGGCAACCATCTCCTATTGCCTAACACCCTTTAAGAAGGTGTTTCATTATTTAGTTTGCTCCATTATTTTCCCTCAAGCTGGCTTAGTCACAAACATGAACCCCAAAGGACTTGCATGGGATCGGTCATATCCTATCTACTACCCCCATATGCTTCTCCTAGATATGGATTAATCATCACGAGGATCTTTCAAAACTTTAGATATTTCTTTGAATATTTCTCAGCCATTTCGCTTTTCCTATAGAATGGGCTCGACGTCTTAAATGCTGACACCTTTAGTAGGATGGAGTTTCATATGAGCATCAATGGACAAAACCTTAAGCTTAAACCTAAGGCTAGTGCCTCTCTTATTCACAGTGTTTGCATCTCTGCTTTGTCTACGGCACAACTTCCACTAACTGTCAAAGATGACCTACCACCTCCCTCTGATAATCCTTTTACTCTAGTTGGCCTTCCATTCAAATCTAGAGGAGCCTCCACATGCTCTATAACATCCTCCACTTCCATTGTAACACCATCCACCTTCAAAGCACCTCCCCTACCTACATCTCTAGGTTGTGTGACACTAGCCAATGCCCATGATATACTTCTCAGAGTGATTGCGATGCTAACCAACATGACAAGACATTAGGGAGTCTTAGAGACTGATATGAGTTCCATATGCTTATATATTTAGCCAAACTTTGCACCATATCATCAAAATGACATGAAGACTCACCTAAGTGCTGAGGTTGTTCATGAGGCACACAAACCCACTACTATGATTGATTATGATGGTGATACCATTCCACCTCCCTTTGATCCGATCATTCATAATCCCCTTACTAAGGTAACTCATATTGGTTGAGTTATTGTCAAGACTTTTGAATTTGAGAATATTGTGAGTGAGGACTTGGAAATACAATCTGAGCCTTTAGTCACCACTCTAGTTGTTGCATCCCACCCACCCACCTCTAATCAACGTTGATGAGAGTCTTGCATGTACCAATTTTTATTTAAGATCAGGTGTAGTACATTACTTTGGCGTATACTCTTCTATATATGTATGGTTTATGAACTCTTATCTTTAATGTATTTTGTGACCATAAAATGCGATATTGGCTTCTTATTCAACCTCTTGTGTATTACTTATGCTTATGTATTCTAATTCTTATTCACTAATCTTTTCTCTTAAGCAATAAAATATAAGATATATACTTGTGCTTCACTTTAGGGGGAGTGTTTCCCATTTTTCCTTATTACATGTGTAATGCCCCAAATTTTACTACTGGAAAAACTGTGTTTGCAGAGTTAAGCACAGAAGCTAAAACAATTAAAACGAAGGGTTTTATCGTCACACTTGGTACAAGTCCGGTTTCCTCTACCATTCTTATACCAAGTACTATGGCTGAAATCATTACTCCACTTAAATTAATAATATGATTATAAAAATCGGAATAGAGAGAATGTTAGACAAGTACCATGCTAATTAAAAACAACATCAACAGTTTACAAAACTCAAGAGAGGAATTACAGGAGGACATAAGGGTCCAAATATAATCGAAAATAGAATAGCAACAGAGACACCAAATAGTCCTACGCTCTCAAATTCAAACTACCAGCATTTTGCTGAACTCGGAGGCTGACCTGCAAAGTCTATTGTCCATTGAATAAGCATGGGCCCACGAGAATGAACCCTTTAGTATTACAGTACTAAGCAACCCTTTGTACCAAACTAATATGATAAAATAGCATGGAACATGTGCAAGGCATACAACTAACATGGTATGAGAAACATACATATACATACAATGGTTGAGATACAATAATCATTTAGATAACCAAATTCGATCAAGGTCAAGTACTACTCATATTCATTCATCTAAAACAACTAAACTTATTATTGAACATCCCAAAGATACTCTCTGAAGAAATAATTAAAACCCAACTCTGCACTACAATTTTAACCTTCACAACATAATTCATGTCTCAGCAAAAATCCCAACCAATTACATACATCACAGGTACGTTCATAGGTATAATATACTAAGATCCATTATTATTGTAACACCCCAAAATTCACTATTTTTTTAAGTAGAAGAAATTACATTAGAAATATTTAAATTAAAACCCATAAATTCTGGGGACATTACCGCCACACTTAGTACCAAACCAGTTCTCTCCGATCGTTTCAGTACCAAGTGCTAAGGCTAAAAAGGATTAACACAAAACTTAAACCAATATTTCATGAAATGAATTAAAGAAATAATAATATGGAAATCAAAGTACGCATAAAGAGTTATTATTCATATCCAAAAGAGAAATAGCTTACAACGGATAAAAGATTCATTTAAAGAACTCAATGCAAGGTAATAAATCAGATTGGATGAATCTGATACAAAGGAAATAATAGAAGGAATATAAAATAATGAGAAGAATGAATCCGACCACATATATACTCAACGCTCAGCTCCACAGAATGTCCCGCCCACCTGCACAAAGTCAGAAAGGGCCTTCTACTCATGGGAATGAGCAGCACCCATGAAAAGGGTGATCAGTACGCTACGTACTAAGTAAGGTAACCAAGCACTAAAGCCCACACATAAGCACATAAATCATGCAGAAGAATAGAAGAACACAATCATAATGCATACGATCAACCACGTAAAAGTATAAAGACTCATATATAATCTGGGTTAATTACTTAATTAATCACTAATCAGAAGTCGATTCATACCATGTTTTTTATCAAATCCACGCGAGTATGGGAACCCCACTATTATAGCCGATGGACCGAAAAACACATAGGGCATATAGCTCTTGACCACTATTATATTCAGTGGATCGGTCTCAAAGGTACTGTAGTACCTGACCACTATTATTCACCGGTGGACCGGTCTGGCCCCTGCTCGCATAGTATTCCACTGTAAGTAATTAGTGTCTTTCCCATGTCTTAGCACAAATATGTGTGGTTTTGTTGAACACGGAATCCCCCACTATTATAGCCGGTGGACGGGAAACACACAGGTACAAAGCCTGACCACTATTATTACCGGTGAACCGGTTACTCATAGGACATCATGTCCTAACCACTATTATTCACCGGTGGATCGATCTGGGTCCGGCTCAACAATCTTTCACTTTACATTATTAGTGTTTTAAGTATCTTATTCAAAAGCTTCCACCATAGACATGCATGAATCATTCTCATTATATTTCACACATCACCATTCATAAAATTCCACCATCATAATTGCATTTTAAACACCAAATACACATGATAACACAAAAATTCTAAGCAACCACAACAAACCCTAATTGTCCACACAAACTCTAGTTCGGTCTCCTAAGGATCCTTATATAAATCCATGTACTATTTTTCATCCAAAATGTCCAGACACCCAAATAATACTTACATTACCTTCCTTATATCCCAAATCAACCTTTCATACGTAAATTTCACTCCCATGCAAACTTTACACATCCCATGCAAGCTTTCGAACTTTTCATAAAAACCCTGCATCCCATGCAATCATTAACTCCCATGCAAAACCCTAGATCAATCATGCAAACCCTAATACCACCATTTAACCATTAATACCACCATGCAACCATTATTACCACCCTGCAAACCCTAATACCGCCATGCAACATTAATTCCATGCAAACCCTAATACCATGCATCCCACAACTCCATGCAAAACCTTACTCCATGCAAAGCCCAACACCATACACCTCCATGTAAAACCCTAACACCATGCAATTCCACGCAAACCCTAATACCATGCAATTCCATGTAAAACCCTAACCTCCGTGCAACATTAATACCACCATTCAAAAGCCTAACACCATGCAATATTAATACCACCATGCAAAACCCTAACACCATGCAATATTAATACCACCATGCAAAACCCTAACACCATACAATTTCATGCAAAATCCTAACACCACATTGTTACACTCCCCATCATTATTTTACAACTCTAGTATGCATGTCTTAAGGCCACATCATACCATAAGAATAACACAATTATACACATAACTCTCATGCCACAATTTATTTACACCAACATACTTCAACTCTATAATCATGTTGCATTCATAAAAATTATACAATATACACATGAAATACACTATAATTCATATCACATGGCATGCATAACATAAAATTACATATTACACATATGGCCTTAGCTCCCCTTACCTAAAATGACACCGGTCTTGGAGCATGCTTCTACACCTCCTTAGGGCTTTGATTGGTTTCACCTATTATAAGGGAAAAGCTAAAATTAGAATCCCCCTATCAAAATACTATTAATCACTAACTTATTATAAGACTAGGTTTTTAACTAAATAATAATATATTAATAAAATAACATTAATTAATTACTAACTTTGCTAAAGATATAGAAAAAAATAGAAATATTATAAAAGTTACTAATATAAGGTTCAAAACTTTACCCTAATAATAATAATGATGATACTAAAATAATAAAAGCAAAGATACTAAAAATAATATCAATGATAATAATAATAATAATAATAATAATAATAATAATAATAATAATAATAATAATAATAATAATAATAATAATAGTAGTAGTAGTAGTAGTAGTAATAGTAACAAGGACATTATTAAAAACAAAGTGAAATAAGGGCTTCAGCCCCTTTACTAAAATAATAATAATGAAATTACTAAAATAAATAACAAATTTAGTAATAATAATAGTGATGAAATAATAATAGTAATAATAATGATAAAGATCATAATAATATTGTAATAATGATAATAATCATAATGGTGATAATATTAAGGATAATATTCGAAGATAAAAAGTAGGGTTTCCACCCTACATTGAATAATAATAACTTAATAAATAATAATAATAACACTAGTAAGAATAAATACTAATACTAATTAGAATTCTAATAACCCTAATAATAATAAGGCATAATATTTATAATACTACAACTAAAATTTAAAATAAGCACAATAGGGTTTCAGCCCTATATAAAATAATAATACTAACACTTGAAAACACTAAGAATGATACTAATAATAATTCTAGGAATAATAATAATAATAATAATAATAATAATAATAATAATAATAATAATAATAATAATAATAATAATGGATTGCTATAAGCAGAACAGGTGGTTTCAAACTCAAATTTGGCTCTTTGGAGAGAATGTTTAATTCCATGGATAGAAGTAGACATAGAAAGGATGGAGTTGCCCAATTCTATTCAAGTTTTTATGGTGTTGCAGTTTATGAGGTTTGGAAAGCTAGGAATGGTTGTATTTTTTTCTAATAGAAATTGGGATTTGAAAGGGGTAGCTTTTAGGATATCATTGATTATGTCTTCTCTTTGTTTTCATGCTAGTCGTAAGGAAAAGTTTATTAGGTTGATAGGAAGGGTAGATTATTTCTACAATCTTATTTGTACTTTATGATTATGATATAAAATTTTAAGTTTTCAAAAAAAACATTATTAACAACACTAATGGTACAATAGTTGTATTAATAATAATGAAATAATAATAATAATAATAATAATAATAATAATAATAATAATAATAGAAATTCAAAATAGGAAATAATAATAATAATTATACTTATAACATATTAATATTAATAATAGTAATAGTAATAATATAAATAATAAGGGTAATAGTGCTAAAATCAAATTAAAAATTATAATAGGGCTTCAGCACTCAACAGAACAATAATAAAAACATTAATATTAATAACAAAAACAATACATATTAAAAATGGAAATAATAATAATAATAATAATAATAATAATAATAGGATTTATAAGATTCTACTCTATAGTTTTTTGCTCTCTACGGCCGACCCCCAACGCCTTGGTTCCACACAATGGAATTCACGGTGAATAATGGCCAGGAACAGGAAATAGTCATCTGTAGTTGGTTCTTCTAGTCAGCATCGTGTATTGAGAAGCTCTAATTCTGTGACTTCGGATGCTGATGTGGGGAAGATGGGACTTATATCAGATCCTATTGTGGGGGATGATAATTCTTTGTCATCACCATCGTTGGGACATAATTCTGGTATTGATGGTGACCAAAATGATGGTGTTTCTATCCCTGTTGCAATTTTGAATGGAAATTCTAATGACAGAATTGAATTGTTTGACTCCTCCCCAAACCCTAATGCGGCTCTTCAGAATTTAATCCCTGCAACTATGGTATTACCTAAAGCGGGTACTGATTGTATTGACTCTAACAGTTTATCTAACCCACATCATTTGCTTGCAAATCAAGCTGCATTGAGTGCAAGGCCTAGAAATACTATTACTGAGATTAATACTGATCCAATTCATTCATCTGATAAACCTGGGATTGCCACAGGTGTTTCATGGAGGGATAGAATTGCTCTTAATCGTAACCCTCATCAATGTATGCCCTTAAATTATATGCCTCCTCAAATTGAAGAAGGGGGCATTGTGGTTAATTTGATTAAAGAAGAGGTAGAGAAGGAGTTAGAAGAATGGCAGCATACTTTGATAGGATATGTCTATGACCAGGATTTATCTTTTAATCAAATGATGGGGTTTGTTAAATCACAGTGGCATTGTGTGGCTCCTCTAAAAATTTTCTGCCATGATGAGGGATTATTTCTGTTTAAATTTGATTATGTTGCTGATTGTGATTAGATTTTATCACATTATTGGTCCTTTTACAGCAAGCCATTAATCCTTTAAAGATGGAAAAGGAAGATGAAACTTTCAAAGTCTGAATTGCAATTTGTTCCATTATGGGTTAAACTACCTCAACTTCCATTAGAATACTGGTCTTCTAAATCCTTGAGTATGATTACTAGTTCAATAGGTACCCCTATTTGCACTGATGCTATCACTTGCAGGAGGGACAGGATTGCATAGCCTAGGGTGTTGGTGGAGGGTCATATAAAGAAGCCTTTGTGTGAATCTATTTTGATTAGAGATCCTGATGGATCTCTTATTTCTCAGTTTGTCCAGTTTGAGTGGAAGCCATCCTTCTGTCATCACTGCATGGATCCTTCCTACAATGATCAAAATTGTAGGAAAATACAGAAAAAACATGTGGTTACTAAACCTAGAGCCCAACAAGAATGGAAGGTTGTTAGGGACAGAAGACATGCTACTGATCATAAGGATAAGTCCCCAGATAACTCTCAGGATACAGTGACTCATGAATCTAAGAGAAGGGTTTCTAGATCAGGAGTAGAGGATAGCTATAGGAACTCCTATGTGTATTCAAAAGGAACTGAATCCAGCTCTTTAACTCCTTCTCACAATGACAGAAATGTTAACAAGTTTCAAGCTCTTAGTGATTTAAGTGACTTTAACTTTCCTCATGACCAAAATTCTTCCCTAGGTCAGAATCAACAACTGCCAGGACACCTTCTTGATCCAGGTGATCATGTTTTCTAGTTAGAATGTGAGAGGTATAAATGATCCATCTAAACAAAGTGAGGTTTCTAGATGGATCAAAAAAAGTAAGTGCTCCCTGATAGGTTTATTGGATATAAGGATTAAAGCCAACAAAGCTGACAGTATTAAAGTTGGCTTACTGAGAAATTGGATGTGGTGTAATAATTATCAGCATCATCATAATGGGAGAGTGTGGGTACTCTGGGATCCTTTGGTTTGGACTATCACACACATCTCTTCCTGTGCTCAGGGCATTTTATGTGATGTTAAGTCACTGGATGGGAGGAAGCATTTTGTGGTGGGTTTTATATATGCTTTCAATACTGGATCAGGTAGGCAAAGTTTATGGCAGTGGCTATCTCAGTGTTGCACACATTCTTAGGCTTTGATTTTAATAGGAGATTTTAATGTAATTCTTTAACATTTTGAGAAACAAGGGGAGACACTCCTTCTACTCAAGATATGCTGGATTTTTCTCAATGTATTAACCTCCTGGGATTAAGGGATCTGAAAGCATATGGTTGTTTCTTTACTTAGCTGAATAAAAGAAGTGGAGTTGATGCTATTGCTTGTAAACTTGATAGGGCTATGGTGAATGTTAAGTGGCTGGATTTGTTCACTAATTCATCTGCTACTTTTCATCCTCCAATGCTCTCAGATCACTTCATTGTTAGTGTTAACATAGGAGTCCATTCTAATAGGAAGAAGACATTTAGATTTAATAATTTTTGGGCTGATGATCCTCAGTTTTTAGATATCCTTAAAGCTCATTGGCCTGGTCTTTCAAGAGATAACCCTCTACTGCATACTTTCAAAACTCTCCAAATACTGAAACCAATTTTGAAAAAATTCAACAAGATCAACTATGGCTCACTAGAATACAAATTAGAAACAACAAGGAAGAGCCTAGCAGAGATTCAACAGAAGATACTACTTGATATTCAAGATACAAATCTCATAATTGAACTCCAAAAGTGTGAAGATCATTTCAGCAGACTCTCCAGAAACTATGAATGTTTCCTTAAATAGAAATTGAAAATTCATTGGTTGAATGTGGGAGATTCTAACCATAAACATTTATTTGCTCGAATGAAGGGGAATCAAAATATGAACTCTATACAACAAATTGAACTGCAGCCTAGGATATATACCTCTAAACTTGCTTGTATTATAGAGGTTTTTCTTACTTTTTAAAAAGGTTTGCTTGGCTCTAGGGGAAATAGTACAGGAATGGTAAACAATGCTGTTATGGATCAGGACCCTATTCTCCTGGACACTCACAAATATCAATTACTTTCTCCTGTTTCTCCTCAAGAGGTAAAGGATGTTGTTTTTGCTATTAGAGACTATTAAGCCCCTAGTATTGATGGTTATACTACTGTTTTCTTTAAGAAATCATGGGACATTATTGGAAATGATATCATAGCTGCAATTCAGAACTTCTTCACCTATGGGAATCTTCCTTCCCAACTTAATATCAATTCTCTCACCCTTATACCCAAAACCAGCAATGCTACTAGGGTAAGTGATTATCGTCATATTGCCTGTTGTGGTGTTTTATACAAAATCATTTCCAAAGTCTTAACTGCTAGATTGCAAACCTTAATGCCATACCCAATCAATCAAGCTCAATCAGATTTTGTCAAAGGCAGATATATTGGTGAAAATGTTCTACTAGCTGCTGAATTGGTTAGGAAATATTCCCAAAAACATATTTCCCCTAGATGTATGATCAAAATTGATATTAAAAAGGCCTATGATTTGGTCCACTGGGATTTTTTGCAGCAAGTCCTTCATGCATATGGCTTCCCTCTTCAAGTTGTTAGATGGATTATGGATTATGTCACCACTATTTCATATTCCCTTTATATAAATGGTGAGCTTACTAAACCTTTAAAAGCTCAGAGAGGTTTAAGGCAAGGAGACCCCCTTTCACCATATTTATTTGTACTGGTAGTAGAATATCTTACAATGTCTCTCAGACTTCTGTGGCAGAATAAGGATTTTAATGGTCACCCCAAATGTAAAGATTTGAAGATTATTAACCTTACTTTTGCAAATGATTTGCTCCTCTTTTGTAGGGGAAATTTGAAATCAGTCAATTGTCTCCTCAAGGTGATCCAAGACTTCTCTGATAGGTCTGGACTTCTTATACACCCTCAAAAAAGCAACATATATTTTGGGGGTGTTGATGCCAATACTAGATCTCACATCTTGCACCACACAAATTTCTCAGAGGGTACCTTCCCATTCTCATATCTAGGGGTGCCTTTTTCTTCTACAAGACTCACAACAGCCCAGTTACAAGGTTTAATTCACAAAATAGCAAAGAAACTCACAAGCTGGCATTCCCACCTATTAACTTATGCTATTAGAACACAACTCCTGAAATCTTTTATCTTCAGCTTCCAGCTCTACTGGTCTCAGATTTTTATACTGCCAAGGAAGCTGATTATGCAAATAGAAAGTATGTGTAGGCAGTTCCTATGGGCTGGGAAAATAAACTCATCAAGGAAAGCTTTAGTTGCTTGGAAACAGGTATGCTTACCTAAAAAGGAAGGAGGGCTTGACTTTATAGATATTTATCAATGAAATAGAGTAGCTGTGGGGAAACTCCTCTAGAACCTTTGCTGCAAGAAGGACACCCTCTGGGTCAAGTGGGTTCATTCCATCTACCTAGGCCCTCAATCTGTGTGGTTATTCAACTCAGTTCATAAATGCTCTTGGCACCTGCAGCAAATCCTCAAGTTAAGAGCTCACTTTCAGACTTTCTTCTCTAACTCTCAAGTTATGGATAAACTCATAAATCACGATGGATCTTAAAGTATAAAGCAAATGTATGATTTCACTAGGCCTCATGGGGATAAAGCTTGGTGGTGGACTATTCCTTAGTGTGGACTAGCAGCTCCTAAACACCAATTTATTACCTGGCTTGCTATTCACAACGTGTTGATGACCAAAGCAAGATTGAAACAAATGGACCTTATTGAAGACACTGAGTGCACTCTTTGCAAGACAGATCAGGTGGAGGATGTTGAGCATCTTATGTTTAAATGCCTATATAGCTAAGGTATTTGGATGAAAATCAGGAACTCCTTTCATAGAAGGGACCATGCTCAATCATGGGAGTCAGAATTGAGAATTTTAGCTAAAAAAACAAAATAGTGCAAAAGGAAGAAGGATGTACTTAGAGCTTTATTTGTCACTTTTACGAGCTTAGTTTGGCAAGAAAGGAATGCTAGAATTTTTAGGAACATTTCTAGACAATCTCATGAACTTCTTAAGACCATTTTTTTTAAGCTTCTAGTAGAATCTTTGCTGCTCCTTGTGGCAATAAGTATGAACACTGGAAAACTTGTATAGATTCCTTGGTGGTCTAGTCTAACTTGTACATACTTCCATTTTGGTAGTAATAAAATTACTTACTTACTTACCAAAAAAATAATAATAGGATTTATATTAGAATAAATGAAATAAAATAATTTAAGGCTTGTAAAAATTTGGAAAAGGGTAGAGAAGGTCTAGGGTTCAACCTTAGGCTGGCGGGAATAGGCAGCACCGGTAGTGATGCACGATGGCGGTGGCCAGAAAAAAAAGGAAGAAAAGGGTAAAAGTTGAGGGCTGGGAAAAAGAGTAAGAGAAAAAGGGTGGAAGCATGGGTGATTATGGTTGTATAGAGGGAGGGAAACAGAATAGGGTTGGTGGCGTAGCCAAAGGTGGCGGCGCACGGTGGCGGTGGTGGTGGCCAAATGGAGAAGAAGGAGAGAAAGAGAGGAGGAGAGGGAGGAAGAGGGGAAGAAAGGTAGGGGAAGGTAGAGGAGGGTCTACAGATGTTTTTGGGTGGTGTAAGAGGCAACGGAAGCAGCGGAAGTGGTGGCGGACGACGGGGAAAAAGGTGGCAGAGACAGAAAATAGGTTGATTGAGAAGAGAACTTTGCGCGATTGGGGTGGCTCATGCAGGAAGAATTGAGGAAGAAGGGTGGCTTAGTTAGCTAGAAGGCGGTGCAAGGATGAGTTGGGTAGGCAGAGAGGGCGGAAAAGTCTGCTGGAGACGGCGGGAACAGTGTCTGAAGGGGCAGCAGCGCAATGTCGGGAAAATCTAGGTAAGCGACCAAAACTTGATACTAGGCTCACACTGGGGGTATTTATAGGATTTAAATGAGAGAGTGATGTTAGTGGGAAGATGAGGGAATAGGGAAAGTGGGGTTAGTGTTCGCCGGTGGCAATAAAACTGGTGAAAACCAACTTCAGGGCAGGGGGTTATGCGCAGGAGAGAGAGAGAGAGAGAGAGAGGAAAAACGTGTGAGGAGTGGGAGAAAGTGGGCAGATAGGTGTGGTCGGTGAGTCAATGTGGAAGAGGGGGAGAAAATGGGCAGCGAACGTGCGTAGTCGCCAGTAGAATTTTTGGCTGGTGGCGGCGGTGCAGTTACAGGCTGATTAATGTTGGGGAAGGGAGGAAGAAGAAAGGAGGAAGAAAGGGGGTTGGACCGGGCGGTTCAGGGTAGAAAAGAAAGAAAAGAAAAGGGAGTAGACCGGTCTGGCACAATGAGCTAAAGTCTTTAAATAAAACGACGTGCTTCGATAGAAAAAGAAGGGAAGCACCACGTAAGAGGGGAAGGGAGGGGGAGTAGCTACGCAAGCTGGGCTACACGAAGAGAAAGGAAGGAGGGAGCAGACTAGGCCGTAGAAGAGGGTAAGCCCAACAGGGAAAAGGAGAGGAAAAAGAAAAAGAAGAAAAGAAAGAAAAGGGGAAAAAGGTAAAATAATTAGATTGGGTATTTAGATTAATTAAAATATTAGGGACATTTAAAAATAATAATATTTAAATAAAATAATATTCAAATCCCTTTTTAAGCTAAATTAGGATTTTTAAAAGGTTTTCCATAATTTCCATTTTAATTAGCAAAACATTCTAATTTTCTTTAATTAAATTATTTATAAAATTAATATTAATTTGAAACTATTTTCTCCTTTTTATTTTAAATAAAATAATGTATTTAATTAATTTCTATAATTAAATATTTAATAAGCTAAAATACCCAAATTTCTCCTAATTAAAATATTTATAAATTTCTTCTTGATTTGCCCTAATAAATTTCCTTTTATTTTAGTAAAAATAATTTATTTAAATAATTTTCCTAATAAAATCTTATTTAGATAGAATTTTTAAAATTAAATTTTTCAGGGCATTTCAATTATCCTAGGTATACTTATAGGTACAACATAATAAAATTCATAACATCACAGGTATACTTATAGGTACAGCATAATAAAATTCATAACATCACAGGTATGCTCACAGACATAATACCAACATAGGTAGGCACAAAGGCTACTACCGAAACCATAGGTAGGCACAGAGGCTGCTACTAAAACTACAAGTAGGCACGAAGGTTGTTACCGAAACCACAGAAAACTATAGGTAGACATAAAGGCTACTACTGAAACCATAGGCTACAGGTAGGCATGAAGGCTGCTATTGAACAATCCAGTAATCTAATAATCATTATTTCAATCAAATCATATTATTTCCATTTTTATTTACTTTCTTGAGGGGAGATCAATCAACCTAAAGACACAAAGGTACTTCAGTCATACCAGTGCAACAAGGTAACACATTATCCTATCGACTATCAACCCAAGGACGCAAAGGTACCCTATTTGCACTAGTACACAAAGGTAACTGAAATGCCTCAAAAATTCTAATTTTAAAAATTATATTTAAATAAGATTTTATTGAAAAAATTAATTATAATAAATTATTTTCATCAAAATAAAAGGAAATTGATTAGGACAAATCAAGAAGAAATTTATAAGTATTTTAATTAGGAGAAATTTTGGTATTTTAGCTAATTAAGGATTTTATTTTGAAAATTAATTAAATAAATTATTTTATTTAAAATACGAAGGATAAAATATTTTTAAATTAATATGAATTTTATAAATAATTTAATTGAAGAAAATTAGAGTGTTTTGCTAATTAAAATGAAATTTATGAAAAACCTTCCAAAAACCCCAAATTAGCCTAAAAGGGGATTTAAATATTATTTTATTTAAATATTACTATTTTTAAATATCCTAATTAATTTAATTAAGCCAACTCTCATATTTTTATTTTTTCCTTTTTCCTTTTTCCTTTCTTTTTCTTTCTATTTCTTTCTTTTCTTTTCTTTTCTTCCTTACCCCCCCCCCCGACCTAGGCCAGCCCAATGGCCTAGACCCCTCTCCCTTTTCCTTCCTTTCCTGTGGCTCGTTCTCTTTCTCATTCCTTCTCCTCCTGCCGCGGCCCGTTCCTTTCTTTTCTTCGGTGCAGCCCAGGAGCGAAACGCTGCTCCTCCTCCCTTATTCCCCCCTAAACGTCGAGTTTCAATTAAATTATGTTCCCCTCACTGCGCCGACCGGCCTAGTCTGCCTTTCTTTTCTTCCCTGAACCGTTGGTCTAGCCCCCCAACCTTCTTCTTCCTCCTTTCCCTTCGCACCTATAACTTCGCCGCCGAACGTCCTGAGGATTCTGCCATCGGCCACGCCCGATTTGACCAGCCACTTTCCCCTCTCTCCCTCACTGATTCAACAGCCACGTCGACCCAACCAACCCTCCCCTATTCTCGCACGATTTTCCCTCCTCCCTGGCCTACGCAACCACCCCTGCCGTTTTGAAATTCTACCGGCCAACCCTACCACTGGCGACCCTAACCTTACCTTCCCTATATTTTCGGCACTTCTCTGACTTCATCCACTTCATTTTCTCTATAAATACCCCCATAATCAGCAAGGGTCGAGCTTTTGATCCCTACCCAAAATTTCTCGACCTTGCCACCGCCGCCTCTTCAAAAACCATTTCTGCTGCCTCCAGCCAACTACTCCGCCCTCTCTTCACACCAAACTCATCCTTGCACCGCCCTCTAACTACCTAAACCTCCCTTATCCCTCAATTCTTCCTGTATAAGTCACCCCAACTGTGCAAAGTTTCCTTCCCGATCAGCCTTCCTTTTCACCTCCGCCACCCTTCAAACCACCATTAGCCACCACTATCGCTGCTTCCACTACTTCATTCACCTCCCATTATGTTTTGCAAACCCTCTTATACCTTCCCCTACCTTTCTTTTTCCTTTCCTCCCTCTCCTCCTTTCTTTCTCTTCTTCTTTCTCTTTCAGCCACTACCTGCGACGCCATGCGCCGCCACCTTCATTCTACTCCTCTCCACCTAGGCAACCCTAAATACCCCAACCCCCACCTTCATTCTCCCTATTTTATTCCCAGCCTTTGACTTTTCCCTTTTCTTCTCTTTTTCCTACCACCGCCGCCGCCGTGCACCACCGTCGATGCCGCATGTCACCACCAGCCTAACGTTGAACCCTAGACCCCCTCAACCCTTTTCACTATTTATACAAGCTTTATTTTATTTTATTTCATTTATTTGAATATATATACTATTATTATTATTATTATTATTATTATTATTATCATTATTACTATTACTATTATTATTGTTATTGTTTTTCTTATTATTTCTATTGAGGGCCGAAGCCCTATTATATTTTTATTTCAATTTTATCATTTTTATTCTTATGGTTGTTATTATCTTTATTATTAATATTAATATATTATTGTTGGTGTTGTTGTTGTTGTTGTTGTTGCTGTTGTTAATCTATTTCGAATTATTATTATTATTACAACTATTTTACTATTATTATTTTTATTATCATTATTATTGTTATGCGATTATTATTATTATTATTATTATTATTATTATTATTATTATTATTATTATTATTATTATTATTATTATTATCATTGTTGGTATTATTATTCTATATAGGGCTGAAACCCTATTGTACCTATTTTGAATTGTAGTAGTGGTATTATAAATATCAAGTCTTATTATTAATAATATTTTTATCATTAGCGTTTATTATTACTATTGGTGTTATTATTATCATTATTATTTAATAAGTTTATTATTATTCAATGTAAGGTCAAAACCCTACTTCATTTTATCTTTGATTATTATCATTATTATTATTACCATCATAATTATTATTATTATTGTAATATCATTATGGTTTTTATCATTTACATTATGTCAATTATTATTATTATGATTATTATGATTATTTATTATTGTTATTATCATTATTACTATTTTAGTAAATGGGCCAAAGCCCTTATTACACTATGTTTTTGAGTAATGCCCTTTTTATTATTATTTTTACTATTATTATTATTATTCTTATTAACATTATCATTGATATTATTTTTAGTATCTTTGCTATTATTATTTTTATTATTATTAGGGTAAAGTCTTCAACTTTATATTATCAGCTCTTATGATATTACTATTAATTCTTATATTTTTAACCAAATTTAGTAATTAGTTAATGGTTATTATTATTAATATTTTATTATTTTATCAAAAGCTTAGTCTTAGAATAAGTTTGTATTTAATAGTATTTTATCAGGAGGGAATCTTATTGTAGTTTTTCCCTTATATAGGTGAGACCAGTCAAAGCCCTAAGGAGGCGTAGGAGCATGCTCTAAGACCGGTGTCATTTTACGTAAGAGTGTTATTAAGGCCTTATGTGTGTTTATGTGCATTATATGCTTTGTATATTATACATCCTATAGTTATCATTATATTGATTTGATGTGTAGTATGGCGTGGAGTTGAAGTGTGTTCATGTGTTGTTAAATGGCATGTGTATTATGTATATGTGATGAAATATTGTAGTATGTGATGATTGGTTGGTGACCCTTTAGACATGCATGTGAGGATGTTAATGTGGTTTGTGGGGGAAAGGATAAAAAAGGAGGATGGGGAAAAAAGTTGACCAAGGAATGTGAGTTGAACTAAGTATTTTAATGATCCATGAGTGGAAGAGTAAAATGGGGAATTTATGGTTTCGTGAGGGAGAATCTAATCTATGGTGTTACATGGGAGAATCTAATTTATGGTTGTATATGGGAGAAGCTAATTTATGGTTTTGTATGGGAGAATCTAATTTATGGTTTCGTATGGGAGAATCTAATTTATATTTTTGTATGGAAGAATCTAACTATGGTTTTGTGTGGGAGAATCTAATCTATGGTGTAACATAGGAGAATCTAATAGATGTTTTGTATAGATTGAATTTAGGGTTTTGTATGGAGAAACCTTGGGTTTTGTGTGGATTGAATTTAGGGTTTTGTATGAAGGAATCTTGGGTTTTGCATGAAAGAATTTAGGGTTTTGTATGGCATATTTTATGGTGTTACATGGGAGAATCTAAACTAGGGTTTTGTAGGTTTGCATGGGTGAATCTAGGGTTTGTGTGGGAGTGTTAGGGTTTGCGTGAAAAAGTTTGAAGGTTTGCATGGGGAGGTTGGCATCTGCATGGGAGTAAAGCTTACGTATGAAAAGTTGACTTGGGATGTAAGGAAGGTAATAGAAGAGTTATTTGGGTGTTTGGAAGTTTTTGGTGAAAAATAGTACGTAGGACATTATAAGGGTATGGAGGAGACTGAGTTAGGGTTTGGAGTGATTAACTATGGGTTATTGTGATTAACTAGAGTTGGAGTGGCTAATTGTGGTTTGTTGTGATTAAATAGGATTTGGAATGGCTAATTGCAATTGTTATGGTTACATAGGGTTTGGAGTGATTAATTATGGTTTGTTGTGGTTAATTAGGGTTTGGAGAGGTTAACTAGGGTTTGGTGTGGTCAACTAGGGTTTGGATATGGCTAACTAGGGTTCAGTAGTAACATGTGTGTACTTGGGGAATGAAGTATGATAATGAATATGGGATCGATGGTTGTGAAAAATGGGGTGTCAAAATGAGTTGAGTTGTGTGAGGTGGAGTAGGACGGGCCACTTAGGCCTAAAGTAGGGTTTTGGTATAAAACCCTAGAGTGAAATGTAGAGTGGACTTGGAAGTGTAAGGTAGTGGGCCTTAACCAATATACTTAAGAGTTAGACTTCTAATGTGAGATAGGGTATGAAGGAAAGGTTGTTGGGCAAGTTAGGAGGTGCAGGGTTCTCATGATATGATACGGATCAGTTGGAGGATAAGTGTAAAGGGAGTGATTCATGCATGTCTAGGGTGAAAGCTTCTGAATAAGATACTTAAGACATTAATTAGTTAAAGTGGAAGATATTGAAACGGGTCCAGCCGATCCACCAGTTAGGAATAGTGGTTGGGGTTTTTACCCTATGTGTGATCGATCCACCAGTTATAATAGTGGTTAGGGCAAGATGCCCTATATGTGACCGATCCACCGATTATAATAGTGGGGGATCCTGAGCTCAATAAACACAAACCAGAGTTTTTGCTAAGGCACCTAAAAGATATTAATTACTTATAGTGGAATACTATGCAAGTCAGGAACTAAACTGATCCACCGGTAAGGAATAGTGGTTAGTGTTTTACCCTATGTGTGACCGATCCACTAGTTATAATAGTGGTTAGGGCATGGTGCCCTATATGTGACCGAGTTACCAATTATAATAGTGGGAGGTTCCTGTACTCGCGTGGATTTGATAAAAAGGCATGGTGTGAATTGATTTCTGACCAGAGATTAATTAAGTAATTAATCCAGACTATAAACGGGCCTTTATGTATGTACTTGAATGATTGTACGTTATTGTGTTATCATGATGATCTTTATGTTATTTTTATTATTCTGTATGGTTTATATGATTTTTGTGTTGGCCTTAGTGCACAGTTACTTTACTCAGTACATAGCGTACTGATCACCCTTTTCATGGATATTGCTCATTCCCATGAGTAGTAGGCCCTTCTAACTTTGTGCAGGTCGACGAGACATCTGGCGGAGCTGAGTGTTGAGCATATTTTTGGCTCCAAGTTCGAGAGTAGTGTGGCCGGATTCACTCTTCTTGTTATTTTGTCTTCTTCTACTATTTCTTTTGTACCGGATTTGCCCTCTTATGATTTATTACTTATATTGCGTATTTTAAATGAATCTTTTATCGGTTGTAAGCTTACTTCTCTTTTGGATATGAATTACAATTATTTATGTGTACTCTGATCTTTGGTGTTATGATCTTTCTAGTTCTTTCATGAATTCTTGATTTAAGTTTAATATTAATCATTTCTTAGCCTTAGCACTTAGTACTGAAACGGTAGAGAGAATCGGTGTGGTACTAAGTGTGGTGGTAACATTCCCATAATTCATAGGTTTTTAAATTTTAAATTCTTCTGCTTTAAAAAAAAGTAGTGAATTTTGGGGTGTTACAGTAACACACTACCCTACCGACAAGGACACCTAATCCATAAGTATGCATGCCTCATATTAGTCCGCAGAACATAATAGAGTAAGATGTAGAGCCTAACTGGGGCACTAAGGCACACTAGAAAAAATCCATAATATCAACCGTGGGTTAAACCATGTCCTCAAGGTAGCGACCCCTAAGGAGTCACTATTCCCGATCTCGAGGTCTTTTACTTTAAGTATTAATATTTTATTAAGGTGACCACGAAATCCATACAATACATATAAACTCCATTTCCCATACTTAACCGTTTTTGTTTATTTCCAATCATTCGAGACAACCATAATCAAGGTCAATATCGAGGCCAACATAAAAATATATTAAGGTCATCCTAAGCTCAATTATTCACATTTGGATACTTTAGGCTAAAAATGACCAAAATACCCCTAAGACCAAAATTCCCAAATTATCATTTATTTAAATACTAATTCCATTTTATTTATTAACTTGTCATGAAAAGGATAAAACACCATAACTAAATTACTTCTTACACGATTTACATTATTAGATATGTCAAATGACCATTTTTTCCTCATACATAATTTTGCACATAAAATCCATCCAAAACGCATACTCACATGCTCAACAACACCTAATACATATTAGACATGATTTTCAAGATAAATATCATAATACACAAAAATGACTAAATTACCCTTAGGGTACGCATCCATAATAATTATTACATAATTATATCTAAGCATGCTCAACATATTATTTTATACATAATTATCATATAAAGTATTATTCTATCATTAGAATCATTTTAATCATACTTTCGTACCCGACATAATTTACATTAGATAACATGTTCTTTTTACCCATTTTCATGATAATAATAATTAACATATAATTATAACATAACAAATCATATTTAACATATTTCATATACTGAAACCCTAATGTGATATCATACAATATTTATAATTTTATTAGGGTATAACGGTTACCTAAATTCCAGCAAAAATGTAAAAATAGCGATATCCGACTAAAGTTATCGGATCCTGCTAATCAACCTTTCGTACCAAAAAATAATACCGCAATTACCAAATTAATATCTATCAGGTAAATTAATAATAATAGTAATAAAATATTTATTTTTAAAAATTACTAAAATACCCTTACATTTAATATATATATACCAAAATATTATTAAAATCAAACACACTCACTCATGTTGCATGCACGCAACATGAGTAGTGCAAGAACCAGGGGAGAGCTGCAAGGTTGAGGTAAAGGGATGGGTGTAGGGTGGCAGCTGGTGGCAGGGAAGGTGGTGTTGCTGGTTGGTGGTTGGAGGTAGCTATAGGGCTGGTGGTGGCTGTTGGAGCTGCGGCTGTAGTAGGGGCAGCTGGTTGGATGCATATGTGGGTAGGGGAGAAGGCAGGGGTCTAGTGGTAGAGTTGCGGCTATTGGTGGCTAGGCTTGGTGGTGGTGGTTTGAATGGTAGAGGGTGGAGGCTAGGACAGTGAGCTGGTTAGCGAACGAAAGTGGAGGGGAGCAGGGGTTGGGGTGCAAAGGTAGTGAGGATGGGCTGGAGGGTTGGTGGTGGTTGGGGTGCTGGGGGCCGATGGTTACCAATGCTGGGGTTACATGAAATGGTTAGGGGAGGTTGGGAGTATGCGTGTATGTGCATACAGGGAGGCGTGAAGTGAGTTAGTGGAGGGTTGTTGCTGGGAGTCAGGAAGTGTAGAGGGAGATGGAGAAGTTGGTTGGGTGTTGTAGGGTGTTGGATGGTCGCTAGCTCGGGGCTAGGGAGATCAAACCAAAAGGAGCTAAGAGAAGAGAGGGAGTTGGGTGATGGGTGGTGCAGTCAGTGGTGGCTAGAAGGTTGTTGGCTCAGGGAGGCTGGGGAGGTTGAGCAAAATAGAGAGGGAGAAGGAGTCGGTTGGATTGTGTTGCTGGAAGGATAGGGGTTAGGCGACTGAAGCAAATAGGGCAAAGAAAGAGGAGTAGGGGCTGGAGTTAGTCGACAAAAATAAAGGAAAAGGAGGGTTAGATGGACAAGGGAAGGGAGGTGGATGGTTGGGCTTGGTTGAACAAAATGCAAGGAGGGGAGGGCTATGAGGGTGTTGCATGCGCATGATGTTGTGTCTATGTGTATATGTAAAATGCAGGGGGGCATATTTGGTTGGAGGCTCGGGGAATGGTGCGTGAGGCAGGAAGGGAGTTAGGAGGGGGTTGTTTGGTTGGAAAAAAATTGAAAAATATAGAGAGGGGAGTAGGGGCTGGGTGTTGTGATGGTTAGTGAAAAGGAAATGAGGAAATGTATATGTATATGCATATTAAATAGTGTTACGTGCGTGTGTGTGGGTGTGTGTATGTAGCGTGTAAATGCACATTATGCAGAGGGTGCAGCATGAGGTAAGGAGGTGAGGGAGATAGGGAGAGTGATTGTGGGAGGGAATTGGGGTAAGTAACGGTAACTTTAGTCAGGTAAAAATGGTACGATAAAGTAGGTAAATTTTATTTTATTTTTAGGTTTAATTTGGATAGGCTAGGGTACCGGGTAGAAAAATAATCTAGAAAAATTTATCTGAATTAGGATAGGTTTAAAAAGGGTTAGAAAGAGTAAAATAATCGGGAATAAATTTTAAAAAATTATTTTTAGATTACGGATCAAAAGATTATTAGTAAAATAATTTAGAATAATATTTACGGGTATAACTAGGATTAAATTAAATAATACAATTTCTATCAAAATTTTAATCTAATTATATTTACCCTTAAACCATCGTAATAATACAAATAATAATAATACTTTTAATATTGAACCTCTTAAAATAATAATTATAACTAATCATATGATTTTTAATTTTTAATTAAGGTTTTTTTTTAAATAGGGTATTACAGCATGCCTCTCCATTTCCCCATTTATTCATATGTTTAGGGGGAGATTCCCTTTAGGGTTTCACTATTGGTTTTTACTTTGCTTACAAGTTTTAACATTTCCAACCTTTTATCTTCACCTTTCATTGATGAAAAAAGGGAGAGAGAATCTAAAATTTAAATTAAAAGTGGTAAAATTAGTGAATGAAAAAAAATATGGTACAATTCTCGCTTACTTTATATTCACTATTTTTCAACATTTATATTTTTGCAACTTTTGTTTATCATCATCAAAAACAGGGATAGTATTTACCTCATAAGTCAAACAATGCCTTGCCTTTGTTTTGATGATAAAAAATGGGTTTAAAGAACTAATGTGTTTATTTAAGTATGTATGAACTATGATTGACAAACAAAGATACCAAATCAAACTTATCAAATAGTCTCTCAAGTGAAAACTTAAAAGAGCAATCAAGTCAAGTTTCAAATAAAAACAAAAGATTGTATGATGAAAACCAAGACTTGAGGTTTAAGCTAAGATTTGAGGTTTAATAATCATATTTCTAAGTCTTAGGTTTTCTAGTAAAGAGATAGGTTGAGAAATGCCACATTTTGATCAAAACTCTTTAAAAAAAATTTCAAACACTTAATTAACTTGAAATCACTTCATATGAATTCATGGTTGATCTTGATTTCTAAATCTTTCCATAGTATTTTAAAACCTATTTGGTTCCAATCAAACCTAGGCGATTGGTCTCAAGACCGATCGGTTTGTTTGGTTTGAACCAAGAGCATTAAGCGAGTACAGATTTGAGGGATCAAGTAGCGTAGCAAACTGATCAACTAGTTTAGACAAACTAATCTATTGGTTTAACTAGCATTCCATGGGTTTTCTTCTGTAGAAATCCATTTTTTTATATATATTTAATCTCATTGACTAGTTTTGTTAAACCAATGGACTCATTTAACTAACCAGTCCATAGGTTTCACTCTTATAGAAACCTATTTGTATCTATTTAAACACATTGATTGGTTTTTTTCAAACTGATCAATTGGTTTGCAACTGATTAACTAGTTTGAGTAAACCAATTAACTAGTCTAAAGGACACATAGACTATTTTAATAGACCATGGCACTATTTATATATGTTCATAGGACCAATTGAGTACAACACGAAACCGACTAAGTGGTTTTGATAAACCGATTGACCAGTTTATGTTACAGTAACTTTCCCATATTAGGTTTAAACATATTCAATCAGCCGGTTTGAAACACCAATCTACTGGTCATATAACCTATCAACTAGTTTTTCCAAACGATCGACCGGTGAGCATTAACTGATAATTTTTTGCTCATTAAGCGATACAACATTTTGGCCATTCCATGTCGAATGGCTAACTGATAAAGGTGAGATATATAAAGAAGCTCCCTCAACATTTATTACACAAGTTTTCAACTATATTTACTGTGAAATTAATCATATACTATTACAAATATTCAATTGCTCCTTAAACCTCTCACAACTTTCAGATTCTAAGTTTTTCATTGAAAATTGCTCATTGATCATTTCTCTTAGCTAGAGTTGGCCTACAATTTATTAAATATATTATTAAATCTAGCTATATTAAATCTCATCCAAATTTCTACACTTTCATATATTAATTTTTGGTGAGAATATGTTACAATCACAACCACCTTACAAAATTTATTACAAAAGGGTTAATCAGTCCTTGCTTATCATTAATGACATATTCTTGTTGAGAGCATAGAGAAAATAGATAGGTGAGGTTGTAAATCATCTCTTAGAAGTTCATTGAGATTGAAAGGATCATAAACTAAGAGAAAAGTGATTATCAATAAAAGCATGTCACTTATTGAAAACCTAAAAGGGAGAACCATTTGGTAGTAGATGTAGATAGTCATTTGCTCTTGAACCACTCTACATTGTGTGTAAATTTTTTATATGTCATTTCCATTCCATTAAGCCTTATTCACTCCTATAGAGTTCTTTCAAATGTATCAAGAGTCTTAAACAATCAATACTTATGCACATATTGAATATTTTGTATTAGGGTATACATAAATGTAGAGATGGAAATCATATGGATTTTATCCAAAGCTCGATGGATTTTATCCAAAAGATATGTAAATAGCTATGGATAAGGATATGAAAAAAAGTGACAAATATCCTCCAGGTTTGGGTATGGATACTGGTTAGAGATCCTTAAATCCTTACCCATCTTTATATCTGTACCCATACTTGCATTTGTTTACCTAATATAAAATTACTTTTTTACCCTTCATTTATATAACCTTCAATATATTTTCTAAGGATAAAATTGGAAATATAAGTAAACCCTAAAAACCTAAGTATCTAATTCTAATATTTAACAATTTTATTTTAAACCCAATGGCCTTTACCTAATGGATATGGATATGGACGAGGAAAAAATGCATGTCAAGTTTGGGTATAGATATAGTTATAGATTTTATTATCGAGTTTGGGTAATGGATAGGGGGCACTCCATCCATTTCCATCCCTATATAAATATGTTTCATTAGCAAGTAAACTCTCAACTTTCTTGCCAAAAGGATCGGTATGCATTTGTCATGAAACTAAAGTGGAAATGGTCCATGGGACTCCCTTAGCCCTATATCAGAAGGTTGTTAGCATATTAACTCCTATATTATTGCACACCCTCCTTACAATACCCCAAAATTTACTACTAAAATAAATTATTTTGCGAAAACATAAAATGAAGATAGTTGAGTGTTACTACCATAATCGATATGAGTCTGGCTTAGCGTACCATTCTTATATTTAGTATAAGGTAAAACATTTAAAACTATAAATAAGATAAGAAGAGAATAAGAGAAATTTCATAAATCTTAGATAAAATTTTGGAGAATAAACTATAAGCACAACATAAGAAAAAATACAACAAAAGTGATCCAATGGAACCAATAGTCCATTAGGTATCCACAAAAAAAAAGATAGATACTGAATATTATTAACTCTATGCCAAACCCCACTATATAAATCACTCCTCCATAGAAAGTGCTTTACGAACAACAAAACCATCAAAGCAATCCTCTATAACCTGCACATCAAAACGTAGGTATTTTGTTTATGGGAATGAGTAATACTCATAAAAAGAATGATTAATACTTGCGTATTGAGTAAGGTAATAATATAGTTATAAGAAAGGACATAAATAATACATAAGGTCACATGGAAGAATTAAACATTGTTATTATTTATAACATGAGATGACTTAAGATAGGAACCAAAATAGAGTTGTATAGCAGGTATGCTTATAACCGTCAATAGGAAGAGTAGAATGTAGGATCAACAACACGTTAGGTGTAAAAGCTCAATAGTGACAGCACAAGCCTTTTCAAGCCAGTAGAAGATTGACAAGGTCAGCAATAGCTCATCAAGACAAAAATAAGATATATAGGACAACACTAGCTCGATAAGAATAGTAAAAGCTTAGAAAGGACAACACAAGCTTGGCAAGAGCATTAAAAGCTCAGGAAGACTGATCGCGACTAAAGGAGATTAAAAAAACAAGTTGAGAGGAATTTGGATGGTCAACTAAGTCAAAAATGGTGGTTGTGGTTGGGATGGATGAATGAAGAATAAAGGGGTGGAGATGGAAGACTTAAGATGGTGTTTGGTAGGGTTAGATGCAAAGTAGAGTCATGGTTGGGAAAGTTTATAGACATGAAAATAACCAAGAAAGAAAGGAAGGAAAAGATTTCTGATGGCATAATAAGTGCTTGGGAATTTGAGGGAGTGGGGTTATAAAAGGGTTATGGCTTGCTGGAATGAGAGAGACAGCATGAGGAAACTGAGGTTAGTGGTAGTAATAGGTTGAGATGTAGAAAATAAGGGGAGAATAAATGGGGATGGGATTGTGGTGTGAAAATCACTTGAATGAAGGAGTGATAATGATGGAGTGAAGGATTAAATTTAATCAATCTTGCTGGTGTGAGTAACCAAACTGAGAGGAAGGTTTGGTTGGGGAAAAGTAATGGTTGTGTATGGAAGAAGAAATAAGAAAAAAATTAAAGAGAAAGAGAAGGGAAAAATGAAAAAGAAAAGGAAGAATTTTAGGGTTAAAGTTAGAATTAATTAATTAGAAAAAGGTTAATATACTAATCACCCAGAATTAAGATTAGATTAAATTTGGAGTATTACACTCAAACCTTATTATAAAAAAGGCAATAAGTTATCCACGGTCAAGAGTGCTCTATGAAGGTTTGTGCCATGACCCACAAATCATATACGTTTGACTATTGGAGAGCTACAATGATATTATCTAAAATACCTTATTTGTTTATTACATTAAACTAATTAGTTATTAATGTAATATTTTTCATTAACAAAATGAAAAGAAGGCTCGAAAGTGAATGTGAAAGAGAGATATTGTGCTTAGGAAGCCAAAAGGGGGAAATTATAAAGGAAATAAAGCCAAAATAGTGGCTTTAGTTGCCCCACCAGTGAGTCCATACCGACCAACGAAAGAGGCACACTATAAAGGAGAATCTATCAAATCAGGAAATTTGGTTACCCTATCTCAACCCTCAAAACCGCCACCAAATTTAGCTTTGTTGCATTTCTATGTAGAAAAGTACCTTAGTATCGATATGATTATGGTTGACCTTAAGAGTATATGGGGGTAAGTATGATGTATTCTATTGGGAAAGAGTTGATAGATGAAATATATTATTAAAAAAAGGATGTTGTCCATAATTATTATCATGTATGTTAAGTAAGTGTTATTTCATATATTATATCTTAGCTACAATACATTATTTTGGAACTTGCATGATATATCAATTAGTAATAAATATGTACGGTTATTGTTGTCCATGGTTCAATGGCTCAAAGGGATGAGAAGGAAGGGATGTTCGAATTGTTTGCATTTGCGTGCCCATAAATCCTATGCAACAGCCATATAATAAGTGATAGTTAGCATGTATCTAGAAAATCACTTCATAAAGGGAGGGTCAAACAAGTTTTAGTTTGTACATCATCTCTTCCCCGAACATTGTTCTTTCTCTATCATTCATCCTTCAAAAAATGGTGTCTATGTGTTTGATTCCATAAGGCATTATGAGGTACCTTTTATAGTAGCTCAAGCAACAATAAAGAAATTAATTGAGACATTAGTATAAAATGCAATTTATATGTGCACAATAAAAAATTAGGGGTGGGGTTGAAGATGTAGGGGAATATATGCATGGGTTTGGTTCGAGGATGGATAGTGTTTGCTACCTTTTCTGCCACTCCTAGTAATTCTTATTTGGATCGGCGTACTATTTTATTTTGTACCTGTTATTTGGAAAACAGGTATTTACTGCGCAGAAAATATTTGCACAGTGAATACCTATTTTACCCTCTACAGCATGCTAAGGCATCGGCAGTTTTTGTCGATGCACCAAAAAAATTTTTTTTTCAATTTCAGCCGAAATAAGTAAGTTAATATTCAGGCCATCGGCAATTATTGCCGAAACCAGGCCATTCCATCGGTAATAACTACCGATGCAGCATATATATATATATATATATATATATATATATATATTATTTTTTTAAAAAAAATTCGGCCGAAATATTTAAGTCAGTATTAAAAAAAAAATTGGTGCATTGGCAGTTTGTGCCGGTTCTTTGGCCTGGTTTCGGCAATAATTGCCGATCCCTTGGGCCGGTTTCGGTACAAATTGCCGAATTTATCGGCCAAAATTAAAATATATATATATATATGCTGCATCGGGAGTTATTACCGATGGCATGGCCTGGTTTCGGCAATAATTGCCGATATATTTCGGCCGAAATTTAAAAAAAAAATTTGGTGCATCGGCAGTGTTGGCCGATGTCTTGGCCTGCTTTCGGCAATAAGTGTCGATGGCCTGGGCCAGTTTCGGTAAAAATTGCCGAATATTATCCATAGTTTCGGCTAAAATCGCCGATGCTGATCGTGGTTTTCGATAAAAATCACCGATGCGAAGGTCACTTTCGGTATTTGTTTTCCGCGGAGTAAAAATACGTTTTCTATATAACAATACCCTTTTATTTTGGTGAAAAATATAGAGAAGATTCAAAAAGAAAGTGCCTATGAACTCCTATATATATATATACATACATATATATATATATATATATATATATATGAATATGTATAATAAGCAACGGTAAATCAAGATTAAGATAATGCAAATGTCAGGATTATTTCATCCTGCGCTTGAAGAATGGGGTATTGACTTCTGCTTGAAATTGAAATTCAGCCATAGAGTTCCATGCTGGATAGCCGTGGTGTTGGAATTGCAATCAAAGGTTTCAGTTTCTTCAAAACAATCCCAAACTTCTCTTCAAGATCTAGGTCTTCAGCACCATGTGGCAATTTCCAATCAAAAGCGTGTAATATGGAACCCAACAAGAGCATAGACGTCCTCTGAGCTAAGGGAAGACCGGGGCAACTCCTCCGGCCGGACCCAAATGGAATAAATTCAAGGTCATTGCCGATGTAATCTGATGATTGTTTGTTGGTATCCAGAAACCTTTCGGGTCGAAATTCTAAGGGATCTTCCCAGAGTTGCGGATCCCTGTGGATGGCATAAGCATTGATGAAAACCTGGCTTCCCTTTGGTATGCTGTAGCCTCCTACAGTGGTAGATGTGCTGGGGCAGTGTGGGACCAGGAGAACTACGGCCGGGTACAGTCGAAGTGTCTCCTTTATAATGGCCCCTAAGTACACTAGTTCTGAGAGGTGAGACTCTTCAACGAGGCTGTTCGCTCCAACAATAACCCTTAGCTCTTCCTGAGCCTTCTTCATCACCTCAGGGTGAAGGAGCAGTTCTGCCATGGTCCACTCGATTGTAGTTGCCGTTGTGTCAGTTCCTCCGATCACCAAGTCCTGTAACCAAGTGAAAAGAGCGATGCATGATCAGGTCGTTGAAGAGGCACCTCACCGGTGTTGAAATGTGATTCAAATAAATTCAGCTATTATTTAGGAAGACTTTATCAAAGTTAGTTATTTAGTTAAGCTATTATTCAGCATTGCGATTCTATCTTTCAATTAAACACTGATTTGATCCATGATTTTAGGCTGATTATTATACGTGAATCAGGGGGGTTAGTTTTATCTTTGAGGCAAGTATTTAATTGTGTAATCTGCACCTATTTTAAATTAAGAAGAATAGCATCTGATTTCTCCTACAATCGTATATACAATTTTAAGTCTTCTTCCTCTGTTATTCGTCTGTTATCCCAACAGTTTTGGTATCAGAGCTTTTCTGGGTTCGATCCAGGATAATCAAGTGAGGAGAGTGTGTGAGAAACACAAGGGAAACACAAGGGTTAAGAGAGCGTTGTTCAAAATGCAGAACAACAATTCAGGACAAAATGGGATCTCTCAATTACCAATTTTTAAGGGTGTGAACTATCATTTCTGGGATCTCAAAATGAAGACCTTGTTCAAGTCTCATGAGCTATGGAGTCTTGTGGAGGATGGCTTCGAAGATGATGGAACAAAGGAACCAGATCAGCAATTGAGAGAGAAAAGAAAGAAGGATGCAAAAGCTCTTTTCATGATCCAACAAGCACTGGATGATGAAATTTTTCCTCGAATTGCATCGGCCACAACAGCACACGATGCCTGGATGACATTGAAGCAGGAATACCTTGGTGACAAAAAGGTAATCACTGTAAGGCTTCAATCTTTGAGAAGGGAATTTGAAACCTCTCTTATGAAAGACAAGGAAACTGTGCAAGAATATCTTTCACGAGTTTCAAGTCTAGTTCATCAAATGAGATCTTATGGAGAAAAGATCAATGATGAACATGTTGTAGGCAAAGTTCTGAGGAGTCTTACAAAACAATATGATTATGTTGTGGCTGCTATAGAAGAATCAAAGGACATGGCAACCTATTCCTTTGATGAATTGATGGGATCTCTACAAGCTCATGAGGAAAGACTGAATAGGTCAAGTGAGAAGAAGGAGGAAAAGGCCTTCATGGGAAAGGATGAGTCCTCTAGTAAGGACAAGTCATGGCAGTCTAATGGAAGAGGAAGAGGAAGATGTGGATTCAGAGGAAGAGGTCGAGGCAGATCAGGGCAGTCAACTGAGGGGAGAGATCAACAATTTCAATCATACAAGAGCACAATCAAGTGCTACTATTGTAAAAAGGCAGGACACAAGGAAGCAAACTGTTGGAAGAAAAGCAAAGATCAAGGTGAGCAGAAAGGTGATCAAAAATCTAACTTTGTGGAGGAAGAGAAGTTGTTTCTGGCTACGAATCCAGGCAACTGTGATGGAAAAGAAATATGGTATGTGGACAGTGGATGTTCAAACCATATGTCAGGAGTAAGATCAATGTTCAAAGAACTTGATGAATCAAAGAAGAGCAAAGTAAGGCTTGGTGATGACAAGCAGATTGATGTCGAGGGAAGAGGCATAGTTGCAATGAAAACTGATCAAGACAACACCAAACTCCTGCATGATGTGCAGTATGTGCCACACTTAGCACATAATCTGTTGAGTGTTGGTCAGCTCCTGTGTTCTGGATACTCGGTCCTTTTTGAAGATGAAATCTGCTTCATAAAAGACAGGAAGACAAAGGAAATTGTGATGAAAATTCCTATGGGAAGAAATAAGGTATTTCCTCTTACATTGTCTGCAAAAGGAGAAGCAGCATTGTTAGTGAAAGGTGATGCAGATGCAAAGCTCTGGCACCTGAGGTATGGACATCTCAATGTTCAAGGTTTAAGGCTGCTGAATTCCAAAGAGTTGGTGAATGGGCTGCCAAAGATTGGAGAATTAGAATTGTGTGAAGGGTGCTTGTATGGAAAGCAGACCAAGAAATCATTTCCCAGCGGATCTGCTTGGAGAGCCAAGGAATGTCTTGAACTTCTACATGCTGACCTATGTGGGCCAATGCAAATAGAATCACTTGGAGGAAGTAAGTATTTCTTACTTATTACAGATGATTATAGCAGAATGAGTTGGGTGTACTTCTTAAAGACAAAGTCTGAAGCCTTTGAGAATTTTAAGAAATTCAAAGCACTAGTTGAGAAACAAACAGGTAGCTATGTGAAAGCATTAAGAACAGATCGTGGAGGAGAGTTTCTGTCCCAGGATTTCATCACATTCTGTGAGGAACGAGGAATAAGAAGAGAACTTACAGCACCCTATACTCCAGAACAGAATGGAGTTGCAGAAAGGAGAAACAGAACTGTTGTGGAGATGGCTAGGAGTATGTTGAAAGCAAAAGGGATGCCAAATGAACTCTGGGGTGAAGCTGTAGCTACTGCAGTATATATCCTCAATATATCTCCAACAAAAGCTGTCATGAATATGACACCATTTGAAGCATGGAGAGGGAAGAAACCTACTGTAAGTCATTTAAAAGTCTTTGGTTGTCTAGCTTATGTTCTAGTGAATTTAAGATCTAAGCTAGATGATAAATCTGAGAAAGGTGTGTTTGTTGGTTATTCATCTCAATCCAAAGCATATAGGATCTATAATCCTCTTAGTGGCAAGATAAGTGTTAGTAGAAATGTGGTGTTTAATGAGGATGCAGGATGGTGTTGGGATCAAGCTGAGAAAGAATCAAGCAAATTGAGAATTTTCTCCTATGAAAGCCCTGCAGATGAGCAGTTTGTGACAGCAGAAAATCAGCAGTCTCCAATCACTTCTCCAACACCAGTAACATCAGCAACAAGAGCAACACCAACATCACCAGCAACACCAGTACATAACAACTACTCCTCCTCAAGCTCAGCAAGTCAAAACTCCTCCCTATCAGGCAGCTACAGTGATTCCTCACCAAGAAGATTCAGGTCCTTAGCTGAGATATACAACAATTGTGACTTTGCATTGGTTGCAACTGAGCCCACAAACTTTGCTGAAGCAGTAAAGGAAGTAGAATGGCAAGCTGCAATGAAGACTGAAATGGAGTCCATCCAAAGGAACAACACATGGGAACTCACAGAAATTCCAGCAGGAAAGAATGTAATTGGAGTAAAATGGGTCTTCAGAACTAAGTTTAATACAGATGGAAGCATTCAGAAGCACAAGGCAAGATTAGTAGCAAAAGGATATGCACAGATAGAAGGAGAAGACTTTGAGGAGACATTCTCACCAGTTGCAAGGTTTGAAACTGTAAGGATTGTTCTTGCCTTAGCTGCACAACAGAATCTTCCAGTTTTCCAGTTTGATGTAAAGTCAGCATTCTTAAATGGAGATTTGCAAGAGGAAGTGTTTGTTGAGCAACCTCAAGGATTCATTAAAGAAGGAGAAGAGAACAAGGTATACAGGCTGCATAAGGCTTTGTATGGATTAAAGCAAGCTCCACGAGCCTGGTACAGTAAGATTGACACATTCTTTTTAAGGAATGAATTTGAAAGAAGTGACAATGAGCCAACTCTTTATGTCAAGAAGCCAGGTAAGAAGGAGTTTATTGTAGTATGTCTTTATGTTGATGACATTATCTACTTTAGCTCTTCTCAGAAATTGCTTAAGGAATTCAGATATGCAATGATGGAGGAATTTGAGATGACAGATTTGGGGGTCCTACAATACTTTCTTGGTCTAGAAGTGAAGCAAAGACAAGGAGGTATTTTTCTACATCAGAGAAAGTATGCTCAGGACTTGTTGAAGAAGTTTCAAATGGAGAAATGTGAAGCAGCAATTACTCCTATGAACACCAATGAAAAATTGCAGAGAAATGATGGAACAGAGAAGGCAAATGAGAAAGTATTCAGAAGTCTTGTAGGAGGCTTGAATTATCTCACACATACAAGGCCTGATATTGCTTATTGTGTGAGTGTAGTGTCAAGATATATGCACAATCCAACGAGACAACATCTAGGAGCTGCAAAGAGAATTCTGAGATATGTAGCAGGAACTATTGAGTATGGAATTTGGTATGAAAAAGCTGAAGGAAGCAAGCTGATTGGGCATACAGACAGTGATTGGGCTGGATGTATTGATGATAGGAAGAGCACCTCAGGATCAGTGTTCACTCTGGGATCAGGTGCAATTACTTGGAGCTCAAAGAAGCAAGATACAGTGGCCTTATCATCATCAGAAGCAGAATATGTGGCTGCAGGATCAGCTGGTAGGCAAGCACTGTGGCTGAGAAAGCTGTTGACAGATTTGTGTTGTGCACAAGAGGAAGCTACTGAGCTATGGTGTGATAACAAGTCAACCATTGCAATGACAAAGAATCCTGCATTTCATGCAAGAACAAAGCACATTGATGTGCAGCACCACTTCATAAGAAAGCTTGTGTCCGAGGAGAAAGTTGTGTTGAAGTTTTGTGGAACAAATGATCAAAGTGCAGATTTGTTCACCAAAGCTTTAAGTCAAGCCAAGCATCATTTCTTCATGGAGAAGATTGGCATGAGAAAATTTGAATCAAGGGGAGGTGTTGAAATGTGATTCAAATAAATTCAGCTATTATTTAGGAAGACTTTATCAAAGTTAGTTATTTAGTTAAGCTATTATTCAGCATTGCGATTCTATCTTTCAATTAAACACTGATTTGATCCATGATTTTAGGCTGATTATTATACGTGAATCAGGGGGGTTAGTTTTATCTTTGAGGCAAGTATTTAATTGTGTAATCTGCACCTATTTTAAATTAAGAAGAATAGCATCTGATTTCTCCTACAATCGTATATACAATTTTAAGTCTTCTTCCTCTGTTATTCGTCTGTTATCCCAACAACCGGCCCATTAATTATATAAATTGTGAGTACATACTACGTTGGTCGTTGGATTAGTGTATTAGTACAAGCAAGCAAGCAAGCCGATTGTGCCGTACAAAAAGTGTCCGTCCATTTGAATGAATTAGATGTTAGGCAAGCCGAAAGACAAGACGCAGGACGACACGCCCGAGGGCATAATTATAAGGGGTGGGTGGGTATCGTCTCTGGAGTCTGACTGCGGTGGCCGGTGAGCGAAATAAAAAGAAAGAAAAGAAAACACACACTCTACGGACTAGCTAACTAGAGACAGCGGGTTGGCAAGACATACCATGAACATCCCTTTCACATGGGCTAGAGACAGATACTTGTCGTCGTCGTCTTCTTGGTCCTCAAGCTTTTTCATAAGAAGGTGCAAAAAATCATTCTTCTTCTCATCGCCATGACCATCGATAATTCTATTACGTCTCTTCTTATAGTACTCATCTATGACCGAATCGAGGATCTTCTCTATCCAAGCCGCTGCCTTTTTCATCCTCTTCTCGACCCCTTGTATGTCAAACCTAGCAAGCACAGGACAGAAATCTGAAATATTTGGCTCGCCCAAGCAACGTCTAAATTCCGCTACCACCTCACAGAATTCAGCATCAACGTCTCTTCTCTTCGCACCCTTCACCGTGTCACCCCACAACATGCTCATAACAACGTTAACAAGAGTTACAAGAGCCATTTCACCGATATCAATTGCCTTATCCCTCCCATCATACAACTTACCCAACGTTTCCTTGACGTGTTGCCTCCTTAGATGAGAGCTGGCATCAAGGCTTGCTTTACTCATCATCTCATTCACAAATAACTTCCTCAATTTGCGCCACACAGGACCATAGCTCGAGAAAGCAATATCATGTCCTCCACACGCGGCTATTAGAGCAGCGATAGACGGATCACGATTGGCAAAAACCTGATCTTGATCTCTTAACACCTCTTTTACTAGCGCTGGTGAGCTAAGAACGACACACAGCCTGTTCCCTAGCCTCACCTTGAAGATGGGCCCGTAGATGGAAGATAGCCTTGTGAAGGTGTGGTGCAGGTTACGGCCGAGGAAAGGTAAGTATCCAAGAAGTGGTAAGCCGATAGGACCAGGAGGAAGAGGTGCGCTGGCCCAGCTTTTTTGCCTCAGGAGTGTGTAAACAAAGCAAACAAGAACAAATATTAATGCACCCAGGACATTGAGAATAGCAAGGGAAGACTCAGAGCTGGTCTTCATAGCCTCCCACCAGCACGTCTTCCACTTGTTGCTTATGAAAGGGAGCTTTATCTTTTATGTATGATAATAACTAAAGACCACAGAATAATTGGTGCTCAGCGGCTATACGAAGATAAGAGGATTAGCACGATGAAGGGCATGTTTGTTTGTGTTGTGGGTATACAAATATATAGGGGGAGAAAACTTGTATACAAGGTAATATAGGACGCAAAGAGAAGAGGGGGCATTAATTGAGAGTCACACACACGAGACTGGATAAGGAAGAATATTCAGGTTACTCCGGCTGACCGTAATTCTACGTACACAATTTTTGGAATCATATCTAAAGTGCATTAATGAACCTATTTTTCATGAGATGGACGATAGTGAATTTGGTTAGGACAACGAGTACAAATTAGAAATATCTTATTGTTGGATTGATGGCATAGTGTCACGGTTTTTTAGATTTGTTTAGATTTTTAGATTTATTTCATTTATTTTAGGATTTTTAAATTTATTTATTATGCAAGATTTAGTGTTTAAGAGTTTAGGGTTTATTCAATTTATTTTAGACTTTTAAGATTTATTTATGATTTAGTGCTTAACATTAATCCCATTTATTTTAGATTTTTTTAATTTTTTTTATAGTTTAGAATTTATTCCACTTATTTTAGGCTTTTAAGTTTATTTAGGATAAGATTTAGGATTTAGAGTTTATTTCAATTATTTTAAATTTTTATATTTGTTTAGGACTTAGATTTATTTTATTTATTGTAGGTTTATTTAATCTATATATATATATATATATATATATAAATAGATTTATCTAGCAGACAATATACAGACAAATTTTTCCAACTAAACTATATCTATTATTACTAATCATAAATTACTGCTACCATATATTATTCCTAATTCTTGTTATTCTTTTCCTGCATATTAATTGAATTGCTGGACTATTCATCTCTTGCATATTAATATGTAAATAATTAATACATAAAAGTGCATATTCATTTGTTTCACATACATATATCCATTAATACAATGCAACTATTCATCTCCTATGTGCAGCAAACGCATATAACTATTCATTTGTTGTACATATGTCGAAAAACTAATTTTAATAAAGTATTAATCAAATATTTTCTAATCAAATATTTTTTTTAATTAATTACCTAAACATATGCAGTCAACTATTAATTTTCTATGTATTAATTGAATTTTTAAATTATTCATATCCTACATATTAATATATAAATAATTAATACACCAAATAAAGTGCATAATCCAGTCAACCAACACATATGCATCTACTGCTATTAATACAATGCAACTAGCAAATACATATAACTAATTTTAATAAAGTATTATTTTTTTCTTTTTTTAATAATAATAATAATTGTTTATAATAATAATTCTATTATTTATTATTAATAATATGACTATTATTATTTATATAACTATAATAATTATAACTATTAATATAATTCATACTAATATAATTATTTATATAATTTTGATAATTACTATTATCATAATTTATAATATAATAATGATAATTATTATGATAATAATGAATATTAATATAATCGATTATTACTATTATGAATATTATCATGATTAATAATATAATTATTATTAAAAAAACTAATAATAGAATGACAACATTGGTTATTATATAAAAACAAAGTTGTTTGGTAAACAATATACAGAAAAAAAAAATTTCGTCTAAACTATACCTATTATTACTAATCATATATTATCATTGTCATATATTATTACTAATTAATAAGGTCAAATAAATGATAAAATACTCCTGCGTATTAATAGATTTGTCAAACTATTCATCTTCTACGCTGCATAACAATAAAATGATATTCATCTCCTGTGTATTAATTGAGATATTCATCTGTTGCACATATGTGGAACAACACATATTATTCAAGAATTTTCTTAATTAATTATCTAAAAATATGCAGCAAACTATTCATCTCCTGCATATTAATTGAGTTGTAAAACTACTGAATATATGAATATAACTATTCATCTGCTGCACATATGTCGAACAACACTTATTAATCAAGTATTTTCTTAATTAATTACTTAAACATATGCAGCTAACTATTCATCTCCTGCATATTAATTGAATTGTCAAACTAATGAACATATGAATGTAACTATTCATCTCATGCAAACAGCAAATTCATATAACTATTTATCTTCTTTCATTAATATAGCACAACTATTCATATCTTACATGCAACAAATGCATATAACTATTCATCTGTTGCACATATGTCGAACAATACAAATTAATCAAGTATTAATTAAGTATTTTATTAATTAATTACTTGAACATATACAGCCAACTATTCATCTCCTGTATATTAATTAAATTGTTAAACTATTTATCTCTTATATAATAATATATAAATAATTAATACACCACCCGTGCATTTCACTGGGAAATGTAACTAGTATATATAAAAATAGAGTTGTCTGGCAGACAATATACAAATAAATTTTCCCGCCTAAACTATATTATTACTAATCATAAATTACTGATGCTATATATTATTGTTAATTATTGTTATTGCTAATTAATAAGATGGAATAATTAATATAACGATTTATTAATATAATGCGACTATTCATCTCCTATATGCATTAAGTGTATATAACTATTCATTTGCTGCACATATGTCAAACAATTAATTTTAATAAAGTATTAACTATATATTTTCTAATCAAATATTTTCTTAATTAATTATCCGAACATATCCAAAAAACTATTCATTTCCTGCGTATTAATTGAATTATTGGACTATTCATCTCTTGCATATTAATATATAAATAATTAATGCACCAAAGTGCATATTCATTTGCTTCACATGCATATATCCATTAATACAATGCGACTATTTATCTCCTATGTACATTAAATGCATATAACTATTCATTTATTGTACATATGTCGAACAACTAATTTTAATAAAGTATTAATCAAATATTTTCTAATCAAATATTTTTTTAATTAATTACCTAAACATATGCCGTCAACTATTAATTTCCTGTGTATTATTAAATTGTCAAACTATTTATATCCTACATATTAATATATAAATAATTGATAAATAATTAATGCATCAAATAAAATGCATAAACCAGTCGACCAACACATATTCATCTGCTGCCATTTATACAATGCAACTAGCAATACATATAACTAATTTTAATGAAGTATTATTTTTTTTCTTTTTTTTTAATGTTAGATCAACATCAATCAAATATGATGATGATGATGATGATGATGATGATGATGATGATGATAATAATAATAATAATAATAATTTTATTATTTATTATTAATAATATGACTATTATTATTAATATAACTATAATAATTATAACTATTAATATAATTAATACTAATATAATTAATTATATAATTTTGATAATTACTATTATCATAATTTATAATATTATAATGATAATTATTATTATGATAATAATGAATATTAATATCATTGATTATTACTATTATGAATATTATCATGATTAATAATATAATTATTATTAAAAAACTAATAACAGAACGACAACATTGGTTATTATATAAAACAAAGTTGTTTGGCAGACAATATACAGACAAATTTTTCCGCCTAAACTATACCTATTATTACTAATCATATATATTATCACTGCCATATATTATTACTAATTAATAAGGTCAAATAAATAATGAAATACTCCTACATATTAATTGATTTGTCAAACTATTCACCTCCTACGCTACATAACAACAAAATGATATTCATCTCCTGTGTATTAATTGAGATATTCATCTATTGCACATACATCGAACAACACGTATTAATCAAGAATTTTCTTAATTAATTATCTAAAAATATGCAACCAACTATTCATCTCCTACGTATTAATTGAGTTTTAAAACTACTGAATATATGAATGTAACTATTCATCTGCTGCACATATGTCGAACAACACTTATTAATCAAGTATTTTCTTAATTAATTACTTGAACATATGCAGTTAACTATTCATCTCCTGTATATTAATTGAATTGTCAAACTAATGAACATATAAATACAACTATTCATCTTATACAAATAGTAAATTCATATAACTATTCATCTTCTGTCATTAATACAGTACAACTATTCATATCCTACATGCAACAAATGCATATAACTATTCATTTGTTGCACATATATCGAACAATACATATTAATCAAGTATTAATTAAGTATTTTATTAATTAATTACTTGAACATACACAGCTAACTATTCATCTCCTACATATTAATTAAATTGTTAAACTATTCATCTCTTATATAATAATATATAAATAATTAATACACTACATGTGCATTGCACGGGGAAATGTAACTAGTTTGTTTAAAGATTCTTCATCTCTATACATCATACAAAAATTTGAGTTTATAAAGTTGTGTAAGATCATGTTGATGATCTTCGCTAAATTAAAAAGTACTCTAGATGTAGGTGCACTTAAAAAAAGGTGGTGTAGACACTTAATATTTATAATAAATAATAGTCCCTTCTTTTAAAAAGAATTTATTTTAATAATTTACATATTTTTATATGAAAATAAATATACCAATAATATTATAATACTTTCATTTATTGAAAAATAATAAAATAATTAATGTATAGAAGGAGGAAAAAGGAAAAAGTGTAAACATGAAAATGAAAAATAGACACTTATTTTTCTATAACAACATTTTTAAATAAAAATTTCAACCTTAAATGAATTTTTTTTTCAAAACTAATGGAGTTGTAGTGGTAATAATAAAAATTGGTAAGATATAGTAGTCAATTTTTACGACGATAATTAAATTGAATGAAATTATATTCGAAAGAATTATCGAGAATATTTATAGCACTTTACTACCTTGAGCGTGCACCACCTACTCCCGCCATTAGCACTTTTTGTGATTGCTCACTACACAAGGAAAAGATGCTCCACATATGGCCTTTTTTCCCTTGATCGACGGTTAAAACTTTCCTACAAATGTATTGTATAGGTGGTTTCTATATATATATATATATATAACCAGTAGTAAATTAAAATTAAGATAATGCAAATATCAGAATTATTGCATCCTACGCTTGAAGAATGGGAAATTAACTTTAGCTTGAAATTGAAATTCAGCCATATAGTTCCATACCGTATGGCCTTGGTGTCAGAATTGCAATCAAAGGTTTCAGTTTTTTCAAAACATTCCCAAACTTCTCTTCAAGATCTATGTCTGAAGCATCATGAGGCAATTTCCAATCAAAAGCGTGCAGTATGGAACCCAACAAGAGCATAGCCCTCCTCTGAGCTAAGGGAAAACCGGGGCAACTCCTTCTGCCGGACCCAAATGGAATAAATTTAAGGTCATTGCCGATGTAACTTGCTGATTTGTTGTTGGTATCCATAAACCTTTCGGGTTGAAATTCTAAGGGCTCTTACCAAAGTTGCGGATCCCTATGCATGGCATAAGTATTGATGAAAACCTAGCTTCCCTTTGGTATGTCATAGCCTCCTACGATGGTAGATGTGCTGGGGCAATGTGGGATCGGGAGAACCATGGACTGGTGCAGCCGAAGTGTCTCCTTTATAATGCCCCCTAAGTACTTTAGTTTTGAGAGGAGAGACTCTTCAACAAGATTGTTCGCCCCAACAATATATCTTAGCTCTTCCTAAGCCTTCTTCATCACCTCAGGGTAAAGGAGCAGTTCTGCCATGGTCCACTCGATTGTTGTTGTCGCTGTGTCTGTTCCTCTTATCACCACGTCCTTTCACCAAGTGAGCAAGAGCGATGCATGATAAGGTTGTTGAAGAGGCACCGCACCGGCCCATTAATTATATAAATTATAAGCATATAGTACGTTGGATTAACATATTAGTACAGGCAGGTGAACCGATTGTACCGTACAAGAAGTGTCTCTGTCCAAGTGAATTAGATGTTAGGCAAGCCAAAAGACAAAACGAAGGACAGCATACACGCCCAAGTGCATAATTTTAAGGGTTGGGGGTAATCATCTCTAGAGTCTAACTGTGGTAAGTGAAATAAAAAGAAAGAAAGAAAACACACTGTCATGGTCCGTGACTTTCTCCAAGCATCTAGCAAATGAGCCATGCAAATATGGGTGCTCCCTGGTTGCTTGATGGTTGCTAATGTCGATATTATGTCTCAGGTATGACTCGGTGTCCCCCGTATGCATCTCTTTTGTGTTATTATTGTGGGATGTTGCACATATTCGGCATGGTGCTCAGCTGTATGGGATGTTGGATGCTGGCCTCGCCAGGGGCGCTGGGGACGAAACCTCTAAGCACGTGACAAGTGGTATTAGAGCCTCTCATTGCCCATGTCGGTCAGCAAGCATTTTACCGTGTTGTTGGCTGTACCTCGAAGGAGTGTGGGTAGGTCGTTGGTGTTAGGCACGTTGTGGGACGACCAACTTCGAAGGAGTGAAGCCAAGAGGTCGTGAGTGCCACACGGGTCCATTGACAAGGGGTGTTCGTGGATGTGGTTTGATGTGGGATCCAAGCCATTGAAATGAGTTACTGAGGGCAGCGCGATGAGGCAATCTCGGGCACGCATGGATTGTCGCTGCAATGGGGTCAGATATGTCACAATAGATATGTTGAGTATGAGATGTTGGTTGGACTACGAGCCTTGCGGGGCAACGTATGGTATTTGCACGATGTTTTCCCAATATGGGGTGAGCGTTGAAGGAGTGTTGCGAGGATAGCCCTTGGATGCAGGGAAGCAATGTTGGGACCCCTCTGTGGTGTAAACGAGGGCGTTTGCAATTTTGGTTGGGGGAGAATGTCACGGTCTGTGACTTGCCCCAAGCATCTAGCAAATGAGCCATGCAAATATGGGTGCTCCCTGATTGCTTAATAGTTGCTAATGTCGATATTATGTCTCAGGTATGACTCAATGTCCCTCGTATGCATCTCTTTTGTGTTATTATCGTGGGATGTTGCGATTATTCAGCATAGTACTCAGCTGTATGGGATGCTGGATGCTGGCCTCGCTAGGGGCGCTAGGGCCAAAACCTCTGAGCACGTGACAACACGCTCTAGGGACTAGCTGGCTAGAGACATCGAGTTGACAAGACATACCAAGAACGTCCCTTTTAGGTGGGCTAGAGACAGAGACTTGTCATCGTCGTCGTCGTCTTGGTCCTCAAGATTTCTCATTACAAGGTGCAAAAAATCATTCATCTTCTCATCACCATGACCATTGATAATTCTATCACGTCTCCTCTTATAGTACTCATCTATGACCGAATCGAAAATCTTCTGAGTCCAACCCGCTAACTTTTTCATCCTCTTCTCGTGCCCTTGTATGTCAAACCTGGAAAGCATGGGATAGAAATCTAAAATATTTGGCTCGCCCAAGCAAGCCATTAGTTTCGCTACCACCTCACAGAATTTAGCATCAATGTCTCTCCTCGTCGCACCCTTCACCCTATCGCTCCACACCATGCTCATAGCAATGTTAACAAGAGTTATGAGTACCATTTCACCAATATCAATTGCCTTATCCCTCCCATCATATAATTTAACCAACGTTCCCCTGACTTGTTGCCTCCTTAGATGAGAGCTGGCATCAAGGCTTACTTTACTTATCATCTCATTTACAAATAACTTCCTCAATTGGTGTCACTCAAGATCGTAGCTTGTGAAAGAAACATCATGTCCTCCACACGTGGCTATTAAAGCAGCGATAGACAGATCACAATTAGAAACAAAAATCGATCTTGATCTCTTACCACCTCTTTCACTAACACTGGTGAGCTATGAATAACACATAGCTTGTTCCCTAGCCTCACCTTAAAGATGGATCCATAGATGGAAGATACCCTTGTGAAGGTGTGGTGCAGGTTACGGCTGAGGAAAGCTAAGTATCCAAGAAGTGGTAAGCTGAAAGGATCAGGAGGAAGAGGATCACTAGCCCTGCTTTTTTGCCTCAGGAGTATGTAAACGAAGCAAACAAGAGAAAATATTAATACTCCCACGACATTGAGAATAACAGGGGAACACTCGGAGCTGGTGTTCATAGCCTCCCACCAACACGTCTTCCACATGTTGGTTATGAATGGCAACATTATCTTTTATGTATGATAATAACTAAAGACCATAGAATAGCTAGTTCTTAGCGGCTATACAAATATAAGAGGATGAGCACGATGAAAGGCTTGTTTATTTGCATTGTAGATATACAAATATATAGAGGGAGAAAACTTGTGTACAAGGTAATATAGGACGCAATGAGAAGAGGGAGCATTAATTGAAAGCGAGGCACACGAGACTAGATGGGGATAAACTTTTAGGTTACTCCATTCTCCATAATTCTACATTCACAAAATTTTTGAAATCATATCTAAAGTGTGTTAGTGAGCCTATTATTTTATAAGGGCAACACCAGTGAATCTGGTTAGGGTAATGAGTACAAATAAGAAATATCTAATTGTTGGGTTGATAGCATAGTGTCACGAGTCGTAACTTGATCCAAACATTGTGCGAAATAGCCATGCAAAGAGAGGTGCTCTATGGATACCTAGTAGTTGTTAATGTTGATATTATATTGTAGGTATGAATCCTTACTTCTCCTATACATCTCTTTGTTCTATTATTTTTAGATGTTACGCATATTCGGAATGGTACTCAATTGTGTTGGATGTTGGATACTTGTCTCACTAGGAGCGTTGGGGTCAAAATATTTAAGTACGTCACAAATGGTATCATAGCAACTCATTAGCTATGCTAGTTAACAAGTATTATGTCGTGTATTTGGGTGTTCGCCAAGGGATTGCAGGTAGCCTATTTATTAGAGGCACATTGGGGGACAACCAAATTCGTAGGGGTGAAGCTAAGGGTTCATGAGTGTTGTATGGGTCCATTAACAAGAAGTGTTGGTGGACATGATTTGGTGTGGGATCCAAACCATTAAAATGAGTTGTTGGGAACGTGTGACGAGACGATATTGAGCAAACATTTTTAAGTTGTTGCAATGAGGTTAGACATGTTGCAACAAATTATGTTGAGTATGAGATTTTGGTTAGATTTTGAGCCTTGCAAGGCAACATATGGTGTTTGTGTGGCACTTTTCTAACATTAGATGAGCGTTGATGGGCTGTTAGGGAGACAATGCAAGAAACACAAAGAAGCGATGTTGGGATCTCTCTATGGTGTGAACGAGGGCTTTTGTGATTTTAAGTGGGGGAGATTGTCCAAAAATGTGACTTGCCACAAGTATCTTACAAAAAAATCATGTGAATATAGTTACTCCTTAGATTCCTAGCAGTTGCTAATATTGATAGTTTGTATTAGGCATGACTTAGTGTCCTTCCTATACATCTCTTTGTATTGTTATTGTGGGATGTTGTGCATATTTAACATGGTGCTCAACTTTATTAGATATTGGAGTTTGGCCTCGCTAGGGATGCTATGGTCAAAACATCAAACCCGCTCTAACACCAATGGACATGTCCTAACTCTTCTTGTAGAGTCTCGTGTGGTATTTACTTGTATGAGGCTAAGTTAAATTAACCTAACCAAAATTAATGGCAAGATAAGAGTATGAGTAGTATGAAACACACGAGAATTGTAAAGGAAGAATATGTGCATTATAAGAAAATGTGTTTAAAGGTAGAGAGCTTATAACACTTGAGTGTTCTTAGATGATGGGAGCTTATGGGGTGCACCTCTATTTATTGTTGAGTTCCCCTTAGTCTCAATCTGTAAAGAGAATGTTCTAGAATTTCCGCATGATATGATATAAGTCTAGATATTTCTCTTTTATATTATTCTACTATCCTTACAAGCAAAGATAAAAATGAATTAATTCAAAGGAGAAATCGACGAAAATAAGAAATCAAGCAAAGAACACATCAAGAAATATTGAAGTAAGGGAAGAAAAGTTGGAAATGAAGCAAAGAAACCAAGAGAAGTTGTGCTGAATTTTTAATGGAAGAAGAGTGAAAGAGCAAAGAGCACGGTACCCCCGTGTTTCCTAAACGCGGGCCGTGTTAAAATCTCAGTTCTTTTTCAGAGTCCAGAATTTGGCAGAGAATTTAGAGAAAAACACAGACAACGTTTTTCTTAAATTTTGTAACCGCTCATACAACCTTTTTCTAATATATTCTCTATCAATTCAAGGTTAAAAAAAATCAGTTTTGAGGATTCGAAACAATTGAATGTGCTCTCTTTCTCTATTCCCTCTAGAAAATACATGTACTTCACAATTCCAACTTCCTTTATCTTTCTTGTATTCTATTGAACAATTGACGGTCTGTAATTTAAGTGATAAGTTCATCTCTATTTCTTTCTCAATTGCAAGTTCTACATTTTGATTGAATGCAAGTGAAGTTTCTGCAATTGCATTTTTATTTTTCTTGCTTTTAGTGTGTTGTTGCTATTATTAGATGTTATTTGTATTAATTACAAGTTATTGCATGTAATAGTGTGATGTTACAATTATGCAAATGTTAGAGTAAATAAAACAGGGTAGGATGATTTGAGGATAGAATTATGTTTCAAATATAACAATACAATTTGAAGGTTTGATTCTATATGAAATTTAATTGAATTAATGGATGGAATTGAATGATTTCGTATCATAGATTAATAATTTAAACTAATTAGATTGATCACCTATTTGGTTTAGAACTTAATCTCCGCTAAAATAACATAATTAATCCGTAATTGTTAATTAACGTGTCTAGAGTAGCAAAAAGGTTAATTGTTAATCTTTTTCATTAATTTGTATAATTGTATAATCCGAGCTTATGTGGTTATGGTTGTAGTTGACTGATTTCCATTTGTAATGCTGCCATTAATTAAATCTAGTGTTCATAACCTAGGTTATTAAATGGTTAGGTCATAAATTGATAACTTATTCAATTTATTAAAATTGAGAGAAAGTAAAGAGATGAGTTATTATAAGTTTCTAAAGGTCAACATTAAATTATTTAGAATTATCCTTTTTCCATAAGTATTTGATACCTTAATTCCATAATCAATCCATTCATATCCTCATTCATCAATTAGAGAGCAAAGTTGACTATAGTATAGAATTAGTAATAAAATTAATGAAATTGTGTAACCGAGGTTTTAACATCAATTACAAAATTATTGATTAAACACCATTCCTTGTGGGTTCGACTCCTTCTTACCATTTACTATGTAATTTGGAATTAGGATTTATGTATTAAATTATTTGTGTATACGACAGCGCATCATCTACCACAGCCCCTCCTAGCATGTGATACCCTTTACCGCAACACCATCCTAGCTTGCATTAACTTCTACTGTAACCCCTCCTACACCACCCCTTGACCTTTCCTTCTCCTCACTATATCCCTTCTTCTAGCCTCATCCAACACCATATCGCAACCTCCATCCCTCTTGCACCTTCCCTCCTCGACTATGCATGTTTCCCTACACTCGTGCCTTACCATTCAAACCTCCATCGTCTAAATCAGCACCACCTGCTCCTTTTTCCTTCCACCCTACCTTCATGCACGGTCGCCACCCTACATCACCCTCAACCACAATCCCTCCTCTTCTTATTACTATTCCCCATCCAGGCCATCCAAACCCCTCATACACAACTCATGCTGCCCATAAAGTGTGAGGTTTAATTGTTGCCTTTCTTTTCTTAATAAGGTTATTTTAGTAATTTAAGTTTATAAATATGTTAATATAAATTATTATTTTATTTTTAAAAAATTAATATGATTAATGTGGTATTATTTTTAGGTATAAAGTTTGATTAGCGAAGCTTAACAATTTTAATAGGATATTGATAAATTATGCTTTAGTTAGAAAGCATGTAACTCTTATACTTTAATAAAGTGATAAGTGTTACATGATAACACATTGTGGTTTTTATGTATAAAATATGTTAAGCACGATTCATTACCTTATAATTATGTGCTTACATCTATTAGTATGAAAATCAAAAAAGAAAAAAGGAACATTTTATCTTATGTAAAATATTGTGGGTATGAAAGTATAATTAAAAGGAATTTAATGTCGGCCAAAGAATATGTATGACATATACGTGTAAAATAATAGGTTGGGTATGCTTAGATAAATTTATAGTATAATTATCATTGTTGTGTGCCTTAGGGGCAATTTAGTCATTTTAAGTGTCTTATGCTATTTATTCTAGAAATCATGTTTAATATGTATTAGTTATTGTCAAGCATAGGAATTTGTGATTTTGGATGAAACAAAAGTGCACGCTAGGGTTTTACGTGCATAATCATGCATAAGAGTAAAATAGTCATTTGACATGTCTAATAACTTCATAGTGTGATAGATTATTTAATTATGGTATTTTAGCCTTTTCAGGATAAATTAATAAATAAAATAAAATTAGTATTTAAAATAGATGATGATTTGGTAATTACGGCCTCAAAGGTATTTTGGTCATTTTTTTCTTAATGCATCTAAATATGAATAATTGACCCTAGGATAGCTTTAGCATAATGTATTTAATGGTAACCTTGGTATTGACATTGTCTATGGCTATCTTGAATAAATGAGAAATGAGTAAAAATATAGTTAAGTAAAAAAAATTAATCTATGTAATTAATATGCAATTTAGTGATCACCTTAAAAAACACTAATAATTAAAGTGAAAGACCTCAAGATCTATAATGGTGGCTCTTTAAGGGTCACTCCCTTAAAAACGTGGTTTAACCCATAGTTGATTATGGATTTTTATTGGTGTGCCTTAATGCCCTAGCTAGGTCGTACATATTATTTTATTTAGCACTGCGAACTTATATAGGGTATGTATACTTATAGAGTATGTGTCATTGTCGGTAGGATATTGTGCTACCTTCATGTGCCAATGCGACCAAAGAACCTTAGTGTCCTTAGGTTGATAGTTGATAGGATACTGTGTTGTCTTGGTGCATTAGTATGACCAGAGTACCTTAGTATCTCCAGATTAATATGATCTCCCCTTGATTAAATAAAAATAAAAATGATTATTATTGGATAATTGGATTGGTCGGTGGCAAGTTTTTTTTATCTGTATTTCGGTAGTAGCCTTTGTGCATATTTGTGGATCGATAATGGCCTTTGTGCCTATCTATGATGTTATGGGTTTCTATTGGTCTTATGGTTGTGAGCCTACTTGTGATGCTATGGAATTTATTAGTTTTGAAAATGAGATATGTGACACTTTATGATTGTTAATGTTGACGTTGTTTATAATCATACTTCAAATAGCATCCCTTGGATATTCAATTGGTCAGTATTGGTATGTTTTAGATAAACGAGCATGAGAAGTATGTGACATTGGTGGTATTTAGTTATCTGGTATGATTATTGTATTCCGATTATTGCATATATATTTCGATGTTTTATACCATGTATTGCTGTGATGTCTTCTATGTGCATGTTCCATGTGGGTTTTTTATATTAATTATGTATAATGGATTACTAAGTATCGTTATAGTGAATGATTCCTTTTAGTGGACCCTTGCCTATTCAATGGGCAGTGGTCGTTGTAGGTCAATTTGCGAGTTCAGTCCAAAGCCAATAGTTCGGGTTAAGAGCTTAAACTATTCGATGTCATTTTTGTTATCTTGATTCTAGTTGTTCTTGGACTCTTATGTATCTCTGTACTTCTCTCATTTGAGTTTTAAAATCACTGATGTTGTTTATTTTCTAACTGATATCAATTAGTTTCTTCTCTCTAATATGAATCTTGTAATTGGGTTATTAATTTAAGCAAAGTAATGATTTTTTATCCTTAGCATTTGGTATAAAAATGGTAAAGGAAACTGAACTTGTATCAAGTATGGCGGTAACACCCTACATTCTTATTTGTTTTAACTTCTGTAATCAATATTTTAAATGAAATTTTCAAATCCTAAAAATGGGGGTGTTACATTAAGGGTTAATGATTTAGGGTTAAAGGTTTAGGGGTTAATGGTGTGGGTAGGGCTATAAATGAGCTGAGCCAGTTCGGTATTCGGCTCAACTCGGCTCGTTAAAAGCTCGGTTCGGCTCGTTCATTTAGTTAAACGAGCCTAAAAGTAAGGCTCGGACTCAGTTTGTTTATTAAACGAGCCGAGCCCGAGCTCGAAAAAACTCGGCTCGGTTCAGTTTTTGGCTTTAGCTCGTGAGCTCAACTCGGCTCGTTAAAAGCTCGGTCCGGCTCATTCGTTTAGTTAAACGAGTCAAGCCCAAACATTATTTTAGGCTTGTTTAGTTAAACGAGCCGAGCCGAATACCCCTAGGCTTGGGTGTGGGATTAAGGTTTAGGGTTAAGGGCCAAGGGTTTTGGGGTTAAGGGAGTTAGTAGATGAGTCGCTAGGTTGAGGCAAGGATGGACGGATGACTCATACATGTGTGTGGATTGTCAACAAATAAGTTACTTGTTAGAGGCGATGTTCAACAAATGACTCACACATTAGGCTAGAGTTTTGATGGATAAGTTGCCCGTTTGGGAAAGAATTTGACAGATGAACCATGCGAGTGGATGAGGGTGCATAGGGTAAGTCACCCATTGATAGGATTAGCTTATGGGCAAACCTTTTGCCACCACATCAATTTGTCTCAACCTCCATTGTTACTTATCAAAGCTCCAATTTCGAGTAAAAACTACTACCCATCAACTAATCTAAGTTTGATTTATTCCTACAAATACAAATTTTAACTAAATAACAACTTAAATACGAAAATGGAAGCAATATATCTTACATTTTCTTATCCTCCAAAAATAAGAAAGTTAAACAAAAAAAAAATTAACAAAACCTATACTTCGTGTTGGAATCTTATTTAAAATATGATATCTTCTATTGATGAAAGAGTTGAGATACGGGAAGAAGAGTTGAGATGAAAAGAGAGGATAGAAAATCGGAGGGAGTATTGGAGGGGTAAAAATATAAGAAGAGTAAAAATGAATATGGAGAAAAAAAATTAGAAAGTATACGAACATGTTTAATAAAATGAGTGTAAAATGAGAGTTAGTACCTACGTCTCTCTCTCTCTTCGGTTTCCCGAAATCTGCCAACAGCAACTCCACCGATTTCGGCCGCTTCTGCCGCACCGCGCGCCTATAAAACCCTCACAAGAAGAGCCCCTCTGTTTGAAAGAGTTTGATCGACTTTCAAATCACTCCGAAAAGCACGAATTTTCTGCAATGCAGAATCAACCAGAACCCTAAATCTTGAATCACTTTAAGATTTTGCTCCAGATTGATCAAAAAGAGTCAGTCGCTGCCCAGCAACCCCATAGAGTTAGAGCGCCAGCGAGATGTCGCATCTGAAGCCTATGGTCCATCTCGGCGACGACATACCATCAACGCCGGGGAAAACCAAGATAGAAAAGTGTCCGTACCGTCCGCGGTGGTACTTCCCGCACTCTAAGTATGCACTACTTGTAGCTTGGTTTGTCTTCGCATTCTTTTTAATCTACGTGTTGCTCGTCTCCTTTCCTTCATCTACTACGCCTTCAGACGACATCGACCGCCTTGAGCGAGGGAACCCAGATGGCGCATGGGGTGGTCCTGAATGGGAGAAACGCGTCCGCCAATCAGCGATGGTCCGCCATGACCGCCAGAAAAAAGGCCTTTGCGTCTTGGTCACCGGTGCCGCCGGCTTTGTCGGTACCCATGTTTCGATTGCACTCAAGAAGCGCGGTGACGGAGTGCTGGGTCTCGATAATTTCAACAATTACTATGATCCCGCGCTGAAGCGGTTTCGCCAGAACCAATTGAAGCGTTCCGGCGTATACGTTGTTGAAGGGGACATCAATGATTCAGCATTGCTCAATAAGCTGTTTGATGTGGTGGCTTTTACTCACGTTCTGCACCTTGCTGCTCAAGCTGGAGTGAGGTATGCTATGAAAGATCCCTACTCTTATATTCATAGTAATGTTGCCGGTCTTGTTAATCTGCTTGAAGTGTGTAAATCTGCTGACCCGCAGCCTGCAATCGTGTGGGCATCGAGTAGTTCTGTTTATGGATTGAATTCTAAGGTGCCATTTTCAGAAAAAGATAGGACCGATCAGCCTGCGAGCTTATATGCCGCGACAAAAAAGGCTGGTGAAGAAATCACACATACTTATAATCACATTTATGGCCTGTCAATTACTGGCTTGAGGTTCTTTACTGTGTATGGTCCATGGGGCAGACCAGATATGGCTTATTTCTTCTTCACAAAGGACATACTGAAGGGAAAAAAGATTACAATCTATGAAGCCCCCGGTAATGGGTTTGTTGCTAGGGATTTTACCTTCATTGATGATGTTGTGAAAGGGTGTCTTGGGGCGCTGGATACTGCTAGGAAGAGTACTGGGAGTGGCGGGAAGAAGAAAGGGGCTGCACAGTTTAGGATTATTAATCTGGGCAACACCTCGCCTGTGAGTGTCAATGATCTGGTGAATATATTGGAAAAGCTGCTGAAGAAGAAGGCTGATAAGAGGATTGTGCCGATGCCCAGGAATGGGGATGTTCCATACACTCACGCCAATATAACATTGGCTCAAAAAGAGTTCGGTTATAAGCCTACTACCGATTTGCAGACAGGGTTGAAGAAGTTTGTTAATTGGTATTTGGATCACTATCCAGGCTCAAAGAAGAAGAGTTCTTGGTGATTTCAGCCTCACCACGCCGGTTAGCCTACTTTTTTAAAATTCTTCACGTTTATTGGCTTTGGCTGCAGTTTGTGTCATAAAAGGAGGGACTCTTTCTTGTGAGAAATGGACTCTGCTTCAGTAGTTGGGGTTGCACGGTTTTTGCATGGGATTCCCAATTGTATCAGTGAAAACTGCTCGTATATTTCATTGTTCTCCACCACAAATCGCTTTGTTCTTTTAGAGTAGTAGAAAGTGAGTAACTAGCCTTAGTAATTGTAAAGTCTGTGACTGAGACTATAAAAGAATGCTGTTCGTGCACCCGAAGCATTTGAATAATGGCATGAGTTCATCAGTCCTTAATTTTGTTGTCTTTGTGTCAGAAAAATCAAGCTGCACGGCCTATGATTTTGTACAGTTCTCTTGGTTTATATTCTTTTTTAAGTACTTGGAAGAAAGCCAGCAATGTTCTCTGCCGACCTTTCAATGGATTATCCAGGACCATTGCTGATTTAGTGATTATATGATTATGCTCATTACACATGCCATTTCAAGGGACCTGTCCAGGATATGTAATCTTCTTCATGGTTCATTGCGTTCATTTCAGATGTTTGATTCCTTTTGTTGATGTGTTTTTTAATTTATAGAAAGCTCGATGCCTAAACCAAGTCATCAGGTTCAATTGCAGCTTTGTTGGCCCAATATGATCCGCACTGGAGGTGGCAATCGGGTCGGGTTGTAGCGGGTCGAGTTATTTCGGTTTATTTGTCTTTTGCGGATCAATTGTGGGTTAGGTTCAAGTTGGATTCGAGTTATTGTCATGTTTGGGTCGGGTCAATTACATGGTAGGCATTGCAATTCCGGGTTGTTTTGGGTTAATTTGTTGCGTCGGGACGGGTTCGGGTTAAGCAAATTCGGATTCGGGTTAATTCGGGTTATTTCGGGTTAACTTGACCGGTAGGATTAGGTTGGGTTGGGTTAGCTCTAGATCATTTTCTAGTTAACTAGACTGGGTGGGTTCAGGTCATTTCATGTAATGTCACGGGTTGGTCCCGTTGGGTTTGAATTGTTTCGGATCAACTTGATGGATTGGGTCATTATGTGCAATTTGAATGGTTGAATTCAAGTATTAACGACTTGATAGGACGGGTCGGATCGGGTAGAATTTTTATGGGTTGAGTCAAATTTGGGTCTAGATGATCTTAATTCATTCATATAATATAAGGTTAAAATTATAAAAGATGAAAATAAGTAAAATGGGAAAAAAAAGATATAAAGATATTCTTGTATATTTGAATTGAATATTTAAATCTAAATTATCATAATGAGTGAGTCTAATGAATTTTATGATATGTTTAATATAGCAATTAATAATAAGGTTTTATTTTTCTTATCTTATAGCCAAATGATATTAGATTGGCATTAGTCAAATGACTCATATCCAATAATAGACTAGTATTCATATAATAATAATAATAATAATAACAACAATATTGAATTTTAATTTAGATAATATTAATACTTATAACATCATATATGATATGGTGGAATTAGAAAATTTAGATTCTAAAACCATGGTAAAATATTATAATATTACATTAAGAAGAAAACCATACAAAAAGATTTAATCTCACTTGAAAATTATTGAAGAATATTGCTCCTAAAATCTAAACTATCTATAACTATATTCACGAATATTAAGTATATGTATATTCATGTGTTAATAATACAACTATACATACTTATACATATTTATCTAAATTCTCCTAATTTACACTTTTTTCACATTAGCGAAGTTAGTATATTTTTATTTACTAGCTTTCTAATAATAATAAATCAATTAGGATCTATTTTTGCATTTACAAATATAAAAGTAAGTTAAATTCGACACAGTTTAAACTTAAAATCAAGGTCTATCAACTATCTATGTAATTTCTATTTGGCATTTTTTACATTTTGATATGTTAAGAAGTAATAATGATATATATTGTTCATACAGTATAATATATCAATATAAATGTATAACATTAACAATTGTATTATCTCACTTTTTTTTTGTTGATCAATAAATTCTTTTTAATTTGAGTCTAATGTAGGATATCCGTACTACTCCATACGACATATGAGTATTTTAAAATAAATAAAAGTATTATAGTTCAAATATTTGATTACATAAAAAATATATAATTTTATAAAATAAAGGTGATCATAATATGATTGTACAATATATAATTATCATTTATTACATTGTAAATATTAGAGATAATCATAAAATTACTAATATAAATAAATAAAATAAGAATATTAGATTCGCATTAGTTTTACAAGTAAATAATAAAGATATTTATAAAGTTTAACAAGGAAAAAAAATACATGATTCAATCTAACAAAGAAATAGGTTAAAAGACTAAAAATTAACTACAAAGTTCAAAATGATAATTAAAAGATCACCACAGTTTAATAAAAGATAATTATATTCATGGTTTTAACAAAAATAAGTATAATTTCTATTACATAGAACTTAAATGCTTCACAATTCAATGCACATAAAGTTAAAATTATAGAAGATGAAAATGAGAGAAATGAGCCACAAAAAAAAAGGATATAAATATATTATTGTATATTTGAATTAAATATTTAAATCTAAATTCTCATAATGAATGAGCCCAATGAAGTTTATGGTGTGTTTGATATATCGATTAACAATAAGGTCCTATTTTTCTTATCTTATATCCAAATGATATTAGATTGGTATGAGTCAGATGACTTAGAGCTAGATCCAATAATAGACTAGTATCTATACAATTATACTAATAATAGGATTAATAGTAATAGCATATTAGATTTTAATTTAGATAATATCAATACTTATAAGATCATATATGATATACCGGGATTAGAAAATTTAGATTCTAAAACTATGGTAAAATATTAAAATATTACATTAAGAAGAAAATCATACATAAAGGTTTAATCTCACTTAAAAATTATTGAAGAGTATTGCTCCCAAAATCTAAATTATCTATAACGATATTCATGAATATTAAGTATATGTATATTCATGTGTTAATAATAGAACTATACATACTTATCTATATTTATCTAAATTCTCCTAATTTACGCTGTTTTCACATCAATGAAGTCAGTGTATTTCTATTTAGTAATTTTATAATAATAATAATAAATCAATTAGGATCTATTTTTGCATTTACGAATATAAAAGTAAGTTAAATTCGACACGGTTTAAACTTCAAACCAAGGTCCATCAACTATCTGTCTAATATCTCTTTGGCATTTTTTTAATATTTTGATATGTTAAGAAAGATATATATTATTCATACAGTATAATTATCATTTATTTAATTACTTAAAATATTTGATTACTTAAAAAAGTATAATTTTATAAAATAAAGACGATCATAATATAACTATACAATGTATAATTATCATTTATTATATTTTAGATAATTTATAAAAAAAGAATTATAAACGGTCCAGTCAAACTAGAACCGCCCCTCTCCCAATCCTTTTTTCTTTCTTCTTCTCTTCTCTCTTTCTTTTCTCTTCTTCTACGCTGAAACTCTAAAACCCCGACCCTCGAGTCCCGACCTACTCTACTCCCCTTTCTCCTTCGTAGCCCGGCACCTCCATCACACCACAGCCACCGCTTTACCACACCACAGCTGTGCCATGCCACCACAACCTCCACACCCCTTTACTCCTCGTCGTGGTCGACAAAAGAACGTAGCAGCAGCAACTAGATGTAACGACCAGAAGAACTGACACCGTCGTCCGGCCACCTCCGGTGCACCTGACCACCGATGATGCTCCAGCAACCTTTATCCCCTCCAATTTCGTAACAATTCGTTTGGTATAATTATCTTAAAACCTAACTATTATTTTGATTAATTTTTTTGTGAATTAGCTTATAATAAGCTAAATTGGTTATTGAATTATGTATATATATGTTGTATGAGTGATTTGGAGTGGTTATCTCCAATATATATGGTTGAATTGTAAAAATTGGATTTTTAACCCGATTATGTTCGAATTTCTCGAATTCGTCCAATTAAGCTATTTTTAATAAATTTATTATGTTTTAATAAATATTTTATTTTTTTTATAGTTATTGCTTGTTGGTTTACATATTAACAATATGAATCTTTAAATTTTGAGATTGAAATAATTCTTTTTATGTTTTAAAATTATAGTAATTGATCTTGATGAGGAAGAATATAAATCAAATAATCAAGCTCCAGCTATAGCTTCAAATCTAGTTATGAATGAAGCTCCAATCAACATAGATGATGATGCTTAATTATCAATTGTAAAAGTTCTCAGCAAACGGAAGAGATACTCTAATGTTTTGGACAACTTTGATCAATTTAAAGATAAAGAGGGAAGACAACAAGCTCTATGTAAGTACTATAAAAAAGGCAAAGTATAGGAGTGAAGCTAGATGTGGTACTTTTAATGCCTTAAGGCACCTACAAGCTTGTGAAGAATACAAAAAAATGACTCCACCGGATACATTGACATCTAAATCTAGTGAGGTTTCATTTGCTCCAAAAGTTTATCATGAGATTTTAGTTGAGGCAATTTTGAGGCATGGATAGTCATTCTCATATGTTGAACATTTGGGAGTTAGGAAACTTCATCAATATCTTAATCACCTTATCAAACCTTTGTCTAGAAACATTATTAAGAAAGTTTGCCTAGAAAAGCATGTTGACTTAAAAATTAAAATCAAACACACTATTGATGCAATGTCTACCAAGGTTTGTTTGATTGTGATATATGGACGGCTTGCACTTTTCGTGGGTATCTCGGTCTAACAGCTCATTATATAGACAATGATTGGAAGTTGAATTGCAAAGTGTTGAGTTTTTTCCATTGCCTTCCTCCCCACACCAGTCTTAAAATCTGTAAATTCTTGTATGTATTGCTTAAAGAGTGGGGTATTAAGAAGAAAGAATTCGCTATGACAATGGATAATGCATCTAATATGAACAACATGATTAGTCACTTGAAACCCACATCGCTTCAAAACTTGGTATGTGACAGAAAAATACTGCCACATCAGATGTTCAACTCATATCCTTAATTTGATAGTGAGGGAAGGTTGAAAATAATTGAAAGATGTGTGATCAAAATTAGAGATAATTTGAAGCATATAGATGCTTCAGAAGGTAGGATAAACCAGTTTTATGATTATGCTACAAAATTGAATTTATCAATTTTTGGGATGTTGTGGCTAGATGTTGCAATAAGATGGAATTCTACATATATTATACTTTGCAGAGCATTAGATTATCATCCTATTTTGGATTTCTTTGGTAATGTTGAAGCTAATTATAAGCTTAGAATTTTGCAGAATGAGTGGAGTAAAGTGAAAAAGATTTGTGAGTTGTTTTTACCTTTCTATGAAATTACCTATATATTTTCTAAATATGAGTATCCTGTTGCCAACTTGTATTTTCTTAATGTTTGAAGGATTGAATTGCGATTGGAGAAGGCAATGGTCTGTGATGATAATGATATCAGTAGAATGGGACTATAAATGATGCAAAAATTTGATAAGTATTGGTCACACTACAATGCCATTCTTGGTTTTGCAGTAATTTTGGATCCACGTTATAAGTTTGACGTTGTAAAGTTTGTCTTAGTCAAACTGTACGGTAATGAGAAGAGTACAGAGTTCACCAATGAAGTATATGTCAAATTTGTCGAACTATACAAACACTATATATATCATTATCCTAATGCTCCAAATTCATTTGATCAAAGGACACTATTAATAGAGAATTGAATAGAGAAAATGATGAAATTGAGGTAAATCGAGCTATACCCCACCAAATATTTTTTTTTATCTTCATTACATGTTTATTTTTGTTATTACTAATTTCTGCTTACATCAAATCTAATTATTTTTTTCTTTTGTTTACAATTTAGGATTTTGATGCTTATACTTCTGTTGGAGGTAAAGGTAAAAGATGTAAAAGCAAATTTAAGGTGTATATCAAAAGTCGGCGATTGGATCATAAAATTTCACTTGGTGTGCTCCACATTTGTAAAAATAACTTTAAGAGTTCTACAATTATTTCTACTATGGCTAAAGATATCATTTCAATTCCTATTACTATTGTTGCATCTGAGTCAACTTTTAGCATGGGTGGTAGAATTTTAAATAAGTGGAGTTCATTGTTGTCATAAATGTTGATGCTCTAGTAACTACTCATAGTTGGTTATATGAATATGATGGTAACAACATTAGTTGTTATGAATTTAAATATTTTTATTTGATAATTTTTTAATCAATGAATCTTGAAGATAATAAGATAATATTTATTTTTTTGGTATTTACAGAAATAGAAGAAGAAGGTATTTCTATGAGCCATCAAAGTTAAGCAGTAACAATGATGAAATTGATTGAGGAGCTTCAAAAATAGTGGTAACATTTCATATGCTTTTGCTTGTAAACATTGGCAATTGTTATTTTTCATAGGCGAGGAATTCAATTTTTATTCAATCATGCTATTTGTTCATTATGTTGCAGATTTACCATACTTGGATAATCTTTATGTTGTTGGCCAACTAATGCCTACTAGTGTTGTTTTATTGCACCTATTAGCGTTGTGTTACAACCTAAAAGTGGCATATTGTGGGATTGCTACTCTTACTCTATTGCCTTGTTAGTTTTTCTAACATACTGTATATAGTGGACGTTTCGTCCGGAAATTGTACTAGTTTGTAGGTGGCGTGTATGTTTGTGCTTTGAAGGTCATTTTGATATATATATATATATATATATTTTATCTATATGGCCTATAGGTTGTAAACTATAGATTTATAAATTATGCATAAAGTATAGATGTTAGCAAAGAATTTCCTGGATCTTCTAATTTTGTTAAGTTATCGTTGGACATGGCTATTACTTGTTAGATTTTATGCGTGATAATAGACACTACTATACTCTTATATTAAGAGCTTATTCAAATAGGTGGATGTAATGGAAGATCTTTTGGAAATTATTTTACGGGCTTGCAGATGGATATTTGCCTTTTTTATTTTAATTTTTAGTTTGTCAATAATATATCTTATTTGTTAAGGAAGATGTTGGAAAATTTTAGAAGATATTGTCATTTTCTAGGTTAAATGAGTTTGCTCATACATAAATTATTTTATTTTATATAAAAATATGGAGTAATGATCAAAATGGTTCAAATAACAGATTGATACTTGTTAGTTATTAACTTGTTATACATATCAAGGATGATAAAATTAGAGGAATGATGTTATTTTACACCATAAGTAATAACATATAATATAATAAATCAATAATTTGCTAGTTGAGTTGAAATGCCCCAAAAATTTCTAATTTTAAAAATTATATTTAAATAAGATTTTATTTTAAAATTTTATAAAATAAATTATGTTTATTAAAATAAAAAGAAAATTAATTAGGACAAATCAAGAAGGAATTTATAAGTATTTTAATTAGGAGAAATTTGGGTATTTTAGCTAATTAAGGATTTTATTTTAGAAATTAATAAAATAAATTATTATATTTAAAGTAAGAAGGATAAAATAGTTTTAAATTAATATTAATTTTATAAATAATTTAATTGAAGAAAATTATGGTGTTTTGCTAAGTAAAATGGAATTTATGGAAAATCCTCTAAAAATCCTAATTTAACCTAAAAAGAGGATTTAAATATTATTTTATTCAAATATTATTATCCTAAATATTCAGATTAATTTAATTGGCCCTAACCTAATTATTTTTCTCTTTTCCTTTTCCCTTTTCCTTTTTCTTTCTTCCTTTTTCTTTCTTTTTCTTTCTTTTTCTTTCTTCTTCTTTTGTTTTTCTTTTTCCTTACCTTCCCCGACCTGGGCCAGCTCGCGGCCCAAGTCCCCTCCCTCCTTCCTTTCTCCTTCGGCCCAGCCCAACCGCACAGCCACCTCTTCCTCCTTCCTTATCCCAACGCTACGTTTTGTTTTTCCTTCCCTTTGGATGCCGCGTTTCATTTAACGCACCCTTCCCCTGGTCGCGCCCGATTTTCCTGACTCCCTTTCTTTTCTCTTCTTTTCCCAAACCGCTAGGCCCAGAACCCCCTTCTTCTTCTTCCCGAGCCCTCCCCCAATGCCGACCTTCGACCTACAACCTCCTCCGCCCTGCCCTAGTTTTTCACCGGCAATCTCGCCCATTTTGACCGACCGTTCTCCTTCCTCTCTCTTTCCCCTAACTCTCTGGCCCTTCTTGCCCAACTAACCTCCTCTGTCCTCGCGTTTTTCCTCTCCTTTCCCTAAGCATCCCCTCCCCCGAAAGTTGCTGCCACCGGCCAACCTCTCCGCCGGCAACCCTAACCCTACTTTCCTTACCCCGTAGCTGACCCATAGAACCCTAATCTACCTTCTAAAACCTATAAATACCCTCTTAACCTACCTTGTATCGAGCCTTTAACTCCTACCCAGAGTTTCCCGTCCTTGCCACCGCCGCCCCTTTAGACGCCTCGTCCACTACCTCCGGCCAACTCCGCCACCCATTCCGCCTACCAAACTCTTCCTTGAACCTCCCTCTAGCTAACCAAACCATCCATCACCCTCGATTATTCCTGCACAAGTCTCCCCGACTGTGCAAACTTCCCTTCCCGATCAACCCTTTCTTCCACCTCCGCCGCCCTTCGAACCACCCTTAGCCACCCTTTCCGCCGCTGCCGCCACTTCTTTCACCTCCCATTCTCTTCTGCAGGCCCTCCCCTATCTTCCCCTACCTCTCTTTTCCTCTTTCTCCCTCTCCTCCTCTCTCTTTCTTCTTCTTCCCCATTCGGCCACCGCCGCCGCCGCCGTGCACTGCCACCTTTGGCTGCACCACCACCTCCATTCTACTCCTCTTCCTCTAGGCATTCTTAAACACCCCAACTCCCACCTTAATTCTCCCTATCTTTTTCCCAACATGCAACTTTTACCCTTTTCTTTCCTTTTTCCGGCCACCGCCGCCACCGCTGTGAACCACCTTTGGTGCCGCCTGTCACCACCAGCCTAAGGTTGAACCCTATACCCTCTCAGCCATTTTCCCTATTTTTATAACCCTTAAATTATTTTATTTCAATTATTTGCAAATAAATACTATTATTATTATTATTATTATTATTATTATTATTATTATTATTATTATTATTATTATTTTAATATGTATTATTATTATTATTATTATTATTAATGTTTTTATTATTATTTATGTTGAGGGCTGAAGCCCTATTGTATTTTTAATTCGATTTTATTATTATTCTTCTTATTATTTCTATTATTACTATTCTTAATATTAATATGTTGTTATTATTATTATTATTATTATTATTATTACCAAATTTAGTTGTTTATTTTACTAATATTATTATTAGTATTATTTTGGAAAAGGGGCCGAAGCATTTATTTCACCTTGTTTTTGAATAATGTCCTTTTTATTGTTATTATTATTGTTACTATTATTATTCTTATTTATTTTCTCATTGATATTATTTTTAGTATCATTATTATTATTAGGGTAAAGTAATTAATCCTATATTATCAACTTTTATAATATTTCTATTATTTCTATATCTTTAGCAAAGTTAGAATTTTATTAATGTTATTTTTATTAGTATGTTATTATTTGGTCAAAGCCCTAAGGAGGCGTAGGAGCGTGTTCCAAGACCGGTGTCGTTTCATGTAAGAGTGTTACTAAGGCCTCTTGTGTGTTTATATGCATTATGTGATTTGCATGCTATGTATCCTATGTTTATCTTTATTAATTATGTCGTATGTGGTATGATATGGAGTTGAAGTATGTTTTTATGTATTTGCATGGCATATGTATTATGTATATGTGACGATATGTGTTGTGACCCTGAAAGACATGTATGTGAGGATGTTGATGTGGTTTGTATGGGAGAAGGGATGAAAAAGGAGAATGGGGAAAAAGGTTGACCAAGGGAGGTGAGTTGACCTAATTATTTTAATAATTCATGAGTGGAAGAATAAAATGGAGAATTTTAGGGTTTCGTGTGGGGGAATCTAATTTATGATTTTTATGGTTTTGTGTGGGAGAATATAATTTATGGTTTTATATTTGGGAATCTATTTTATGGTTTTGTATGGGAGAATTTAATTTATGGTGTTAAATGGGAGAATATAATTTATGGTTTTATATGGGAAAATCTAATTTATGATTTTGTGTGGGAGAGTTTAATTTATGGTTTTGTATGAGAGAATCTAATTTATGGCTTGGATGATTTTGTATGGGGGAATATAATATATGATGTTATATGGGACAATCAAATTTATGGTTTATATGGGAGATTTTAAATTATGGTTTTATGTGGAAGAATCTAACTTATGGTCTTGTGTGGGAGAATCTAATTTGTGGTTATGAACGGGAGAATCTAATCAATTGTGTTATATGGACAAATCCTTGGGTTTGCTATGGTTTAAATCTAGGGTTTGGTATGGATGGATCTTTGGTTTTGGGTGGATTGAATTTAGGATTTTGTATGACGGAATCTAGGGTTTGCATGGTAGTATTAATGGTTGTGTGGTGGTATTAATGGTTGTATGGTGATATTAGGGTTGCATGGTGGTATTAATGGTTGTATGGTGGTATTAGGGTTTGCATGGTGGTACTAGGGTTTTCATGGTGGTATTAACAGTTGCATGGTGGCAATTGTGGTTATATGGTGGTATTAATGGTTGTATGGTTGTATTAGGGTTTGCATGGTGGAGTTAGGGTTTTGCATGAGAGGTGTAAAGTTTGCATGCGAGTGAAATTTATGTGTGGAAAGTTGATTTGGGGTGTAAGGAAGGTAGTATAAGTGTTGTTTGGGTGTTTGAACACTTTGGGTGAAAAATAGTACATAAGACATTATAAGGGTATGGAGGAGATTGAATTAGGATTCAGAGTGATTAACTATGGGTTGTTGTGATTAAATATGGTTGGAGTAGCTAATTGTGAGTTGTTGTGGTTAATTAAGGTTTGGAATGGCTAATTATGGTTATTATGGTAAAATAGGGTTTGGAGTGGTTAACTACGGTTTGGTGTGGACAATTAGGGTTGGTTGTGGCTGATTAGGGTTTTTGTGTTATCATGTGTATTTATTAATTAAAGTGTAATTATGATGTTGAAATTTATGATTTGTGATGTGTGATGATGCATGCATGTCCAGGGCGAAATCTTTTGAATAAGATACTTAAGACATTAATCACTTAATGTGAAAGATATTGAGACGAGACCAGCCGATCCACCGATCAGTAATAGTGTTTAGGGTTTTACCCTATGTGCGACCGATCCGCCGGTAATAATAGTGGTTAGGATTTTACCCTATTGTGACCGATCCACCGGTAATAATAATGGTTAGGACATAATGTCCTATATGTGACTGGCCCACCGGTTATAATAGTGGGGTATCCCGATCTCAAGGAAAATAAACCAAAGTTTTGTTAAGGCAAATAAAAGACATTAATTACTTACAGTGGAACACTATGTGAGCAGGAACCTAACCGATCCACCGGTAATAATAGTGGTTGGAGCACGATGCTCCATGTGTGACCGGCCCACCGGTTATAATAGTGGGGTTTTCCTGCACTCGCATGGATTTGATTAAAAGCATGGTGTGAATTGAGTTAAGATCAAAGATTAATTAAGTAATTGAATCGGATAATATATGGGCCTTTGTACTTTTACCTAGATGGTCATATGCATTTATGTTAACATGATTATGCTCTTTTATTCTTATGCATGGTTTATGTGCTTATGTGTTGGCCTTAGTGCATTTACTAATCACCCTTTTCATGGGTGCTGCTCATTCCCACGAGTAGTATTGTAATCCCCCAAAAATTTTAAAAGCCTATAATTTATTAAATTACTTTTATTAGGGATAATTTAACTCTTAAACTTATTTAATTTAATTACGTTAAGGATTTCGCCTTTTAAATTTATTTAACTTAATTATTTTGTGGGTTTTAAGTATACCAAATTAGATGTGATTGTTTAATAAATTAAAATAAATAGATTGCTATTTTATCATACTCATTCTTATTTAGATAAGGTTCAAACCAATATTTTTCTAAAAGCTACATCTTTAAAATAATATAATAAGATAAATTACTAAAATTTTAATTATCTACCAAAAATACTAGGACTCACCCCATAATTCATTTTAATTATTTTCTTCCCTAATTATTTTCCTTAATCTTTTTTTTTCTCTCCCTTATTTTCCTTTTTCTCCTTTTTCCCTCCCCCTCTCCTTTCTCCCTTCTCTCCCCCATTTCCCCCAACTGGGCCAGCCCACCGGCCCAGGTCGGTTCTCTCCCTTTCCCCCGTCTCGCACGCAGGCTTGGCCTGCTTCCCCTTCGCCTGAACCGCCCGGCCGGTTCTGTTTCTTTTCCACCCCGGACCGACCGGTCCAGCCCCTTCCCCTTTTCTTCTTCCCCGCGCCCCGCTGCAAATCGCCGCCTCCCTCTTCTGCGCTGACATCTCCTCTGCGCCGCCTGCACACCTTCTCCCCCTCTTCTGCACCGCCCGTCTGTCCCTCCTCGACCGACCGACCACCCCCATGCCTCACACAGGTCTGCTACCGCCCCCCTTCCTTTTCCCGACCGAACCACAGGTCTGCCATGGCAGACCCATGTCCGCCTGCCACCGACGGCCGGCGTGCTAAAATTCAGCCTACTCGCACCTCCCTCTGCCCCCTCTCTCGATCCTCCCCCATTTTCGAGCTTATAAATACCCCCACGAGCCCAGCATCGGGTTCTTTCGAAAGCCCAACCCAGAAATCACCCTTTGCGCCATCCCCGCTTCAGACAACCACTCTGTCGCCGCCGCCCGATCCACCCATGAAATCCTCCCTTGCATCACCCTCCACCAACCTAGGCCTCCCATACCCCTCGGTTTGCTCTGCACGAGCCACCCCGGCCGTGCAAAGAGCTCTTCCCGATCAGCCTTGCTTCGAGCCCGCCGCCCTTCTCACCACCGCCCACCGCCGGTGCCGCCACTTCCAGCACCCCCTCTGCCTCCTAAAATCACCAGGGGAGCTTCCTCTACCTCCCCATATCTTCTTTTCCCCCTGCCACCCTCTCCTCTTCCTTTTCTCCTCCCTCCACCACTTCTCCACCTCTCTTCTCCCCCATCACCACCGCCGCCGCCGCTGCCGTGCACTGTGCGCCGCCGCCTGTGCCACCAGCACCCCTAGGTGGTCCTCTAAACTCCCCAACCCCTAAACCCTTGTTATACAAATGCTAACTATTTTTAGTAGTATTATTAATATTATCCTTAATGTTATAATTATTATTATTAATATTATTATTTAATCTAACCTTGAAATATTTATAACTGTTTTTATTACTATTATTAATGACCTATAACTCTAGTATTATTATTTTAACATCCTTATTGTTATTATTACTAGTATTACTATTATCATTATTATTATGGTTATTATTATTATTATTATTATTATTATTTTAGTTCCTTGTCACCATTAGTAATATTATTATTTTAGCCCTAATGGTAAGTTGTGATAAGGGTAAGGTAGGAAGGCTAGTCAATTTGGTTAGAGGGAATTTAATCCATAGTCTTTCCCTCTTATAGGCGAATCAAGTCAAAACCCGGAGGAGGCGTAGGAACGTGCTCCAAGACCGGTGTCGTATTAGGTAAGGATGTGGCTAAGGTTCTTACGTGTTATGTGACTTGTATGCCTTGGGTGCCTTGTATATATATTATGTCCTGTTGTGTATCACATGATTATCCTTAACGTGTTTTATGCGTAGCGCAGCTTGGAGTTAAGGTACGTGGTATGTGTTTTCTTATAACATGAATGTGATATCCATACGTGGTGATTATGATGTGCTGTGGCATGATTCAACCCTCTAGGACATGCATGTTAGGGTAATTATTATTATGACATGGAGATGAAAGGACAAAAGAAATAAATGAGAAGTGAGTTGCTAAAGGGGGTATGAGGTTGACCAAAATGAATAAGAGGTAAGAACTATGCATGGAAATTTTAGGGTTTGCATGGGAACTTCGAGAGTTTGCATGGGGGGGATAAAACTTGCATGGGGATGATCGTGACGTGAGAAAAGTTGTATTAAGGTATAAATAAGCTAAAGGGAGAGCTGTGGAGTGTTTGGAGACTTGGGATGAAAAATAATACGTAGGTCAATGTAAGGGTGTATAAGGGACCCGATTAGGGTTTTTGGGAGAAAATAATAACCTGGAAAATGTGGAAGTAAATGATTAAGGGAGAGTGGATTACGGGTTAAAGGTGGAAATTGGTGTATAATGGGTGATTATGGGTGTCATGGGAGAGAAGAGATATTTGGTGAAAAAGAGAGGGGTTACTTGTGGGAGAAGAAAGGTACTAGGGTTGAAATGGCCAACTAGGGTTTTTCGATCATATGTGGAATCGAGGGGTAAAGCGATACGATTTGGGATTTGATCTAAATGAGATGAGGAGTGGGACGATAAATGGAGTAATGGTAGTGTAAGTGAGAGAAAGTGGGGCCACATAGGTCCAATTAGGGTTTCTAAGGGAAAACCCTAGAGGGAGATAGCATGTGGAATGGATGTCACGAGGTGTTGGGCCTTAACCCACACCCTTAGGAATTGGTTTCCATTTTGAGTAAGCGTAAAAGAGAATGTATATCGAGGTGTGATAAGGGGCGCAAGAGTCCCAAGATATGGGACGGGCCCTCTTGGGAGGATAAGGGTGGATATAGTTAGTCGTGCATGTCAAGGGAAAATTCCTTCAAATAAGATATGTTAAGACACTAATCACTTAAAGAGAAAGATGTTGAGCCGGACCCAGACCGGTCCACCGGCGAATAATAGTGGCTAGGGCCGGGGTGCCCTACATGACCGGTCCACCGGCAATAATAGTGGCAGGGTATGTTACCCTCATGACCGGTCCACCAGCTATAATAGTGGGGGATTCCGTGCTCAACAAACCGAACGTAATAACGATAAGACATTGGAAAGATACGAAGTAATTACAGTGAAACATCATGTGAGTCGAGGCCAGACCGGTCCACCGCGAATAATAGTGGCAGGGTATGTTACCCTCATGACCGGTCCACCGGCTAAAATAGTGGCAGGGCATGACCCTCATGACCGTTCCACCGGCTATAATAGTGGGGTTCCCGCACTCATATGAATTGATAAAGACTATGCTGTGAATCGACTCTATATTTACCAGAGATCCGAAGAATAAGACTATCCGGACTGTAACTAGCCTTTATCATCTTTTCTACTACATGTTGCTCACGTGATTATGCTATGTGTACTGTGTTGTGTGTTTTGTATGCTGGCCTTTGCACATCTGTTACCTTACTCAGTACGTAGCGTACTGACCACCCGTTTCATGGGTGCTGCTCATTCCCACGAGTAGAGGACCCACCTGAGTTTGTGCAGGTAGGAGACGATATATTCGATGCCTACGACTCTTACGAGGCATTGGGCGGGGCTGAGAGTGGAGCCTAAACTTGGCCTGGGGACCGAGAGCAACATGGCCGGACTCTCCTTTTCGTTTTATTTTACCCTGTATTGTTTTATTTTAGTTATGTTTTGTCGTACGATACTTTTGTTCCTCGAGAACCTTGTTTATGTACCCCTTTGGCTTGTAAACCTTTTTATGCGCACTCTGAACTTTATATTGTGAACTATTTAACTTCCTTATGAATCCTCGTTTTAAGTATTAGCTTTTGTCTGATGGTAATCCATTTTAGCCTTAGAACTCGGTACTAGAACGGTAGGAGTGAACCGGTCTGGTACTGAGTGTGGCGGTAACATTTCCCATAATTCACGGTTTTCTTATTTCGCTTCCGTTAATTCTTTCCTTTAAACGAAATTTTTCAGTAGTGAATTTTTGGGGTGTTACAAGTATGCCCTTCTGATTTTGTGCAGGTAGGTGAGACATCAGTCAGGGCTGAGTGTTAAGCATGTCTAGCTCAAAGTTCGAGAGAGTTGTGGCCATATTTTAATATTTATGTGATTCTATTTCCTTTTATTATTTCTTTTGTATCGGATTTATCCTCTTTGATTTATTACCTTGTATTGAATATTTATCCTCTTTGATTTTGCACTCTGATTTCTATCTTATTATGGTTCATAAACATTTATGCGTACTCTGATTTTAACGTATGATCTTTCGAGTTCTTTTATGAATTGTTGGTTGAGTTCAATGTAAATCTTTCTTAGCCTTAGCACTTGGTACTGAAACGGTCGGAGAGAACCGGTTTGGTACTAAGTGTGGCAATAACATCCCCAGAATTCACGGGTTTTAAATTAAGTATTTTAATTATTTCTATTTTTAAAAAAAATAGTGAATTTTGGGGTGTTACATGAGTAATATTAATGATTATGTGTATAAGTTCATTTGATATTATAGGACATGGGTATATTTACAAGTTGTGAACTTGTAAACGTAGCTAGGCAAAGAAGATATAAGATACTAAAAAATTATCTAATATACACCTTTACCACCAAAATTACTTCAACTCATTAATCTCGTAAGTTTGATTTATATTAATAGTTACTTGTTTATTAAATTATTACTATGACTTTTTAATATTATATTTTTGTGTAGATAAATTTATTAGGATATCATTAATAAATAAGGATGTCTAGGATAAAATTATGAAAAATAAGTATAATTTATAAAACACTATATTTTGAAAAGCTTTAAATGAATAATAAAATATGTGTAATTTTTTATTATCATAATAGATTTTGATGTCTAGTCAAGTCAACACCCGATCAGATCAATGTAGAGTTGGATCACTACCAGGTCGGATCTATGACGGATCCAAGGATCATGGGTTGGATCGAGGTTGGATTAATGATTATTAAGCCAGTTTTGGGTTGAATTGCTAAACTTTTTAGATTTTATCGGTTTGAATTTTATTCGAATTGGGAAAGGTCGGACGAGTCGGGTCAACTTTTGTTGGCTTTAATCCACACCCTCCATGAATGATCATTGTGCATAAGACTCTTTTTGGCCATTTCAGCTTCCGATGGCATATGCTAAGCAAATAAAATTTTTGAAGGGTATGTTTAGGTAGTCATTTAAGCTAGCTTTTAGTTTATTTAATTTAAAAATATATATAATTGGATGCAAAGTTGTTTTGAACTTGAAGTTATATTTTGATAAGTTTGTTAGAAGAGCTTACTAAATAATACCTAGTGTTCAACTTTTTCCTTTAGCTAAGGGCTAAGATCCATCATCTCTAACATGATGTTGAAAAGAAAAACTTGGTCCTACCCTTGATGATCTCTATGCACATGTATGAAGTACGTGACTCTGAGTCAACAAAATGGCTAGTTATGATCTTTTGAGATATAGTATCTAGAGGTAGCAATCAGGTCTGGTGAGTCGGAGTTGGGTTGTTCCATAGCTGGTCAGGTCGTTCTCGGGTCGGGTCATTTAGGATTTAGGTCATTACATTGTTTAGGTCAGGTCGGGTTGTTGTAGTTTCAGGTCATTTTGAGTTAATTTGCTAGATCGGATTGGGTTTGGGTTAAACAAATTCGGATTCGGATCATTTCGAGTTAACTTGAATGGTAGGGTTAAGTTAGCTTCGGGTCATTTTCTAATTAACTTGATTAGGTGGATTCGGCCCATTCGAGTCATTTCGTACAATTTGACAGATTGGTCCCGTTGGATCCGAGTTATTTTGGGTTAACTTGATGGGTTGGGTTGAATTTTTATAGGTTGAGTCAAATTTAGGTCCAGGTAATTATCATTCATTACATTATAAATATTAGAGACTAATACAGATAAATGAAATAAGAATATTAGATGCACTTTATTTTCATAAGTAAATTATAAAGATATTGATAAATTTTAACAATAAAAAATATTAGATGATTCAATCTAACAAAGATATTTATCATTTATTATAATTAATTTGATTACCTAAAAAATATAATTTTATAAAATAAAGGTGATCATAATATGACTATACAATGTATAATTATCATTTATTACACTGTAAATATTAGAGACGATCATAAGATTACTAATACATATAAATGAAATAAAAATATAAGATTTGCTTTATTTTCACAAGTAAATAATAAAGATATTTATATATTTTAACAATAAAAATATTGCATGCTTCAATCTAACAAAGATATTTATCATTTATTATCATTTATTTGATTACTTAAAAAAATAATTTTATAAAATAAATATGATCATAATATGTCTATACAATGTATAATTATCATTTATTATATTGTAAATATTAGAGACAATCATAATATTACTAGTACAGATAAATGAAATAAGAATATTAAATGCACTTTATTTTCACAAGTATATAATAAAGATATTTATAAATTTTAAAAATAAAAAATATTCCATGATTCAGTCTAACAAAGATATTTAACATATATTTGATTACTTAAAATATTTGATTAATTAAAAAGTATAATTTTATAAAATAAAGGTGATCACAATATGACTGTACAATGTATAATTATCATTTATTACATTGTAAATATTAGAGACAATCATAAGATTACTAGTACACATAAATAAAATAAGAATATTAGATGTGATTTATTTTCACAAATAAATAATAAAGATATTTATAAATTTTTAACAATAAAAAAATTGCATGATTCAATCTAACAAAGATATTTATCATTTATTATCATTTATTTAATTAATTAAAATATTTGATTACTTAAAAATATATAAAATAAAATAAAAGTGATTACAATATGACTATGAAATGTATAATTATCATTTATTACATCATAAATATTAGAGACAATCATAAGATTACTAGTACACATAAATGAAATAAGAATATTAGATCCACTTTATTTGTATAAGTAAATAAATAAATATTTATAAATTTTAGCAATAAAAAATATTACATGATTCAATCTAATAAAGATATTTATCATTTATTATAATTTATTTGATTACTTAAAAAATATAACTTTATAAAATAAAGGCAATCATAATATGACTATACAATGTATAATTATCATTAATTACATTGTAAATATTATAGACAATCATAAGACTACTAGTACATATAAATGAAATAAGAATATTAGATCCACTTTGTTTTCACAAGTAAATAATAAAGATATTTATAAATTTTAACAATAAAAAATATTGCAAGATTCAATCTAACAAAGATATGTATCATTTATTATCATTTATTTGATTACTTAAAATATATATATAATCTTATAAAATAAACATGATCATAATATGGTTTACAATTTATAATTATCATTTATTACATTGTAAATATTAGAGACAATCATAAGATTACTAGTACACAAAAATGAAATAAAAATATTAGATGTGCTTTATTTTCACAAGTAAATAATAAAAATATGTATAAATTTTGACAATAAAAAATATTGCATGATTCAGTCTAACAAAGAAATGTATCATTTATTTGATTACTTAAAAAAATATAATTTTATAAAATAAAGGTGACTATAATATGACTATACAATGTATAATTATCATTTATTGCATTGTAAATATTAAAGACAATCATAAGATTAGTAGTACAGATTGATAATTGTCATTTGTCAAGTTAAATGAGTTTGTTAATACATAAAATATTTTATTTTATGTTATATAAAAACATGGAGCAATGATCTAAATTATTCGAATAACAGATTAATACTTGTTATACATGTCATAGATGATGGAAGTAGAGAAAAAAATATATTATTTTACACAATAAGTAATAACATATAATATAATAAATCAATAATTTGCTAGTTTAGTGGCATTAATGATTATGTATATAAGTTCATTTGATATTATAGGACGTGTGTATATTTACAAGTTGTGAACTTATAAACTTAGTTAGGCAAAGAAGATAAAATATATTAAAAAATTATCTAATATACACCTTCACCGCCAAAATTACTCCAACTCCTTAACCTCATAAGTAAGTATTAAGTTTGATTTCATATAAGTATGTAATTAAAAATATATAATTAATTGTTACTTGTTTATTAAATTATTATTATGACTTCTTATTTTTGTGTGGAAAAATTCATTAGGATATCATTAATAAATAAGGATGTCTAGGGTAAAAGTATAAAAAATAAGTACAATTTATAAAATAATATATTTTTAAAAGCTTTAAATGAATAATGAAATATAATCCCCCGAAATTTTAAAAGCCTATAATTTAATAAATAAATTTTATTTGAGATAAATTAGCCTTTAAATCTATTTAGTTTAATTATTTATAGATTTTTGAGTATATAAAATTGGATATAAATATTTAATAAATTAAAATGAATATTTTGTTATTTTATCACACTCTTATTATTTAAATAAATTTTCAAACCCTTATTTTACTAAAATTATCCTTTTTAACCCTTATATTTTAATTATATTAAATTAAATTATTAAATCAATTTATTATCCAAAAATATTATATTGTATTATTTTATTTAATACCATTTTTCCTTTTCTTTTTCCTTTTTCCCTTTTTCTTCATTTTCTCTTTTCTTTCTTTTTCTTTTTCTTTGGACCGCCGGCTGGCTGGTATGCCCCTTCCCTCCTGTGTGTTGGGTCACCGACCCATCTCTCCCCCTCCTCCTTCCTTTCCTTTTTCCTTTCCCCGGCCCGGCTCCCCTTTTCTTCTCTTCCTTCTCCTACACGAGCCTAGCCCGCCTCCCTTCTTTCCCTCCTTTCTTCCTCGACCGGGCTAGCCTGCTTCTTTTTTTCCTTCGGCCGCCCGTCGCGCCCAGCTCCCCCTCCCCTTTCTTCCTCCCTTCTTCTTCTTCCTCTTTCCCCGGTGAGAATCCCAACAACCCGCCATCACTGCCACCCCACCTGCAACCCCCTCTCCCCTATTGATCTCCTTAACTCTCTCTCTCTCTCTCCCGCCATTTCTCTGCCCCATCCCGATCCCACCATCTCTCCCTTCCCCATGCCCTGCCATCCCTCTTCTTCTCCCTCTCCCTGCCATGGCCATTTTCCTACCACCACCTTTCAAGCACCCTATCCCCCTCCTCTCTCTCCTTCTTCTTTTTCTTCTTCCCTTCCTGTTCCATTCGGCCATTTTTCGAGCTCCATATGCCGCCCCCGACCTCTTTTCTCTCCCTTTCTTCTCCTCCCCTCTCTCACCCTATTTTTACTTCGCTGCCCCGCTCCGCCGCTGTCGCCGCCTCAACAGCCACCTACACCACCCCCTTCCACCCTCTACCTCACCCTCGAATGATCAAAGTACCCCTTGAGCCACCCTACAGCCTTCTTCTTCCTCCTTTCTTCTTTTTCTCTTCTTTCCCTCCCTTCTCTGCAACCACCCTATACCGCCCATTCCCGCCGCCGTTCCGCTACCTATGCTGCCACTTGAGCCACCACAATAACCCATGCAACCCCCTCTACCACCCCCAAGCCTCCTTTTGCCGAAACCACCACCCACAAGCCTACGTTTTCCCCGTCCCTTTTCCTTCCTTCTCAACCCTCCATCTTGACTCCCTCCTCGGCTGCCACCTTCGCACCCTCACTACTGCCACCTCGGCCGCCCTTAGCCGCGGTCAACCCATCCTCCACCACCACCTTACAACCCCTCTCCACCTCTGTACCCTTCCCTTGCCCTAAATCATCCCCCAACCACCTTCTTTCCTAGCCCCAAACCACCAACCTGAAAATAACCCATTCCTCCTCTTTTCACCACCTTCGAGCCCCCTCCTCCTCATTTCCATGCATGCTGCTCATGCTGCATGAGCAGTATGAGCTGCTGCATTTCTTGATTTAATTGGTAATGATTTTAAGGTATAATAATATTTTAAGTTAATTATTTTATTAATTAAATGTTATAAAGTCTTGCACTTGGTTTTCTCTTATTTCTAATATAATCAACCTTGATATTATTTTTAGGTATTAGTTTTGATAATCAAAGCTTGAACCTTTAACCAAAATACCGGTAAGGTTCATTTTTGCGGGAATCAAGGTAACCGTTAAATCCCACTTAAACGCATGGATTAATGTATGTTAGCACATTAGGATTTTAATATATTATTATTCTTGATATATGTTGTTTAATATGATATATGTGGTTTCTTGTGTTGATTGATAAAAAGAAAGCATGATGGTTTATATGCTCTATATGAAAATATTGTTTAAGATAGGAATTGGTTATTAATGAAAATGTTAAGTATTATACTATTGTGATCTTTAATGCATGGTTAATGTTTTGTGAGCCTTAGGGCTATTTTAGTAATGTATCTTGTACAAGAATATGGCCTAATATATATATATATATATAAGGGTGCTAATAAGATTATACTAATTATAAGAGTTGTGGATGAGGTGTTAATATTAATATTTTATGTAGTAATAATAATAATTTAATATAAGTGGTGTACTAAGCGACAAAATGGTAATTTTTAATTAAAAAGGGTATTATGGCAATTTTGGAGGCAAGGACAAAGTGGTAATTTTGGAATTAAAGGGTAAAAGGGAAATTTTGGAATTAAAGGATAAAATGGTAATTTTGGAGGTAAGGAATAAAATGGTAATTTTGGATGTGAAAAGGGTAAGGTGGTAATTTGTAAATGAAAAAAAGGGTAAATTGGTAATTTTGGAAGTAAATGGGCAAAATGGTATTTTTATGAATAAACAGCAAAACAGTAATTAAAGGGTAAATTAGTAATTTTGTAATTAAAGGGAAAAATAGTAATTTCATAATTAAAGGTCAAAATGGCAATTTTGTAATTAAAGGGAAAAATGGTAATTTCGTAATTAAAAGGACAAAATGTTAATTTTGTGAATAAAGGGTATTATGGTAAATTTTGGAAGTTAAGGGGTAAATGGTGAATTTAAAAGTAAAAGGGAAAAATGGTAATTTTGTAAATAAAAGGGGTAAAGTGGAAATTTGAAAGGAGTAACTTGGTAATTATAATAATAGAGAAGGGCAATTTGGTCATTTAAACAACTAAAGGGTAATTTAGTAAATTTAATAATGGAGAAGGGTAGTTTGGTAATTATGATCATATAAAAGGGTAATTTGGTAATTTAACCAACTAGATGGCAATTTGGTAAATTTGATAATGGAGAAGGGTTGTTTGGTAATTATGATCATATAAAAGGGTAATTTGGTAATTTAACCAACGAGAGGTTAGTTTGATAATTATGATAATAGAGATTGGTAATTTGGTAAGTAACCAATAAAGAGATAATTTGATAATTAGGATAATGAGGAAGGGTAATTTGGTAATTTGACCAACTCAAGGGTAATTTATTAATTATAATAAAGGAAAAATGACAAAGTGGTAATCTAACTAACTAAATGGAAAATATATTAAGTGTAATAGTTATGAAGGGGGATTAGTGACCTAATAAGTATGGGGCATAACTTGGTAACCTAAATCGAGTAAGGGGTAACTTGGTAATTATGAGGGTAATATGGTAATTTGTCAAGTAGGGAAGGGATGACTTAGCAATTATGTAAGTAAGGGGTAAATGAGTAATTTTTATTTAACATGTCGTTGTGATTGTGGAATTTCATAATATGACTCAAATAACGCTGATTAGCGAAGTAAGAGTATGTGATAATTAGTAAGTATTATGAGAACGAATTCTAATTTGAAATTAGATGAGATTAGGATGGCCTTAATGATTCTTCTGTGTTACCTTGGACAACCATTTGAATAAGAAATATCTAATGATATCCGAACAATTAAAAGTGAATAATTATCTGATTATTGTGCTTTTGTGATCACCTTAATTAAGACACTAATACTTAAAGTGAAAGACCTCGAGATCGGGAATGGTGGCTCTTTAGGGGTCGCTACCCGAAAGACGTGGTTTAGCCTACGATTATTCTGGTATTTGCTGGTGTGCCTTTGTGCCCTAGCCAGGCCCTATATCTTACTCTATCTATCTCTACGGACCTAGTTAGGGGGTATGCATACTTATGGAATAGGTATCCTTGTCGATAGGGTACTAAGTTAGCTTTATGCACCAATACGACTAGGGTACATTTGTGTCCCTAGGTTGATAGTTGAAGGGTACTGAGTAGCTTTTATGCACCAATGCGACTGGTGTACCTTTGTGTCCCGGGATCTTGATCTCCCTATCGAGGCAAATAAATAGAATTGATGTGCTGATTAAAAAGGGGAAAACACTAATCGTTAAAGTGAAAGATTAATGAGTCGGGCCCATTTGAATTATATTACAAGTACCGATCCACTGCATATAATAGTGGCCCGGGATATTTTACCCCGGATGTTGTTTATGAGTACCGATCCACCGGATATAATGGTGGCCCAAGATGTGTTGCCTTGGATGATGTATATTTGTATTCCGATCCATCGGCCATAATAGTGAGGGTCCCGAGCTCAATAAATTTGATTTGGCTGTGAATAAATTATGAAAAAATACTAATCACTTATAGTGGAATACCATGTGAGTCGGGGCTAGACCAATCTACTGACGAATAATAGTGGCCAGGAGCATTTTTGTCCTGCATGACCAGTCCACCGGCGAATAATAATGGGGTTCCCACACTCACACGAATAATTAAATCCGATATGATTGATAACGATGGACTAAGGGCTTAAGGCCTAGAAGTATCGATTGTTCTCTATGGTCTATTAATATCTAATTAATTTGTTAAGTATGTGGTTGTATAAATGTGGATATTAAGTATTTACCTTTCATTATGTATGTATGCAGTATCATGTGTTGCATTGCGGGTATATTGTTAAGTGTGATTTAAAGGATTACTCAGTACCGTAGTACTAAAGGGTTCCATTCGTAGGACCCCTACCTATTCAATGGGCAGTGTCCCTTGCAGGTCATCTTCAGGTGTTATTCAAGTGGGCTCTCAGGAAAGAGTGTAAGGTAATATCCGGTAAACCCTAAGGTTTTACTCTTTCACCTTTAAAATTTATGGTATCAACGTATTTGTTGATTTGTAACCACCAGTGGTGTATTATACTCTTACAAAATGTTTAAATGCACTACTCTAATTTAATCATTGGTTTGAATTTCTTGTAAGTTGTATTTTCTCTTTTAGCCTTAGCACTTGGTATTGGAACGGTAGGAGTGAACCGGTCTGGTATTAAGTGTGGCGGTAATATCCCCATAATTCACAGTTTTATTATTTTACTTCTGCTAATTCATTTTTAATAAAACGAAATTTTTCAGTTGTGAATTTTGGGGGTGTTACATGAAATATGTGTAATTTTTTATTATTATAATAGATTTTGATGACTAATCGGATCAACGTCAGGTCGGGTCTATATTAGGTCGGGTCAATGCCATATCAGGTCGCTATCGAATCGGGTCTATGACAGGTCATGGGTTGAAATTAGGTCAGGTTTATTATTATCGGGTTTTGATCGAGTCGAGTTGCTAAACTTTTTAGGTTTTATCAGGTCAAATTTCGCTCGGGTCAGGTCAGGTTGGGCGGGTCGAGTCTACTTTTGTCATCTCTAACGGTATCCCTTGTTTTTTTAGTGAAAGACTTAATTTTTGTGGAAGAATTTAATCTGCCCTATCCCTCTTGATGTGTGTGGGAGGATGGGATTTTCAAATTGATGAGATTATGGCTTGGTGGTGTTGGTATTAATTAGAATAAGGCTCGACAATGAGGTATAGAGGATAAGAACATTTGAATAGGGTGAGTAAAAGATGAATATGTTTCAAACCAAAGTGATGATGATTCGATGATGATGGTTACCTTATGGTGATGATTTGAATGAGTTGTGATAAATAAGACATGTATTCGACAATGGTGTGTTAATGATGATGAGCTTCGAATGTTAGGGTTTGGATGGAGGATGATGTCGTGGTTTAGGGTTAGGGTTAGGGTTTAACTCAAATGAAGGGGTTAAGGTTATGTTTGGTTCGAATGTAAGAGTTTAGGGTTTCGAACGATGGTTTAGGGTTTTGAATGTGGAAACAGAATTAGGGCTTCACTTAGCTTCGAATTAGGGTGGTGTGTGGATGATAATAATGGCTGGAAAAATATGGATTTTGGATAGAAGAAAAGATATGACTTAACCTCTAATTCATACAGAAAAAGAGATTAAGACTTTCAAGCTAAATCATTCACACCGATTCGATTAACTTGAATTGAACTCACATAGAATTCAACTTTGCATTCAACTTCAATATTGATCATCAATTCCTTGTCCATAATCGTGGCTCTCAATGGCTTATATAGCCAACCTACCATTTAGCTAAAAAGAATAATTCAAAAATATACCAAGCTAAAAGATATTATGCTAGTTTATGTTAACTTTATGCTTTACCTAATATCCAACCTTACAACTTAATTAATTAATTAGCTAAATTATTAATAGTGTTTGACCAAGCTGCAAGGAAACTCCTCATGCACGAGGCTATGCATTCCATACATATGCACGTAGACACTTAGTTGATTGTTTGGTACGTTTCTAGCAACGTAACCATCCATTTGTCTTCAAATTTATAGGAGATACTTTCCAAATAAAGAATAATTGGTTCCATAATTATGAAAGTCAATTATTGGATATTTGCTCCTGCAATACCTCCCTCTTCTTATTAAAAGATAATGCTATAAATAAGTTAAAAACATGGGGCCTTTAAGTTTTTAGTACATGTATTAAAAGATAATAAAATTTTGGAGCTTCGAAACATAAATTTATCAATATATCTTTACATTGACAAAAGGATCTCTATTTAATATTTGGTTTAATAATTAATCACTTAAGAGAATAAAAGAGCAAAAGTAGTAATATAGCATTTAATGCTTTATATTTTTATAAAATGGCTTATATTTTTAAATATTATCTCTTTTTGTTAAATAGAGAGTACTTACAAAAGTTGGTACGCAATCCAACTGCCTACAGACTTTGATTAAGTACATCAATTTTACGAAATAATGTCATAATTTTTTGGTGTATGGTGCATAGGTATATTAAATTATTTTATTTATTCCTCAATTATTATTATTATCTATCGTTGTAGAATATATAATGTCCCTTAATCGTTTAGTAACCATTAATTCTACATTTTTTCATTTCTGTTACCCGTGAAAGTTATGGTGTCCCTTCATTAGTTAGGAGATAATTATCAATTAAAAAATAAATGTTTGGGTTTTGTTTTAAATGAAGAAAAAATATTTTTAAATGTTTAATTAAGGTATAAGTATTTAAGGTTTGTTTCAAATAAAGAAATTCCAACATGCTAGTTCTACGGTAAGAATTTAATAAAAGTGTGTTATTATTGTAATTTATATTCTATAATAATTTAGTTTATATACTCTATGTATTCCATTTAAATATTATTATTGTAATTCATATTGTATAATAATTTAGTTTGTATATCCTATGTATTCTATTTAATTATATATTTAGTACTAATTAAGATTACATTGATTAAATATTTAAAGCACCTAATCTATTAATCTTTTTCTGCAACCAAACATATAATTAAAATAAAAAATACTCTTAACAAATTATGTTACGGAATAATGTCACTTGAATAGATCTAAATGAATATCAGAATCAATAAAACAATTGAACAATTGATAATTCAATCATAAGATAGAAAAATTAGGGGGAAATAGAGACATTTATACATGTTATTGTATAATTATAAGATGGATTCAAATTAATCAATAATTTTTTTAACAAAGAAGAATGAGGAGATTGACTTGCATGACTTGACGGTTAGAATTTTTATCATATTTATTTTATATTAGATAAAATTCTATCGAGTAAAACAATATACTTTATAAAGTCACTAAAAAACATAGTCCATATCAAAAAACAAAGGGCCCTCATGTTAATTTTTTTACTTTCGTATTTTTTCAAAAATCTACATCTAAATAATCCATAATAAACACAACTTATTTTATTAAACACAGGTCCCTTGTATTTATCACTGAATTTACTATATCAACATCAAACTTCTCTGCTACTCGTATGAACCAAAATAATATTACGATGTGCATAAAATATCTAATTAAAGCTTACAAATTAAAATGAAAATAATCAAACACGAGCTAAAATATATGTGTCGTCTTCAACCTTACATCCAAGCTTCTCACTTGTTCCTTTCTATCTCTCCTATTATTCCCTCTCCTCATATTCCTTGTTCTATCTTTTCTCTTCTATTTTTCTCTATTATTTACAAAAGAAACTTTTGGGACTATGTTTCAAATATATTTCCTTTTTGTTAACCGGAGTTCTCCCTGAAATTGGATTGTGAAACTTCTAATTACCTAACACTAGGGTTATTCACGGTTCAAATTTCTCATATTTTAGATATTTAATTATCGAATATCCAAAATCATATTTGATTTTTTATATGAAATTTTGAATATCTAAAAGATCGGATATTCGAATTTTTCGAATCAACTATCAAATATAACTAATATTATCCGAATAAAATTTTAAATATAAAAAAAACACCAAATCACAAATATATTTGATATTATCCGATTTACTCGGCAAATATCCGATGTTAAAACTAAAATAAAGAAGGGATGGATGGAGTTTATCGCCACATAGAGTATTTTTTTATAAATATCTAAAAAGGAATTATATTAAAAATATAATTTCAACTAAATTAAATTTTACCTCAAATAATGAATAAATTAAGTAAAAATTATACACACATACACATCCAAAATTATTTATATACAATTATATATAAAATAAAAAATTATAAAATAATGTATAAATAATTTTCTTTGGATCGAATATTATTTATATTTGTCGGATCAGATATTTGGTTTATTTGATTTTTTATTGACCGAATCAGATATTTGATTTGAAAAAAAAATCGAATCGATTATTTGCATTTTCGGATCGGATCACTTTGGATATCGGATCAAATAAGCAGATATCGGATAACATGAATAGCCCTACCTAACACTATGTCCAAGGGGAGTAGGTTGTGCTAATTCAGGTGAATATCTACCACTTGAATTAGCATTTGCTAGCAAGTTTGTGTTTGGTTCTTTTGATTTTAAATTGTTAAAAAAAATTGTTTTAATTATATTTAATTTTAATTTGTTAAGAGTTTTGTTTGCTTTAATTATATATATTTGGTTGTTGGTAAAAGATTAATAGATTAGGAGTTTTAAATTTTGAACTAATAACATATTAGATAAAATAAAATACCTAAACATGTATAATACATAAGTTATACTATACAAATTAAATTCATATGTTTAGGTATTTTATTTTATCTAATATGTTATTAATTCAAACTTTATTTTATTTTATTTCACGTAATATGTTATTTGGTATGAAATAAGTGCAATATTTTAAATTAATAACGTACTTAAAAAAATTAAAATACTCAATATGTAATATGGTATAAAATATAATAATAGTATCTTTTTTTAATTCCGATAATTTCCTACAACTAGTATGTCAAATTTTTCTTATCCAAAATATATTTTAAATATTTACACCTTAATTAAAAATTAAAAAAATATTTTCTTCTTGTTTCTGAAATGATAGTTGTCCCCATCGTTTAGCAACAGTTTGATGCCGCAAAGTATGTTTACACAACGATAGAACTTGCAACTGAAAACAAACTTTATGCCGATATTTTATATTAAAATGCAAATATTTTCTTGGCGTGCCGTCATAGTGCAGATCTTCTCCTCTAGATTCAACAGGATTGGGCATTGAATTGGCTCCTAATCGTATAGAACATTATGTTGTTCAATAATTTAACAAAGATGTGTTAATATCTGCCGTTAAAACAACTTTGCACCTGTAGAACATTATGTTGTTCAATAATTTCCACAAAGAATTTTTATTTTTCATGACACAGGGCACAAGTAGGGGAGGGATGAGGGAACACTATCCAATGGAAATTGATCTAGAGGCAGATTGTTGATCTGTGCAAAATTCAACCCAACATAATTTAAAAAATTAATTAATCTCATTTGATTTAATTCTAATCCAACTTAAACCCTACACATAACATCAATTTGACCTATTATTAATCTGACACAACCTTCCTAACTCGATAAGACAAAATTCAATATCACACGATTATAATAATAAAAAAAAATATATATATATATATATATATATATATATATATATATATATATCTTATTATTTATTTAAAATATATACATATTATTTTATAAATTTTACTTATTTTTATTATTCTTAGTGCGTGCATACTTATTGACTAACGATATTATAATTTTATCAACTTTTTTCCATAAAAAAATAACATTAAAAAATTATAATAATAAACAAATAGTAGTTAAAACACAGTTTTAATCACATATTTATTTGAAACTAAACTTAATACCTACTTATAAGGTTAATAAGTTATATTAATATTGGTAGTTAATGTCCAATTTAACTCAAATTCAAAGTGATCCAATTCAAAATTAGTTCAACCCAAACCTAACCTGATCAAAACCTAAAAGTATCACATCCGTCGAGTCAATCCAAACCCGACCTATCAAATTAGCTTAATCATAAAATCACTAGAACATGAACCAACTCAGTCCAAAACTAACCCCAAAATAATCCAAACTCAAATTAACTCAACCCAAACCCAAACTAATTCAACCCAGGTCTTCATCCACAATGCAAGATGCTAGCTTCTCCGTGCAGCATTTGATGATCTCATTTGTTACCAACTCTATCTTCTTGCTGACATGTGAATGAAATTATCAAGGGCAAGATCACTAAGTAATAGAGAATGGACAAATGATCTTTCTTCTTTCTTGAGGCAAAACAAAAATGACGTATGATAATTAAGAAACGAAATTCTTGGAGATTAGATTCTGAAAACAGAGCATAATTGCGAAGCAAAGTTTCGCAAAAACCTTAAGAATATCACGATTGATTACTTATGGTTTTTTATCTTCTGTTCTTACTTGAGAACGGACCTTGTGCGTTATTAGACATATGAGTATGTAAAACATAATTAAGCATAAACAAGACATAGAATAACACAATTGATTATTCGTGGTAATCAACATACAGTCGGACACATAGATGCAAAGTTCTTGATAGCTCAACGTAAGTGGGTAAAATTTTACCTTTGCTTTCCGGCATTGAATGATGCTGGCATCCACATTGAACATAGCATTTGTTTCCTTAAGCAGATGGTTTTCAAGATGCCATGTCGTCGTCAGAGTCTAATTTCCACCAAGCGTTATTGTCACTATTATGCAGAGGCTTCTCATCTTCCATAGAACAAACATCCTCAAACTCCTCCTCCACAACACCATCAGTTTTACATTCAGAATCAGAGGCATCCTTGTCATTCTCTGCACCATATGTCCATTCCAGCCTCTTCAGAATATCACGGTCATTCCACCTCCCTAAAACGGACACCGCTTCTTTCTTAGCTTTACCCTTCAAGATGTCCCTCCATGAAAAACAAGCGTCTGCAGTTCTCTTGAGGATCCCATCATTATGATCCCCCACAACAACTGTTTTCAAGCATCTCTCCTTTGCTTCCTTCAAGACATCTACAAAATGGTTATCATCAGACACAAGCACCAAACAGTGTGCACGCCTATGATCCATCATATCTAACATATGGTTTCTCAGGGCAGAGTCTGCAGCCTGTGGCTTATCAGAAACAGTTTGCACCCAGAATCCAGCTCGCTTCAACTCATCAGCTAAGCCATGGCCCACCTTAGGAATCAAAATATCTTTAGCAGCAATCTTGTACTTCTCCATTTTCATTGAATACTTTGCAACCAAATTCACCCTCTTCTTCCCTTTAGCAGACTCTATCTGAATCAACCGCTTATGATTCTCCCGTTCATGAATCTCAAAATGATGTTTAAGCCTATCATTGGTGTGAAACTTCCTACCACAGACCCGACATACATGAGGCTCCCTAGGCTTAATTATCCCTTCATTTTCCAGGTGACGCAACCATTTACCCTCTTGCCTTTTCTGCCAAACTGCAGTTGGCAAATAGCTAAATGTGTGTTGATTTGCATAAGCCACCATGTACCTAACCACCCCAAAAGAAGAAATTGTCTTCTTTAACCTAGTGGCAGCCTCATATGGGCAAACTGAAATTGGGGGCTTATTATCCAAATCCCAAAAAATCCCAACAATGTCCTGAGGACCTTTTTGAACCAATGAGGAATAGGAGGAATTAAAACCTGGATTAGATTGAAAAAGAAAAAATCTAAAAGGTGAAGCAAATTGGACTGTGGTCTGTAGTTTTGTGATACAATGGGGATGCAAACTACCACTGATTTTAAGAAAATTGATCATGCCTGAATATTTATGTGCTATAAAACAGAAGAGAAAAAGGAAGTATGAGTAGCTGATAATTCAAATATGTCCGTGAATTTGAAATATTAAATGATGATGGTCGAACACTATCAGATAACCCCAGAGAAATCTGCCTCTTGGGACCTTGTTATCGGAATCTCACCTCAACCAAAGGAAATAGCAACCCCAATCAGCATCTTAGAGGCACCTCAAACGGTCAGACATATTAATTATCTACGCATGGAATAAAACATTGGTCCCGATACCCAATATCAGCCGCGGTGCAATATTGACAATACGTGCCTTTTTCACATGTTTATCGGCTGATATTTATCATTGACAAAATTTAAAAAAAAATTACACCACAACACATGAAATAATGTCTGCAACACCACAAGCGCAGTTTTATTACTGAAAGTCTGAAACACTTGAAACCATCTCCAACAGCCACCATTCAAAGTCGACTGCCAAAGGAATGAAGCAAAATGAAAACTTCAGTCTGTAATCAAGAAAAAAAAAATGAAATAAACATGTTTCTTTCCATACCTACCATGTGCAACAGTGAGCTGAAAAAGAAAAACACGCCACCAAAAGACAGCCGTAAACGAATTCCTTAACAGTAAGTAAATCTACTTCTAGACATAATGAGCTTGCTCCTATGCAAATTGTTAATCCATTGAAGAAGACATTTATTTAAGCTCAGACACAAAAATTTAAAGCAAAACATCCAATTTTGAACAGCGGGTTATCATCTTTAGCATGAAAGAGGAAATAAGTCGCTGATGATCCCGTTTGAGATTATATATTCTCATTTTACATTGAAAATAAAGGATGCAATCACTTGTAAACATCCTATACCCAGACAAATTATTGAGCACAGTTTTTGCAGTCTGCAATCAAAAATGAATCTTCTAGATTAATTATAAACGTTAACGACCAACAAAAAGAAACCAGCGGACAAAGAAATTGTGATAGCAACAAAAATACCTTGGACAGCAAAAACTCAAGAGCTGGAACATAGGCGCAGACCAAAAGTTAAAAATTAGAAACAGGAAAAAAAAATGAAAATCTGAGAATTCAAACAATGCAGTAGGGCAGATATGATTACCAGTAAAAATCATGTGTTGTGCCCCGTCTGTTAGGTACTAGTATGTTAACCAGAATCAAAACCAAAATCAGTGATAAGTGAAATTGAGTAATCAGACTGTAGGGTCATAGGAAAGCTTACACCATATTAAAGTTGGTAATAGGCCCACAAGCCTTATATTTATCTTGCCTACTGAAGATGTAGTATCCTATCCTAAAACCATTTCATACCATAAAGATGGTTTTGCATCCTATGTCAACCAAGAACATCTCACACGAGTTCTCAGCCCCATCTGCTTATCTCTCTGTCCCAAATTTTTTTTTTTATTTTGGTAAGTAAGTGAAAGATATATTATTTTGAAAGATGAGACTACAAAGTTCCCATAGTACAAAAATTATACTAGAGAGTTTACTAAGCCAACAAGATCCCTAAAAGATTTGCATTGGTGAAATAATTCAACGCGCGTCACCATTTCTCAAACAATAGCCTTTGTGATTTGCGTTGGGGACTGAGTAATCTACTAGAAAATTCTTCTATTTCATTCTTGCAAAATACGATAGCTTACCGCTGTGGTTAGTGCTCTAAAGAAATTTTTAAGGATTCTTGGGCCCCTTACCCCTTGAATGAGCCATCAAGGAACATGCTCTCAAGTGACTAGGTGTTGAGTACTTCTGGCCTTAAGCATAAGAGAAAGCCATATTGAGCTTGAGAAGTCACATTCAAAGAAAAGATGTGCAAGAGTCTCATCATGTTGATGACAAAGTTCACAAGTTGAAATTAAATTTAACCCCAGGTGCTACATTCGGTCTCTTGTAAACAAACGGTCGTGCATGACAATCCAAAGAATGAATTGGTTTCTTGGGAGAGAAAGTCTATTCCATACTAGGTTGTACCATGGGACTTTAGCTTTCCTAGGTTGCAAAAGGTGATAGACTTTCGAAATGTTGTACTCTTCTACATTCGAGCAAATATTTTGAGTATGATCTGGATCGAAATGAGGTTGAAACACAGGTCTTATCTCCATGATCTTCCTAAAGACCCACGAGGCATTAGTAGGGGTATTGATGCGCCATAAGTCACGACCCTTGATGTAGTATGCATGAATCTACCTTATCCATAGCACCTCCTTCCCCTGTATAATTGCCCACAGTTGTTTGCCAATAGCTGCAAGGTTCCACCAATGAAGATTCAAGATATCCAAGCCTCCTTCCTCCTTCGGTGCACAGACTGTTTCCCACTGTTTCCCATGCAACGGGGCTTTTGTGGGAAGATTCCATTCCCGACCAAAGAAAAGATCGACAAGCAGCATCAATGTCCTGAAGGACTTGTTCAGGGAGCATGAACAGGAGACTCCAGTAGGCTTGCATTCCCATAAGAACAGAATTGATGAGTTGGAGACGGCCAGCATAGCTAAGCATTTCGTTCTGCCATTGATTGAGTTTCCCGGTGATCCTCTCCAGGAGGGGCTTGTAATGATGTTTTCTCAGGGTGGAGCCTAATAAATGGAACCCCAAGATATTTCACCGGAAGATCTCCTGATGGAATATGAAGAGTTGACTAGAGGAAGAGTTTAGTTTCTGCAGTAACTTGACCTCCATAGAAAATTGTACTTGTTAGAACATTTAGCTTCAATACAAAGAGGGTCGAGAAGTGATTAAAAGTATCCATTAAAGCCATAACAGACTTCACATCACCTCTATTTAACAAGAGAAGATCATCAGCAAACATTAAATTAATTAGCTTCACTTTTTTACACTTAGGATGAGCCTTAAAATCAAAGTTGGTCCACAATCTCAGAAGAGCTCGGTGAAAATATTCCATAACTATAACAAACAAGTACGAGGAAAGAGGGTCCCCTAGCCTCACGCCTCTTTTAGCCTTGAAGGGGGGGGGGGAGAAGAGTGCCATTGAGCTTTAAAGAGTAACTAACAGAGGACACACATGTCATGATAAGCAAAACAACATTGGGAGGAAAGTGTAAGGCAAGCAGCATTTTCTCCAAGAAGCAAGGAGGATATTCTCACCAATCACTCTCCCTTTAATAAAGCCAGATTGAGTGTCACCTATAACAGATGCCATAATAGGTTGCAGCCTAGATGTGAGGACCCTTGCAATGATCTTGTATAGTACATTAGCACAAGCAATAGGTCTATAATCACCTGGCTTATCTGCATTTGGGATTTTTGGAATGAGATTAAGAGTAGTAACATTGAAACTTAGAGGCAATTTTCCAGTAATGAAAAAGTCATAGACACATTTCCAAATATCTTCTCCAATCACATCCCAAGAAAATTTGTAGAAGCAAGCATTAAAGCCATATGGACCTGGAGACTTTTCAGAGTGCATTGAAAACACAGCTTGATGCACTTCCTCTTTGGTGACAGGGCTTAACAGTTGATGTTGGTGGATAACTGAAAGTTTAGACCCTTGATTAATGATTTCTGGGAGGATCTGACCTGAAACATCATCAATCTTCCCTAACAGATCCTGAAAAAATTCAGTAAGAATGGATTGGACAGTAATAGGATCAGATTGTAAACTACCTGTCTCATCCCTAATAACCCTTATCTCATTTGTATGATTCCTGCCTTTGAGGATAGTATGGAAATATCTAGTGTTGCTGTCCCCAAGGTTTAACCAAGAAACTCGAGCTTTTTGCCTGAGAAAACTTTCTTCACACTTGGATAAATGAGTAAAGAGAGCTTGCTTCTTCTTTTCTTAATCAATTAAATATTTATCAAGAGGAGAAGAGGTCAAATGTTGCTGGATGATTGAGAGTTTAGATCTAGCCTGATCCACCCTTTCTGAAATATGACCATAATGCCTTTTGTTTAGAAGTTTTAAAGGATGTTTCAGGGCCTTTAGCTTAGTCATAGTTGCTGAAATAGGATTGCCATGGTACTATTTCAACCAATACTCTTGTACTATAGGAATGAATTCTGCATTAAGTGTCCAGAGGTTGAAGAAACGAAAAGGTTTTGGTCCAAAAATAGGAGAGTGAGGTATGGTTAGAACCATGGAGGCATGGTCTGATATAATGGATGACTGGAAGGTGACAAATGAGGAGGGAAAGATGTCAAGCCATAGTTGATTGCCCATGACTCTATCTAATTTGCAATAGATTCTTTCAAGTCCTTCTTGTCTGTTACACCAACTATAGAAAGCACCTGTATACTTGATATCAGTAAGCTGTGAAGTATTAACACATTGTCTAAAGTCTTCAACATCCAGATCATTCATTGGATTACCCTGCAATTTCTCATTCGGGTTAAGGATGATGTTAAAATCTCTCATCACAACCCAAGGAAGAGAATTTTGATTATTACTAAGCAACCAACCCCAGAGATCTTTCCTTGCTACTCCTTTATTCATTCCATAAATAATGCTTATCTTAAATGTGATGTCCTTGTGCATAGCAGTAACAACACATAAGATACCTTGAGCACATTGAGTGATAGCATCAATTTTCCAAATTGTGGAATTCCAGCCCAACTAGACTCGTCCATAATGGTGAGTTGCATAATTATGCCACCAATGCCAGTCAATGGGGAGTTTATTAACCACATCAACTACTTTATTTTCCTTAATTTTTGTTTCTACTAACCCTACTAAGGACAGCTTATTACTCCTAATCCAATGATGAATGAGTTTTGTTTTTGGGGGTCATTCATCCCCCTAACATTCCAACAGCCTAGATTCATTGGAGATGTATATCAAATTCAGGGATATAGGATTCATCAATAACTCTCTTTCCTTTAACCATTGTGAACCATGGGTATTTAATTTCTCCCTCTAAGGTTTCTTGCTAATCCATATCAAGTGGACCAACTTGATTAGGTGTTGAAACAGCAGCTGAGTTAGAAATAGAAACAACAGGGGAGGCTTGTGCTGGATTAGGAACTAATTGGACTGGGTTATACTAAGTAATTGTTTGTCGTGTATCAGTCTCAAAACTAGTAGGTTGTCTTCGATCATTCGCCGCCCTCCAAACCTTTTCATGTTTGGCATTAGGAAGTCTTACATTGGTCTACTTATGAACTGAAAGACAATGCATTGCCAAGTGACCAATTTTTTGGCATAATAGACATAAAGAAGGTCTCCATTCATATTCAATATTCTAATGAAAGACGAAACCATCTGGTGTTTCTGGGAGAGTTTTTTGAACATCAACTTCCACCATCAATCTAGCGTATGAAATTCTCTCTTTTGTTGTAGTGACTTGATCAATTCCTAGAGGTTTTCCCACACAACTACATATCCTCCCCCAAGGAATCAGGTGACCAATATCCAAGTGAGAGATTGGGAAGTTTGATCCATGTATGGATGAATTGGAAGTCACTTGGTTGGAATCTTAAATCAGGGTGCCAAGTCTTCAAGACCAAAGGTTTATTCATAAAGGTCCAATGAGTAGTATCAAGAATAGCATTACAATTTGCCTTTGATTCAAATTGAAAAAGGAAATATCCTGCTTCATGAAGCAGAATCTTGGGAGTCTTGACATGGTTCTAATGCATTCGTATGTAATTCGACATTTGCATGAATGTTGGTTTCATTCCAAAAACTACTCCGACAATGGAATTATCCCAAAATTAAGATTCCTTGATCACTTCCTCCTTTTGAATTTCAGCCATTATTTCACCTTGATGAATCGTAGGCGGAATATATGATAAAGGGATCATTTGATCCGATCGTCGATTCATCAAAACTTTATCCCGCCAAGACATACCCTCTTCGATAGAATTATTTTGAGCACATGGAGTGGATTTCTTGGCTGCATGGGAACCCTCGATGACGAAGTTATTTTGATCAGATTGAGGGGATTCAATTTCGACAGAGGAAGGCATATCAAGACTGATGGGGTTTTTAGCGATTGGAGGCAAAAAGTCTTGTATTGCCAGATGATCCTTAACAATTTTAGCAGACAGATAAGGATTCTCCTCAATTGGCGTCGCTGATGCGATAAGAGTTGGCATCGGAGAATTGCCCTCGATCATCAGTGATTTTTTGCGGCGAGGCATGGCAACGTGAGACCTTAGGTTTTCTCCGCGCTGCTTAGGCATGGCGACCAGAAAGAAATCAGAGTCCTTGTCCCAAATTAATTGTTCATTTTAATTGAATTACCTACACAGCAAATTTGATCCTCGATCAACATCCAGAAAACATAAGACTTAAGCCACTTAAAACAAAAATAAATGAAAAGAATGAATTCATGTTTTGTATACTTGTAATTGAGTAATACACCATTCAAGAGAAAAAACTCATGAGGATAGGCTCAGGTTAACCTTTACACCAAATATGTCATCACTCTACTGCCCAAAAACCCCCCAATTATTTGGGGTGGCAGCTGTAAGACCGGCCTTTTGTCATCATTGCCTACCTCTCTTAAGAAACCAGAAACAATTTTTCCACGGTGAGAAACCTTCAAAATAGTATTGTCTCCGTGCACAAAGTAATGGCTAACATGAAGAAATACTTCTGAGATAGAGAAATCTTTGGAACACAAAAGCACCAACAAAAATAGTGCTCGATGTACTTTTGACTGAGTAGCACACCATTCAAGAACAAAAATGCATACAAGGACTACATCAGGTAAACCTTTACATTGAAAATGTCATCAATCTACTAACCAAAAGCCCCCAATTCTTGGGGGTGGTAGGAATCAAAAAAAATCTCGGTCTTTGGAGCCCTTTTGCTTACTTTCAGTAGCCCAAACCAGAGTCGACTTCTTTCACCAGCTAAAGTGGTCCACCTATGAGCTATCAGGCTCACAAACTTTCGTCGGAAACCCGTAAGACCGGCCTTTATGTCATCATTGCCAGCCTTTATAAGCAACCAAAAACAATTTTTCAACTATGGAAAGAACTTCAAAATAGTGTCATCTTTGTGTACCAAGTATTGGCTAACGTGAAGAAATAGTTGTGCTTTCTTTTCAGCATCTTAGAGACGCAATGCTCGATAATGGAAACGACATGGGTATGATTGTGGAACATCACTAGCCTCAGTGTGGTGAGAGAGGGGAGCCAACGGGATGCCAACTCTGACACCATGAGTTATTGTATATATTTATGCAGCAAGGAATAAACAATATCGACGTAGAGAGCCCAAATGGCGTGTTGGACTGAAAATATAGACTGAAACTCAAGATATCAGATTACGAGAGCACGTGAGTCCATAGTAAGGCCAAATGTACTTCAGAAAAAGGCCTCATACATCTATAAGCATCCACGCTTCAATTTGATAACATTAAACGTTGATTTGGATAAAGGAAGATCAAACAATTTCATATTTGTATAATGAAAGAATCATTACTTTAGTCAATGGATTGACCACAAGAAATCAAAATTTTCTTTGTTACCTAAATTCAATCTGCTGGATGTTATGGAATGATAGAAATAGCTGGGAGCATGGAAAAGGCCACAAGAACCCACAAGCTGTTGCACGAGAAGCTGAAAGGTATGAGAATCAGTTCTACGTTCAACGTGATGATAGTATTGAGCAAAGGGAGACCACAATGCAAAGGCAGGAAAACTTAGATGATGAGAATTTGTTGCATATGCGCACAGACGCTGCGATGCACATCAATCATGGTGAAGCTTGACTTGGTATGTTGTCATGGACCGGAACGGATATTATTCAGGCTTTAAAAGTATCTGCACTTTGAATGCACAGGCTGCTGAAGCAGCTGCCATCCTACGGGGTTTGCGACAAGCGGTTAAAAAAGGGTGGAACAAAGTCAAAATGAAGACGGATGCAAAGGAGGTTATGCGACTTATAAATGGCAAGAGACCTAAAAATACAGAGATGGGGACTATACTGGTGGACATTTGAAAAGTCGTAGATAGGCTTGACTACTTTTGTATAGATTAGAAGCTTGCGTAGCTAAAAGATTTCTAAAATAAGCAATTACTTAGATAAGTATTATTATGCTAAATTAGGCTTAAAGAAGGGAAGGAAATTTTTGAGAACAAGCTCCCTGAAGAGCTCTGCCAAACGTTCTCCAAAGTAATTAATGCTTATGTAAAGAAGCTTTTCTTTAAAAATATTATATATACAATCTGTTCTTCACGATTCACGACTTCTCTCAAGTCTCAACTCCATCTATTCTCCCTGCTAATCATTCTTCAATCAAAAATGCGGTGCCCTCAAAGCCATTGTAAGTACTAGCTTCACACCGTTGAAATAGTGTGTAGACGATGCAAGACATTAAATTTTTCACGCAATCAAAAGATTGCTGCATCGAAATTTTAACTGGAGGTCAAGGCAGCTGCAATTTTATCAAGGCAGGAGAAATAAACACAAGCGCAGAACAAACAACGTAAAACGAAAGATGGCAGGTAATACCAGCAGCGTGATGGAGCAATAGCAGCGCTGAAGCAGAGAAATCGCAGACAGCAAAAATGAAAACACGGTGTGACGGCTGATGAGGGAGACGGCTAGCAAGGATATAAATAGACGTCGCTAAACGGCTGGCCTTAACCTTGTTTGGAGAATGGTCAAATATAATTTAAAAACGGAATACTCCTTCCCATAAAAGGGTGTCGTGGTGTAGTTGGTTATCACGTCAGTCTAACACACTGAAGGTCTCCGGTTCGAGTCCGGGCGACGCCATATAATTTCATGTTATTTTTCTTCCATTTTCCTTATTTTTCCATCTTTAGATTGGCGTATCGAGTGCTCGGTGCAGCTTATTCATTGTTGCTTCAACCCAAAAATCAAGGGTAAATTGAAACCTTCAAGTATAGTCTTCTTACCAAAGTGACCATCAAATCGATTTTGTTATTAGTTAGTGTAAAGTCCTGTAATTTTGAACAATAATAATGATAATAATAATAATAATAATAATAATAATAATAATAATAATAATAATAATAGTAAGGTATATGAGGAAACTTATATATATATATGTGGATATATTTCAAATGATAAGACTAAGTTTTTGATGGCTATATTAGTTAAATAATAAAGATTTAAATTATAGTATTATCATTACATATATACATAATAAGCAAATGATAGGTTACCGACAAAGTTTAATTAAGTCATGTTTCTATGAGATATGGTTAATGGATTCATTAGTAAATAGGTCTTTTATGAGATTAATTAATTAATCACTTCTAAAATTATTTACGGATAAATTACCTCCTTTGCTAACCTTAACAATCTTCTATTATTATAAATAACTAGTTAGCTTCGTATAAGCAGTGCAGCAGCCGCGCACACACAAAAAAAAAACACAAATATCATCACATCAATCATCTGCAATTTTTATCCCAGTAGCATCATATTGATCAAGGTACCAAAAGGAAAGTTTCCTCGGTCACTCACTACTCCCAATAGCATTCACATTAATATTATATATATAATACATACCATCAAAGGTGTGTTTTGTATTCCCCGTAACTTTGATCCACTACCCCTTGCACATTACTTCGATTTGATATACCAATTTCATAGTGTGAGGAGCCGAAAATTTTAGGCTCAACTCATTTAACTAAACAAGTATAAAATAAGGTTTGGGTTCGGCTCATTTAATTAAATGAATGAGCCGAGACGAGCCGAACTCATGAGCTAAAGCTAAAAAATGAACTGAGTCTCGCTTTGTCGAGCTCGGGCTCAGCTCATTTAATTAACGAGTCCAAACATGAGGTTTGGACTCAACTCATTTTAGTAAATAAACAAGTCAAACTAAGTTTTTAACGAACCAAACACCGATTGGCCCATCTCATTTACAGCCCTATTTGTACTACAGGCCGTCATCAAAAAGCTATTAAGTTAATATATAAATAGGGTCGTTACGAAAGTATAGGCTAAAAAATTATTATAGTTTTAGTCTGTCAAGTATTAAGTTAATTTATGTTTCTAAACTTATAGTCTTATATAAAATATGGGGATTTAAAATGACAATTAATCCAATAACTTAATTTTTCACATAAACTACACATACTCTATTTGATTGATATTAATAGTAGTAGGTGACTTTTATTCTAATTTAGGGAGTTTTAATTGACTTCGCTTAGTACTTTGTCTATTTAGTAGTGTAATAGCAATAGATAATAAGTTACCAAATCAATAACTTTAATAACTTTGATAATTTGATCCTAAGATAATTATAATATATTTATTTAATATTTTCACCTAACAGTAATAATATATATTATTAACTTTAAGAGTAGTTGACTAGTGAACCTTCAGGGATCATATCATATTTCAGGTAACCCATTTATTTTTCTAACTACTCATAGGTAAATTACCGACTATATTATAATATATATGACATTATTTTTGTATTGTATGATTTAAGGTGCTTTAAATTTTATATATGTGATAACCTTATTTTATGAAATCCTTATATTTTGTTAATTTGACTCTAGATTTTATTTAAAAATATGAGTTTATGAGCACGAGTTATTTATAGATATTTAATTATTGATTTTGATAATTTATTCAGAATATATGTATAGTGGTTATATTATTTTAATTATTGTGGGTGATCAAATGAAATTTGTGGCACATGTTATATATATAGTCTTTATTTTCCTAATTAATATTAAATTATAATGGTGGTTGGTTTATGATCCAAATAGTTAGCTCTTTTTGGAAATTATTCAAATTAGAAAGAAATATTGTGGAAAGACTTATTTAATAAAATTAATATTTATGGGATGTGTTCGTTATGGAAAGTGTTATTTATAGAAGTTGGTATTTTTGGAAGTACTTAGTATAGAAGATACCCAATTTTGGGAAGGTGAATAATTAAAGAATAAATATGGTAGTATGTTTTGAATGTGTTATATGATCACCTTAAATAGGACACTAAAATTTAAAGTGAAAGATGATAGTGTGATAGGGTCCTTTGGGGTTTGGTCTCCCAGAGTTGGGGATCGGCAATAGCCTTTCCTTGGATTGTGGTAGTGTATAGTTACTTAGTTTATTTACTTGACTAAGAACTAGTAAGGCTCCATGTCTAATCTATTAAGATCTTCGGACTTCTTAGGGGGTGTGCGCACTTAAGGACTTGATGACCAAGGTTAGATTTTTTCCCTTTAGTGCTAGGATCACTGGCATTGCCCAAGAGGTGTATCTCTCGTAACTGGTTTTGGTTATTCTTAGATGTAGTCAGATCTTTCTGCCAGGTGACCTTCCTGGTTAGGTTTTTCCTACTCAATAGATGAAAACTGGATGGTGTGTTTATATAGTCACTGATAAATAAGGCTTTATAAATGGAGAAATAATATTTACCTTATCATTTAACTCATATGTGGTTGTGTTTGATGTATTATAGTAATTATATAAATTATGATTTTTTTTCTTTCTAAATAATGGTTTACTTAGTTGTTCTCCTAGCTAACATGTTACTCTTTTAAACAGAATTGCAATGATCAATGATGTACATGGTGAGTAGATAGTCTTGTGCAGGTATACTGTAACCATACTTGAAGATGGATGCATGCTTGTGGAATGAGTTGAGAGGGTATTTTGGCTTTTAGAGTTCTATGTTTTTATTGGTGTTTTGATTTCGTTAAGCTTTAAATTTAGTAAGGGTTATTGAATTTTTTTAATCTATCGTTAGCTGCTTCTAATGTTGTTATCTGAATTTATAATGGTATCTTATTATATTAAGAGTGTTTTGGAATTATTATTATTATTTTAGTTTCAGTTGAAAATTTTAGCATTAACATCTAGTATAAGCGAAAGTGTTTACTTAAACTAGATGTAGCAGCAATACCCTCATTCTTGTTTTGCTTTCATATTATTTTCTAAGTATTTTGTGTTTTAAAAATGGGGGTGTTACAGTTATTTTTTGAACAAACACTTCTAATAGTTCACTAAAAATAAATAAATTTTGTAAAAAATTATTTGATCATCAATATTACAAGTCATAAATTTCAAAATAGTATATTTCAACATAAAAATCCATTCAAAAGACTTTTATGAATCAAAAATAGCAAAATTCATCATCAAGCCTGTACATATTTAAAAAAAATACATAATAGAACATTGTAAAAGTTAATTACTACATAACAAAAAGTACTTAAGTTACTTATATAACTAATCATCTAATCTCACATTTTCATCCACATTAAAAAACAAATGAGTGACATTTTTATGTACATGGTTGTCCTCAATCTCTTGATCTCCACTTTTGTCTTCACTATCATCAATTCCTTCCATTGCATATACACAAGCACAATTAATAAAATGCTAATTAAAAGAATAAATAAAAAATCTCATATGATCTTATGCAAAAATTAAAGGTTGTGAGCTTCATAGATCATACCCTCAATTACATTACTTTTATCATTCCGAATAATACAATACGCCAGTCCATTTTTTAACATTTTTATCTTCTCATTATTTAAGCTATAGGGCTCATCTAGAGGATTCAAAGTATCATTTATGTAAAACGCTTTAAAATCAATCAAATCATAACTTGTATTAAACTGGCTTCTACACAAAACACAACACAACTACATTGGTCAGCAATATTGTCATGTAAATTTTTTGTTTAAACATGAAGATGATAAATAAATTTTGAAATACATATTGATAGCATACCTTTATTTCAACCTTAATTTAGAGTTAACGAAGGTTGAATCATTGAGCCTTTGGTGCTCTAGTATTACTTTTTTTCAAATGGATATGTTTAAATGTGCTCCAAGTTCATTCACAACCTAAAGTACTATTAGTTTGGCTCAAAACATGAATAAAAAGTTTTTGTAGATCTAGATCCATATAATATCCACCACACATCTATTAGGAAGAAAGCATTGAAAATTCAAAATTATTCAAAAGCCATACCAAAAGAAAGAATAAAGCAATCTTGTATAGTAATTCATCTTCCAAAATCACCATATTCTTTTCTAAAATAATTCATTTGACCTGTTGTAATACCTCGAGTCTATACAACCACGCAAGAGCTACTCTAAAGTGCTTTAGGATTGATCAATTGGCCCAACATATCAACACGGGTCATTTCAGCACATTTTTTTCCACTCACACATTTCTTGAGAAATTTTCAAAAAAAAATTGAAACTTCCCATGAGGGTCACTCATCCTAAAAAAATTTCTACAATAAGCATGCTTAAATATAGAGTTCTTAGGATAGAATCACCAAAAATATAGTATATCATATTGATATAAATAGCCAGATCAATCATTACAACACTCTACTCAATTTGGGGTATTACATTCGTCAATTTTGATCTCAATTAGAAAATTCCATTAGCATAGCTATCAATGCCATCAATAGTGTTTTGGTGGTTCGTAATGTCAAATGAATACTGAAAGTGAGGATTACACCAAAAACCATTTGTAGGTAAATTCTTTGAAAATTGAGTATCCCAATGAGAAGTAATAATTTGAAGGTATGAATCCACCATATATTTTTCCTCCAAAATCTAACAATCATATCATTTCTAGCCTTATGAAAGGTTTGATACCAATATCCCATAGACAGTTTCTCCTCATTGTTCACCACGTAATACCTCAAAATTTTACAGCACCAATTACTATGTAATTAGACTTGCAAGCTACTTCAAAATTTTATATCATGAGTTTCAAACCATTTATATTAAACTTCAGCTTTCTGACACTTATTTGATTAATTTGCAAAAAACAAAATCACACGTTTATGCGAATTCTTTGATCATGTAGCTTTCACTAATTTTGATTCATTCTAACTTGTAACTCATTCACAAAAATATTTTTATTTTAATATTTTCCAAATCATTTAATTAACTATTTACTTGCAAAAATATTTTAGTGATTTGTAGAAAATCGTCGTAGAAAATCTTAATTTATGCAATTTTTTATTCTAAGTCATTTATCACTCATTTTTTCTCATCCAAAAGTTCTTATTACTTATATATAAAAAATATTCTAAGCTCATAAAAGAGTTCTAAACATTTTTAATTTCATATGTTTCTTCTCAATCGCTAAATCTTAGAAGTTTTTGTTTTCCCCAATACATGATTTTCGTTGATTTCTTCATTTTAATCCATTTGAGTTTCAAACAAATTTCAAAGTCAAATATTTTTACATATTTAAATATTTTATGTTCTAAAATTATTCAACATTCATTTGTACCCTTTTGGACCTTTCGTCAATTGTCTCTCCTATTTATAGAAAAACACATATTTTCAGAGTATCCGATTTTGTCATTTTTGCTTGTTTTTCATTTGTCAATATTCAAACCAACTCCAATATCCAATATATATATATATATATATGGGTTTCTAAAATTATTCTACACCTTCCCATAATTTTTTTTATAATTTTTCCCTAATAAATCCCTATTTTCTAATATTTCTATTTATTAAACTGTCCAAAAAATTTTGAAATACCTATCCTACCCTTATTTTACTTGGAATATGACTCTAAAATGTTAGGATATTAGATCTCAAATTTTGGATGCTAGAAATTAACCAAAAATCTTATCATAATCCAATCTCGCCAAAATATATCCTATTACAATCTATTCCTCTTCTTTTTGTATATTTGTGAGCTTGCAAGCAATACCTATTTCCCCCATCTAATTCACATCAAATCCGGGAAAGGGAGGAGGTGTATGGTCAACCCAAAAATAATACCAACCTTTAATGTTTCATTTTAAAGCTCAACAACACGCAATTTAACCATTAGCCTTCCTTTGGTTGATTTATTTGCTACTTTACAGACCTCGTTCTCTCTTTGGTTATCTTCAACCTTTGGTATTTATTTCTTTTTGAAGCTTTCATTGTATACTAAAATTACCAAATCTTTCCCCTCTTGTTTCATGGCTTTATACCCCTTAAATAAACCCCCCAAATTTTGCTTCCCGACCAACTTGGTTGTGGTTGTTGTTGACCAGGCTAATCTTTTTACCAAACTGTGCCTCTTTCACGACTCAAATATTGGGTTTTCATACTCTATGCTTGTTGGGTTATGTTCATTTCATGTCACACACCATCTAATTGCCCTTTTTCCTAACAAATTGTGACTTTCCCCCTTCTTATTCCCCTATTTTCTACCTTACCAACCAACTTGCATTTTTGTTGTTATTTATTATGTGTGTGTTGTAGTAGCCTTTTGTGGCTTTTTTTCTTCATTTATCCTTTTTTTCCTTATAAACCTTCCACCATCTTAATCTCATATTTCTTGGTGTGTATTGGTAGTTTTTTGTGGTGGTCTCCAAGCCTCATTATTATATTTTCATGCTAACTATTTTGTGCATTCTTATTTAAGGTGATCAATTGGTACAAGGAGAATATTAGGAGTATTATGTTCTTAGAGATGAAAGGATATTTTTTGAAGGATGCACTTCTTTAGATTTGGGTTCTTGGTTTCTATTTGTTAATTTATTGTAATCCATGCTAGCATATTTTTGTTCCTAAAATACATGATTAAGGTTGTTTTCTATAGTGCTCTTGTATTCTACCTTGATATCATGCTTTTATGTGTTATTATATTTTCTATGTAAATTCTACATTTTTATGCCTTTTCAGGCTTTGATAGAAAATCATAAGCATAATGGTATATATTTTTTGTTTTATAAGTGCATTGATGAGTAAAGATAATTATGTTAAGTCTTATCATAGATGAATTGGGTTCAAAATTGGAAGGTTTGAATGTATTAGAGGCTTAGGGATTTTTGGCCTTAGGGCCTTGGTGGTGGTTGTAGTACTCTTGTATTCTACCTTAATATCATGCTTTTAGGTGTTATTATATTTTCTATGTAAATTCTACATTTTTTATGCCTTTCTAGGCTTTGATAGAAAATCATAAGCATAATGGTATATTTTTTTTGTTTTATAAGTGCATCGATAAGTAAAGATAATTATGTTAAGTTTTATCACAGATGAATTGGGTTCAAAATTGGAAGGTTTAAATGTATTAGAGGCTTAGGGATTTTTGGCCTTAGGGCCTTGGTGGTGGTTTTGTTATTTTTAATTAAGATTGATTATAGATTTGAGTTGTTATTAATGTGTATAATCTTGGTGAATTGGGGAGACTTTTGGAATTTTGTGGGTAATTGGTGAATTTCAACCCTAAAGGTAAATTGCTCTTTTTATGAGATCTTGTGAAAATTAAATATATAGTTATAATCCTTGAGGTGTTTACATGAGGTTTGATAAATAACATGTTAGGGTTTATATGTGTTTGAGTTCAGTTATAATAATAAATTTTGGGATGCTTATGTGAATTAAGGGCATTTTGGTCGTATAATTATAATAGTAAGAGAAATAACTTAATTTTGGGAGTAATGACCAAGAGGGTAGCATCAGTATTGTATGTATGAAATGTCGGAGTTTAGTCTTATTTTTTGGATATGTTGATCTTAATATTATTTTAGGAAGATCTGATAAATTTGGTAAATTGTTGAGATGTGAAGTTGAAGTTATGGTCCATTGGTGAATTAGGGTTTTATAAGACATTATAAGATGTAGTATCAGTATTGTATGTGTGAAATGTGAGAGTTTAACCTTGATTTTTAAATATATTGATATTAATGTTATTTTATGAAGTTTTATTGAATTTGGTAAATTAGTGAGATGTGAGGATGAAGTTATGGCCCATTAGTGAATTAGGGTTTTGTAGGGCATTATAGTCTTTTTATCTTGGTTATGTTTCTTGTTGTGTGTATTATTTTTCTATATGTACTATCATGATATATGGTGGCTATAACATGTGGAATAAATTGACCATGACATAATTCTAAGTGTTATAATCTACAACAATTATTGGAATGAATTCATAAGTAAATAATATTACATGTAATAAGTAATTAGCATTTATTATTGTGTTAAGAAAATCACAATAAATGATGGCTTGTAGGGAAAAACCCTAACAATGTGTTATTATGTGTCCAATATCAAATAAGGAAGTAATAATACATTAATAATTAAAGTGGAAAATCACGCTAGTCAGGACAAAAGTGTTTCATCTGATATCTTTCCTAGTTGTTGCGATAACCAAAGTGACCTTAGATCTACTCTCTATTATTCATTCCACTGGCTTATATCATGTTTGCATACTTAAGGACTAGGAGTCCATTCTTATGTTTTCCATGTGCATTTTCCTCTGGAGGGTTTGTTATGTTTGTGTTGTCAATCCACCGGTTATGTAATAATGGGATCCCTGAACTCAAGTGACTAAGTAACTAAAAATGTATGATCACTTAACTATGGATTTTAATATGGTTGCATCCTTATGTCATCGTGTATTATGAGGAGAATGTATGTTTAGTATCTTTCTTCTTGTACCCTCTGTGATATGCATGTCCTTTTCTTTTGATGTGATATATTAACATACTCAATAGTTAAGTATTAACCATTCATTTTATGAGTGTTGTTCATTCCACAAGTAGACAACATAGTTGTTGACTCCTACTAGTTTCCTTGATGACTTTACTGAGTTAGATGCTTTGCTTATAGAATAGTGACTATTTTTTGGGTTTTGGTCGTAGAGTTTAGTTTATCCGATAGTTAGAGATCCATTAGTTTTCCATTGTTATATTTTGATTTACGTTGTACTCTAAGTTTATATTTGAACCTTTATCTTTATTTTATAAAATTTCTCTTGTTATCTCTTTATCTTATTTAAAGTATCATAACATTTTGTTTTGCACTTAATATGAGAATGCTATGGTAAATCAGGCTAATATTAAGTATGGCAATAACATCCAATTATTTTATATTTAGCTTCTGCAAAAAAAAAACAGTAAATTGTGGGGTGTTACACACTATTTATAGAACATGCGCAAGAGGTTTTGTAAGGTGTACAGTAACAACACACTCCTTCTAAAAGGTAAGACAACACATTATTTATAAATTTCTTTTATTCCCTTTCTTTATCCTAAGAAAAAGAGGTCCATTCTCTAGAAACAACCAATTCCCTAAGAGCATTCTTTAGTGACAAAATGATATGCAAAGCAATAAAATTAGTTGCAAATCCATCCAGATATAAACAAATCATTTCCCTTCCTTATATAGGCTTACTCGTTAAATGTAGTGCATAACAATAATTATAAATGTACTTGGTGATTTTATAAGCATGCTTTTCAGTATCACCAATCTTATCTAGCTTATCCATATCTATAAGCTTCAAATGTATGCAATATGCAATACAAGTAGACTAATAATGTAACACCCCCAAATTTGCAAACTAAAATTTTTCTTTAAAATGAGTTTGTGATAGCCAAAACGTAAGGCATAAGAGTGTTGTGTCGCATCCAACATAAAAAGGTACTCCCTGTACTTAATCTATGTTAGGTACAAAGCAAAAGTAACCTCGTACCTAAGAATCGGGTATAGGAATCACCTAAATCCACCACAATAAAGGATATGAAAAAGAGAGAAGAGATCGTGTATAATGAAAATGGAGGAAATAAAAGGAGAGAGAGGGGGAGAGAGAGAGATTACATATAATAATACTCTAGAACATACCCGATAACACTCACTGTAAGTAACACAACAAAAGTATTGAACAACGAGTATCATCAAAATATTATTGCAAAGTTACAATTGTCCATTGAATAGGCAAGGGACCATGAAATATAACCTATAAGTACAACAGTATTGAGTAAACCACCATACAAAACTAAATATGCAAAGGTTGCATGGAGTACATATAAGGTATCACAAGAGGAGCACGTCATAAACACATTAAATAACACATGTGATGATGAGAATGATAATACATGCCATATTATAGCCATCACCAAGACTATGTACTCATCATACCATTATTTTTAGTCACACACAAATTCAATAAGCGATTATGATTATTTAGTTATATTGAGTTTGGGAACCCCACTATTCTCATCCGATGGAACTAAAAGGATAACTCCTAGGGCATAATGCTCCCAACTACTATTCTTATCTGGTGGATCAGACATGTACAACGCCCTATGACATAACGCTCCTAACCACTATCCTTGTTTGGTGGAACAAACATGTAAAACTCCCAAGGTATAACACTCATGGACACTATTCAAAAGTTAATGTTTTATTAAGCATCATAGCTATCATATTCCATATTAATCTAACCAAGGTTAATGCACAAAGGTGACCACCAAACCACCAAATTGAAACCCACCAATAACTGATTAATAGTATACTTCCATTTTTAATTACTCAAGGGGAGTTAATATCAATCATAAGACATTGAGGTACCATGGTCATACCTGTGCATAAAGAAAACATAGTATCCTACCGACTATTAACCCAATGACACTAAGCTACCCTAGTTGCACTAGCACACAAAGAAAGCATAATACCTTACCAATAAGGACACCTAATTCATAAGTATGTATACGCTTAAAGAAGTTTGAAGAGCTAAGTAGAGTAAATGTAAGGTCAGGCTAGGGCACTAAAGCACACCACAAAAAATCCAAACCAAACCATGGGCTAAGCCATGTATTTAGGATAGCTACCCCTAAAGAGACACCATTATTTTACTTTAAATATTAATATTGTATTAAGGTGACCATAAGACCACATAATACACAAAACTCTAACTGCCACACTTAACTACTTTTACTCAAGTCAACTCTAAGGTCAATGGTCAGACCAATGTCAAAGTCAATACTAAGCTCAACCTAAAAATCTAATAAGGTCATCATATGTCCAATTATTCAATTTTAGGCACATTAGGTTATACATGACCAAATTGCCCTTAAGACCAATATTTTCACATCATTATCCATTTTAAATGTTAATATTGTTTTATTTAATAATTTATCATGAAAAAGATAAAATGCGATAATTAAAACATTATTATTATTTGGTATGTCAAATGACTATTTTCCCCCTACATACTATGTAACACGTAAAACCCTAATATGCATATTAAATTTATCATAAATCATATAATTCCATACTTAACATTATATAATACAAGTTAGGCATACATGTTGATGTAAAATAAACATGATACACTTAAAGATCAATTTTCTCCTAGGGCATCCAAATAATAATAATGTAAAAAGATGCCCAAACATGCTTAACATATCATATTATACATATACATCATGCATAGTTAATTCATGACATTAAACCTATTATAGTATGTTTTCATACCCATAATTTTATTAGCAATTTAACATTCTCTATTATACATAATTTCATACTAGAATTATTAGAAAAATACATACAGAAAAATAAGATATGACTAATGTAACACCCCAAAATTTACACTTTTTTTTAAAAGCAATACCCATAAATTAAAACTGTAAATTCTGGGGATGTTACCGCCACACTTAGTACCAGACTAGTTCACTTCTACCGTTCTGGTATCAAGTGCTAAGGCTAAGAAAACATTATCAATAATACCATATAAATTCAAATTTAAAAAAATGAAAATCAGAGTATGCGTAAGTCTTACATAATTCGAAATACCGACTATTGTTTTTCAAATAATAATTAAACAACATTAACAAAGTTGTTCCGGCAACTTAAACATAATAAAAATAACATGAGTTATAAGTTAAAAAGAGAACGGCCACGTCTCTCTAGCAAATCGATCCAGCCTAGCTATCACTCTGTTCCTCCTGATGACCCGTAGACATCGATAGCATCAAAGTAAATATCTCCTACTTGCAATAGATTAGACGAGCCTTTTGCTCATGGGAATGAGTAGCACCCATGAAACGGGTGATCAGTACGCTGCGTACTGAGTAAGGTGACCGAATACTAAGGCCGACATATAACACATTAATTCATGTAGGATAATGATCACATACAATTACAACCCACACATATGATACATAGAAGCATAAAGTGAAATCACTTATAATCAATAGATCCATACGTAAGGCCCAAAAAGGTCCGGATTAATCATTTAATCTTTCTTTTATCAAAAGTCGATACACACCATGCCTTTATCAATCCATACGAGTACATAAACACCCCACTATTGTAACCGGTGGGCTGGTCATACATAGGGTAAAACCCTAACCACTATTTCTAACAGGTGAATCGGCTTGGTTCCTGTCCGCATCAGATCCATGCAAAAACAGGAACACCCCACTATTATAACCGGTGGGCCGGACACACATAGGGTAAAACCCTAACCACCATTCCTAACCGGTGGATCGGCTTGGCTCCTGCTCGCATGGTGTTCCACTGTAAGTAATTAGTATCTTTTAATAGCATTGACAATCTCGTTTGTCTTTATTGAGCTCGGGATCCCCCACTATTATAACCGGTGGGCCGGATACACATAGGACCTCATGTCCTAACCACTATTATTACCGGTGGATCGATCACACATAGGGTAAAACCCTAACCACTATTCCTAACCGGTGGATCGGCTGGTCCCGTCTCAATATCTTCCACTTTAAGATATTAGTGTTTTAAATATTTTATTCAAAAATATTTGACAATCACAAACATTTGCCCAGACATGTATGACTAAATCCATGAAAGCCCTAACCCCATGCAACCTTACTCCATGCAAACCCTAACTCCACGTAAACCACATTTCCATGCAACCTTAGCTCCCATGCAAACCCTAACTACACATGACCCACGCTTCCATGCAAACCCTAGCTCCCATGCAAACCCAATCTCCACGTACCACATTCCCATGCAACCTTAGCTCCCATGCAAACCCTAACTACACATGACCCACGCTTCCATGCAAACCCTAGCTCCCATGCAAACCCAATCTCCACGTACCACATTCCATGCAAACCCTAGCTCCCCTATAAACCCTAACTCCACGTACCACACATGTGCAAACCCTAGCTTCACATATACCACCCTTCCATGCAAACCCTAATTCATATGCAAACCCTAGCTCCACGTAGACATGCTTCCATGCAACCCTAATACCACATTTCATGCAAAACCCTAGCATTATGTCATTTCATGCAAACCCTAACTCCATGCCATTCCATGCAAACTCTAGCACCATGCCATTTCATGCAAACCCTAACACCACATTGTTACACTCCCCATCATTATTTTACAACCCTAATATGCATGTCTTAGGGCATATCATACAATAATAATAACATAAACGTACACATAATTCTCATGCCACAGTTTATTCACACCAATATACTTCAACTCTATAATCATGCCACATGCAAAATAATTAATAATAATAAACATAAAATACATGGCATATGAAACACATAATGCATATAAACACACAAATGGCCTTAGAAAACCCTTACCTAAAACGACACCGGTCTTGGTGCACGCTCCTATTCCACTTGAGGGGTTTGACTGGGTTCGCCTATTATATCAAAGCATACTAGAATTAGACTCTCTTATATAATTTTATTATTCTCTAACTTATTCTAAGATTTGGGTTTTAATTAAAACAATACTACACAAAAATTAACTATACAAAATATTACTTAAAAATACAAATAAATTATTATTGTCATTCGAAAGGGTGGTGATACAAGGGTTTCTACCCTTCACCAAAATAGTAATAATAGTAGTAGTAGTAGTAGTAGTAGTAGTAGTAGTAGTAGTAGTAGTAGTAATAATAATAATAATAATAATAATAATAATAAAAGTAAAACATTATTAATAACACTCTTAGTAGTAAAATATTAATATTAATAATACCATAATTCTTAAAATTACAAGGTGGCTTTCAAAATCACTCAATTTAATAATAACATTATTCAAAAATGTAATAATGATATTAATATTATATATACTTATAATATAAAGTTAATAAAGATAATAATAATAATAATAATAATAATATAATTAGAAATAAAGTTAAAAATGTTAATAATATTAATAAAAAGTAAAAGTGCGAGGCATAATTAAAATTTTTGGTTTCTGTCCCTCCTCAAATAGTTACAACATTTATTAAATAATTACACTAATAATATTATTATTATTAATATTATTAATAATAATAGTAAACATGTAATAATTCCATTAAATAAGAAAAATTTGAGAATAATAATTTATCTTACTCAATAATACTTCCACACCTGTCAAAAAAATTTAGAAATTAGAATATAGTTGATAGCAATAATAATAATTATTATAATAATAATAATTAAAGTCGAATTAAGATTAAAAATTAGGATAAAATAGAATAATTATCAATAAATCGAAAGTAAGTGTTTAAAAAGTCTAGGGTTTCACCTTGAGTCGGAGGGTATGGGTGGAACCGGCGGTGGTTCCCGGAAGTGGCCGAAAAATGGATCTAAGAGGAGTAAAAATGAAGAAAAAGAGGTGAGAGGGAAGGAGAAAAATAAAATAAGATTATAGGTCGGTGGAGGGGACTTAGCAGGAGTTATTGGTTGGCTTGGAAGGTGGTAAAAGCGGCGGATGTGGTGGTGGCTGGCGTTTCAAGGTCTCGGGGTGGAATTTTCTGGCAAGATAACTAGTCAACTTTGCACGATTATGGAGGCTTGTACAAGGTGAATCGAAGGTCGTAGATGGTTTAGTTAATTAGAGGGTGTTGCAGGGAAGATATTGGGAGGGATAAGAGGTGACGATGTTGGCTATCGAAGGAGAACGAGGTGTCTAAAGTCAAGGTGGAGCACAGACTGGTACTTAGGGTTTCGGGAAAAAGGAAGATTGATTTCAGGCCAAATGTGGGGTATTTATAGTAGTGGAGGGTAGGCTCGGGTTGTGGAGGTTACCAGAAGATCAATTTCGGTGGGAAAATGGGTTGGTTTTGCCGTTGGTCGGGCGGCACAAATTCAAAATTTTGCTCGACCTTCGAGAGGGAAATGGGGGCAAACGTGGGGAAGAAATGAAGATTGGGGCATTTCAAATGGAAGAGTGTGCCGAGAGGAAGAAAATGGGCGGGAAAAAGGCCGGTCACGACACGTGTGGCCGGCGGCACCATTTTCGGGGGAAGGAGGAAGCTTGCGTTTATGGCGTCAGGCGGGAGAGGAAGAAGAAGATGGGGAAGGTTGGACCGGCGGTTCGGCGCAGAAAGGAAAGGAGAAAAGAAGAGGAGACCGGGACGGTCGGGCGTAAGGGTTATGCCGTTTAAATAGAACGACGATTTTTGGGTGTAAAAAGGATAAAGAATGGCGTTCCGGGGGCTGGCGCGCAACAGTAAAAAGAATGAAAATCAAACGCAGCGTTCGAGAGGAAGAATAAGTAAAACGCTGCGTGGAGAGAGAGGGGGCGGCGGCGACGCGCGGGCTGGGCCGCGCCGAAGGAAAAGGAAAGAAGAAAAGGAATTGGGTCGCGCAACAGGCCCAATTCGGTGAAGAAGAAGAACAAGAAAGAAAAGAGGAATAATTAGGTTGGTTCAAATAAATAAATTAAAATATTTAGGATATTTAAAAAATATTAATATTTAAATAAAATAATGTTTAAATTCCTTTTTAGGCTAAATTAGGATTTTTAAAAGATTTTCCAAAATTTCCATTTTGATTTAATAAATCACTCTAATTTTATTTAATTTAATTATTTATAAATTTAACACTAATTTGAACTATTTTCCCTTTCTTAATTTGAATAAAATAATTTATTTAAATAAACTCTCAATTAAAATTTTTTAATTAGATAATATACCCAAATTTCCTTTACTTAACATATTTAAAAAAATTCTTATTAATTTGCCTACTAAATTCCCTTTTATTTTAGTAAAAATAATTTATTAAATTAAATGTTTAAATAAAACATTATTTAAAATTAGAAAATTTTGGGGCATTTCAATTAGCATAATATACATAACGAAGGCTGCTATCAAACCGCAAGTAGGCACAAAAGCTACTAGTGAACCATGGGTTGGCATAAAGGCGACTACTGAATCACTAGTAGCAACAAAGGATACTATTGAATCATAAGTAGGCACAAATGCTATTACCATACCAATTCAATAATCATTTCAAATCAACAACAATAATTTTTATTTCTATTTTACTCAAGAGGAGGTCATATTAACCCACTGATACTAAGGTTCTCCGGTCATACAAGCACACCAAAGCAACATAGTGTCTTAGTGACTATCAACCTAAGGATACTAAGGTACCTTGGTTACACTAGCAGATGAAAGAGACACAATACCCTACCGACAAGATCACTTAATCTATAAGTATGCATACCTTTTACAAGTCTGTAAAGCTACATAGAGTAAGATATAAGGTCTGGTTAGGGCACTAAGGCACACCAAAAAAATTTTACAATAAACCATGGGTTAAATCATATCTTTAGAGTAATTACCCCTAAAGAACCACCATTTTATGATCTCGAGGTCTTTCACTTTAAATATTAGTATTTTATTAAGGTGACCACATAATATATATAAATAGATATAATTTACATACTTAACCATTTTTTATCATTTACAATTATTCAAGATAATTATAATTAGATTCAATACTAAGGCCAACATGATAATCTAGCAAGGCCATCATAGGATTAATTATTCATATTTAGGAGTATTATGCCAAAAATAACTAACATGCCCTTATGACCATAATTAACACATTATCATCTATTTTAATTACTAAATATTTTTTTATTTATCATGAAAAGGCAAAACCACAATAATTAAATTATTTAACATGTAATTAAATTACTCGACACACCAAATGACCATTTTTCCCTTACACATGATATAACGTGTGAAACCCTAACACACATATCCAATTCGTCCAAAATCACGTATTCCCATGCTCAACAATAAATAATACATATTATGTACGCTTCTCCGAATAAATATCATAATAGACTTTAAAAGACCAAATTTTTCCTAGAGCACATAATAATAATAATCATGTTGAAACTTGTGTTTCTAAAACATCAAATCACATACCTTCATACTTAATATTAGGCATATATAACACTCGTAATTTATTTCTGGCATTAAACCTGTCTGAATATGCTTTTGTACACATAATGCTTTACACAAATTAAAATGCTCCATTTTATTAATTTTCATATTAACATTACTAGGTAAATAATTACAATGTAAGGAGTCATGCTTAACATAATTTATATATTAAAACCCTAATGTATTATCATACGATATCTAACATTTTAGTAGAGTATATGAATTACAATATAGAAAACATACTTAATACAGTATATACATCAAATCCCTAATGTGCTATCATATAATATCTAATATTTTAGTAAAGTATAAGAATTGCCTTATTTTCATCAAAAGGATAAATAAGAGGTGACCTACTAAATTTATTGGGCTCCACTAATCAACCTCTTGTATCTTAAAATAATACTAAATTAACCATATTGATATTTAATCCATAAAATAACAACTTATTTTAATATATTTGTCAAGGTAGAAATTACTAAAATACCTCTCAAATCCTTAAGATAAGAAGACCCCACACTCACACGCGAGGGGGGTGTTGGAGAAAGGCGTTGGTAATGTTGTAGGTTGCTGGAGGTGGTGGTCGAGGGGGAGGTACACAATGGTGGCTAGAGTGGTGGTTGCTTTTTAGGTGGTGCAAGGAGGGGAATGGATTGGTGGTGGTTTTGGTGCAACGGTGGGGTGTGTAGTGGTGGTTGGCGATGGAAATGAAACCAGAGGCAAGGGTGGTGTAATGGCTATAGTGACAAGGCTGGATAGAGGTTGGAGAGGATTGTTATTTAAGGAAATGGGGCATAGCTAGTGCAAGGAGGGTGGTTGAGGGAGGTTAGGTTGGAGGCAATAAAGGGGTTGCTAAAAGCAAGGGAGGAGAGTAGGTGGCGATGGTAGAGAGGTGGAAGGTGGTTGGGGTGAGGTACGATGACAGAGAGATGGATGGGTGATTGGGGTGATATGCGGTGTCATGGAGATGGATGGGTGCGATGGAAAAGGTAAAAAAAAAAGGAGAAGAGGGGAAGAAGGAAAAGGAGAGGAAGCTCAGGTGGTGGTGATGTTGGGTGTGGCACTGGCAACGACGAGAAGAAGAAGATAGTCAAGTGGTTGGGTTTGAACAAAATGAAGAGAAAACTAGAGGGGTTTATGCATGTGTACATATAATCAAGGGGAATGGTTTGAATGTAGAGAAGAGGGGACACATGGTATGGATCAATGTGGTTGGCTTAATGTAGAGGAAAGATGGTGCAGGTAGGGACATGTTGGATGATACAAGAGAAGAGTGTAGGGTGTAGGGTGGCAAAGGCATGTAAGGCTAGGGGAAGGAAAAGGAAGGAATGCATGAGGGGATGCATGGGGTGCAAGGTTTAGTTGAGGCATGCAAGGGTATAGGGGGAGTTGGTGGTGCGTAGTAAGGGTTGTAGAGAGCCAGGAAGGGAATGGAAGATGACATGCAACATGGGAAGAAGAGGTGTGTCTAACCCGAAGGGGAAAGAGTCATGGGCAACGAAGGGCAAGAGAAGAAAGAAAAAGGGAAAAGAAGGAGGAAAAGGAAAGAAAAAGAAAAAGAAACAAAGAAATTTTCAGGTTTAAGATTAAATTAATGTATCCAGGGTTGGTATCTGATTAAGAATAATAAACAGGGGAAAATTAACAAGTTTAGGGTGGGAATAATAATAGGAAAATAGATAAAAAAATAATTAGGATAAATTTATTTAAAAATTTATCTAGGTTTGTTGATCAAGGTTTAACAAAAATAACTAACCTAATATTTAATGGTTAGGTTTTGAATGATGAGCTAAAAGCTTGAAAATAAAGGTTACAAAATTTTTTGGGTGTTATATTTTGTGTGTCTTATTACCTTCTCTCTCTCTCTCTCTCTCTCTCTCTCTCACACACACACACACACATCAAAGTAACAACCATGAGATTGTGGACTTGAACTTTTGAGATATTAGCTTATTATTTATTATAACAATTTGTGTGACATGGAATGCAATTTTCAATTAGGCCTTATGATGCAGGAGCATATAACTCTCCTAACGAATCTCAAAAATTTCAAGAATTAGCATTCTTGGAGATAGAACCTATTGTTCTTGGAGTTCTTGAAACCCGTCCCCAAAACCCTAATTCTACTAATGGGTTCTTAATAAATTATTGCATGTATCTCACATATTTGCAAGAAGGGGAATTCATTTAAAAGATATAGTGTATATATAACACCCCCAAAATTTACTATTGAAAATTTTTGTTTTTAAAAGTTACACACGGAAGCTAAGATGGTACATTTCAAAGTGTTGCTACCACACTTGGTGCCAGACCGGTTTCCTCTACTGCTCTGTTACCAAGTGTTAAGGCTAAAACATTACTTCACTTAAAATTAAGAACACAAGTATAAATCAGAGTAGTGAAAGAGTTAAAGAAATTAAGTAACCTTTCAAATAAAATCCACTAACAGTGGTTACAAAAATGTCAATGAAAGAAAATATAAAAAGACTATAAGAAATATAGAAACTTCAGGTTCAAGTCATTGGATAGAACCCCGGATAACCTTACACTCTTAACCCAAAGGATATCCTTAAATACAGCTTGCGAGCTAATATGCAAAAGCCACTGCTCATTGAATAAGTAGGGGCTCAAGAAAGGAATCTTTTATTACAATGGTAGTAAGTAACCCATTATACAAAACTAATATGCAAGGCTCACATGTAACACATACAGTGCATCACAACAATACATGAACATTTAATTATACATATATTAGTTGAAATGCAATAACCATTCATACAACCATATAACATCAAGACTATATGCTATCAATGCTCATTCATCTGGAAATAACTGAAACTTGCTAATGCAGCATCTGAGTGATGCTCTTTGTAGTATAATAAGAAATCCATATCATTCTCGAGTTATAACAATAGGCAAAATTCTCATAGTCAACCCACGACTTCTCGATACGCAGATAGACACATCAACATAACCAATACACACATATCATCACAAGTAGGTACAAAGGCTGCTACCAAACCACAACTAGACACAAAGTCTGCTATCAAACTGTAGGTAGGCATAGAGGTTGTTACCAAACCATAGGTAGGCACAAATGGTGCTACCAAATCATCCCAATAATCATTTACATTCATATATCAAACATTGTCATTTTTATTTACTTGAGGGGAGATCAAAAGAACTCAGAGATGCTAAGGTACCCAGTCATTCTAGCTTACAAGGGCAACATAGTATCCTACCGACTATCAACTCAGGGACATGAAGGTACCCCGGTCACACTAGTACACTAAGGTACATGGTACCCTATTGATAAGGACACTTAATTCATAAGTATGCATACCCCCTACTTAGGTTTGTAAAGCTAAATAGAGTAAGATATATGGCCTAGTTAGGGCACTAAGGCACACTAGCAAAATCCATAAATAATCGTGTGCTAAACCACACCTTTAGGGTAGTGACCCCTAAAGAGACATCATTATTAATATCAAGGTCTTTTACTTTTAGTATTAGTATTTTATAAGGGTAACCACGAAAAACGCGCATTAATCACATATATTCAATTCTTTATATTTAAATATTTTTATTCATTTCCAACATCATGAGGTAACCAAAATCAAGATCATTATCAATGTCAACATCATAAGTTTACTAAGGGCATCCTAGGCTTGATTGTTCACACTCAGGCCCTTTAGGTCAAAATGGCCAAAATATCCTTGAGGCTAAATTTATCACTCTACCATCCATTCCCATTATAATTTCCATTTTATTTTATCAACTTGCCATAAAAATGATAACACAACATAATTAAATTATTGATCATGTAATTAAGTTACCATACATGCCAAATGACCATTTTACCCTTAGACACCATTTTTCATGTAAAATCCTAACATGCGCTTCTAGAACATCAAAACACATATTATCATACTTAATCGACAAATAATGCCCATCCTTCATGTTTATGAGAATAATCATCATGGCATATCCCAAATTACCAAAATAACCCTATACCACAAACAGGCATATCTAATACCACAAACCCCTATTCTCATGCTTAAAAACGAATAACACACATCATGCATGCTTATTAGAATATTCATCATAGTACATTCTAAATTACCAAAATACCCCTAGACCCTATAATATTCATAATCATTAGTGTAGTCGTAGCCGACACGCAATTTAAACTCTCTTGTTAACAATTATAGTACCAGTAAATAAGGGTATTATTTTATACCGGGGATTGAGATGACTCACCTCTATTTAACTAGCTCAAAAATAATAAAAATAAAATAAAAACTCTAAATCGCACCAAATAAATAAATAAAAAAACTAATGGGGTTTTAAAAATAGAAAATAATAAAAAGAATAAATAAATTAAAATAATAAAAAATAATGGATAACAACAATTATGATAAATATGTTAGAGAAATTGAAATCCGCCTCTAGATTAGGTCAAAATATGATAATAATTTCTAAGTCAGTATTTAATCATGAGAAAGAGATTGATTAAGTTGTAAGCCAAAATCAGGTCTATACAGCTTATATTACTTCCCTAAATTAAGTAATACGATAAAGCGCCGGTATTAATCCTATTAAATACTATTAGTATAGTAAAAACAAGTGGCTCCTATATTTAACTATGTTTAATGCATTAATTCCACGTGGAAAGATGTTAATCTAAGCACCCAAACTAGTACAATAAGCATGTCTACCTGTATTTCTACTCCTTGACCCACACGTATCTAAACATTATACTAATCCGATTAGAATCACAAAACTATTAGGTGAATTGTTATCTAACCTAGCTGCAATTTATATATATAAAGTATAGCATATTTGTATGACCACCTAGCAGCCAAATAATCCTACGTACTGTTACTATGAAAAAATTAGAACAAGGCACTCACCATATAAATTATTCTTGACAGAATTATATATATATATATATATATATAAATGATAGCAATTGAAATAGAGTCAAATAGAGTCAAACTATAATCTAGGATTTCAATCTATTCCCCAACAATAAATAATCAGCTACTCTTAATAATCAAATTAATTACATAATAATATATATCAAAAATATAAATAAAAAATAGAGAAAGAAATAATTAGATTAATTATGGATGAAAGATCATAAATTTATTCATATGAAAAAGTAATTAATTTCATGTGAAATAAATTTTTTGGTATCCCTTTTCTTTTTCTTCTCTAATAGCATTTGATTTCCGTGCTTGTTTTTCTTTTCTTTTCTTTTTCTTCTTTTTTACTTCCAACGCTGACGCGCTGATCGCCCTTCTCTCTCATTTCTCTTCCTCCCTTTCTCTACTGTGTTAGCTTTTCGACCTTTTATTTCTGTGCTCCTTCTCTTTCGTCTTTTCTCTGGCCTCCTGACTTTTCTCTTTGCAGTGGCTCTTTTTTTCTTTTCCTCAGCGTTGCACTGTTTCTTTTTTTTTCTCCTGGGTCAAAAGGTGAAATCCCTTACCCCCAGGGCCCCCAACCAGACTAGATTCCTATTTTTTTCCGCCCCTTCTCTCTTTTTATTATTTTCTATGCTATTCTTCAACTGCTTTATTGGCTCTTATCTTTCTCTGCACCTTTTTTGTTGGCAGCCCCCTCTCTTTTGTGCGTTGCTCATCCTTTTATGCTACAGACTCTACCGACTGGTTTCTGTGTCATCCTTTCTTTTCTATTTTTTTCCCTTCATAGCCTGCCACCTGGTTTTTTTCGTGCCTCTACTTCTAGGCCTTTGGGCCTTCGGTCCTTGGGCCATTGGTCCAAAGGCCCAATAATATTTATTTTTTCCTTTTTCTTATTTTATTTATAATTTACCTACAAAATAAAATTATAAATAATTAATAAATAATCTTATACTATAAATTTGTTAAATTTATGTCATTTTAGCTCAAATAATAAAGTTTATATAATTATTATCACTTAAGCATAAAATTATAATTATTTACCTATATTACTCAAATAAAATACTAAAAACTAAGGTTAAAAGGGTATAAAATATGCCAATATATGAACTCATCAATACTCCCACACTTATCTTCTTGCTTGTCCTCAAACAAGTTATGACTCTAACCAAATAAAAATAAACTAACTAACAACTTTCGTAGGTCTCACGATTTCACTTAACACATACAACAAGCCCTTTAAACCCCTAAGTCACCTATAGAGGACGAGTAAGGTCTCGTTAGGGTTTTGCATATGATATACCCACAAAATCACACATAATAAAAAAAAAGAAGAATAAAATCACATTGAATACCCTTAACCACTTCTCTCATAATCTTATACTTTCATACGTCAAGATTAGCACTTAATCAAGATCTACATTGGGAGATTGAAGGGATTAATTTCAAGTTCACATATCACGATTTCAATATAGGTATGGACATATCAATATTATGGATGAAGATATACCATACCTTTGTCACATCAAAATCTATTCTCACTATGGATACCCTCTATTTTTCTCTCTCTCTCTTAGATCCATGGCTACAAATAAATAAAAATACTCAGGTATGTGAGATATGATGATAAAAATGACAAAAGGCTCACATATATAAACAAGGAATGCTCATATTTGTGTGAATAAAACCTCATAAAATATACCAAATACCTGCCAAATGGACCAAACCATATGCTTAACTCTTATGACTAGTCTCCATCATATTAAAGGTTGCTCATCTCAATAATCAAATAGGACTTACTTATTGGTTGCAATAGGTTTAAGGTATAGAAGGGTGCGGAGTATTCTAGGATTGTTGTTCTAAAAGGGTTGAGAACTAGTGGAACTATAATAATTAAAAGAAATATAAGTATTAACTCCACATCAATGATACACATATCCACCTTAATGCCAAACTAGAACGGTGAGATAAAAATAGAACATGAATATAACTTTTTCAACATTATCTCCATATCTTTCTCTCTTCCTTATATTGCATCATTTTCTTTCTTTTTATTTATTATTTTTTTTTCATATATATATATATATATATATTAAATATTTCTTTTAAAAGAATGATGAAAATATGACGAACATATAATTTCTATCTCTACCACCAAACATAACCAATTCCTTTCTTAACATAAATATATATATTTATTTCACATACACTCATATACACAACCACTCTATATCCATAATGATTTGATTCTCTTCCATTAGCTTTAAGCAAGGGTAAGGATAGGGTATGAATATTATTTAATGTGGGTAATGAATAAAAATATGTTCAATGTATAGGCTCAAAGGCCTTCTATGGGGCGTACATCATGTGTACATAAATTAAGGTTAAGTTATTTGGTCATGTGATGGAAAATCCTACGTAGCCTTTATCATTTTCTCAATCAGAGTATGTTTTGGATATAAGCTTCGACTAACATGTGAGTAAGTTATAGTAATCTCTAGAGTCCATTACAAAAGCTATGGAAAGTAATTTGATCAAAGCAATTAGACATATATGAGGTTTGTGAAGAAAAATTGAAGCTAAGACAAGTAGATAATTACATGTGAATTCACTCTAAAAAAATAAGGTATATATGGTTCAAAAGCTCACCTAAGAATGTGATGAATCTCAACATGCCATGTTGGTGGTTAGAAAATCATACATGTTCTTTCTTCATTCACATCTAGACATGTAGATATGTGTTCTCTGTATCAAAATTAATATAAAAAATCTCCACTTACTTTATCTCAATTTTATGATCCTCTTTTCATTAGATTTCAAATATATGCTCCTCATTAACTAGTTAAGGGCTCCTAAGACTTTAAAAATACTAAAAAAGAATTGTACATTTTCTAATTTATTAAATTTATTTTGTTTTTTTTTCATGCAAACATATAAAACACTCACACCCCCACACTTAAATCACACATTGTCCTCAATGTGTAAACAACTAAAGGAACATGCAATTTTAAGTATGGAGAAACAAATAATAATAAAAAGAAACAACTAAATGGTAGAAAACTCCACTCTCACATTGGGTTGCCTCCCAAGTAGTGCTTGTTTTTATGTCTTCAGCCTGACATGATCTCAGTTTACTCAGTCAAGGTGGGTACGTCCACTTGGGAACTGCTTAACTAAATCCCTCATCTTGTTGATCATCTATATCATACAAGGTACAAAAAGATAAAATATTAGTTTTAACAAAATATTTGACCCAACATGACCACAACTTTATAAACCATTCATAGTAAAACAAAGTAATTAGAAGTGAGAGAAGCTTTATAAATACAAATATTAGTTTGATGGTTAACTCCATAATACAGTAACAAAATACAACAAAAGAGATACCATGGATTGAAGAGTCCAAAAGGTATCAAGATAAAACATCATCTGGATAACATGACTCTTCACCCAAACACCTAGTACAGACAAAAGTCACTCATCCCCATACAACGGATCAAAGGCAACAAAATCATCTAGCTGGTCCTCAAATACCTCCACAAAAGCATCAGGGACCTTTGGTCATGGGAATGAGAGATACCCATAAAAAGGATGGTTAATATGTTATGTACCAAGTAAGGTAACAATACTATCAACTCAGTAATATATTTAATTACCCACATGCATGGCAGAGAATAAGTACACTTGTGATATACATAAGACATCATAAGGTAAGGAATGATACAAACCCTTTTATTACATATAACAAATTTTTATTCTTTTATTTATGTTGATTTTAGAGACTCCACTATTATTAAACCAATGGAATGTTCTGAAGCACCTCTCAGGAACAACGCACCTGAGTCAGTATTATCATCCCGTGGAATGGATCCAACACCTATCAAGGAAGAACTCTCCTGAGCCATTATTTTTAAACCTATGGAATTATCTAAAGTACCTCTTAGATACAACACGCATGAGCCACTATTATAATCTAGTAGAACAGATCCAACACCTCAGTCCTAACTCGCGTACTCTTCCACTTTAAGTTATTAGTATCTTATCCATTAGGTTACCTATCTCAATTAGATTATGATTCATGATGAGTATAGGGTCCCACTATTTTTAATCTGGTGGAATGGACTAAAGCACCTCCTAGAAAAAAATACACCCAAGCCATTATTATCATCCAATAGAATGGACCCAACACCTTTTAGAGCAAAACTCTACTAAGCCACTATTCTTGTATGGTGGAATGGACCCATAAAATACCTTAGCCTTACTTACATGATCTTTTACTTTAAATGATTAATTTATTATTCATAATTTATTTGATAAGTACAAAACATGTTTACAGTATTTAAGGCACATCAAAATATCATAAGGTCGTTTCTTAGGGTTATAACCCTTTTATTCTCCAAAACCCTATATTCACACTTTTATCATAACTTTTCTCATGTTACTCTTTTAATAAAAAATGATAGCACTTGTTCCTCAAATATTATCATTATCGACATACTCAAATTTGAAGGTCTAACTCTAAGGTCTTACACGTGCAATAATAACCCTATCTCAAAAGTTACTATTCTCGGGCTTATAAACCTTAATTTCACAAATCCATCATAAATTTTCTTGTATGTCTCAAAAAATTACCATATTTAATATAAATTCCCATAATAGTAATAGTAATAACATATTCGGATTTCTTAGTATAACTTTACCATTTCACATATGTAATAATAGCCTTCTCATTTTAGGGTTAACATTTCCCAAATCAACCATTTTCATACTTTATCACATTTGGGTCATTCTCCACTACTCTAAACACTTAATATAAATTCCCTATAATACTTGAGATGATATAACACCTTAAAATACCATGATTCTCATATTTAATCCATGTTTACCAAAATACCCTTATTGATAATAAAACCCTTATTTCATGTAAATCTTATATGTTCGGTAACATTATCCTCAACTCCAAAATTTTCTCTATAGACCTTATTTTACTCATTTTACACTCATAATATCATTAATAAGCCTATAATACCACCATATTCACATCGAGGGTTTTTCCACATAAAATAACAATACTAAATAATATTACTTACTCATTTTCTATCATATGATATCAAACACATGGCATATAACTAACAACATATATTAATTTATATAACAACATTAACATGGTATGATACAAAAAAAAATGCATAACAGTTATACACCAAAACTCTAGACTAAAATAAATATCCTTACTAAAAATGGCTCTATTCTCTAAGCACGCAAATCTTAACCTGCTTCTTCTAGAACCTTAAAAAAATCAATTAAGAAATCATAACAAAGCATCATTATGATTAAACCCTATATATAAGGAGTGTTAAGGAAAAAGGAATAGTGAAAGAAGGGACAATAAAACCGAAATAAATCAAAAAAATTATGCAACCAAAGGTAAGAGGGACAACTAGTTGTGTCGGGCTAAGGGTGATATCAATGACACAAGTTGCCATTGTCATGGGGTAATCAATGGCCAAAGGAGATGAAGGTGGAGGGGAGGTAACAGTGGGCTAGTGAAATACCCGAAAACTCTAATTTAGGGAATTATGGCAAAATAAGGATTTATTAGAAAAATTAAGTAAATAAATTATTTTATTAAAATAAAGGGGAATTAATTAAGGCAAATCAAGGAGAAAATAATAAATAAATTATTTAGGAAAAATTAGGGCATTTTACTAATTAACGTGGAAGTTAAGGAAAAGTCCTCTAAAATAGCCAAATTAAGCTAAAAAGGAATTTAATTATTATTATTATTTTAAATATTATTAATTTTAAATATTCAAGAATACCAAAATATCCTAAATATCCCAACCAACCTATTTTCTCCTTTTCCTTTTTATTTTATTTTCTTTTCCTTTTTTCTTTCTTCCTCTCCTTTCTCCTTTTCTTTTTTTTTTCTTTTCTTCCCCGAACTAGGCCAACCCCCCTCACGACCCAATTCCCCCATTCCCCCTTCTCCTCTCGCGCGACCCAAAGTCTGCATCTCTCCCCCATCACCGGCCGCCCTGTCGGTTTCTTTCTTTTTCTTTTCTTTCCTCCCTGGACCGCCCAGTCCAGCCTTTCCTTTTTCTTCTTCTTCCCCACACGACCTGTAGATCTAAAACTTGCAACACACACCATCGAGAGCCACCAACTCCGTCTGTCTGGTCTTCACCTCTCTCCCCCATCATTTTCTTTCCAATTTTGACCCAACCAAACTGTCCTCCCTCCTCATACACGCCTGCCATTTCTTTTTCTTCCTCCCCCTGACCAAATGTACCCTGCCATGGTAGGGACTGCACCGCCTGCCACTACCTGCCACCGCCAGCCAATGGTCAGCCTCACCTGCCCCCTCTTGTCCTCTTCCTCCTTCGTCTTTTTCCCCTCAATTTGGCATACAAATACCCCTATAGGCAGCCATAATTGGGTCTTTATTTTCACAGCCCAAAAATTCTCCCTTTATGCCACCACCCGATCAGACCCCCGTTCCGTCACCATCGACCATTGCCACCGCCCTCCTAAGCATTCCCTACATCACCCTCTATAGAACTGAGCCTTCCTCCTTCGATTTACCCTGCACGAGCCACCCCAGCCATGCAAAGTCACCCTCCTAATCAGCCCTCATCAACCCCCTCTACCTTTCGTACCACTGTCTGCCGCCAATTCCGCTGCAACCAACGCCCTCTCTACCCTCCAAAATAACTAGGGGGCCTTCCTTTACCTCCCTATATCCCCATATCTCCCTGCCTCCCTCTCCTTCTCCCTTCTCCACCCTACACCACCTTTGGCCACCACACCCACCGCTATGCACCACCACCCTTGGCTACACCACCACCTTCATTCCACCCCTCTCCACCTGAGGCACCTTCCACCACCTCAAATACCCCCTCACTCCCTCACCTCTAGCCTATACCCTTGTCTCTCCACCTCTCCTCTCCCTCCACCGCCGCTTCTGCCACCATCCCTAGGTGGTATTCTAACTTACTCAACCCCTAAACCTTTTTTTATTTAAGTGTTAGTAATTGTTAGTAATATTAATAGTATTACTCTTAATAATAATAATAATAATAATAATAATACTATTATTACCTTTAGAAATATTTCTAAATAACGTTATTATTATTAAAGGGCTATAACTTTAGTATTATTATGATTATCTTTATTATTATTATTATTATTATTATTATTATTATTATTATCATCATCATTATTTTCTTACTAATACCATTAATACTAACCTTGGTCCATTATCACCTTGTTATTAGTGTCAATATTTGAACCCTTATATTACCATTACCATCTCAAATATTATTATTATTAGTATTATTCTTAACTTTATAATTATTATTGTTATTATTATTATTATTATTATTATTATTATTATTTGTATTATTATTATTATTATTATACTTAACCATATTATCACCAAGGCTACTGCTATTATGATTAGTAGGACCTTTATTAGCATTATTCTTAAGATTGGAAATATTATTAATATTATTATTATTATTATTATTATTATTATTATTATTATTATTATTACCTTATCATTATTGTTAATATTTCATAATCACTAACCTATTATCACTACTAGCATTATCAATATAAGTATCATTATGGTCACTACTTTTATATTACTAATATCACTATATTATTATTACTAGGGTTTGGGTTGATATTAGTATTATCACTAAAACTAATAGTATTATTATTATTAGTAATATTAAAACTATTAACTTTAATACTATGAATATCGCTATGATTACTATAACATAAACCATGGTAGCTACTAAGACTTATTTTGGTTAGTAGTGGCATGATTAACTATTTTGAGAATAATAACCCTACTTTTACTTATAAAACTACTATTATCATTATTATCCCTAATAGTAGATTATGATAAGGATAGGGTAGGAATAATGATAATTTTGGTAAGAGGGATATTAATCTATAGTATTTTCCTCTTATAGGCGAATCAAGTTAAAATCCTAAGGAGGTGTAGGAGCGTGCTCCAAGCTCGGCGTCGTTTTAGGTAAGGATGTAGCTAAGGCCTATGTGTATTGTGTGACTTGTATGCCTTGGATGCTATGTACAATGCTATGTTGTGTATCTTATAGTTATCTTTAAACTTGTCTTATGTGTAACGCAACTTGGAGTTGAGGTATGTTCATGTGTTTCCTTATGGCATGAGTATAATATGTCCATGTGGTGATTATAATGTGATATGAGGTGACCCTCTAGGACATACATGCTAGAATGATTGATAATATGATATGGGGAGAAAAGGATAAAAATGAAGAAAATGGAAAGTTATTTCACTAAAGGAGACATGAGGTTGGCCAAACTATCTCATGATCCATGAGAGGAAAATAAAAGGAGGTTATAACCAAAATGAATGAATGAGGTGAATCTTGCATGGAAAATTTCTAGGGTTTGCATGGGGAGGATGGAGTTTGTGTGGGGATGATCTTTACATGAGAAAAGTTATTTTAGGGTGTAAGTAAGGTAAGGGGAGAGTTGTGGAGTGATTGGAGATTTGGGATGAAAAATAGTATGTAGGTTGGTGTATAGGGGACCTTATTAGGGTTTTTGGGAGGAAACCCTAATTTGGGGGAATATGTGGAAGTAAAAATAATTAAGGAAGAGTGGAGTATGGGTTAAGAGAGAATATTTATTATATGAGGGATGAGTATGGGTGCCAAGGGAAGGAAGAAATATTAGGTGAAAAATAGAGAGATTACTTGTGGGAGAAGAAAAGTGCTAGGGTTTGGAGTAGCCAACTAGGGTTTTCCGGTCACTTGTGAAATCGATGAGTAAAGTGATATGATTTGGGGTTAAATCTAAATGAGATGAGGTTTTGAGTGATAAATGAAATAATGGTAGTGTAAGTAAGAAAAAGTTGGGCCACATAGGTCCAATTAGGTTTTCAAGGGAAACCCTAGAGGGTGATAGTAAGTGGAGTTGGATGTCATAAGGTGATAGGCCTTAACCCATACCCTTAGGAGTTGGGTTTTCATTATCGGTAAATGCAAGGGGAAATGGATGTCGGGGTGTGATAAAGGGTGCAAGAGTTTCAAGATATGGGGCAGGCCTCCTTAAGAGGATAGAAGTAGAAGGTTGGTAACATGCATGTCAATGGTGAAATATTTTTCGAATAAGATACTAACCATTTAAAGAGAAAGATTCTTGAGCCAGGCCCAGACCAGTCCATTGGCGAATAATAGTGGTCAGGAGCCGGGTGCCCTGGAGATCGATCCACCAACTATAATAGTGGAGGTTTCCGTGCTCAACAAACCAAACTTAATGATGATAATACATGGGAAAGACACTAAGTAATTACAGTGAAACACCATGAGATTCGGGGCCAGACCGTTCCACCGACAAATAATAGTGGCTAGGAGCATTTTGCCCTGGAGATCGGTCCACCGGCTATAATAGTGGTCAAGAGCATTATGCCCTGTATGTATTTCGGTCCACCAGCTATAATAGTGGGGTTTTTACACTCACATAGATTGATAAAGAGTATGTGTGAAATGAGCATGTTGACCATCGAACTAGAGAACAAGTTTATCTGGATTGTAATCCGACCTCATTATCTATATTATTATATGTTGCCTATATGATCATGCGTGTGTTACATGCCTTATATATCAGCCTTAGCTGTATGGTTACATTTCTTAGTACGTAGCAACTGACCACCCGTTTCATGGGTGCTGCTCATTCCCACGAGTAGAAGACCCATATGAGTTTGTGCAGGTAGGAGATGATGTTTTCGATGCCTATGACACTTACGAGGCATCAGGCAGGACTGAGAATTAAGCCTAAACTTGGCTTGGGAATCAAGAGTGATCTGGCCGGACTCTATCTTTCCTTTTATTTTACCATGTATCATTTGTATTCTAGTTATGTTATATCATACGGTATTTTATGTTTTGGGAAAACTTTAGTTACTTACTCCTTGGGTTTAACTCTTAAACCACACTCTGACTTCTATATGGTGATGATTGAGTTCTTTCATGAATTCTCATTTTTAATTAATGACTTATGTTTAGTGTTAATCCTATTTAGCCTTAGCGCTTGGTACTAGAATGGTAGGAGTGAACTGGTCTAGTACTAAGTGGGGTGATAATATCCCCAGAATTTACAGTTTTGTTATTTCACGTCTGTTAAACCTTTTCATTAAACGAAATTCTTCGGTAGTAAATTTTGGGAGTATTATAGCTAGGCTAAAAGAGGGATTCATTTTAGCTAAAGCTAGGTGGTGTTGGGCTACGATTGTTGGGGCCTAGTGGTGGAGTGTGTGGTGTGATGCAGATTACCAAAAGGTGGAAGGGAGGTTGTGGTTGTGGCTACCGAAAAAAGGAGGTTTTCTTTGATTAAGGTTGTCGAACGGTGGTGCTAGGCTGTGGTTGGAGTTACTGCATCAAGGAGAAGATGGTTGCGAAGGAGGCAACCGAAGAGGAGGTAAGGGTTGTGGTGCAGGATGCTGAAGGTGAGGGGGAAAACATTGGTTGTTAGTGCCACATCCAAAGAAGAAAAAGAAATGGGGTAGTGGTTGAAGGATGCTAAAGGGGAGGGGGAAGCATCGACTGTTTTGGTCGGTGGCTAGGGGTTAACCTCATCAAGGGTGACCAAAAGGGAGTAGGGTGATTCAATTGGGATTGGCAGGGTGGATTTTTTCTATAGTTTTCATAGGGGCAAAGAGGAGGTGAAGGAGTAAGAATATGATGGTTTGTAGAATCAAAAGCAATAGAAGAAAGATAGTAGGAGAATTAAATGCTTGGTTTATATATTCACACACATGCATAGAGCTAAGGTTTGATATGTAAAAACTTTCAACACAGGACCTTAAATCGAGGAAGAGGGAGTTCACGGGATAGAGGGAAAGCTTGTTAGGAGGAGTCATGCACGTAAGGGGAAGAGAAGAGAATGGGAAAAAACAAGTATAAGGGAAAAGGAGAAGAAAAAGAAAAAAGGAGAAAAGAGAAGTGGTGTTGTGGGTTTAGATTTAGGTTTAGATTAAAAATAACTTAGGTTAGGGTATTAAGATAATTAAATTAAATGATCATTTGAGATTAGTTTTAGGTTAGAAAATATATTGGAAACTTGAAATAAAAATTAGGGTTAAGCTAATATTTAGGTTTAGGGAGTTAGGGTAAGATTGAAAAATAAATTTCCCAAAGTTAGAATTAGTTTACGATATTAATTACTTGGGATTAGGGTTAGCTAAAAATTCGGGGTATTACAGCTAGGGTTTTGTTTAGCTTTGTTATTTTATGCAAAATTTGTAGATGTTGTATTATAATTGTTATAAGTGCATTACATATGAGTGTACGTGTGTTGTAGAGTGTTATAGAGGGTGTTTGTATTAGTTATGACTACTATTAATTAGTTATAAACCTAGCTAATCTTGGAGGTTAGTTATGATGTTTTTCAACATCCCGTTTTAATTGTTGATGTCGACTAATATGGTTGTAAATAGCTATATTAGTTAGACTAACAACTATATTAATTAGGAAGTTGTTCATTAGTTAATAGAAGTTGTAACACCCTAACAAACCATTGTATTTAACCTACCACTTGTTTATGTACATGATAAATAATCAAGTTGAATAATAATCATAGAATTTTTGAATTCTCTCTTCTTCTACAAGTGAGTGAGTGCTTGAGAATGAAGTATATTCTAGAAAGAAAACTGGGTAATTTATTCTTAGAAACATTGGTGAATCATTGAAAAGCAACATCAACATCTAAGGGCTAAGAAGTTCAATTTCATTTGAATAAATTTGTGACCTTAAAAGAGATTTAAATATTTTTCACTTGTGATATTTTGATCTCTACATCAACTTTCACATTATTTTATTTTATTTTATAATATTAGAGAACTTTAGTGGGTGAACATTTTGCAAGGGTCCTTAATGAAATATTGTTTCAAATCTGTTTTACCATTTATTAAGTGCCTTGTTTGTAGGATACATTATCTTATCTTTTCTTAGTTGTTTTGGCCTCATATTATTTGTATCCAAATTTTTCAAGAAGTTGATCATCCCTAATATAGGTCTGCTACTTTTTGATCAACAACAAGTTAAACACATAAATCAATAGGAGGCCTACTATTTTATTACTCTTGGTTGTGGTCACTGGTCAGTAGACATATGCATACAAGTAAATTGTTGTTTTATTTTGAGATTAAGATATCTTGTATTTACTTTAGGTTTCTTAACAGTCTTAAAGGCATAGATACTCGAGGAATAATTTTTTTTCCCGACAAGTCCAATATCATACCAATATATTTTTTAGTTATGTTCTGTGTGAAAGTAGGGGGGAGGTTTTATCACAAGAAACTATTTGGAAAAAAAATGTTTTTGTCTTTGTATCATCAATGTTGTTTATGAATTCTATATATTGTGTTTTTGTATTGTATAAAAATTTATGCACACATGTTCAACTTTAGATAGGCATCATCTATCTTATCAAATATGCCTCATTAGTGCAACTAATTATAACTTGTATGGCACATGTATGAATTGGGAAATAAATGTCAATTTAATTTTGACTAATTACTGCATTCTTGTATTTTTTTAACATTAATAATTAATTTTGTAAATATTTTCCATGCATTATGCTTGGTTGTCATTGAATATAGAAAACATAACCTCAATGTTGCTTATTATGGTTGTCATTTAGAAGAATACCTCTATTTGTCTATGCATGACAATGTAATTGTTGTTTAAATAGAGCTTCTATGTATTTTCAATAAATATAATTGCTTCTATATCTGTTGTTTGTAATGATCTGGGTTATGCTAATTTAAATGAAAGATGTGTATATGGTTTATGGAGATTGATTACAAATTTCACATGTTATTCATTGCATATGTTGTAATAATGAGGCTATTTTTTATTTTGCAATAATATATGTTGTTGCAATTACATGTCTTTGCAATAACAAATATGGTTGTTGAAGTAGGCTTGTTTTAAAGTTCAATTTTTATTTATCACTTTGTTGTTATAATTATGTATTATTTTTCCTATAATAGGTTTAATTTTTTCAATGACATATGGCGTTGCTTTAATAGTTTTTTTTTTGTAATGACATATGTCATTACTAATAAGATGCTTTGGAAACAATAGAATTCATCACTTAAATAAGGATAATTTTTGCTTCGAAAAAAGTTATTCCTAATGACATGTTTTGGTAACAACAAAAATTATTGATGAAGTAGGGTTAGTTTTTTATAAATTCTATTATTGCAACATATAAAAATGTGTTAACGATTGGAGTGAGGTATTGCAATGAAATGAATTTGGAAACAATAATTATTATTGCACTTCATTATTTTTTGTAATGGACACTTGACGTAGAAGCAATTCAATAATTTTATGATTAGTTTATGAATCACGTTGGAAAGATACTGGAGTCAAATTATATAGAAATTTTTTTTAACTTACGATATGAATTTCGTTGGAAAATTGTTGAATCATGAATTCAACACATCTTTTGAATCTATAATTCAAGTTGTTTACACATAGTTATGTATGTTTTACTATATACGTGTCAAACTAAATTTGTATGCATGAATGGTTAAGATGTAGCCTGATTAGCATGATATGGACACCATTTTTTTGTATTTATTACTTAGGTTTCTATTTACTTATTTAATAAGTATTTAATATATTAGTTAGTTATTTGGTTTACTTAATCAATAAGAAGTTAGATAAGATATATTTTTTTTTATCTTATGATATGTTTTATCTTATTAAGATTTTGCTAGGATTTAATTGAGTTTGTTATATTATGGTGAACATTATCATGAATGTTATTTAGTATTTAGTATTTTAAAGCTTATTTATCTTTATTTTATCTTATTAGTGAGAATATTACATGAGGAGGTGAGTATTAGCATATAAATATCCCATGTAAACTCACATAATTTTCTCATAGTATGATTTAAGTGTTAATAAAATTTGTTCTCTTTGTAGGTTTTCTCTTATTTTATCAATTTTGTGTGAGTGATAAATTAAAAAAATAACCTTTATTAATTTTGTGTGATCTAATACAAGAGTTATCTAGTAAATTTTATGATGTGTGTTATTTATTAGAGATCATTTAAAAGTTATATGTGTGAGACTTTTTAACCTAGTTTGAATAATTACTTTATATTTTTTTTATTCATATCCCTGCCCTATAAGTTTCCATTGTGTCAAATCATGTTAGTTTTGTTTGATTCATCCATAAGATCACCAATTCACCAAACCGTCACCTCCACCACACATCACCACTATTGTTGCTTTATTTTATTTTTGTAATGCCATGATGCATAACAATGTTGCCATGAGAATTGTCATTCTAATAGTTTTTTTTATACAAATTACTATCTTTAGTAATGAAAAATATTGTTGATAAAAATAAGTTTTCTTATAGTGTAGCTATAACTTGTTAGTAGATGTTGCACAATCCACACTTTACATAGTAGTAAAAGAAACTTTGTCTATGAACTTATAGTGTGGGGTTTGAATAAGATAAAAATTGAGGAGGATACTTTGGGTTAGTTTTGACATATGAAATAAAAATATTTCTAAAGTTCGTTTCAATGTAGTAAGATGATTTATGCTCTCAGCTTCCTTTCCTTTTCACAACTTTTAGCTAAAATATATGTTATATATCCATTTATATTGATTTTGAAACTTCGATGGAATTAAGGGAAGCCTTTATTTCCATATTCCTATTATTAGTATTTTTATTTATAATTAACTTATTGGGAAAACTAGTTTGGTAATAAAAAGCAACAAATTAAATAGATAGTGAGGGTATGATACTTTTGATTCCAAGAGAATGTTATGTGACATTTGAGTATAATAGGAATGCCAAATTTAAAAATCAAATATGTGGCTTTCTTTTTTCCTTTTCTCTACTACCTTTTATTTGTTACTCAGGTGATTTCTTTTTTCCATTAGGATGGATTTGATAGGAGTTGGATGTAAATCCAAGGGTTACATGGTAGGAAACAAGAGGCTTATAGAAGAGGCATCAGAGAAATCTTAGACTTTACATTTAAAGACAACATCCCAAACTTTGTTATAAGTTTTAGTTATCCTAAGATGCATTATCATAATTATTTTGTGCATGATCAAGAAACCATGTGTGTTCGTATTTTACAATATGGGATAAAACCTAATTATAATCCATGGATTTTCCATGGTGAAGAAGAACCCAAAGATCCTATGTGTAACATCCCCAAAATTTACTACTGAAAAATTTTGTTTTAATTAAAAATTAGCAGAAGTAAAACCCGTAAATTTTAGGGATGTTACTGCCACTATTAGTACCATACCAATTTCCTTCTACCATTCCACTACCAAGTGCTAAGGCTAAAAAGGAACAGAACATAATTTGCGCAAATTTAAGCTTTTATTTAAATCATAGTAGCACGTTAAAGACGTTACAAAATATAAAACCCACTATTATTGGTTATAAGAGTAAAATCATTAAACAAATAAATAGTAAGGTTAAAAGAGAAACCCTGAAAAGCTTCTTGAAAAATCTTTATGTTCTTACCCGATAGCAACTTTAATAGCACCTGCGGCTAACCTACAAGGAACACTGCTCATTGAATAGGTAGGAGCCCACAAACGGAACCCTTCAGTACTATTGTAATCCCCCAAAATTTTAAAAGCCTATAATTTAATAAATCACTTTTATTTGGGATAATTTAGCTCTTAAACTTATTTAATTTAATTATGTTGAGGATTTTACCTTTTAAATTTATTTAACTTAATTATTTTGTGGATTTTGAGTATATAAAATTAGATGTGAATATTTAATAAATTAAAATAAATAAATTGCTATTTTATCATACTCATTTTATTTAAATAAGGTTTCAAACCAATATTTTCTAAAAGTTACCTTTTAAACTAATATAATAAAATATATTAAGTTAAATTATTAAAATTTGTTTATCTACCAAAAATACTACAACCTATTTCCCATAAGTTATTTATTTATTTTTCTCCCCTATTTTCCCATTTTCCCTTTTCCTTATTTTTCTTTTCATTTTCTTCCTTCCTTTCTTCCCTACCTCCCCGATTGGGCCAGCCCCTCGCTGCCCAAATCCCCTTTCCCCCTCCCCTTTGGAGCGGCCCAAGCCCGTCTGACTCTCCCTCCTTCGCCCGTTGCCCCAGCCGGTCCACCCCTCCCCTTTTCTTTTCTTTTCTTTCTCCCTTAAATTGGACCGGTCCATCCCTCTTTCCCTTTCCCTTCTTCTCCGCGCCCCGCTGCAACTCGCAGCCCCCCTTCTACACCGACCAATCACCTATGCCACCTGCCCACCTTCTCCCTCTCTCCCTGTCCATTTGTCTATCCCTCCTCGACCGACCTACCTCCCTCTCACCTCGCGCGTGCCTGCCCCCGCCCCCCTTTCTTCTCACTGACCGAATGCAGACCTGCATCGGCCTGCCACCGCCGGTCTGCGTGCCTTCTACACCTGCCCCTACCTTCTTCTGTCCCCTCTCTTGGTTCTCCCCTATTTTTGGCCTATAAATACCACCAACGAAGCCAGCGTCAGACCTTTTGGAATCGCAACCTAGAAAAACCCGCTTTGCGCCACCCCTAGTTTAGACAACCGCCCCATCGCCGCCACCCGATCCACCCACGAAACCCTTCCCTGCATCACCCTCTACCAACCTAAGCCTCCCTCCTCCCTCAGTTTACTCTACATGAGCCACCCCAGCCATGCAAAGTCCCTCCTCCGATCAGCCCTTCATTGAGCCCTGCCGCCCTTCGCACCACTACCCTCCACCAGTCTTGCCGCTTCCAACACCCCCTCTGCCCTCCAAAACGACCAGGGGAGCTCCCTCTACCTCCCCATACCTTCATTTTCCCCTGCCACCCTCTCCTCTTCCTTTCTCCTCCCTCCACCACCATTTCTCCACCTCTCTTCTCCCCCATCGCCACCGTGCACCACCGCCTGTGCCACCACCATCCCTACGTAGTCCTCTAAACTCCCCAACCCCTAAACCCTCTTTGTACAAATGCTAGTTATTTTTAGTATTATTATTATTATTATTACCTTTATCATTATTATTATTTGACCTAACTTCGAAATATTTATAACTATTATTATTATCATTAATGGCCTATAACTTTAGTATTATTATTTTAACATCATTATTGTTATTATTATTTTTTTTTTATTACCTTGTCACTATTATTAATATCTCATATATCACTAACCTTAATATCACTACTACTATTATCATTATTAGTAACATTGAAACTATTACTGTTAATAATATAAATATTATTATAATCACTTTAATTTATTGTAGCTATTAAGACCTATTTTTTATTAGTAGTAGCATGATTAGCTACCTTAGGAATCATAACCCTACTTTTACTTATAAAGGTATTATTATTATTATTATTATTAGCCCTAATAGTAAGTTGCGATAAGGGTAAGGTAGGAAGAATAATATTTTTGGTTAGAGAGAAGCTAATCCATAGCTTTCCCTCTTATAGGTGAATCAATTTAAAACCCTGAGGAGCCATAGGAACGTGCTCTAAGATCGGTGTCGTATTAGGTAAGGATGTGGCTAAAAACAATTATGTGTGTGTTATGTGCCTTGTTGTGCCATGTGTTATGCCATGTTGTATACTTTATGTTCTTAATGACTAATTACTTGTAGCGTAGCTTGAAGTTGAGGTATGCTTATATGAATTCCTTATGACATGTATATAATGATTGTTTTGTTGTGTTTATGATATTTTATGACACGACCCTCTAGCACATGCATGCTAGGATGTTAATAATATGATGTGGGGGACATGAATGTGAAAGGGGAAAAAAAGGAGAAAATGTAAAGTGAGTTGACTAAGGGGGGCATGAGATTGACGTAATTATCTCATGATCAACGAGGGAAAGTTAAAAGGAGATTATGATTAAATAAATGAGGGATGTGAACTTTGCATGGGAAATTTCTAGGGTTTGCATGGGGTGGATGGAGTTTGCATGGGAATGATCTTTATGTGAGAAAAGTTGTTTTAAGGTGTACGTAAGGTAAGGGGAGAGTTATGCAGTGATTGGAAACTTTGGATGAAAAATAGTACGTGGGTTGGTGTAAGGGTGTATAGGGGATTTGATTAGGGTTTGGGAGGAAACTCTAATATGGGGGAAAATGTGAAAGTAAGAACAATTAAGGAAGAGTGGAGTAATGGGTTAAGAGTGGAAATTATAATATATGAGGGATGAGTATGGGTGCCATGAGAAGTAAGTAATGATAGGTGAAAAGTATAGAGATTACTTGTGGGGGAAGAAATGTGCTAGGATTTGGATTGGCCAACTAGGGTTTTTCGATCACCTGTGAAATCAATGAGTAAAGTGATATGATTTGGGGTTGAATCTAAACGAGATGAGGTGTTGGACGATAAATGAATTAATGGTAGTAAAGTAAGAGGAAGTTGGGCCACATAAGTCCAATTAGAGTTTGAAGGGAAACCCTAGAGGGTGATAGTGGGTGGAGTTTGATGTCACGAGGTGTTGGGCCTTAACCCACACCCTTAGGAGTTGGTTTTCATTATGTGTAAGTGTAAAGGGGAATGGATATCGGGGTGTGATAACGGGCATAAGAGTCCCAAGATATGGGACGGGCCCTCTCGGGAGGATAGAAGTAGAGGGTTGGTGACATGCATGTCAAAGGTCAATTGCTTACCAAATAAGACACGAATAAAATACTAATCATTTATAGAGAAAGATCATTGAGCCAAGCCCAGATCAGTCCACCGGCAAATAATAGTGGCCAGGAGCCAGGGTGCCCTGCATGACCGGTCCACAGGCAAATAATAGTGGACAGGCGCATTTTGCCTTGCATGACCATTCCACCGACTATAATAGTGGGGGTTTATGTGCTCAACAAAAAAAACATAATGATGATAATACATGGGAAAGATACGAAGTAATTACAGTGAAACATCATGTGAGTCGGGGCCAGACCGATGCACCGGCGAATAATAGTGGCTAGGAGCGTTTTGCCCTGCATGACCGGTCCACTGGCGAATAATAGTGGCCAGGCGCATTTTTCCCTGCATGAGCGGTCCACCAACTATAATAGTGGGGTTCCCACACTCACATAAATTGATAAAGACTATGATGTGAATCGACTCTATTTACCAGAGATTTAAAGAATGAGTCTACCCGGACCATAGCCGGCCTTCATTATCTATATTACTACATTTTGCTTATGTGATTATGCCATGTATACTATGTTGTATGTTTTATATGTTTGGCCTTAGCTGCATAGTTCCCTTACTCAGTACGTAGCGTACTGACCACCCGTTTCATGGGTGCTGCTCATTCCCACGAGTAGAGGACCCACTTGAGTTTTTGCAGATAGGAGATGATATCTTCGATGTCTACGACTCTTACGAGGTATCGGGCGGGGCTGAGAGTTGAGCCTAGACTTGGCCTGGGGACCGAGAGCAACATGGACGGACTCTCCTTTTTATTTCGTTTTACCCTGTATCGTTTTATTTTAGTTCTGTTCTATTATACGATACTTTATGTTCCTTGAGAACTTTGCCTATGTACCCCTTTGGCTTGTAAACCTTTTTACGCGTACTCTGAATTTTATATTGTGAATGATTTAACTTCCTTATGAATTCTTGTTTTAAGTATTAGCTCTTGTTTGATGATAATCTATTTTAGCCTTAGCACTTGGTACTGGAATGGTAGGAGTGAGCCGGTCTGGTACTGAGTGTGGCGGTAATATCTCCATAATTCACAGTTTTGTTATTTCGCTTCCGTTAATTCTTTCATTTAAAACAAAATTTTTCAGTAGTGAATTTTGGGGGTGTTACAACTATGGTACTGAATAATCATTTATACTAAACTAAAAGGTAGGGCCCACATGCAACACATCATACATGATGTAAACAATAACATAAGAGCCAACACACAAAGCAACACAACATACAATGGGAAATGCATAACACAAGGTCCATTTACTTAACAATTACATCACTTAACAAGAGAGGGACATGCACCAAGGCCACACTTATACTATATTAATGAGTCATATAGATGAATCAACACTTCTGGTCTTAACCCATTAATTACACATTATTCAACATCATCTCTTGAATTATATCCATGTGAGTACATGAACCTCACTATTATAGTAGGTGGAATGGAGAACACTCTAGGGCAACACGCACCTAGCCACTATTATTCAAAGGTGGATTGATCTCTAGGGCAGAAGATTCCTGGCCATTATTCTCGTCGGTGGATCGGTATAGCCCTGACTCACATGGCGTTCCACTATAATTGATTAGTACTTTCCCATAATTCATTATCATCCAATGTTTGGTTTATTGAGCTTGGGATCCCCCACTATTATAGCCGGTGGAACGAAAAACACTCCAGGGCAACACATGTCTGGCCACTATTATTCGTTGATGGATCGGTACACGTATATATCCTCTAGGGCAAAATGCTATTGGCCACTATTATAACCAGTGGACTGGTACAAATGATATAATCCATCTGGGCCGAACTCAATAATCTTTCACTTTTCATGATTAGTGTTTTCCATTTAATTAGCACAACAAGTCCGTTTATTTAACTTGATGGGGAGATCACATACCTAGAGACACAAAGGTAGACCAGTCATATTGGCGCATACAAGCAACACAATACCCTCCAACCATCAACCTAGGGATGCAAATGTACCATGGTTGCACTAGTGCACGAGGACACACAATACCCTATTGAAAAGGACACCCAATCCATAAGTATGCATATCCCCAAAATAGGTCAGTAGAGCTAGATAGAGTAAAATGTAGGGCCGGGTTGGGGTACTAAGGCACACCAGCAAAAATCCAAAACAATCGTGGGCTAAACCACGCCTTTAGGGTAGAGACCTCTAAAGAGCCACCATTCTTAATCTCAAGGTCTTTTGCTTTAATTATTAATGTCTTAATTAAGGTTACCATGAGAAACATATCAATCACACACTTAATCATTTCCATTTGTTAATGTTATTGTTAAGTAATACTTATTCACATTATTATCCATGTTAACTTAAACAAACCACTAAGGTCATCCTTTTATCATCCATTTCCATTTATTCACATGCCTTAAGGGTTATCATTGAACACATAAACCCTAACATATACTTCTAGCACACCCAACACACATTTCCATGCATAATTAACAATTAAGGCACCTCTTGCATGATTACGAGATAAACATCATATCATACCCTTAATTACCCATTAAACCCTATGCCATGCTATATCTTTGTGATATTCACTGATTTACCAAAATACCCTTATCCTTATAATATACTTGGTTATACTTAAACAAGTGATAATAAGGTCATAAACCCTTATCATATTATTTAGTATCCCTTATGTCTTATTATGGAGGCTTACTTAATCCATTTACATATTATATGCAATTTAGTAATTTACCGATTTACCCCTTCATACTTACAAAATTACTAGAATACCTCTCTTATTTGTGAAGTTACCAAGTTACCCTTTTTTAATTACCAGATTACCCTTCATACTTGTATGATTACCAAAATACCCCTTTGTATTTGTTAAACTACCAATTTACCCTCCATACTTATTAAATTACCAACTTTACCCCCTCATACTTGTTAAATTACCAAATTACCCTTCTGGTTGGTTAATTTACCAAATCGCCCTTTATACTTATTAAAATTACCAAATTACCTTTTTGGTTAGTTAAATTGCCAAATTGCCCTTCATACTTATTAAAATTATCAAATTACCCTTTTGGTTAGTTAAATTACTAAATTTTCCTTCATACTTATTAAAATTACTAATTTGCCCTTTTGGTTAGTTAAATTGCCAAATTGCCCTCTTTTGTTCCAAATTACCAAAATACCCCCCTCTTACCTACCAAACTACCATTTTACCCCTTTTACTTACAAAATTACCAAGTTACCCTTCTTTTATGCCAAATTACCAAAATACCATTCTTACTTATTAATTTACCATTTTACTCCTTTTACTAACAAAATTACCAAGTCGCCCTTCCTTTATGCCAAATTACCAAAATACCCTTCTTACTTATTAATTTACCATTTTACCCCTTTTATTCACAAAATTATCAAGTTACCCTTATTTTATGCCAAATTACCAAAATACCATTCTTATTAATTTACTATTTACTATTGTTATTCATAAAAAATTACCAATTTGCCCTTTTTATACCATATATACTAAAATACCCTTTTCACATAAAACATTAACACCCATGGTCCATATACACCATCTAACACCACCAACTATTATTATTTATTATTAATACTCATTATCACCTATCATATATACTTATTTAGGCCACACTTTTGGTATAAGAAAAATTACTAAAATGTCCCTAGGGCTCATATTAACATCATCTATGCTAGAGATGGCCACATTAGCTTATCATGTCATATACATACATTTAACATTATTATTAACAATAAGGCTCCTTCTTTAACTTTCATTTCAATATATGACACATAATATAATATGATTTTCATTTCATCTACCAATACATGCTACAAATCATAATATACTTAACATCATATAATATGTACACAACATAATCAAAAACCCTAATGTGCTAGCATACGTATATCCATACATTTTAGTTGGGTATAATGGTTACCTTAATTTCAACAATAAATAAACTTTATCGGTATCCCAATTAAAAGTTTAAGCTTTGATTAGTAAAAATTTATACCTAAATATAATATCAAAACTAGCATATTAGTAGTAGAAAATTAAAAGAATAAATTATTATCAAAAATCTTAATTAATACATATTAATACTAACTATTTTTATACCTTAAAAATTAGCAACATTTGTTCAAGAAGATGCAGCAAGACTCGCCCTGCATGGTAGTGTGAGTTGTATGCATAGAATGAAGAGGGCATAAGGGTTGAAGAGGGGATGGGAGAAAGGGGAGGGGTTGGTTTGGGTAAGGGTTTTGGGGGTTTGGTTAAGGGCTTGTAGAGGGGAGTGAGGGTGGTGGCCAGGTATAGGGAGGGAGTGGGGGTAGGTGGTGGTCAAGGGTCTAAGATAGGCTGCTCGGGGCGGTAGAGATGGTAGCTATAGAGCTGGGAAAATGGGTGCAAGGAAGGGATAAGAAGAAGAAGAAGGAAGGGAAAAGAGGAGGAGAAGGGAGGGGCTATAAGGGATTTTCAGCTAAGGTGAGGCAGGGGAGGTGCCAAGGGCTTGAGGGGCGGCTCTAGCTGTGGGTGAAGAGGGGGAATGGGCGATGTAAGGTGGCGTGCAGGGTAGAGGTCGAGGAGGGGAAAGAAAAGGGTGGCTGTAAGGGGAAAGTGTTGGTTGTTGGGTGGTGTAGGGAGGTAGCATGGGAGGCCAAGTGGTTGGTGTGGTGGTCGGTTGGGTTGCAAAAGTGGCGGTTGAGGGTAGCAACATAAAATAAGGGATACGGGAGGAGAAGGAAAGAAAGAAAAAGAGAGAGGTTCCGCAAGGAATTGAGGGAGCTCGAGAGAGGTCGAAAATGGACAACGAAAGAGGAGAAAAGGAAGAGGGAAAGAGGGCAGGCACGACTCGAGTAGGTGGTGCAGGCAACAAAGGGTTGAGATGTAGGGTGGCAAAGAAGGGAAGGAAGAAAAGGAAAAGGAGAAGGACTCACGAGGGGGTTGTGTTTGGCTAAAAAATGGAAGGGTAAGGGATGGGGTAGAAAAGGAGAGGCAGGGCTACCATGGTAGCTGTAGAGGGGAAGGCTGGCAGGCATGCAAATGCAGGCAGGCATGACTTAGTTGATGCGGGGGAGAAAGAAGGAAGAAGAAAGGAAAAGGGGGGTTGGCAGGCTAGTTGGGTGAGGAAAGGAAAAGAAGGGTTGGCTCGTGTGCGTGAGGGAGAGGGAGGGAAAAAAAGGAATGTTGAGCTGGCCAAACAGGGGGAGGAAAGAAGAAGAAAAGAGAGAAGAGGGCATTGGGTTGGGTCGACCTAGAGGGGGAAGAAGGAAATAGAAAGAAGGGGAAGGGAACGGGCTACAACCCAATGGGGAAAGAAGAGGGAGGTAGGCCGGCTCAGCGAAGGGAAAAGAAAAGAAGAAAAGGCAAAATGAGGAAAAGAAAAGAAAAGGAAAAAGGAAAAGGGAAAAAAATAAAAATAAGCTTGGGATTTAGGTATTTAATTATTTAAATGGATAAATTAGTTTAATAAATTAATCTATTTAAATTTAAGATATTAATTTAAGAGGATAATTTTTAGTAAAATATGGGTTTGGAAAATTATTTAAATAAAATGAGTACGATAAAATAATAAAATATTTATTTGAATTTATTAAATAATCATGTCCATTTTTATACACCTAAAAGTCCAAAAAATAATTAAATTAATAATTAAAAATTGATATTATCCTAAATGATGATTAATTATTAAATTCTGGGTTTTAAAATTTTTGGGGTATTTCACTATAGATGAGCAAATGTATGATAATGAAGATGGTGATGATTTTGACAAGGAACATCCTCCAATATTGGATGAGATAGATTCTTTAGTGTATGATGCAAGGAACATTATTGATTAACTTAATAGTTTGGAGGATAGAAATGAGGGTGTAATGAGATTTTGAATTAGTTTGACAAGTTGATGAAAGAGGCAGAAGAAATATAATATCCACTTTCCAAGGTGTAATACATATTCAAAGCTTGAATTTATTGTAACTCTCTTGCACCTAAAGGTTAGTGGTTGTTAGAGAAACTACTCATTCACTAGGTTTCTTAATGAATTACATAAGGTGCTCAATTAAGATCCGTATTTTCCAAAGGCTTTTGAGGAAGAAAACAAATACAACAAAAACGTTGGGTTATGTCATGTCAATATCCATGCTTGTGTGATCCATTGCATCCTTTATAGGAAAATTATGAAAATGCTTTATATTTTTATGACTTGTCATGAACCTAGGTGGAATTGTAACACCTCAAAATTCACTATTTTTTTTAAAACGAAAGCACTTAAATTAAAACCCGTGAATTCTAGGGATGTTACAGCCACAAATAATATCAGACCGGTTTACTCCGACCGTTCCAGTACCAAGTGCTAAGACTAAAAATATTATTTTCAAACTTAAACCGAGAATTATTAAAAATAAGTAGAAAGATCATAACATAGAAATTAGAGTACGCATAAAAGTTTGTAATCAATAATAAGATAGAAATCAAAGTGCGAAATCAAAATTCCTCGGCCTTGAAATACTTACAATCAATAAAAGGTTTATTTGAAATACTCAATACAACGTAATAGATCATAAAAGGGTAAATTCAATACAAAAAAAAATATAGAAGGAAATAAAGAGTAAATACGGCTACGACACTCTCAAACTTTGAGCCAACCGCAAGCTCAACACTCAGTCTTGCCTAATGTTTCACCCACCTGAACAAAGTCAAAAGGGCCTACTACTCATGGGAATAAGCAGCACCCATGAAAAGGGTGATCAATACGTTACGTACTGAGTAAGGTAACTGTGCACTAAGGCCAACACATAAAATTTACATAAACCATGCAGAATAATAAAATAGCATAAAAACCAGCATGATACATAAAGGCATATAATCATTCAGGTAAAAATACAAAGGTCCAATTATAATCCAGATTAATTACTTAATTAATCTCTTATCAGAATTCTTTTCACACCATACTCTTTATCAAGTCCACACAATTATTGTAATCCCCTTAAATATAAAAACCTATAATTTAATAAATAACTTTTCCTTGGAATAAATTAGCTTTTAAAATTATTTAATTTAATTATTTTATGGATTTTTGAGTATATAAAATTAGATAGGAATATTTAATAAATTAAAATAAATATTTTATTATTTTATCATACTCATTTTATTTAAATAATTTCTTAAATTAATATTTTACTAAAATTATCCTTTTTAAACCCATATATTAAATTAAATTAAATTATTAAATTAATTTATTACCCAAAAATAATACACTCTTTTATTTTATAAATTAAATTATTATAAATTTCCATATTTTTCCTTTTCCTTTCCCCCTTTTCTTCTCCTTGTCCTTTTTCCCTTTTTCCACCTTTCTTTCTTTTTCTTTTTCTTCCTGGCTTCGGGCCACCAGCCCAACCCTTCCTCCCTCCCTGCATGCTTGGGCCACAGGCCCGCTCTTCCCTCCCCGGCACAGCAACCCAACCCAACCCGTGCCTTCTTTTCTTTCCCTTTCCCCCTCCTACCCAGACCGGCCCAATCTTTTTTTTACTTACTGACCGGTCTGCTCCCCCCTCCTTCCTTTCTTTCTTCTCCTTGCTCGTACCTGACCAGCTTCCTATTTCAACTCCATGTCTGCCACCACCGAGCCGCCTTGCACCTGACACCGCGCCTACTCTCTCCTCCTCTCTCTCCCTCGTCATTTTCTTTCCTATTTTGAAACAAACTAACCCTTGCATCCCCAACCCACATTCCCCTTTTCCTTTCCCTCTTCTCCCCTTCCCTCTCCCTGCCTCCCCACCACCCCTGCCACCTTATTGTAGCCCCAATCGACCACCTACTCCCCCTAGATCTTCCTCTTCCTTTTCTTCTCCTCACCAGCATTTCTTGCCCCATTTTTCAAGCCTTACTTCTCCCTCCCTGACCCCCTTCTCTCATTTTCTTCTCCTTCCATTTTCATCTCAGTTTTGGCTTTGCCGCCTCCCTTCGCCACTTCCTCCACCTCACTAACCACCTTCTGCACCCTTCTACTCCTTCCTTGCACCTCCACAACACCACCTAAGCCACCCCGCAACTCCTTATTCTTCCCCTCTTATTTTTCTCCCTTTTTTTCTCCTTTCTCAGCAACACCCTTGCAACCCTTTCGTTTTCCACCTTCCAGCCGCCTCTGCCACCACCTAAGCCACCAAGCCACTCCCTACAACCTCCTCTACTGCCCCCACACCTTCTTTGGCTGAAACAAACCTCCTAACCCCTTCATTTTCCTCCTCCCTTTTCCTTCCTTCTCAACACCATCCACTCCTACAACCCACTTCGCAGCCTCACCGCCGCCACCCTTTGTCGCCATCAGTCTATCCCCGACCACCACCTACACCCCTCTCCACCCATGCATCCTTCCCTTGCCTTAACTCTCCTACCCCTTACCTCCTCTTGGCCCCTAAATCCCCAACTCAAACCATCTTCCCCTCCCTTCTACCTCACCAACCTCGACCCTCTTTTCCCCTTGCAACCTGCAGCGTGAGTTCCAAATTATTTTGGGATTTTCCTTGTTTAATTTTTGAGGCATATTAATGGTTAATTAAAGTGTATTATTAATTGAGGTTTTATAAAGTTTTATCCTTTTAATTTCCTACTTCTAATATAATAATTATTGGCATTATTTTTAGGTGTTAATTTTACTATTTAAAGCTTGAATATTTAATCGGGATACTGGTAAGGTTCAATTTTTATGGGAATTAAGGTAACCATTAAACCCCACTTAAATGCATGGAAAAACGAATATTTGCATATTAGGATTTTTAATATATTGTTATGCTTTATATTTGTGGTTTAATATAATATTATATATATATATATATATATATATATATTTGCTTGTATTGATTGATAAAAAGGAAAGTATGCTAGTTTATATGCCATATGTGGAAATGTTGCTTAAGGGAAGAGTTTGATTATTAATGAAAGTGTTAAGTACTTATCCATGTCATATTATGTTATTGTGACCATTTATGCATGAATAATATTATTGTGAGCCCTAAGGGCATTTTAGTAATATTTCTTGTGCAAGAACGTGGCCTAATATGTGTGGGTGCTAATAAGTATTATATTAAAATATAATAGTTGGTGGAGTTGGATATTGTTAATGGAGTATTAATATTATTATTTCATGTGTTAATGTTAATTTAATAAAAGTGGTGTAATAAAGAGGGTAAAGTGGTAATTTTGGAGGCAAAAAGGTAATATGGTAATTTTATAAGTAAATGTAAAATGCTAATTTTATAAGTAAAGGGGTATTATGGTAATTTTGGGAGTAAAGGGTAAAGTGGTAATTTTAGGAGTAAAGAGGGTAAGAATGGTAATTTTGGAAGTAAGGGGTAAAATGGTAATTTTGGAGGAGAAGGATAAAACAGTAATTTTGTGGGAAAATGGTAAATGGCAATTTTGTAAGAAAAGAGTAAAATGGTAATTTTGGATGTAAAAGGATAAAACAGTATTTTGCAAGTAAAAAGGGTATTACGGTAATTTTATAAGTAAAGGGTATTTTGGTAATTTTATAAATAAAAGGACATTATGGTAACTTTAGAAGTAAGGGGAATAATGATAATTTTGTAAATAAAATGATATTATGGTAAATTTAGGAGTAAGGGGTAACTTAGTAATTATAATAACGATGAAGGATAATTTGACAATTATAATTATAGAGAAGGGTAAATTAATAATTATAATTATGGAGAAGGGTAAATTGGTAATTGTAATAATGGAGAAGGGTAAGTTGGTATTTATAATAATGGAGAAGGGTAAAACGGTAATTATAATAATTGAGAAGGGTAAAATGGTAATTATGATAATAGAGAAGGGAATTTGGTAATTTAACCGACTAAAGGGTAGATTGGTAATTATTTAACCAACTAAAGGGGCAGATTGATAATCATGATAATGAAGAAGGGTAATTTGGTAATTTATCCAACTTAAGGGTAATTTAGTAATTATGACAAAGGAAAAGGGCAATTCGGTAATCTAACCAACCAAAGGGGATATATGATAAGTGTAACAATTATGAAGGGTGAATGGTGATCTAAAAAGCGTAGGAGATAACTTGGTAACCTAAACCAAACAAGGGGTAATCTGGTAATTATGCAACCTAAAGAGTGATATGGTAAATTGGTAAGTAAGGAAGGGATGGCTTAATAACTATACAAGTAGGGGTAAATCGGTAATTCATACCTAACATGTTGATGGGACACTGGAGGATTGTAATAAGACTCAAGTAACATTGAATAGTAAGGTAAGAGTATTTAACAATTAGTAAGTATCACGAGAACAAATCCTGAATCAGAATTGGATGAGATTATGATAGCCTTAATGATTCCTCTGTGTTATCTTTGATAACCATATGAATAAGAAATGCCTAATGATATTAGAATGATCGAAGGTGAATAAGTATTTGATTATTATTCTTTTTTTGATCACGTTAATTAAGACACTAATACTTACAGTGAAAGACCTCGAGATCAGGAATAGTGGCTCTTTAGGAGTCGCTACCCTAAAGATGTGGTTTAGCCCACAGTTATTCTGGTATTTGCGGGTGTGCCTTTGTGCCCCATCTAGGCCCTATATCTTACTTTATCTAGCTACACGCACCTAGTTAGGGGGTATGCATACTTATGGATTAGGTATCCTTATCGGTAGGGTATTGAGTAGCTTTATGCACCATTACGACCAAGGTACCTTTGCATTCTTGATTTGATGGTTGAAGGGTACTGAGTAGCTTGTAAGCACTAGTATGACCGGTGTACCTTTGTGTCTCGGGTTCTTGATCTCCAGTCCAAGGTAAATAAATAGAATTGTTGTGCCGATTAAAAAAAGGAAAAACACTAATCACAAAAGTGGAAGATTTATGAGTCGGGCCCATTTGAACTATGATATTGAATACCAATCCATCGGTTATAATAGTGGCCCAGGAGCGTGTTGCCTAGGCAAATGATTATGAGTAACGGTCCACCGGATATAATAGTGGCCTAGGAGCATGTTTCCCTGGATGATGTTGATATATATATTCCAATCCACGGACGATAATAGTGGGGGTTCCGAGCTCAATAAAACCATTCATGGATGTGAATAAATTATAGAAAAATACTAATCACTTACAGTGAAACGCCATATGAGTCGGGGCCAGACCGGTCCACCGGTAAATAATAGTGGCCAGGAGAATTTTACCTTGTATGACCGGTCCACCGGCTATAATAGTGGGGTTTCCGCACTCACATGGATATATACAATCCGAGATGATTGAATAATGATGGACTAATGGCCTAAGACCCAAAAGCATTGATTGCACATTATGACTTATTAACCCTTGGTGGAATTGATAAATATGTGATTGTGTTGTATGCATTCTCATTTTATATGTACATAGTATGGTATCATGTGTTGCATTGCGGGCCTGCTTTTAAGTGTGTTTTAAAGGGTTACTCAGTACCATAGTACTGAAGGGTTCCATTCTTGGGCCCCTGCCTATTCAATGGGCAGTGTCCCTTTTAGGTCCATTTTCAGGTGCTACTCAAGTGGGCAACGGGAAATAGCGTAAGGATTATCCAGATTTTAGGGTTCTCCCTTTACTTTTACTTTCTGGTTTAAATGTATTCCTTGTTCTTGTAACCACCACTAGTATATTCTAATCTTGTAAAGTGTATCGCGCTACTCTAACGTAAACATGTTTTGAAAATCTAGAAAAGTGTATCTCATTCCTTTAGCCTTAGCACTTAGTACTAGGACGGTAGGAGTGAATCAGTCTGGTACTAAGTGTGGCGGTAATATCCCCGAAATTTACTATTTTATATTTTTCTTCTGCTATTTCTTTTAATAGAACAAAAATTTTTAGTAGCGAATTTTGGGGGTGTTACAAGTACAGAAACCCCACTATTTTAGCCGGTGGATAGGTCTTCAGGGCACTTCGGCGCCTGGCCACTATTCTAGCCGGTGGATCTGTCACTTAGGGTACATGCCCTACCACTATTATATGCCGATGGATCGGTCTAGCTCCTGCTCGCATGGTGTTCCACTGTAAGTAATTAGTGTATTTCCCATATCTTAGCAAACTGTAGGGTTTGGTTTATTAAACTTGGGACCCCCATTATTTTAGCAGGTGGATCGGTTACTTAGGGTAACATACCCTACCACTATTATACGCCAGTGGATCGGTCTCTAAGATACTGCAGTACCTGGCCACTATTATGCTAATGGATTGGTATGGGCCCGGCTCAATACTCTTCCACTTTACATGATTAATGTCTTACGTATCTTATTCATAAATTTTCACCCTAGACATGCATGAATCACTCCCTTTACACATATCCTCCAACTGACCCATATCATGTCATGAGAACCCTACACCTCTTAACTTGCCCACTAAATTTTCCTCTATACTCAAATTCACATTAGGACTCCAACACCGAAATATGTGGGTCAAGACCCACTACTACATACCTCCAGGTCTACTGCCCATCTCACTTTAGGGTTTTATCCCGAAACCCTAATTTTAACCTCTGTAGTCCATCCCACTCTATTTCACACAACCCAATTCATTTTTAACACTCCACACATCATCACCTTTAGATTCAACTCTCATTATTACACCTTACACATGAAGCACACGTGTGGTTACAAACCCTAGGTAACCACACCAAACCCTAACTGGCCACAACATACCCTAGCTTCCTTGTATCCACATATCACCCTTCCAGTTCTCACATTCCGCTTATTATTTTTCCATTCCAATCACGCTCATCCTTACTTGATCATTTTCATCATTATCTTATACTCCACCCACCCTTATTTATTTCTCCTTTTTACCACCTCCTCACATTAGGGTTTTTACCCCAAACCCTAGCTTAGTCTCCTATGTACCCTTATACTGTCCTACGCGCTATTTTTCATCCAAAGTGTTCAAACATCCAAACAATGCTTATATTACCTTCCTCACATCCAAAATCAATATCCTATACGTAAATTTCACTCCCATGCAGACTTTACACATCCCATGCAACCTTGCAAACTTTTCATGCAAACCCTAAAACTCCCACATAAAAACCTTAGAATCAACCATGAAAACCCTAGATTTCTCCATATAAAACTTTAGATTCAATCCATACAAAACCCTAGATTAGATCCTCCCATACAACACTATAAAATCTGCCATGCAAAACCTTAAGTCCATCCATACAAAACCCTAGTTTAGATTTTCCCATGCAACACCATAAAATCTGCCATGAAAAACCCTAAGTCCATCCATACAAAACCCTAGTTTAGATTATCCCATATAAAATCATAAATTAGATTCTCCCATACAAAACCATAGACTAGATTCTCCCATATAAAACCATAGATTAGATTCTCCCATACAAAACCATTGATTAGATTCTCCCATACAAAACCATAAATTAGATTCTCCTATATAAACCTATAAATTAGATTCTCCCATACAAAACCATAGATTAGATTTTCCTATATAACACCATAGGTTAGATTCTTCCACACAAAACCCTAAATTCCCCATTTTATTCTTCCACTCATGGATCATTAAAATACTTAGGTCAACTCACATCCCTTGGCCAACTTATTCCCCTTTTGTCAACTTACTCCCCTTGGGTCAACACATTTCCCATTTTATATTTTCAACCTTTTTCCCACACAATACCACTTTTATACATCCTCACATGCATGTCTAAAGGGTCACAAACCAATCATCACATACCACAATATCTCATCACATATACATAATACACATGCCATATAACAACACATGAACACACTTCAACTCCACGCCATACCACACATGAAATAATTATAATGATAAGCATAGAATACATAGCATACAAAGCATATAATGCACATCAACACACATAAGACCTTAGTAACACCCTTGATGTAGAAGCATCTAATGATTCTCATATTCCTATTGATTCTCAAGGTAAGGAAGAATTAGCTTTCTTAATATTGGAGCCAATATATCAAATATTCTTGATAATATGTCTATTCTTGGTATTGAAAATGATTCAAGATATTCTTGCAGGTATATTACGTATTTGCAAGGAGAAGATGTTAACACATCAAACAAGATTTAGAGTTTACAAGCATTTAAATCATTTAAGGCTATGGCATACATGGGATGACACTACAACAAGATATAGTGATGATTATCATTAGTTATATTAAACTTTTGTAAATCCTAAGTGTATTTCATGTAAGCTAGGGTTTGTTGTAATTTCATGTATGTACCATAGTTGATTGTATGGCTTTGTAATATTAATCATTAGTATCATTTAGATGATGATATTATGATTAAGTTTAGGTATTATATAGGCTTAATTCAAGTGAAGTAAATTTAGCTTGAATTAAGGAGAATAATCAGTTGGTTTAAGCCATGATTAGTGCCGGCTACTCTCCCTATATAAACCTCTTGTACACGCATGACAAAAGGAAGAAGAGAAATCATTTTTGAACACAAAAAGTCTCAAGCATTGCTTGAAACTTTCTCCCTTTTGGAGTTCCTTCTAAATTGAATAAGAGCCGATGTTATTCTTCATTTTAGGGCCTTCGAATGTGCATCTACATTCAAAAGAATACTATCATCAATTCTGCACAAATCTCATGTTTTTAATCTTCCATTAAACTGAGTTTTTCCTTCAAATTAATTCTGTCATCGATCATAACAAAATTTGATTAGATCCTGCCCTTCCCTCCCACTTTGATCCACATCAACCCTTACCTAAAATGACACCGGTCTTGGAGCACGCTCCTATACCTCCTTAGGGCTTTGACTGGTCTCACTTATATGAGGGGAAAACTAAAAATTAGATTCCCTCCTTCCAAAAATACTATTACATACTAATTTATTCTAAGACTAGGTTTTTGATAAATTAATAACATATTGATAAAAAATACATTAACTAATTACTATCTTTGCTAAAGATACAAGAAATAATAATAATATTATAAAAGTTGATAATATAAGGTTGAAGACTTTACCCTAATAATAATAATAATAATGATACCAAAATGATAATAGCAAAGATACTAAAAATAATATCAATGTTAATATTAACAAGAATAATAATAATAGCAACAATACTAATAAAAAGGACATTATTCAAAAACATAGTGAAATAAGGGCTTTGGCCCCTTTACCAAAATAATACTAATAATAACATTAGTAAAATAAATAACAAAATTTAGTAATAATAATAATAATAATAATGAAATAGTAATAATAATAATAATAATAATAATAATAATGATGATGATGATGATGATGATGATGATGATGATGATGATGATGATGATGATGATAAAAACCATAATAATATTGCAATAATAATGGTAATAATAGTAATGATAATAATTGAAAGTAAAATGAAATAGGGTTTCGACCCTACATTGAATAATAATAAACTTATTAAATAATAATAATAATATTAATAAGAATAATAAATGCCAATGATAAAATTAATAATAATAATAATAATAATAATAAGACTTGATATTTATAATACTACTACTACAATTTAAAATAGGCACAATAGGGTTTCCGCCCTATATAGAATAATAATACCAACAACAACAACAACAACAACAATAATAATAATAACAATAATCGCATAACAATAATAGTAATAATAGCATAACTAATAGTAAAATAGTTGTAATAATGATAAGGAAATAATAATAATAATAATAATATTATTATTATTATTATTAAATAAAATAAAAACTCATAATAATATTAATAATACTAATACTAATAATCTACTAAGCTAAATAGGGTTGGCCTTGATAAAAATAATAATACTAAAAATATTGAACTTAATAATAATAATATTATTATTATTATTATTACATAATAATAATAATATTTGAATAATATGTTAAAAATTAAAATAAAATAAAATAAGCTTAATTAAATAGGAAAAAAGGGTTGAGAGGGTTTAGGGTTCAACCTTGGGCTGGTGGAGATAGGCACCACCGGCGGTGGTGCACGACAGCGGTGGCAGTGGCCAGAAAAAGAGAAGAAAAGAGGAAAAGTTGAAGGTTGGGAACAAAATAGGGAGAATGAGGGTGGAAATAAGGGTGATTATGGTTGCCTATAAGGAGAGGAACATAATAAGGGTGGTGACACAACCAAAGGTGGTAGTGCACGGCGGCGGCCGAATGGGGAAGAAGAAGAGAAAGAGAGGAGGAGAGGGAGGAAGAGGAAAAGAAAGGTAGAGGAATATGAAGGAGGGTCCGCATAACAAATTGGGAGGTGTAGGGGGCGGTGGATACGACAGGAGAGGTGGCTAATGGTGGTTTGAAGGGCGGCGGAGGTGGAAGAGAGGACTGATGGGGAAGCAAACTTTGCATAACCGGGGTGGCTTGTGCAAGGAAAATCGAGGGAGAAGGGCGGTGCAGGGAAGACTCAGGTGGGAAGAGTGGACAGCGAAGTTGACCGACGGCGACAGACAAAGCGTTTAAAGTGGTAGTGGCGCATGCGAGGGTTTTTCAGGGTAGGGATCAAAATTTCGATGTAGGGCTCATTATGGGGGTATTTAGATTTTAGAAGAGCGGGTAGGGTTATGTGGGTCGATGAGAGAATAATGAAGGCAGGGTTAGGGTCACCGGCAACATCAAAAGCTAGCGAAATTCAAATCGGGGCAAGGGCATACGTAGGAAAAGGGAAGGCCATGCGCAAAAAGGAAGGGAGGTGGGTTGGGTCTAAGTGGTCTCTGAATCAGGGGAAGAGAGAGGAAAGAAAATAGTCGGTCAAAACGGGCGTAACCAGCGGCGAAAAACCAGGGATGGGGCAGCGTTGTTGCAGGTCATCGACGACGGGGGAGGAGGAAGGAAGAAGAAGAAAGAAAGGGCTGGACCGGCGGTCTGGGGAAAAAAGAAAGAAAAGAAAAAGAAGGGAGCCGACCGGTTTGGTGGTGAGGGGAAAAGATTTAATTGAAACGTAGCGTTTGTGGGGGAAAAAAGGAAGAACGTGGCGTTCTGGCTGCTAAAGGAAGATGAAAATAAAGAAAAGGAATTTGGGTCGCTGGGCTGCCGAAGGAGAAAAGAGAAAGAGAAGGACGCAAGCCACAGAGGAAGGAAAAATGAAGAAGGGGATTGGGCTGCCGACAAGCCTAATCGGGAAAGAGAAGGAAAAAGAAAAGAAGAAGAAAGAAAAAGAAAGAAAAAGGAAAGAAAGGGAAGAAAGAAAAAGGAAAACGAAAAAGGGAAAAATAAAAATATGAGGGTTGGGTTAATTAAATAAATTAGGATATTTGGGATATTTAAAAATAATAATATTGAAATCCATTTTTAGGCTAATTTAGGGTTTTTGAAAGATTTTTCATAAATTCCATTTTAATTAGCAAATCACTCTAATCTTCTCCAATTAAATTATTTATAAAATTCCTATTAATTTGGTCCTATTTTTTCATTCTTATTTTAAATAAAATAATTTATTTAATTAATTTACAAAATAAAATCCTTAATTAGTCAAAATACCCAAATTTTTCCTAATTAAAATATTTATAAATTTCTTCTTGATTTGCCCTAATTAATTCCCTTTTATTTTAATAAAAATAATTAATTTTTTCTAATAAAACCTTATTTAACTATAATTCTTAAAATTAGAATTTTTGGGACATTTCATGAATGATTTTGATTATAGTGCCACTTATTTAGAGTTATAAGGGAATCGCAAACAAAGCCTATAATCCCTCAATCACTTGTTTGCTATCTTCCTTTAATACCAATAACCCAAAGATATTTTATCTCACATGATATAACAATTTACATGCAATGACATAAGAAGAAGCATAAAGATGATGGCATATAAAGGTATCCAGCTGATTTAATGGCATGGAAGAAGTCAGATGAAATGTATCTGAATTTTGGGGTTTGCCCACATAATGTAATAACAGGTTTTGCTACTAATGGTTTCTATCCCAATAGTGGTTTTGGTAGAGACAATAACATATGAATTGTGAATCTATTTCCATACAATCTCCTTTATGGATAATTATACAACATCCATATCTTATGATATCACTCTTGATTCCTAGGCTAATGTTACTTGGAAATGCTACTATAAGAAAAAAGATATATTAATGATTATTTTTTAGGTTTTGGTAAAATTTTTGAACTATTATTGAAGGATCCATTATTAAGACTTTAATAACAATTCAAAAATTATGTAAAAAAACTTCAAAAAATGCATGAAAACTAGGTAAATAGGGAGTTTTAATAACAACTTAAAAAGAAAAATATTATCAAAATTTTATTTTATTTAGTAAGTTTTATTAGTAAAAATTGTTGTTAAAAGCCCTCACCACAATGCTACTCCTATGAGAACTTTTACTAACACTTTTGTTGAAAACCATTATTCAAAGTCTATTTTACTAACAATTTTTTTTATAACTATTGTCAAAATTTACTTTACCATTATTAAAACTTATCATTGTTTAGGTAACTAATAATAATTTTATTTTCCAAAGTAGGAAAATATGTACATTATCAAAAAGAGCTTTACACAAAGTACAGGGGCATACCCTCTTATCAATCAAACTATCCATCTATCTAGCCTCTCCATATAGGTTTTTATGTGTACATTAGAGCTATCACTATATTTGATAAAGATTTCAGTAATATTTTGCTTCATAATACATCTAGGATTCCTCTGCATGAATTGGAAAACCATAGGATATCTACTAATCTAGAGATGGTATAGAAGTGCATTGATGACGCCTTTCCACACTATCTTCTTGCCTTTCCCCTTGGTTCTTGTAATCATCCATTATAAGTAACTCGTTCAATCATTAAGTACTCCTTAAATTTTCAACCATCTCAGAGTGAAACCCTATAGAGCTTTAGCACCTGGACAATGAGTGAAAAGATGGTTTAGAGTTTCCTCACTTTCTCTACACACTTCACATAAATTGTTAGATATGATACCCCATTGATGCAGTCTAGTTTTAACCCTTAAATATTGGCGATAAATCATCCAAATAATGAATTTATGTTTCTCCATCCCTATGTGATTCTATAAAAAAGAAAACCAATCAACCTTAAGACTTGAAAGATGAATGTACTGATAGACTTTTTGGTGTTGATCTTTCCTGAACTATAATAGTGGGAGTAATAGTTCTTGATTTGGTTGTGAACTATAATCAAATGCTTTAGCATCCAACAAAATTTAGCCTTTTCTTCCATTTTCCAAACATCTTGACCCTTAATGCATCTTTCGTGGATCCACTTGACTCGCATAATTTATTTATATTCAGTAAGCTTCCGTGTATATTTAGTAATACAAGCTGAATTTCAGTGTTAAAGTAACCTATGTCCCATCCCCCCTTTTGTTTTAGGTATACATATCTTGGACCAATATAAACTTTATGTAGATACTTTATAGATGGTGTATCACTACGTTAGGCAATAAAAACATTTGCATCCGGTTGTTTTCTATTCCAAATATGACTAATTGAAGTAGACGCATCTTCCTAGCAAAACTGAGGTATCTAGTAGTCCATGATTTTAGTTTTTGGGTGATCCTATAAATAAGAGGATTATACTAAGCCACAAATAAGTAGATAGGGTTTAGAGGTACTCCAAGATATCAAAAGGGGAAAGTTCCTTTAGTGAAATTTATCCTTCTTAGAATAGTCTGCTTGGTATGATTGTCCACTCCCTTAAAAAAACATTGCTTTTCGAAGGATTTGCTTGAAGCCCTAAGGCGTGATAGAATTGTTGCAAATTATCCATGATTAACTTAGTAGATTGTATATGACCTTTGCAAAACACCAACAAATCATATGCAATGGTTAGATTTATAACCTTGTAAGCTTTCACTCTAAATGCTCCCTCAAAATTTTATCTTCCCATAGGGTCTTCAAAAGTTTATGTAAATATTCCATGAACAACACAAAGAGGCAAGGGGATAGTGGGTTATCTTGTTGTATCCCTTTACCACCCTTAAAAGGTTTACATATGGTGCCATTTAAGCATAAAGAGTATTGATTAGGAGAGATACACTACATAATGAAATGGATAAAATGGGCAAGAAAACCAAAGCCCTCCAAAATTTTCCTAATAAGACTCCACTCCACTATGTCATATGCTCTCCTTATGTCAATCTTAAGCTTCATTTTGGAACTTATATCTTTCATGCCATATTTCCTCATAATATCTTAATCAAGCATTGCAATTTCCCCTATCCATCTCCCTTCTACAAAAGCAGTTTGTGAGCTATTGATAATGAACATTATGATGTTCTTTAATCTTGTTGTGAGTACCTTGGATATTATCTTGTAAATAGCATTGCAACAAGAAATGGGTCTGTATTCAACCAATGTGATTGTTGTTGGGGACTTAGGGATTAAGTGAATGGATGTACTATTAAATGTTTTCAAAATATAATTAGATGCACAAAATTTTTAACAACTTATGTAACATCATCCCCTACATTTGGCTGATTTTTCTTGTAAAATTGTACATTAAATCCATTTAGTTCAAGGGATTTATTATCCTTTATACTAAATACAGGAAACTCGATCTCCTTAGTAATGACATCCCTAACAAGTTGTGATATGTGATGACCTGTAAGTATAGGTCCATTTTTCATTATTCCATGGTGCTCCACTTCTAGCATACTAGTGGAGGAGCCTAATAGTTGAGAGAAGAAACTATGGATCTCATTACTGATATCAATTTGAGAAGTAAGATTCTTGCCATTACTACCATACAAGACATATATAGAATTGTATTTGCCTTTTTCACTAATCTTGGCATAAAAGTATTTGTTATTTTCATCCCTAAAGATAATATGGTGTATTTTATATTTTTGTTGAAAGAAATGTTCTTCCATATAGGACTTATTCCACCATTCTTTCCTAAGCTAATATTATCTAGTTCTGAGGGTTTTATTTCCAAGGCTAGCATATAATTCATGTTTACACTTTAGCCATGTTTATTTCACCTCATTGGCCTTTTTATTAACATTACCAAAATACTCCATATTAAAGTGTTTTAAGCTCCTCTTTAAAATATGTAATTTAGCAACTAGGATGTATTATTTGAATCCTTGCACTAGCTGACTCCATGTTTGAGCTACATGGCCAATAAACTTGGTAGAAGATGTTTAGAAATTATAGAATTTGAAAGGCTTGATCCCACTATTATCTTATTGCTACCATTTCAAATGAAACCTGTAGTGATTTGAGAGGCAAACTTCAATTACCTCGACCCAAACATGAACAAATCAAAGAAACCAATCCTGGTAACACAGGCCCTTTCAAGTTTACAACATACCCTAGATAAGCCAGCTTGGTTATTAGATTAGGTGAAAGAGGGGCTAATGGTGTTAAGCTCCCCTATGCCACAAGATTGAATATAATCAGCAAAATCATCCATATCTACTATATGCAAGTTTTCACTAATCTTTTCATAAACTGAGATTATAACATTGGGATCTCCTATAACAAGGCTCCCCTTATATAGTGTGTGAAATTCCACTAACCGTGTCCAAAGTCCTTTATGAGCAGTACTATCGTTATGGGCTCACACAACATAGATATAAAAATGCTACTTGTCACTCTTCTTGACATAAAAACAGATAACTTGATCAAAAGTGGAAAGAACATGGAGCTTGACAGTAGTGTGCCTCCACATAATCAAGATTCTACCATTGTAATGAGAAAAATAGTTATGCATTAAATAGTATTACTCCCCAATTCTTCTCAAGACTTCTTCCATTTTATTTTCTTTCACCATAATTTCAAGCAAACATATAATATCTAAATTATTGTAATGAATATATCTACTAATTAGTTTTTTGTTTTATGATCTTATTAATGACCCTGCCATTCCATGTGGTTGTGGCAAAGATCATTGTAATTATACAATTGGTATACTAGGATATTGTAGTATAGCTCCATCGGGTTTAACGTACACCTTTTTACCTTCACCCTGGTATTTAATTCCATATAGTCCTTAGATTTGACATTTTCTAATATTAAAATAGTTGTATTCATTTTTAGTTATATTTGGCCCAGGGCCTACACCTTTGGGGTGCATTGGACATGCTGGTGTTTCTAGAGAAGGATCTAAGATTATTTGCTTGTTATTTGATAAGATTTTCTACTGAGGCTGAGGTAATGGTTTCTTAAATTTTCAAATTTGATTGGGTTTCTCTTTGCTAGGCACAAATTTAGGTAAGTAAGCATTAATATCATGACCCACCCTATCACATTTAGAGCAAAATTGTGGCCTCCAATCATATTTGACTAATTGTTTCGCCACATTCCCATCTAGTATTGCAATATGTATGTGTTCTATGATAGGAAGTGAAACACCCACTTCAACAAGTGTTTTAGGATATGACAATTGAGCTCTAGGAGTCATCGGACCAATGAGTCATAGGAATACCAAGAAGGGTAACCCACATAAGCATTTTCCTCCATTCAACATTTTCAAAAGGTTAATTGGGATTCTACTTCTTGATTAGAAAGTTCTACCTCCAAAGCACAAGTAAGGAGTTTTCAAGATAGCTAAAAAATAAGATTCATTTTTGAATCTAATTGGAAAAAGCCCTAGTCTTGGAGTAGGACCTGAGGTGCAACAATAATCTTAGTCTAATGTTCTTTAACATATCAAACTATCTGAGATTGAGTAGATTGAAACCTTGCAACCATAAGCACACCTTTTCTCCTCTACTTCAATCTCCTTCTTTTAACAACTGTGCTTGAGTTTCTCCATTAACTATCATAGGCAGGGTATATTTCAAACTTAACACGCCATCCTCCTTTTGATATCTTATCAAGATGTCCTTCCAACTTTTAGTATTTTTAATGGTATAATTATGATCATTATCAATGGGAGCTACCCTAGTTCCCTCTAGTACATCATTGGATGGATTTACATAACTCTTAGGAACACTAGGATGAATTTCAGAATTCTAAACCTCATATACCAATTACATTATAAGACTGATATTCTTTTCACTCTCTTTATCGATGTTGAAATCATTATATTGATAATCCTAATTCCCAACAAACAAAGAAGAAGAAGAATGATATTTCATAACTAGTTTGCACAAAATCATATTTATAAGTTCCTCTTGTTTACTATTCAATCTTGATGCAATCACCATTGATTGCTCTTTACTGTTTGTTGATCCATTACCGGTAGTTTTAGTATGCTTTTGGTGGTTCTTCCCCGTTTATAACGATGGGGTTTTGGTAGCGCATGTGGGGCGCGTTCTCTAACTTCTTATTTTTTGTTAATTAAATCATTTATTTCTCTTCAAACCACATGTTCAATTGTATGTTTGAAATTAAAATATCAAACTTGCAATATTCACCTAATTAATAATCTCCCTTTTAGTTAATACTCCATCTAGCAAAGGAGTCCAACATATATATTAAAACATCAGTGCCAACACCTTATATATAAATAAAGGGAACATATACATATGTTTTTTGCATTTCATCTCATTGCAAGCCTTTATATTACAAATAAATGAGAGCCACAAGTATTCCCCTAATATGTATGACTACTTTGTGAATTAGTTTTCCATCACGACCTTCATTTCCTCGACCTAAGTCTTTGGAGTACAAGGGTTCCAAATCCATTGTTGTAGAAACATCATTGCACAAACATGAGTTATATATATAATAGTGGTATATTTAGAGGCAAGGAATTGAGATGGATGTAAAACAAATTAACTTCAATGTAAAAGTATAAACTTGTTCATATGAAAGGTCAAGAAAGGGATTTGCTATGGCCACCTCTCAAAACAAAGTCGCGCAACAACTAAATTACCCAACAACACGAAAAAGAAAACATAAACAAAATTATTTAATTGTTTTTAAGACCTAAAGTAACTCTTGAAATAAGGCACTTGAACTCAATCGATCAGATACGCTAAAAAAATTAAAGGTTGTCGGGGCATTTTGGGCTTCAATACATCCTTATATCTCTTACATCACCACTAATCTTGAGAAGAGTGTAGTAATGTCATGGTTGAAAGGAGATTAACACCATTTGTAGTGGTCCAGTGTTGAGAGAAGTGGAATTGGGTGTAGAGGAGGATAATTTGCTTTTATTTGTATAAATTGGAGATCAAGGGAATGGAAAGAGGAATCGGTGAAGGTGAAATAAATGTCGCTAAGATATTGGTAGGGTTTCCTTTATTAGGGATACAATAATGATTTTTAAGAGAAAATCATTGTCAAAATTCAGACATTAAATATAGTCCCTTAAAATTCAATCTTTTGACCTTTTAATAATATTTTTTTTTCTTCTTCAATAATCATTAGCTAAACCCAAATTGAAATCCCTTGTTTGAAATTTCATGTATTTATCAATGATTTCACTACCAATGTTATTAATGCCCTATTATTAAAAATTAGTTTCCATAGTAGTGTGAAGAAAGAGAGTTAGTGTTTCTTTTAAATTTAAGATATTGGGCCTACTTTAGGCCGTATAACACAACACATATTTGATATGGCCTAGTAATAAAGTGAATTATTTTAAATATAATTAAGATTTAACATATTAATAATTCCTCACTTTTAGAGATTTGCTTATATAAATAAATATAATAACAACATAATATATATGTAAACTTTTAAGGATAAATTCCACTTAAGTACCATAATATTTGACCTAATTTTACTTATGTACCATATAATTTAAACAATCTCTTATAGGTATTATATATTTTAAATTTTTTATTTCACTTTAGTACAATCTTATGAATAATTTTATTTTTATATAGCTTAAATTATAATTTTTTTAATATTGAATATTTTTAATATGAATAAAAAATAAAATATTATGAATATTCTTTATTTTTTTGTATTTTCAATTTTTTTTAAGAAGAAACAACATGAAAATGTTAAACAAAAATAATAATAAAAACAATATATAAAATTCTATATATTTTGAAAAAAAAAATCAAATATTCAAAAAAAATAGAGTTCATATATAAAAAATATTCAATATTAGAAAATTTATTATTTTAGTCATATAATAGTAAAAATATTAACATGATGATACTAAAGTGAAAAAAGAAAAACTAGAACACATAGTACCTAAGTGAAATTATATTAAGTGTCATGGTATCTAAGTGAATTTTATCCAACTTAAAACCTAATACATAAATTATTTTTGTCTTTTCATAAGTTTCATGTTTTCTAATTTTGTAAGGTTTACAGCTATCCTACTTTTTCATATCATCGTTTTCACATTCTTATTTTGGTCAATATGTAACATTAACTAACAATGTATTATGATCAAGGTGAATTTAGATCATTTAAGTGCATGAATCGGTATTAGATAAGAGTAAGTGAATATTATAAATTATTTTTTGAATATTTACTACGTTAACCTAGAGAAATAAGGTATAATCCACTGAATAAAATAGTGGACCTCTTGGTCCAACTAATATTGTTGAATACCCAAAGATCTTTTGATATAAAACTATCCAATTTAAAATATGCATGCTGATTGGAAACATTGGTCAGACGAGTCCAACCTAATATGAACCAAAACATAAGCAATGACTTCTTTTATATTATTGTTTAAGTTCCAATGGGGGAAGAAATCAAAGTTTCTTGAATAGGTTGAATTAATGTTATTGAGGTTATATCAGATTAATAATTATTTTTCGAACTAATTATAGTCTGGATGAATAATCTAACAACTGATAATTTGGATTAAGTTAAATCAATTTGAATAACTACCGATTAAGTTCGATAAAAATGTAATAAATATATTAATATTAAAATTAATTTCAACTAAACCCCATCTAACTTCATTAGGAGCACTCTGTCACATGCTCATAGGTTTCGGTAGCGATGCCAGTATCCATCATCCCATATAGTTGATCATCATATTGAATATACACAACATCCCACAATAATCACATAAAGAGATACATACGAGGGACATCGAGTCGTACGCGAGATATAATATCGACATTAGCAACTATCAGAAAACCAAAGAGCACTTGTATTCGCATGACTCATTTACTAGATGCTTGGGGCAAGTCATGGACCGTGACATTTCCCCCACGCAAAATCGCAAACGTCCTCGTTGTACCATAGAGGGATCCCAACATTACTTCCCTACATCTCCATTATTATCCTCCTGACAGCCTTTCAATGCTCGTCTAATGTTAGGAAAACATTACGCAAATACCATACGTTGCCCCGCAAGGCTCGTAGTCCAACCAACATCTCATACTCAACATATCTATTGCGACATATCCGACCCTTTTGCAACAACAATCCATGCGCGCCCAAGATCTCCTCATCGTGTGACCCTCAACAACTCATTTTACCGGTCTGGATCTCACACCAAACCACGTCCACCAACAATCCTTGTCAATGGACCCGTGCGACACTCATAACCCCTTGGCTTCACTTCTTCAAAGCTGATTGTCTCCCAACGTGTCTAACACCAACAACATACTCCTTCGGGATACACCCAACAATACGGTAAAATATTTGCTGACTGACACAGACAATAAATTGCTCTAATACTACTTGTCATGTGCTTAGAGGTTTCAATCCCAATGCTCCTGGCGAGGTTAGCATCTATCGTCTCATACAGATACCGAATATGCACAATATTCTACAATAATCATATAAAAAAATGCATACGTAGAATATTAATTTATATCTAAAATATAATATCAATATTAATGACCATCATAATGACCATAGACAATCAAAAAATTTCCATATTCGCATGACTCGCTTACTTAGATGTTTGGAACAGGTCACCGATGACAACTCGGTCAACTCTGTCGAAGAGATGAGCGAGTGCTCGTTCGTTAGACTGGTAAGCTGAGCAGGGAAGGGCCCTCGTCCACGTGGCTTTTCGTTTTCTCTCTCTCCACAGCTGCGACCTGCGAGGAAGGAAATTAGATTTGGGCGAAAAGGATGAATCATCGAAGCAGAGAGAAGGCAGAAGATTAATCTGTATCAAAACCGAAAATTGGATCAGAAATAGCTGCGGTGGATTTGCAATTCACGGAGAATCTGTAGACTAAGAGGGCAGAACCAATTGTTCGATTTTAGCAGCATTAGTTAGGAAATATCAAACTATGAGGAGCGGCTTTACTGCGCCCGGAGATTACATCTACTTCAAGTCCCAGGTCCCCCTTCACAAGATTCCCGTACGTTTCTCTAGCTCTCTCTGTCTGGCTATATTCGTTGTCATACTGGGTACCCTGTTTGCATTCGAATTTGAACTTCTTGTTATGAATCTTGGGTTTGACTTTTTTTTTGCTTCATCTTGCCGTTGAGTTCGCCTAATTGTCAGTTTCTAAAAAAGTTGCTTTTGCTTCATCGACGGCTACTGAATTGGTGATCTTGGTTAAATGCATTGCTCATCCAATTGCGGCTGCTTTTAGCTCCTCTTCTGTCTTGGGTCTACTTTCATGCTTTAATACTTGGGTTTCAGTTCGCGATTGACCGATGAATGTCCTAATCTGCAATTCAGACGGACAATCTGTATACTAAAATTCAGTATCCATGAGTGTATTGTCAGAATTGAGACTTCTGTTGATAGGTCATGGTTTGACATTTACTATGACGAATTGTGCGTCTTCTCCCAAATTCTGTAGTTGACTCTCTTTGACATTTGTATTCTTCACAATTTCCTGGTCCGACTGTTATCTTCTATTGGTTTTGCATACTTGAATGGTTTGGATTGTATCATTGATCGATGAGGAATGTCCATTATTTATGTCGTTTGAGCACAACGTTTGATATTATCCTTCGGTGGTTCGGGTTACTTGTGTAACACAAATTTCTCTTGTGTTGTCTCACTCCGTCCATTGATAGATCATGTCAGCTAAAAGACTTATTTCCGCAGATTGGCACAAAGCATTGGAGATATTATGACTTTGGTCCCAAGGCGGTTCCCCCACTTGTCTGTCTTCCAGGGACTGCAGGGACAGCAGACGTCTACTACAAACAAATCATGGCATTGTCAATGAAGGTGTGATTTTAGTATTCACCAGCTGATCATTCAATGCCCATAGATTCCATTTTTATTTATTTTTTCCTTTTAGCTATAATAGCATTGGTTTTGCAGTTATTTTCTTGTGGAGTGTTGCTCATTGTCTGTTGAAATGCAAGGTATGTCTATTGGCAGAAAGGAGCGGTTACTGCAGGGATAGGTCTGTCAAGGTTATTTCATGATTTGTTTCTTGAATATAACAGAGGAAAATAGTAGCAAAAGTAAAGAGGTCAGCAGATCTAGAGAATCCAGTGCAATATTTGTAGTATACTACATTTAACATTTTGTATAAATCTGAAAGACAATGTACTTCATTGAGGAAAGTAGAGACAAGCTCACATTATTTTCCTATTGTTGTAGCATTGAATTTTCTAAGCTTCACGATAACTTGTTTCTCTGTTCTTTGTCAGCACTTTCTTTTGAGCTATTATATGTGTTCTTGATGAGTGAGGTTTAATGCTGATATTGAAGTATTATATTACTGTGGTCAATCCCACTTTTAATGTTGGCAAGGAATGATTTTTCTGCTCATTTCTTCTGTAGGGTTATAGAGTGATTTCTGTTGATATCCCTCGTGTTTGGAATCATGTTGACTGGATTCAGGCATTTGAAAAGTTCCTGGATGCAATAGATGTTCATCATGTAAGGATGGGCTGATGAATGCTGCTCTTTTTCACTTTATTAATCTGTTTTCTTTCGTCCCAATATGGTTACTTATGTTTACAATTATCCTTGTGACCCATTGCCTATAGCAAGTTGTGGTATATTATTAGGAGCTGCTAGAATATTGCCTCTGAGGTTGCAAATAGACTATAAATAGAGTGTTGCAATATCAAAATTTAATATTGTTATCCTCTCAAGGTAGGTGAATATTCTTTAATTGTGTGAGTGCCTGCCCTTTGTAAGCAAATATCCTCTCAAGCTTGTTGTTTCCATGCTCAAGTGCTTGCCAGTTGTAAGCAAAAATCCATGCTTTTGAAGAGGGCCTGCCCTTTCTGAAATCCAAATAATGAAGGCTGCTATTTATTTCATTTTAAAAAGTCCTTTATGCTTCCTTTCTGGTATGTTTTGTGTGATCATGTTAAAACAACTTAATATGAAGGTTGCTTTTCATAAGCTCTTAATGATTATATCATGATTTAGCTTTTGCCATGCCTAACAGTATTATCTAACTGGTTCTTTACTGGTTAGATACATATTTATGGTACGTCTCTAGGGGGGTTCTTGGCACAACTCTATGCACAACATCGCCCAAGACGTGTTAAGTCCCTAGTACTGTCAAATACATTCTTGGATACGCGTAGTTTTTCTGCTGCAATGCCATGGGCTCCCATGTAAGTTATTAAACTTTTTTTCATCAATTTCTGCTATTTATTTCTTCTATCTTCTTCATCTCATATGAAATGACCAGGCTCTTAGTAACTTGTCACCCTTCTTATCTGTCTATTTCGTATCGGCCTAGGATAGAAGACTGCTCTTCACAATCAAGGATAGAAAAAATATAAGAAATCTACAAAAATCTCAACAATATTAATATAACTAATGATTCTATTTAAATAGCCAAAACCTGTATCAAATTTACTTAATAAATCGTTGACATATGTACTTTGTTAATTATGATCCATCTCACTGAAAAAATATCCCAGTCTTCAATGAAATTCAACTCACTAATAATATCAAATCAAACTCAACGTACTTGTGTTAAACAGCTGACTTGATTTTCTTTCCAAGTTAATGCGTGAGAATGTTCTGGAATAGTGCACTATAGAAGGAAAAGCTGTATGAAGGGGGGCAGCAGGAGTAAGCAAAAAATAGATCTGAACAAAAAGGCAAAATGCGAAAAAGATTCCAAAGGGGCTCTACAAAGATGTTTTCAGAAATGGATGATGCAGCAACCATAACTTCCTTGTAATCAGGGGCCGAGCTAGGGCTTCGGCATGGTGTCATGGGACGCCACAGAGCCCTGGTGGGGGATTATTGAATATTTTTTAAATATCAGGTATTGTATATATAATATATAAGAGGGGACACCATATAAAAAAATCAGGATGACTAGGTGGTACTGGTTGGGGTGCCAGGGGTCCCATCTTTCTTTGGCCAAGGACTAGAGATGAAATCTTGTTGTGAGCGTTTTTGCACAGCTTATCATCCACTATGAAAGCAATGTGTTGGGGTCAGCAATAAGGACTTCCCTTAGGTTCTTAATTTTTGTACTTCTTTCTCCTAATTTCCTTTCCTCGTTGAGACTTCAACCCTGATTCCTTCATCCTTTTTCTTGCACCCTGCTTCGGTTCTTCAGCTCTGTTCTCTTCACTACTGCTGTCGGCCATTGCTCAGTGACCTTTGCTCCTATTACTCCCTACCTATTGTCCAATGCTTCATGCATTGGGGAGTCCGCCGTCTTATTCTATGCTGCTTTCTTCTTGAGTGACTTAGTGAACCAATTCAACCTCCTCAATTAATAATTGATCTATCCCTTTAGTTAATTTAGCAGTGATAAGTATATTACTCTATTAGATTCTTTTTTTAAGGAACCCCTGCTTAAGGTTATTGGATATGAATCACATGTTGGAAATTGGATATATTGATAATTTGATAACTGATAATGACTGTGTATTGATCTCAATTTCTTAAGTTGATTTAGTATCTCAATTCATTAAATTGGAAAAATCGTACTTTGATTGAATTAGTTTGTTAATTGATTAAATTTCTCAGCATTTACAAAATCATAATTAGTTTGTTAATAATATTGACTAAGAGTTCTATTTTATGTGGGAACACCATGGAACTATAATCCTAGCTCCACCACTGCTTGTAATCCATGGGTAAACTCATATAATCCATAGAGTTGTATAATAATATTGACTAAGAGCTGTAATCCATAGATACAATCATATAATACAGTTGGTAGAGTTGTATAATAGAGTTATTTGCCACAATTCACTTAAAGGTTATGAATTGCTTGTGTCGTCCATGCCTTGTTACCCTGTCCGCATGAAGCCATGAAGCCGAATCTCCGTGTGATTTTTCCAGTGAAGCCTTGTTTCTTCTGTTTCAAGAATGGCCCTCATCTTATGGTTCTTTGATGTTATTGATGCAGTGTGAGCTGGGCGCCCTCTTTCCTGTTGAAAAGATATGTTTTGACTGGCATTCGAGATGGTCCCCATGAACCATTTATTGCAGATTCTGTTGATTTTGTTGTATCTCAGGTGAACCCTAGATGTGAATATATCATTTCCACAGATTAAATCCTTGTCCTTCTAACCTTTCTTTCCCGATCTGCTCACATTTCTGGCCTTGTTTCTTGTGCATGCCCCTCTTTTAGATGTAAGTGAGAGAGTAAAGGAAAGGCCTGGAAACAATTCAGTGTTCATTTAATTATATTGTGTTGCAGGTTGAAACGCTTTCAAAAGATGATTTGGCCTCCCGCTTGAGCTTGACAGTTGATAATGCTTTGGTTGGACCTCTTCTGCTATCCGACGCCTTTATAACTATAATGGATGTATGTACTCCATCTAATATCTTTTGCTATGGTAGTATTTATTGGATAGTCTGTCAGATTCCCAGTTTCCCACACCCACCCCACGTATTCTCATGCTCCCGTAGCTCCAACATATGTATTCATGATGAACTTGAAAGCAAGTCGTATTGCATTAAATATATTCTTTTGACATTTACAAGATATTGTTGTAAGGGCAGAAAGCCACTTATATAGAGGTTGGAAATGACATGAAAAAGGTTGCTGCATGTTATAGCATTTTGAGAAACCACCTTCTCAATGTTTTGGAACTCCATTATGAGAAAAAATTTATTGGTCCACATTTCTTTTGAAAATTGCCTTGTGATGCTGAGGGACTATAAAGGTCTCTTATCCCGGAAATTGTTATCTGATGGGAACTGATGTACACGTATTGACAGTCTTGTTATTTTTTCTTCTAGACAAATGACTACTGTGCCGTTCCACAAGAATGCAAAGATGAGGTAGGCGATAGATATCCTGAAGCCAGGCGAGCATACTTAAAAACTGGGGGTGATTTTCCATTTCTGTCACGCCCTGATGAAGTGAACCTACACCTTCAAGTAGGAATCAAGAATCAAGAATCAACAATCCCTTTGAATAATTTGCACGTTACTCTACTGCATTTTGCTACTTCCAACTAATTTTAATGCTGGCTTCTGATATAACAGTTGCATCTCAGACGAGTTGGAGTAGAGGCACGACCAGACATGGTGGCGGGTGTTGCAAAGAACAGTAGTAGTGGAAACTCAGCAGAACAGGATAAAAGGGAGCATATAGATAAGTCACCACCTAAAGATGATGAGGGAAGCTCCAGTGGTGACCCGTCAAAGAGGGAGGAGCAAGAAGACAATGATGATCTCCCTGAGGAAAACAATGAGGAAGATGGCCATCTGCCTGAGAAGGACCATAGCGATGATGAAGATGATGATAGCGGTGTAGGCGGCAGCAAGAACTCTGAAGGTCCATCAAAATCTAATGATCAAAATGAGCCTGAGGATTCTAGTAAGGAAGACCGTGGCAGCTCCGAGGGTCCTTCAGATGGCGAAGAGATGAATAAGAATTATGAGAACTTGTCAAGGGGTGATAATGATGTACACTCTGAAGATTGTTCAGAGAACAAAGGAAAAGAAAATGGTGAGCACTATCAACCCAGGGATGATGAGCATAGATCGATCCCTTTAGACGAGATTGTAAGTGCGTACATGGCATTGAAGCTGAAAAAATACATTGTTGAGCATGCTAGTCTTCATATGCTGAGGGATCTAGAAAAGATCCGTGCTGCTATGATGTTTTGTGAATTCGCGCAGGTTTATTACTTGCATCTTTTATATATAGGAGCGTTGCACATTCGTTGCTGCAAATCTGGACAACTCGTGTAATGTTGTACAATAAATTTTGCTCCACTTCTGTGCATACAAAGACATTGTGGTGAATTGTGATGTGAGTTTGCGTAATGGAATTCTTTCTATTTGCATGTTGGTGTTGAGAGTGTCAAGATTTGGCATTTGAAATGTCAATTTTTCCATGGGTACTTTATTATTACCTTCCTCTAGTAGATACTGGAATCATTAGCACACTACACTGCGTATTTATAGCAAATATTGTCGTGTTCAACCCTCCCCCACAAACACCCCACCCCATCCCATCCCAAAAACAAGACAAATATCGTCACGTGCGAGTCTTCTGTCCTGAGTTGCAACAAAGAGATGCTATCCGTGCACTTCAGACAGGCACATCTGGGCGATTGATTGATGTAGTCTGTCATGATTGTAAAACAGCAGCACGTGGATTGCCTCCACGGACCTGGCAAACGTTGTGTTTTGGCAAGGCAAACAAAGCTCTGCTTCCCGGCGGGGAGATCACCAGTACCAGGCTGAGAGGAGTTCTTCAAGGCAACCTTGAAGCCGTAGTATATCCTATGAGAAATTCTTAAAGGCCGCCCAAAACCAATGAAAATTGTATGCACCCTACCAAGAACGCTGTTGGCCCAGGCGGAGGGTAAGGTGATTTCTTCTTGGTTATCAAATTATATAAGAATAATAACAAATTGTATCTATGTATTATCTCAAAAGGCGTTTCATTTATTATCTCGCATTTAAATTATTTTTTTTGTCAACTACTAGAAGGAGAGTTAAATTTCATTATCAAAATTGTGATATTCAATATATTAGACGATATAAAAAACTTAAAAATATGTTGCAAAAATATTAAAAAATAAGCATTGCTCAAGTTTGCTCCTACCTAATTCTTGTTGCAAAGTGTGATATGTAATTTTCTATCGTCGTAAATTCCTACACAAGCAGAATGAATTAACTATAGGTTAATTTAAAGGGAACATCTTTTCTAAATTAATTGTATAACTCGGTTATTAGTAAGAGGTTTTTTTTTTTTTTTTTTTATGAAGCACATCAATGGAAAAATAAAGAGGAAAAGAAATACTAATGTATGAGAACTGATGTTTGAACATTTTTAACGGTCGAAATGCAATTAGTTTTGAAGCCAATAGAAAATTTTTAGAGTATTATTTAAAGAAAATATTATTAAATTTGTAGGTTGGCGTATTTTCCTCTAAAATTTTAACCCGACGAACAATTATGCATTTAGTCTCATGTTTGGGTCATGTACTCATATATGAACTATATATATATATAGGTAAGAGCATCAGGGAAATGTAAATGCCTTAAACAAACACAAGAGCCTTGCACCTCAAAAAAATAAAATAAAAACCCAAAAAGGGAAAAAGAAAAGATACTATTATATCATGAAACCATAAATTGACATGGGACATTCATAACAGTTGTGAGGCTTTTTTTTTAGCAAATATAAGGGCCGAATTCAAGAAAATCAAGATAAAGTACCAAAAGCTAGAGCACAACAAAACCCCGATCCCAGAAATCCCACACCCCATAAAACGTAAATCCCAAATTCCTTATCCCCAATACCCATCGTCCGTCACTTAGCCACTAGCTGCCTAATAAGCTCATCGTACCGAAACCTTCCATCCGACGCAACATCCACATCCTGGATCCATTCATCAAATTCCGCCGGCTCCAATTTCTCTCCTATACTTGTCAATATATGCCTTAGATCCGATACCGCAACAAAACCAGTACTATCCTTATCGATCACCCGAAAAGCATCTCGAAGCTCATCCTCGAAGTTTTCGGGTTTCATATACTTGGACATTAGATCCAGAAAGCGATCAAATCCCAACGGATTCACTAATCCTTCCTTGTCTATTATGTTCTTGAGCTGGGCTAAGGTTGGGTTGGAACCGAGTGAACGCATAATCATGCCTAGATCGGAAGGGGCAATCCGACCGTCGCCGTCGCTGTCGAAGAGGGTGAACGCTTCCCGCATTGAAGCTACTTGTTCTTCGTCTAGATCCCTCCCCATTTTTGTGATTTAGTGATTGGAGGAGAACCGAAGGGTAGGAATTGAGGGCAATGGTGGAGGGTTTCCTATTCTTTCTACGATATTTTTGGTGGGGGATTGATTATGATGGCGAATCTGGAAGAGTTTAAGCGGTGATGGTAAATGTCAGATACTCAGATGCGGAAACATAGAAGGCTGAAGCGGTGATTTTGACGCCGGGTATTTGGAAGAAGAGTAACGATGGTGGTGGTGGTGAGTGGTGACGGTACTATGCGTTGCGTTTTAAAGTAACTTGGATGTGATACGGTGTCGGTTTACTTGATGTTTGGTTTGAAACAAAGTGACTGGAGTCTTGAGCAGTCGCAGGCTGGAGTATGGGCAGCTTGGCCCTAGCTAGCTAGTTACTAAGGTCTGGCTTCTGGGTGTTCTGGCGAGCGCGGAGAGAGAGTATAGGACGCCTATATCGAAGGATCAATAATGCATATTGATCGAAAAAAAAAAAACCTTCCGACGAACGAACCTGAGGAGAAACATCGTGGTTTGGACTTCAGATTCGTTGTATTTTTTTTATAAAAAAATTTAAAAAAAACGGTAGAATTAAGATTAATATTACATAGTGAAATTAGTGATTTTATTTGTGAAACAAGTACAAAAATAAATATGAAATCCCTACGGGTATAAATTGCAAATCGAAATAAACTGTTCAAAATGATATTCTGGGTTGGTTTGGTCTCGTGTTTTTAAAAAATTGTTTAGTTTGGTTTTTTTTTTTCAGACAGTCAAAATTATAATTTAGTTCAATTAGGATCCAAATCAAATCAACTAAAACCGTATACACTCCTAGAGTGGGTAAAGGCTCATTGTGCCAAAAAATTGCTGTTTAGGTTGAATAATGGTCACAATTAGTTATTTTTAGCCGAAGGAAAACAATCAAAAAAGATAATGCAAAGCTCTAGCACATCTAACTTTGGTTAAGCCACACGTTGGCATGATAAAAAGTTTTTATCCTTATTTTTAACCTGAAAAATATTGTTTTTTTTATTTTTATTTAAATGAACAAATTGAGATCTGTATATAAAGGGTCAATTTTCTAAATATGATATCTCTACATTTTTCTAAATTTGTTTAGTTAGACACTCTCCTTAACCGCATTTTCCTACTATCTTTCTTCTTCTACCATGAAAATTGATTGTTTTCCTATCATAAATAATACTACTATTTAAGTCATCATTATTATTTAAATTTATATAAATTATTAATATGATAATTAGTGACCATAATAAAATTAATATTGTTAGTTATGTTAATTTAATATTTCTATTAGCATATCTAATTATTTTGTGGGTATTGTCATTGTTATTGTTATTATTTTTATTGTTTTTGTTGTTATACTAATGCTATAATTATTAATTACTAATAGAAATTGTTGGGCTTGTTTATTTTTACTAATAAACTCCACTATTTCTTCTACTTAACACTATTATAAAAATAAACTTGGTACCTTAAAAACAAATTTAAAATAGAACGTCACTAAAAGTAAAGGCAATACTAGAATACCAAAAAAACCACCAATTCTTCTACCCCATCAAAATTCACCAAATTACCAACCTCGTCAAGGTATAAAATAATTCTAAACTTCTATAATCCAAATACTGACTATAAAATAATGGAGAAATTTTCAAACAAGTTCTAATATCCCTAAAATTTTCACAATAATTCTAGCAAATTTCAAACTCTTCATCCGCTCAAGTTGATTTTAACACACCATCTCTTTCTCAATCACAAGCTCAATTTTGTTCACTCACTTAGTACAATCAAAACAAACCACCCTTTCCTCAACATTAAATCCAAGATTCATGATCAACTTAATTCAATTCCTATACACCAAGTCTTAATCAACCACAAGCTCAAACTTTTCCTCCCACTAAAATTCAAAGATGTAATTCTAAACAAGGATGTTATTCATCAGAACCTTCATTGAATCAGCATCCTATGGCCTCTAGTTCTAGTATAGCCCTACAGATGTCATAATATTATTTCCATGATTTCTCAACACAATTTGATTTTGATGATGTTGATGAATAAAATTATGACAATTTGAATGGTAATGTTGATCATGAGCTTGTTTTTGACATGAATTGGGGGGGGGGGGGAATGCAAGCACAATTTACTTGTTCTAAACATAAAAAAGAAAAGAGAGAGAGAGAATACTTCGCACATATCTTAATGTAGGTGGAGTCACTTACATTAGTAGCAATCAATCTTCCAATACTTTTTGGGGTGAAATCATTACATGAAGGTGATAGTCATCCACAAACCCTTAATTAATGGAAGAACCACTACTATAAGGCTTTGAATGAAAGTTAAAAATTCAGTGATGCATACAATCAAGTGCTTAAAAATCAATTGAGTGGACAATAGGAAATTAATGTTATTGACAAAGCACAAGAACTTTATCAAGAAACTAATGGTAAAAAAATCAACTAAAAGTATACTTGGGAAATAATTAGACATGATTCAAATTAGAAATCCAAATATCATAACCCACAATCTGGATCTACAAGCAGTGGAGCAACGAGGAGTAGGGTAAACACTGGTATAGAAATGTACTACGTCAATGGTATATAAGGGCGGTATCGATCTAACAAATGCAATACCACCTTGTACACCCATCAATAATTTGGTTTTAATTTTTCACTTTTGAGATATCATTACCATGATAGAATTATAATGAACTTGTAATTGTATATCTATCATCTTAAACCATATAATACAATGGTGATTGTGAATAACAACCATCCTTATAACATTTAAAAACATAGAAATATTTAGAGAAAACCCTATGGTATAATGCATCTTGTTGGAAGTTAAGCGTTCAAATGTTAACTTTATAATACATTTGCTTATTATCATTGCCTTATTGCATGAAATATTGCTTTTCATTAATTACATACGATACTAATTATTTCTAAAATCGTACCAACTATTGTTATTATAAAAAATACTTATAAATTCAACCTGGTCATCCAAATTAAACATTTTATGACCATGTGAAAGAAGATAACACATAAGGCGAGATAGTGAGCACAAAAGTAACATTATACATGTGAAAACAACAAAATGTCTTCACTAAAACCCTAATTCACCCTCAACTCATAACTTCAGTCATAAAGCTCACAAAATTAGAAAAATTGACACAACTCTCCAATATATCATGCTTAACATCATATCCAAAAATTAGGATTGAATTCTAAAGTTTCACACATAAAATACCGATCATACCTTGAGGGTTTGTAAGCTCATTTTAAGCCATCTTTATAAAATATTTATATTTTTTAACCATATTAATGCCAAAATAATCACATTCATCACATCTTAATCCTAATGAAACTTATACCACCTCAAGTTTCCATCATTAACCGAAGCTGACCATGTTTCCCTTATTCCACCTAAACACCTCAAAATTTATTTTTAACATAACTTGATCTACACTCACCCAAATCCTAGTATATTATGTATCTAGGGCTATAAATGAGTCAAGTCAAGCCAAGCCAAATACCTCTGGGTTCAGGCTTGAATCATTTAACTAAACAAATGAACCGAGCTGATTTCACGAGCCAACACCATAAAATGAACTGAGCATTACTTTTTTGGGCTCATACTTGGCTCATTCAATAAATGAGCCTAAAAGTGAGGCTCGGACTTGACTCATTTAACTAAACAAGCAATTAAACTTTTAATGAGCTAAGTGAAGCTAAATACCTAGCTAACTTAGATAATTTACAACCCTTTATGTATCAAACTAAATTTGAAAACCTCAAGGATTATAATAGCATATTTATTGCCCCGCAAAATCTACAAATGTCCTTAAGGCTGAGAATCACCTAAAACTTAACAAAAACCCGACATGTACCACACATTACCAACATTTCCCCCCTAGCATACTTCATAAACAATAATACATCATCATAATTTGAATTCACTCAACTAAAACTTATCTAAATAACAAATTACACCAATATGCTTGGGATTTTATAATAAAGTCTTAATAATATCACATAAAACCATAACTATGCACAGAATCATGATTTTATAATATGATACAATAATATAACTTAAGCAACACCAAGACATTATCCCTATAAAGGGAAACAAGCTAACATGATATTTACACAAAGAACAAATATCAACAAAAGGCCCTAGTCTAGATATGTATATCCTTACCAATACACATTGGTATCTTAGGAAGCAAGGTGGGAACTATGATATTTGGCCAGGTATTTGATGCATAACATGACATGGTTTTGGCTCGTGTAGGTGTTGGATAAGTTTGATGTTGGTATTGTGCATTTTGTAACAAACACCGGGGGACATGTTAACAAATATGAACTGTGTTTTCTCATAGAATGTTTTGGGTAATTTTTTTAGGCAAATGTTGAGAGTAAGAAAATTAATACAGGGCCTCATATTGATCAAAACATACCATATTTTTTAGTGACTTTATGAAATACGTTGCTTTGTTTGATAAGGTTTTATTTGATATAAAAGAGATATGATAAAACCCTAGCTATCAAGTCATGTGAGCCAATTTTCTTCTTCTCTATAGTATTCTCTTTGTTATAGAATTGTAGACATGTGTAATTGGTTGATTTATTTCTTAAATAATCTTATAATTACACAATTTCACGAATAAGTATCTCTATTTTTTCCCTAATTGTTTTGTCTAACAATTGAATGATCAATTGTTTAATTGTCTTGTTAATTTTGATATTTTTTCAATAATTTAAATCCATGTTATTCTCCAATAATTTGGTATTGGAGTTATGTTTTTGAAGAGATTTGGTAATTGGAATGGCTAAAAGATTTGATATTGAGAAGTTTAATCAATCCATTTCGATTTTGGAAATTGAAGATGTGGGTGATCTTGATTCAAAATAAGTTGGAGAAGGTTTTATCTAGTCTTTCAAATAAGTCAGATCGATGACGGATGAGAGATTGAAGGAGGAAGATATGAATTCCCTCTATATCATACAACAATATTTGTCTAACGAGGTATTGTGGGAAATGGTAAAAGAATCAACAATGGTTTTCTTACGGTTGAAGCTTGAGTCATTGTATTTGACAAAGTTAGTAGCAAATTGGCTACTATTGAAGAGCCACTTTATAACCTGAAATTAGGCGAGGGTAAATCCTTAAAAGTTCATTTTGATGAGTTTGATTCTATTGTGATGGATTTTCATAACATAGAAGTCAAATTTAATGATGAAGAGTTGGCCATTATGCTTTTGTCTTATTTGCCTGCTAACTTTAAGCATTTTAGTGAGACTGTTTTGTATGGAAATGATAAGTTAGTCCTCAAGGATGTGAAATCCACCATGCTACAATCAAAGTTGATTAATAGCTGATTAGTAGTGGTACTTTGAGGGACTTACACAGTGAGGGGCTCATAGCATGGGGAGGAAACAGGAGTTGGGTTTTGGTGATCGTAAAAAGTCTATATCTAAGTCAAAGAGTTGGCAAAATAATCTGAAGTGTTATAAGTGTCGCAATAAGGGGCATCTTAGGAAGTTTTATCCTAATAGGAAGCTCGGTGCTAGGTCTGGTAAGTCATTTGGTACGAGGCATGATGATGTTTTTGTTTCCTAGGATAACAGTGATGAATATGTGTTGACGACCACTGATAAACAAACCCAAGATCAATGATAGATGGATATTGGATTTTGGGTGTTCTTATTATATATTTCCCAACTAGAGTTGGTTTTAATTGTTTGAGGTGACTTAGGCGGAGTTGTCTTGACAGACAACAAGGTTGCTTGTAAAGTTGTTGGGATTAGGGTTATAAAGGTAAGGATGCATGAAGGTGTGGTCAGGAAACTTTTCAACATCAAACATGTCCCTAAGATGACCAAGAATATCATCTCTTTGAATTCCTTGGATTATAACACATACCTATTACCGAATAAAATGGGCTAAAATGATCTGAATGAATATCAGAATTAACAAGATAATTAAATAATTGATATTTCAATCATAAAACTAAATAATTTAGAAAAAAATAGAGATATATTTATTTGTGCACTTGTGTAATTACAAGATGATTCAAAAAATTAATCAATCAATTAATTACACAAATTAGTGATTCTTTAATAATGAATAATACTATGAAAAAAAAAGAAATTAGCACACATGACTTGACAGGAAAAACGTGTTTCATAAAGTAAGAAAAAAACACATGGGACCCCTATTCTTATTTCATTACTCTCATCTTTTTGCCCAAAATTCATCCAAAACATTATGTGAATAAACACATACCATGTTAGTAAACACGAGGCCCTCGTGTTTATCATAGAACACACACTACCAAATTCAACACTTCTCTAGCTAACACCTAGACGAACCAAAAAAATGTTATGTTATACATCAAATATCCAGTCAAAGCTTACAAATATCCACCTTGACATAGTATTTGTGATGCATGAAATGTAAAAATTTCTACAAAAAACCATATCCCATTAAATGACCTCATGGTCTATGAACATCGATTAAGTCCAAGAAACACTCGAACTTACCTATTATTAGTGGCTTCGTTAGCATATCAGCCAGATTATCCAAAGTACTCACTTTCTCTAACACAACTTTACCACTAGTAATAATAACTCATATAAAGTGATACTTTATGTCAATTTGCTTCATTCAACGATGTAATTTTTTTTTACTCTTAGCTAAACATATAGAATTATGGCTATCACCTCAAACGATTGGAGCACCATAACCAAACCCTAGCTCACATACTAAACCACCAAGACATGAAACTTCCTAAAAAGCCTCTATCATATCCATATGTTATGTCTTAATAGTGGACAAGGTCGTCACCTCTTGTAAGGAAGACCTCCATCAAATAGCTGCACCACTAAGACAAAAATAAAATATGCACTGATGGGTCTCTTTTTATCAAGGTCGCTACCATAATTAGAATCCATGAACCCAACCAGTAAATCAGCTGATCTCCCATACTCTATAAAAGTTAATGGCATACCCTTCAAGTACCTCATAATACACTTCACTACTTTCCAGTAAGCCTTCCCCGGATTCACTATATATCGACTCACAATACGAACAACTTGAGGAATATTAAGTCTAGTATACACCATAGCGTACATTTTACAACTAACAACATTTGAATATGGAACAACAACCATGAGCTCATCTTCCTCTTTGGGATTGGGACAATCCAAAGTTGAAAATATGAAGTGGGCATCCAATGGAGTACTCATCATCTTGGCATCCATTATATGAAACCTCTCCAACGCTTTGTTCACATAAGACTCTTGTGACAAGTATAAAAGCTTTCACTCACAGTTTATTATGATCTCCATGTCAAGGATATTTTTTGTAACTCCAAGATCCTTCATCTCAAACTCACTCTTCATCATTATATTCACTTTATAAACATCAAACATATTTTTTACTACCACATGCATGTCATCAACATATAGAAAAATATACATAAGTGAGCCACCCTCCATCTCCTTCAAGTACACACCTCTATTATACTTATACCTAGAGAATATTGCTCCAATCAAATATGAGTTTGAAAAATTGGTTGGCTATGCCTTATCTAGTGTAGAGATTATTGTTGATGTGCATGAGCTAGCATAATTATTAGAGGCTATTGTGAGTTATGATTCTGTTAGTGGTGTGTTGTTGTGGAGGAGGAGATGAAGTCTTTATTGAAAAATTAGACATAGGAACCTATGAAGGCACCCAAGAAGAAAAAGATTGTTGATTGTAAATGGGTATGCTAGTTCAATTAGGGAGCCATAGGGGTTGAGAGTCAAAGGTATAAGGCTCGTTTAGTTGCATATGAATTTAGTGTTCTAGGCATGGAATATAATGAGGTATTTTCTCCTATGGTTAGACATACTTTTATTTACACATTACTTTCACTTGTAGCTGTTCATGATCTAGAGTTAGAGTAGTTGAATGTTAAAATTATATTTTTGCATGGTGAGCTTGAGGAGTGAGTTGGATGTTAAAACTACATTTTTCCATGTTGAGCTCGAGCAAATGAATCAAACATTTTTTGTTGTTAAAACATCAGACTTGATAAGTGTTCGTAGGCTATAAGGCCCTTTGTAGGGATATATTTTTTGTATAGATCTTTCCATGTTATGCTTCACAAATACTATGTCAAGGTGGATAATTTCGAGCTTTGAATTAGTATTTGACGAATATAATATCATGGTTTTACTTCGTGTAGTTGCTAGAGAAGTTTGATTTTGGTATTGTGCATTATGTGGCAAATATGGGTGCCCCAACATGAACCGTGTTTTCTCACAAAATGTTTTGAGTGTGTTTTTTGGACAAATGTCAAGAGTAAAAATTAACATGGGCATCCCATGTATCTCAACACAGATCTTATTTTTTAGTGACTTTACAATATACATTGTTTTACCCTTTAGGGTTTTATCTTATATAAAAGAGATTTAATAAAACCCCATTTGTCAAGTTGTTCAAACCAATCTTCTTCTTCTCCATAGTGTTCTCTTTGTTATAGAATTGCATATTTGTGTAATTAACTGATTGATTTGTTGAATCATCTTGTAATTACACAAGTGTATGAATAAAGATCTTTGTTTTTTCCCTATTATTCTATCTTAGGATTGAATTATCAAATTTTCAATTATCTTGTTGATTATGATATTCATTCATATCCTTTCAATATGCCTTATTCCACAACATGAACAATGGTAGGTTCTTGGAGTAGATATGAATAGCTAACCAACCAATAGAGGAGTGAGAAGAGAGTAAAGAAAGTGCTTAATTGGGAAAATGTGAATATGTGAGATAAATATGCTGCCATTCTTTGCAAGGAAAAAAAGGAGAAGCGAGATTGGGTGTGATGTGATGCAACAGAAGGGAGAAACAACGTAGGTTGTGCACATATTTTGGTAAGAAAAACATAAAAACAAGGTAGATTTTGCAACATGTTCAACAAAAACATATAAAGTCTCACGCATCAAGGGGCCAACACACCATTACATATGTCGCCCCCTGATTAGGCTAAAAACCTAAATATTTCAAGCATTTAGAGGGTGATTTTCACCACATAAAAAGTCTTCTTTATTAAAAATAAAGGTTTTGATTTTTTTTTATAAATACATGTTTGGTTTGCTTCAATTGGACATCCAATTATTTTTCTACAAAATTTTCAAAGTTATTCTCTTTTGTACTCTCTTCCCTCTCTTCAAAATTTAGCAATTTAAACCATATTAAGTTATTTAATTACTAAATTTATTGTTGATGTTATTATTTATTAGTTAAATAATGTAATTATTAATATTGATATTATTATTTAGGCATTAATAATATTAGTGTTGATATTATAAATGTTCGGTACAACAGAAGGTGGCATAGGCCATAAACATGGTCACGAGAGACCTAAATTTGCATAAAGTTGATACCTATTTAGCCGTAGCTCAAAAAAATATGACAATATTATAAGTAAATTTGATTAAGTTTTGTTTAAATGTATAATACATTACATTTTTCATCTTTGTATTTTTATTATTTTGAATGAATAGTAGCGTTAACTAATTATTAATTTGAGTCATAGTTTAAAGATATATAAAATTTATTAATATATATATATGTATGTATGTATGTGTGTATTGATTGTAATTACTATGTCAATATGCTAAAGTAAACACCATATTAATAATTAACTAGGTCAATTTTTTAAGTTGTATAGTACATTATTAGTACATTCTTTCTTATGCTTTTTTACTAATTTTAATAAAATTAAATAATTATTATTTTGTTTCCTAAATTAAATTTGTTTATAAAATATGGAATATTAAACAATTTATATACACACACAGTCACACAAATATACATGTCAACATACTATGAGTTTAAGAAAAAAAAATGGTATTTTAACTATGGATCAAATGTGAAACTATGTAAACAAATACGTAATCATTTGTTTGAAAATTATAAAATAAAGAAAAAATTGAATTAAATATAACAATTTGAATTTACAAAGACATATATTTTGAGACTTACAATGATTGTTGGAAAGAGAAAACTATGAGTACAGGTTATTGAATTTGAAATTGAAATACTAAGCTAGATTTGACCATGATCAAGCTATGAGTTTTAAAATGTTTTGTAAGAGAGTACAAGAGAAACATTTGAGAGAAAGAAATTAATTAGGAGAACTAGTATATAGAACAAATACCTTCCTTCACCTTCAAGTCTTCCTTAAATGGGTGGAAAGTTTGTGTAACATGTCCATTTTTAGAACTTAAAATTTTTATTTTAAAGAGTTGTTTTGCGGAAGCTAAAATATTAAAAACACTAGGTATTATTTCCACACTTGGTAAAAGTATGGTTTCTTTTACCATTCTCATAACATGTGTTGAGGCTAAAATATTACCGTGCTTAACTTAATAACATTATTATAAGAATTGAAAGAGATGTTATGAAGCCAATTAATATCATTATGATAATACAAATGATTAGTGGTTCCCAAATTCAAAATAAAAAGAAATATAGAAGGACATAAGAGTCCAAAAAAATTAGGATCAAAGATACCGAGTAAGACACCGAATATTACTAGCTCTCAACCCACTATACTAACCTTCAAATTGATCTCACAAGATAATCTCCAAAGACCATTGTTCATTAAATAAGTATGGGCCATGAAATGGAATCTATCAGTACAACAATACTGAGTAATCCATTATACAAAAATAAAATGAAAAGCTTGCATGGACCACATAGAAGGCATCACAATAGGATATGGTGTAAAATATTAAAATATACATGTGATAACCAAAATATGTTAATGTATCAGATAAGCAAATATAACCAAGGCCACATATTACTCATACCCGTTCATTTAGAACATAATGAAACTTACCAACTAACCAAGCATCCAAAAGAGGCTCTCTGAAGTAATGATTAGAACCAATTTCAACCCAATAACTAGAACATTCACAATGTATCATATATCACAACATCAATACCAAAAAAATAAATTCCATAATACTACAAGCAGGGCTCAAAGGCAACTATCAAATGACAGGTTATCACAAAATCTACTATTTTACCACAAGTAGGTAAAAATGATACTATCGATCCATAGGTAGGAACAAATGTTACTAAAAAACCAATCTAATAATCATTTAAACCAACAATAATTATTTTCATTTTTATTTACTCAACGGGATATCATATTAACCTAAAGACATTAAAATATTCTAATCATCAATCGACTATCAACCCAATGACACTAAGGTATATTGGTTGCACTAGCACATGAATGTAGCCTAGTATCCTATCGATAAAGACACATAATCTATAAGTATGCAGAGCTAAATAGTGTAAGATATAGGGCCTGACTGGGGCACGAAGGCACATAAGCAAAAATCCATAACCAATCATGGGTTAAACCACATCTTTTAGATAGTGATCCCTAAAGATCTACCATTTTCAATCTTGAGGTATTTCATTTTAAATATTAATATTTTCTTTAAGTGACCACATAATCATATATTGTATAAGTAGATTTAATTTCCATACTTAACCATGTTTGGTCATTTCCAATTACTCAAGACAATCATAATCAAGTTCAATACTCAACATGATAATCTATAAAGGTCATCCTAGGATCAATTATTTACATTTAGGTGCACGAGGCTGAAAATGATCGAAATGTCCCTATGGCCATAATTACCACATTATCATCTGTTTTAAATACCAATTACATTTTATTTCATAATTTATCATGACAAGGCTAAAATACAAAAAAAAAATTAAATATTTTAGCTTGTAGGTAAATTGCTAGACACAACAAATGATTGTTTTGCCCTTACACATAATTTAGCACATAAAACCCTTACATGCATTTCTAAAGCATCAAATCACATACCCTCATACTTAACAATAACTAATACATATTAGGTATGCTTATCGAAATAAATACCATGATACGCTCAAAAAGACTAAAATACCCCTAGGACATACAATAATAATCATGCTAAAATACACCTAAACATGCTTAGCATATCATTTTATACATACATGACATACATAATTTATTTTTAACATTAAATCCATTTTAACATGTATTCGTACACATAACACTTTAAATAATTCAACACGCTTCATTTTATAGAATTTCAAGCTAACATTATTAGGCAAGTATTTATAATGTAACGAACATGCTTAACATGAATTATACATCAAAACTCTAATGTAAAATCATGCGATATCTAACATTTTAGTAAAATATATGGATTACAATGTAATGAACATGATTAACATGGTTTATTCATCAAAATCCTAATATGTTATCATGTGATGTTTGATATTTTAGTATAGTATAGGGACCACCTCTTATCCAAGATAAAATAAAATAAATAAGGAAAATAATCGCTCTAACTAATCTCCACTCAACCTCTTCGAACTCCTTACATCAGAACAACCAAACATGTTAGAAATTAATCTGCAACCACCAACCAAATCACAACAATCAATCATATAAAGTGTGTAGGTTTGTCACTTCACCGAGGTAAGAGAAGGGAGAATTTGTTGCCGCCAAGGCTTAATAATGTGATATCTTCATGTAGGAGGTGGCTAGAAATAGCATAAAGTCACACAACCAAGGTTGTACAATGAAAAAACTTCAAGAAGCCAATGTGGAACATCATGCAAATCTTACATATGAGAGGGGGTAGCGGAAAAGGTTCACACAAAGGATGGCTAGACGATGGTCTGCACACAAGACATGAATGACTATGCAAGAAAGAAATGTGCACGTATATGAGAATGATGGTTGTGAGGATGAGCAATGTTATATGGGTTGTGGTTGCATGGACGAGGGATGCTGGGGGGAAGGTAGTAGCATGAGGAGGCAATGTTGCTAGGTAGGGTTGCAATGGGGGTGGACACAACTGGGAGGTGAGGGTGGTGGTTTTTATAATGATGGAGATGGTGGTGAAGGATGACGATGGAGAAGAATGGTGAGGTCTATGGAGCTAGTGGTTGGTGGTCGTCTTTGTGCGATGGGGCACTCAGAAATGGATGGGGGTGCTAGTTCAAATAGAAGGTTGGGCAGTTGATGATGGAGAAGGGTTGCAAAGAAGTTGTGATGCATGGCTTGAAGGGCAGTCATGTGAGAAAGGGGCATAGTTGTGCACGAGATGGGGCATAGAGAGCGCTAAGAAGAAATAAAATAAATTAACTGGATAAGGAAAAGGAGAAGGAAGAAGAATATGGGAAGGTAGTAGGTCAGGTGGTGAATGATGGTGTACGATGGTGGTGATGTGTGAGTGGCACGATTAGGAATTGAAGCAACCAAAATAGGGGTTCCACAAGAGGGAGGTAGGAGCAGATGGAAAATGACGATGACTTCAAGTGGCGGTGGTGGTTCAATAATGGTGAGGGTGTTGGTTGTTGGGGGAGGGGCATGAAACTAAAGATGACGGGGAAGGTTGGCGGCGATGAAAATGAAAGTAGGGGTCAATAGGGGTAATGATGGTGGACGCTTTGGGAAAGAACTAGGGGCTAGGGCTAGGAGGAAGAAGAAGAATGGAGCAAGGAGGTCAATTTAGCTGGTTTGAACGATAAAAATAAAGGGTTTAGAAGGTGTATATATGCAACCAATTGGGGTGGTTGTTCAAACAGATAGGTGAGGTGAGGGTAGCTGCTCAATGTGAAAAATGGAGGGAAGCAATAGGGAGAGTTTGGAGGTGGAAAATTAGCACGAAAAAGGGGATAACTTATGCTAGGAGTAGAAGAATAGTTTAGGATTATTTTATTTTATTTTTAGGAATAATTTAGTTTGGTTATGATACCTGATTAGAAAAATAAATTGGGAAAAACTAAATTGGTTTAGGTTAGGTTTAATAAAAAAAGGAAAATGATAAAATAATTAGGGTAATTATTTGAAAATTTATCTAGGTTATACATTAATGGTTAATAATAAAATAATTAAACTAAGGTTTTAGGGTTATGTTTTGCTTAAAAGGCTAAATGCTTAAAGACAAGTGTTTGAAATTTTGGGGTATTATAGTTTGAGACATGATCATTGTAATTTTGAAAACTAAAATGACGTCTTTTACTTTTTCACTAAAAGTTGGAGATGCTGGTAATGTTGAAACAATGGAATGACATATTTGACTTCTGCACTGAAAGTTGGAGATGTTTTGACAAAGCTAAAGATTGCTTGTTACATTTGTTTTTGCTTTTGGCTGCTACAATAACTGCCATAGCGATCAATGCTATAGTAATTGCTATAATGCCTTTGTGTCAAAAGTTTTGTTGATAAAAACTTGTCATTTGTGCTAATAGTATTTTCATACCTATTAGTGCCATCGTAAGTTTCCCACACTTGTAAAATATTTCTTTTTATAGTTGTTCAATATAAGTATGTCAACATCCTATATATTCTATATATATTAATGGAAAAGTATGCATTACCTAATATCAATAATGTATAATTGAGATGGATTAAAATGTTTGATATATCTATTTGTATATAAAAAAAGTGCACTTTCATTAAGGAAAGTTGATAGTTGAGGAGCATCATAGTTAAGTGTAATTGGCTTAGAGAAGTTTAAGGACGGATGACCTCAAGAGAATTTTATTAGGAAACATGAAATAACTACTCATGATCAGTATTTGAATGAGGTCTACCCACAATCATTATCGAGATGAGGTGTTACAATTATTACTACTACCACCACCACCACCACCACCACTACTACTAGTACATAAGCCACAAGAATTATTGTGGGTTGTGGCTAATCAATGATAATGTGGCTAATTGATATGTTGTTGGCCATGAGACTACTCATAGATATCGAGATGTGCGCCATAATACTACTCGTGGCTATTGATACATGTACTCTAAGACTAATCATGGTTATTGATTTGTGGGCCATGAAACTACTTGTGAATATCATTACGTATGCCACGAGACTACTTATGACTTTCATGACTTACATCGTATAAATATTCTTGAATATCGAGATATGGGTCATCAATTGATTGTAGCCAATCTCATTAATTATAGCCACCAAATAACTTTTTCTGTATAAAAAATTTTTCCCACGAGCTTATAGGGTGAATAAGGTGAGGGTTAATTTTTTTACTTATTATCCACAAAATTTCCAATGGCCTATTTAACGATTTGTTGTAATGGTTGTTTGTAACACCCATCTCATCGAAAAAACTAATTTTTGTAATTTTGATGTTGATTTATGAATTTCCACCTTTCATTTTATTTTCATTTGTTTATTTTATTCAATTTTGATGTTTCATATATTTGTTTAAGTCATTGCTTTGTTTTATGGTTTTACCTACGGTAAAAGTAATGGCCAAAAAGAATTGGAAAATCATAACACTACAAAAATACTTATTGAGTTGTGCTGTGAATGTGAATGGAGTTCACTGCCCTCAAGAAATTAAGGTCCTAACCACGGTGCAAACCATATTTAATGGCCCACCCCAAGGTTAATACAACAACCTTCTTTCGCACACACTCATGAGAAGAGGCTATGAAATTCACAAAACTATGCCCACCTTAGTGAAAATAAGAGGACGAGACAAATCCTATGAATTGTGAATTATTGATCAATTTTCTTCATACCTCAAAAACAAAACGTTAAAGAGTGTTAAATAAAGAAAAGAGATGGAGGAAACATCTTCCACTCCTCATATGATGGAAGGAAGCGACAAAACTATTTAGAAGAGTTTAAGAATCACAACAAACAAAGATCGAGCAATACTTATTTAAACCAATTAAAAATTTCAGCAAAAAATAAATCAGGCTTGTTTGAATTTATGACTCACTTACACATAGATCAAATCGGATGAGCAAACAGCAATGACGTACTTATGTGTGTAGTGTATAGTGATGAATGTATATTTTTAACTATCCCTTTTATTTTAATCTTTTAGTTATTTGTAGAAATAATATGTGAGGTTATTTATATTATTTTTAATTATTTGCTTAATTTATAATAATATCTTATATTTAATTAAATTAGAGCTTACAGTTGATTTTTGTATCTTTATTATGTAGGTACTAATTGATGCGTGGAATAATAAATCAAGAAAAAAATGAAAAAAGTGAGAATAGAAGAAAATAGAAAAGGAAAAAAGAAAATAAACAAATAAAGAAAAAGAAGAAGAAGAGATGACACAAATGTGTGATCAATTGAAAAAAAAAATTAGAAAAAAGGGCTAAGGCAAAGATATGACAATTTTGGGGGCTAGAAGTGAAGATAGGCTAATTGGGTCAAAAAATTCCGAAGGCCGAGAAATTAGAGAAGCATAAGGAAAAAAAAGATTGAGAAGAATAGGAAGAAACAGAGGCAATAAGGAGTTAGAGAAAGAAGGGAGCAAGGGCATAGGAAGAAGAACGAAGTTCAAGAGATGGCAAAGAGAAAGGGCACAAAGCCCGAGGTGGTAGGGAGACATGAAAAAAAGACTACGCAGAGAGGAAGAGTTGTATATAGCAAAGGGGTGGCTGGAGAAGAAAACGATACGAGCACTGGAAGCAGAAAAAAATTCAATATCGTTGACATCATATAGTCTAATCCACTAGCCATAGAAAAAAACCCAATCTTTCAATTTAAATAAGGCATTGGGTAAGGGAGTATAAAAAATCATCAAAAGCAAAGTTTTCCACCGACATGGGACTATAGAAAAAGCAACTTCAACATTGCATTGTTGTTCTGCCATTGCCTCTAATAATTCTCCACTAATGGCAAAATACAAAGAGAATTAAAAAAACATCTAGGCAAATAAGGAATAACACTTAAGTATCAATGTCATGATAATTTAATTGATAGGTAGTGAAGTAAGGTAACAATTGTGTCTATGGAGTGAAAAAATCTTGAACTACCTTGACAATAACCGAGACCCTCACAACACGTCTTACATTAAAATCTATAAATTTTACAATAATAACATCATAACTTTTAATAGCCATGGGTCCACCTTGGATAATCATGATTCCTTTAGAAAAAACAACCTTAGTATTTCATAGAAAGCGGATCACCTTCAATCCTCCATAAGTAAATCCATCAAGTGTGTCTCATAAACACCACCAAACTTGGTTATGTGTTCATTAAGAGCATAAGTATGCTCAACCTTTTTTATGCTAAGCAGTGAGTTAATCAAGTTCATGTCACTAGGACACCTAATAAAATCATTAAGATACTAAAGATAAAAACCCCATAACTCACTACCACACGCCATAGGGATGCAAATTTAGTGCAAACGAATAATCATATGGCTTCATTTGACCACATGTGGTGACCGCCATACTTTCTTCAACTTAAAGGCTTAATCCCCATCCCTCCTAATTAATTAAGGATAAATCTCCTTGTTATACCCTTTGTGAGAGGATTTGCAAAGTCATTGAGTTCCTCTCAAATCTACCAAATTCCAATGATATCACACTATTATTCAATAGGTGTCTTACAAAACCATGCCTAACACGTATGTGTCTCCTCTTACCATTATATGTTGTATTCCTAGAAACACATATAGCTATCTTTGAATCACGATGGAAGAAAATCGGTACAAAATTTTTCCTCCACAAAGGCATGTTGGCCAATAAATCCCTTAACCACTATGCCTCTTGTCCAGCAAACTCAAGAGCAATGAACTATAACTTCATAGTGGAGCAAGCTATACAAGTCTTCTTAGAAAGCTTCCATGACACCACTCCTCCTCCTAGAGCTAACACATAACCACTTGTGGATCATTATCATAAATATAGTTTAACATTTGTAAATCCCTATAACATAATAAGAAATTTACAAAAATGAAAACACCGATCCTAAGTACCCTTAATGTATCAAAGTAAACAACAAAGTATAGTCCAATGATCACTACTTGGATTATGAATATATCTCCTCAATGTACTCCATAGGTTATGTTAAGTCTAGTATAGTTCATAAGGAACATCATATTTCCTAAGATTTTAGCATATTCAACTTGAGAAATACTAAAACCTTGATTCTATTTAAATGAATGTTGGGTTCATAGGGAGTTTTCAAAGGCATTTCATCATGACAATCAAAATTCTTTAATATTTTTATCAACATAGTATGACTGAATCAAGGAAAGACCATTCTCAATTTTTCTCAATCTAATACCAATAATTACATTGAATTCTCCTAAATATTTCATATTTAAATGATAATACAAAAATATTTTGGTCTGATTGACCGTAGTCACATTAGTGCTAATAATTAACATGCCATCCACATATAGGTATATAATCTTACATTCTTGCCCAATAATTTTAGAGCAAAATCGTGAATATGATGCATTAGCCATAAAATCACCAATCACTAAAGCCTGGTCAAAATTTTCATGCTATTATTTGGGAGCTTGTCTAAGGCCATACAATAACTCTCTTAATTTGCAAACTTTGTTGTCCTGACCCTAGACTATAAATCCCTCAGGTTGCTCTACGTATATTTCCTCTTTTAAGTTACCATTTAAAAATTTGTTTTCACATCCATTAGATGCAAAACCAAACCATGAATTGCAACAAAGGCAACAACAGTATGTATAGTATCTATATTAATCACATGGGTATAGGTATTGAAAATTTCAATATCTTTATTTTTCTTATAGCCCACAGCTACTAACCTAGCCTTAAACTTATCAATTGTTCCATCGGTCCTCAATTTCTTTTTAAAGACCCATTTACATCTAATATGTATACTACCTTTAGGCAAACTAACTAAATTCCATTTGTGATTATTCATTATGGAATATAACTCATTTTTAACTGCTTCTTTCTAGAAACTAGCATCAATGGAGGTTACTGCTTCATTATATGATTTAGAATCTTCTTTAATAAAAAATTTATACACAAAGTCCTCCATAGTTCTATCTATATCATCATTCTCAATACTAAAGAAACCAATCACAAAATTAGGTCCAAAGCTAGTTATTATCCTACGTCTTTTAATTCTCCTAGGCTAAACAACATCATCATTTATAGCATTGGAGGAAGAAGGCGCAGAGAAAGGCATAAGAGCAGTATTAGAAGATCTAGCTATATCACATACATTCTTTTTCATAGAAAACATGTTCTCAAAGAATTTTGCATTCCTAGATTCATAAATAGAATTATTACTTAAGCATAGGAATCTATAGGTAATACTATTATGAGTATAAATAATAAATGTACAATAAAATGTTTTAGTTCCCATATTTATCCTTCTAAAATGTGGTAAGCCGAACTTATCTAGGCACCCCTACAAAATTTTTAGGTTAGGTAAAAAAAACTATAGTTCATAGGGTGTTTTATTTAGCCTTTTATGATATAAAATAAATAGTTGTGGGATGCCTTTACTTGAGATTGTTGGATTAACACTAACATAATTAAATTTCAACATTGCGTTCACTTATATGTCATCTGAAATGGAAGAAATTATATGTGGGTACTTGAGAAGGTTAAGACGTTGATAGATCCTACAATGCTTTCGACTTCCATTCTCACAGATCGAGAACTTGGGCTTATTTTCAACTGTGGAACGTGAGTTTCCAACCTCAAAGAATTTATTTTGTAGATTTATATAAATAAGAATGTAGATGAGAAGTGCAAGAAATCTCGAAGTAAAGCATCCACATATAGTTTTATACTTTAATGAAAAAATGTAATAAACACCAAAGATGAGGAATGTATGAAGAGTATCTCTTGTCATTAGAGAGTGATTATAGAAACATGCCTTGATTGATTTCTTATATAAAGATGTTTGGTTACTTCCATATAAAGAAAAAAATCATCTCAACTAGGGTTGATAAAGTCTTATATTTTCGTCAGGGTACAAAAAACATGTATGGAATATAGTTTATTCTTAAATGAACTTATTAATTATGAAACTTTGCACATAATATATTATTCAGATTAATTTTCCACTATATATAGGGTAGAAGGTTCTCATGGATTATTGAAGCAATTCTTGGAGACATATACAGGCTGCTTCAACACCATTTTACTACAAATTCACTCATTAATAGACTTGCAACATCGCGACATTAGATGATCGCTTCAGAGAAAATGCTTTAATGTTTCTTATCATGCTACCAGTACAATTTATACTAATTTAAGAGGGTATGTAGCTTTGTTTGCATTGGAATTAATCGATAAAGACTGTAGAAGAAGTAATGATGTGGGCACTAAGTGTTATATGGATGTTACATGCTCAAATGCATGACATACCATGTACCCATGAAATCAATACTTATATACATGATTTTATTCCAACCCCCTATTATCTATCCATCCTTTTCGGAATAATATTGATATAGATTGCCCAATTAGTCCACCATCACCACTTGATTCGATCGAAGCTACACCTCATTTACTCCATATTTTTGTGGAAGCTATTTTAAGCTAGCCACCCATAATATTAAATCAACTAGCTAGAGAGATATTTAATATTTCTACTCCTTGGAGAAAACCACTTCAAGAGCTACAAGAACGACAATGAAGGGGTCGTCTAAGGCAGAATTCCACCACAAGGGATTAATCTAGTTGGGAATCTACAAACTAAATGTTTTCAAGTCATTCTTGATCAACAAAAGGTGGAGTTAGGTCACCTTCAGGGCGAGGGTGTGGGCGATGACAATGACCATCCTTTATGTCTAATATTTCATCGAGCTAGGTACGATTCCCATATATAAGCTAATTTAGTTGACATTTAATACCATATATTCATAGTTGGTATAATGTGTAGGGAGATAGAAATTGTGGCTTTAGAATATTAGCATATTATATGCTTGGAGATGAGAATGAGTGGGATCCATATGGAGTTGTACCATGGGGTTCAGACGCATAAACAACTGTATGAGAGTGTGTTTTAATATATGACTTTGGCTCAACTCCTTTATAATATTGCTCACTGGGAAGGGTACGCTTCACAAGCTTACTGGATGAAAATGCCATATATTGGTCATGCGATTGCCACTCAACATAATGTACTACTTTTATGCTTATCTCAAGCTAGCACTTCATTTCTTCCATTAGTGGCACAACATGACATGCAAGGCTTGCAAGTGAAGTTAGCATATGTTTTTTTTATGGAACACACACACTACGTAGCTGTATGTATTTAATTATATCTTATTCCAATGTTATCATCAATGTGTATCAATTTCTTATAATAATTTGTTATGCAGGTACAACTCTTATAACATTTTCCACTACCACCGGTGAATATGATGTAGGTACAACTCTTAGAACTAGTTTCTTAGGATGGACAACGCTATATCAATCAAGGTTAATACTATAGTTAAGGTTAAATACTAAAGAGACACATGAGATGGAACTAGTTTCTTTATCTTTAGATGGTCAGTAATGATGATTTGAAGGATTTAAGGTTCCCTTATATCACTATATTGTTATATTATTTGTTTTTGAATTTGGAAATATGTAAAAAAAACATGCATCAATGTTTGGAGTATTTCACATGCACCAATGTTTAAAAATTTAAGAAATGAGTATCATACATATGTGAAATATCATTAAACAAAACACACAAAACAAATCAAGCGCTAATACCACGACTACGCCCACGCTTTCTTACATAAACTCCTAACTGGCGAATAATGATCTCAACACAAGCTTGTTGTTGCTAATAATCTGGGTGCGGTTTACCCCTCCAAAACATATGACAGATAACTATTGATGTATCAATAAGGCATCTATCAATTGTAATTTCATCATCCTCATTATGGTGCGTCAACATATGTTGCTCTATCATTTATAACATATACCCATGAGCCACGCTTATATGCCACTATATGTAAGCATGATTAGTATCCCATGGGTCCACTACTACAGGCTCAAAAATATGTGGATCAAGTAGGTCTCATGCCGCACGCTCCATTGGGCAAGCATGTGATGATAATGACCTTTATATCTCCTCAGGTTGGGTCATCTATATGTTTTCCTTATCGACCTAATAAGGTTATGGGGGATTAATTGCGTAAACCTGAACTGATGAGTAACTCGCTCTGGCATACACGATTCTACAACACTCATACAATGTATATTACTGTGAAAAAGTGCCACAGGACAATCACCCCTAACATTTGTTACCTTGTATAGATCCTATATCACCTATAACACAAGGATCATACCGAATACATTACTATAATACTATAATAAAATTAAAGAATATTTTAAGTTGAATGAATATACCTTTCTCACATGCATAGAATCAATTAGCTTTATATAGTATCCAAGCATAGATGGGTTATTGTCAAAGGATCAATCGCATCACTGTCTTTGACACACTATCTTTGACAATGGGGCATGCCAAAGTCTCAATCACACCTAACACAACCAAAATCAAGGAAGTGCTTGTATATCCAAGTCTGTTATGACAAACGTGTTAGAAATAGGAGTAGATGATCAATAAATGTATTATATATATGATAGTCACAAAATTACCTGCAAGAGAGTTTTACATCTGGATATTTGATCAGCATTCGATCTAGATGCTATACTAAGTTGTCGATATAAGAGAGTGAGTACACCTATTCCCTATGCATAGTCTAAATAGAAGCTAATACGGGCTGGCTTAATTGGATGACTTATTCACAAATAATGACACACCGAGTACCACAATGGGTATGTAATAACTTTACTATCCCTTGGTAACTAGCCTGATATGCATAGGGAACGAAGCATCAAGAATTCCATTCCAGCCCCTTCAATTATCACATTTGCATCCTCCTCCTCTATACCAAATAGACCACCCAATACATATATCACTTACAAATAAGCTTCATCTGTATAGCTTGCATATAATAGATGATCGTCAACATTTATTCCTAATATATTTTGCACATCGAAGAGGGTAATGGTCTGTCTCACCTCATGACAAATGACAACTATTACTTTATGGTTGCCATTTCTCTACAAACAAAGATATAAGTGGCCAGTCTATGTACGGAAAAATGCAGGTCATCAAATGCTCTAATCCAATACCATAAATTTAGGTGAAACAATCATCATCAATATTATTCATCCAATTACTAAACCGCTCTAGTATAGTGTGAATCCTCAAAACTTTGCTATCCTAAACAACAAAATAAACAAATATAAGCAATACATGATAATTAACAAAGGAAAAGTGTCAAAAAAGTGATATATTTTGTTACTTAAATTTCTAAATCATATGTCCAAAGCAATATGAACCTTAAAGCTTGGGATCAAATTAGAGTTCCTTGGGCCTCCAAGATATGGTCTAACCAAGTACCAACCATCCCTTAGGCATATACTCATTCATCTAGTCTTACGCCTTTATCGCGCTGTCATTACCACCACCATTACCTTCATTTTCATTAATAGGTGCCAGAAAATGCACATGGGTTGAGGAGGATGGATGACCTATGCGAGATGAGGAGGATGGTTGACCATGAAAGAATGATCGACCCACTAACGATGAACGATCCATGATGATAGAATAATTGCATCGGTGGTAAATGATGGATGACTTGTGTAGTCCACCAATGTCGGAATTGTAGGCATCTTATAATTAGGATTAGCTTATTGCTGAGCTTTATGTTGGACTTGGTACGAAGTTTGTTCATGTAATGATCTATTACATTTTTTGTTATGTTGTATCCAACTAATAAAAATATTTTGTAATACTTGTTAGACTCTTCGAAGTGGGTTCTGGTATTTGTTCAGCTTCATTTCTATAATGCGCTGAAGCGGTAACTCTACGACCCTATACCTTTAATTACAATTGTGATTATATCATTCTGTGCATGCACCCAAATATACTTATTTTTACACATTTATAGATCTATCAATCTATAAACTTTATCCTCTAAATTATTTATACAACAAATATTGTAGATCTATGCGGTCTAACATGTCTAATATTAAATTTTTACCCTATTAATTACATCCAATATTTTAAATTTATGTGAATTTACATATCAAATCTTTAAAATTTATACACAGATTTATCCATTAAAATGTATATGTCTGGCTTGAGCTCAGGCTTTCCGGTCTGGCCTACACGTAGAGCTCATGCTGCGTGGCCCGACCACCGCGTAGAGCCGAGCAATTAATTAATTAATTAATATTGCGATGATGATCATACTTTGCTTTGTTTCCCTCGTTACTACTGAGTGATGCTCTGATGTTGAGTTTTGCTATGTATAGGAGTGTTGGACAGTAGTTAGAAAGAAGGAGATGATAGAGTTTGGTTGAGAAGAGAGTAACTGAAAAAAAAGAGTGAGAGTGCCAAGGTAGGATAATATGGTAATGTTATCATTATTTTTTCTAAATAGTAATGAGTGTATTTTTGTATAGCTGCTCCCAAAAATAGATAAGAAAAGAGACAAGCGTTATAATCACACGTATTACCGGACTTAATTACTAGAGATGAGGCGAGCCCAATCCATATAATAATATGAAGATTCAACTTTTGTTTCGTTTGCTCTTCGACCTGGTGAGCTCGTCCACTCTCCTCTTCAAACTTCAAAGTATCCGTTCCTAGCTCTCCTGCTCAGCACCGCCCTCCGTGGTCCCGCCGCTCTTCCACTACGTCATCCGTCTACGTTCATTTTCCACTTTGCTTGTTCAGCTCCTCCCCTTTCATTCGGTTTCAACCACAAAACTTCACTCCGAATAGTTTACCTGCCGCTCCGCTCTCCTCCTGTCCTCAGTTTGTTCGCCGATTCTTCTTCTCCAGCCAACGTTGTCTCCGAAATCGGCGCCATTGAGGTTCGTTCGTTCGTTCTTCCTCTTAATTGGTACTCCGCTTCTTCAAGAATAGAAGGCGTATACTTTTTTTTCCAATTTTATTTTATAACTAGTCCATGCACGACTTATTTTTGTGGACAAAAAATATAACTTTAATGGCTTAAATATGATAAATTTAATGATGATATGAGCAAAGAAGGTTATTTAGATACCTGAATAAGAGGATGAATAAAGTAATTGACAATAAGTAAAATAATTGCACAATAAAACATTTTAAAATACTTAAATTGAATATAACACAATCATACAGAACTAAATACTCAAAACAAAATCGTAAATCTTACTTTGACAAAGATTTGTCAGAAAACTAATACCTCCTCTTACATATACACCATAGAAGAATGAATACCCCTCCTCACTTGAAAAATTAATACCAAGATTAAAGAAAAACGCAATTCTCCTTTAATGACACCATGAAATTGCAAGTTACATGATCAATCTACTGCTCCAATAAAATAGTATTTTTATTTTGAACAAACACAGAATGATGTCTGTCAAAGAAATGTTCATTCTCAATTAAGCCAAAACCTTCTCAATCAAATTCTTAAAATATCTAACAAAAATTCATAACAATTATCCTTTTACCTGGCATACCCACTGTCAAAAATAAATAAATAAATTAGCAACTAAATCCAAATTCCATAGGTTTTTCTTCATCAAATCAATCATTACCTTAGTTAATCAATGCATTAACTGAAATCACACAACAAAACATCAAAACCATGGAAGTCAACAAAAACTTTATGATTTTGATCCAAACAACTCCAAGAACATTTGAACATATTAAAACTTGTGAATAGCTTAGGTTTCATGGGAAAGAACACATGATGCAAATAAGTGCAGTGGATATTATTCACAAATAGCTAAATTTGTCAATATTATAGATTGTTTATCAAAACAGTTACAAATAGACAAAAGTTACACCTAAAATTTAAACAGATTTTTGATCTTGTTTTGGAATCCTCTCCCCATCAAAGCTTCTCTATGAAATGGTATTATCCAAAAGAACTTACAGTCTGTAATTGCAAGCACTTCATGAACAATACGAAATCATCTAGCAAATAAGCTGATAAAAAACCAAAGCAAACACGAAATTAATTGAACTTATAATGCTAACAAAATATTGATAGAGCAATAGACCTTGTACCAGTGGAGGCAAGGGAAACGACAGAGAGAAAGAGGTGACAAACAATTGAAATGGTAGAGTAAATAAAGGGTTTAAAACTATACATCATAAAGTGTTTAGATTATTAGTTTGTGCTTCATTATTGCAAATTCTTACTACATATTGGCTTTTCAAGGTTTACCTTTGTAATTTCCACCCACCACAAACCCATCAATTATCGATTTATCTGCATAGACAAACTCTCAACAAAAGAAGAAGAAGAAGAAGTTCTAAAAGCATTTCTTCAGCTAAAGTATAGTAGAAATGAAAATGCTTGCACTTTAGCCATGGACAATTTTTACTTCAAAAGAGGTAACCATAGAAAACAAAACCTTAAAATCATCCGATTCATAATTTAGATAACTTATTACACTCTAGTGACTAGTCTTACATTATATCTCATTAATTTTCTAGTAAATAATATAAATGTTATCATCTATTGAGTGTGTAGCTCCCAAATTATATCAAGGAATTTCATGTATGTATACAAATAAATTATTCTACATGTCTAAGTTGCTTTATTTGTTACAAACATGCATGTATGGCTTATTTATGTATATATACATGGAAGTAGTTCATGTCACCTCATCCTTTGATGCTCCAATTTTTTTAATGCAGTTCTTTTGTTCGTTTCAATTTTAGTCGCTCCCTTGAATAAAGGGAAGACATGATCTACCTCTTCCTTTTTCTTCGACCTCATGAGGTCTCCCTCCTCAATGTACCTTATTCGTACAGCCATATATAGGTATGTGAAGGTTTGCCTATTATAGAACCTAGCTAGCTAGAATACATTATTGTTGGATTTGTGAAAATAAGAAGGGACATTGTGTATTTGTATATGCTTAGTTGTGCCAAGGCCTGACAACATTCTTGAAGATCTAATGAGCAACAACTTTAGTTCCCCATTTGCTGGTTATCTCCTTCTTCTACTAATCATATGCACCATAAGCATCATCATTAATTACATTGGATATAGTAAATAGTCCTAATATTTTTATAACTTGGATTAAGCTTCTCATCGTCCAAGCACAGACCTTCTCCTGTCTCATTATATGAAGCTTCTAGATATCAATGTCCTGTTCTTTCACTTGATCCTTTCCCCCTTTAAGTCTGCCTTGTTTTTTCCCTTACCACTGTTTGTTTTGTTGTTGCTATGATTGGTATTCAGCTTCTAGTTTTGAATGTTATTTCCACAACTAATATTTTTCTTAGATAAAAAGCTCAACTAATGAGTTCTCAACTAGATTTTAATATCTGAAAATAACTTGGAGGATGAGTATTAACAAATAAAACTTAGGTAATGTCAAAAACACATCTAAAGCATCAAGATGCGTGTAAGTTTCAAATGAAAATTTTCCTGTCAATAGTGGCTTAAATTCATCAATAATGAATCCAATTGATTGTTTTATCAAACAGGTCATAGAAAAATTTGACCTTTGTTTCAATAGTTTTCAAATTGAATTGAATAACAACTTTATTAACACGATATTTTTTGTTTCCCAACATTATATCGTGCAATTACTCAACTTATAACCATAATTAAATATAAACTTATCACCCTTTCTCCATGAATTTGTTTTATATACCAACTTTGAAATACATAGATGTCTTCCCCTGTATCCGGAAACAAAATGACTAATTTTATTCAACACAATATGACCAATTAACTATAAAATTAATCTTAATGAAAATTTGATAAATATAGCTATCAACTTACATGCCTCAAAAGAAGTCTCCAAATTTATGGTTGCAGGACCGATGATCCTTCAAGCAAAATCAATTATGAAAAGCACATAGATGCTCCTTTATTCAATATCATCAATGAAACATGAGATAATATTTTTTTTTTACTCCAAATAAAACCTATATTCCACCAAAATTCACAGTAGCTTCTTGGTATATCTGATTCTAGATCCTACATTCGTGAACACATTCTCAATTTATATGCAACTCCAGTTACATATTATGCTATACCAAGAAGCATGGCATACATAAATCATCCAAATTTTCTAATCTTTGCAAATAAGTTCATGCTAGCCTAAGTCACCATAACTTAATCCATCATTGTCATCCTCACATGCCATGCATAAATTAGAAGAGGGATAAGAGTTCACTTGTTGTAGATAGAAAATCTATCAAGACCAAATTATAAGTCTTCGATTTCTAATTCTAAACTTACACCAAAACTCGCAGTAAGACAGTACAAGTAGTAAGTAGTATCACCTCCATTTTCTTCATATTGCTTTGGGACATTCAATCAAATAGGTGGTATGTGTCAACTTAACCTCCTACAAAATTTGCATCAGCCATTTCGTGTGGATTGGTGTTTAAAAAGTCTTAAGGTGCACCTAGGTGATAGGGTTCCTAAAGTTTAGGCGCTAGACGCAAGGTGAAGGCGTGCACCTAGGTGAAGTGAGACATCGATATTACCGGTCTAATACTGCTTTTGATCTTCCTACAATATATAGTCTTTTCTCTTCAAAATCTTGTTAATTGGTCTTCCCATGACCATTTTCCCTCTCCCTTTCCTTCACAACATGATATTTTGTTATTGTATTAATGAATATAAAGCCCTAAAATAGCTAATCAAAGTTTTTTTTTTCTCTACATTAAATGCATTTCTTTCCTATTCAAAATTACATCTATTGGTCTTCCTTTACCTTTTTTCCCTCCTCCCTTTCCTCCCCAATTGATTGCAGATTATATTGGAAAAAATTAAAACCTAAAAGTGGCTAATTTTTAGTAAGGCGTGTGCCTTAGAGCCTAATGCACCTAAGTACGCCTTAGATATGCCTTACTGATCTCGTCTTGCCTAGGATGAAAAAAGGTCCAAACCCTCGTGCCTTAGGCGCCCCTTTTCAAACATGGGTGCAGATAGATCTGCACTTTTGTTGGCGCATCAAAGATTACTGACTACACAATCGAAATAGGATGAAGATGAATGAGCAGACTGATAAAAGAAACTATCGGTCATAAGAAATCAGTTGGTCCGGTTTCAATTCTTTTTGGTTGTTGGTTGCCATCATCATTTGGTTTCATTCAAACATCATTTATTGCTTTGGATGGTGGATTTCTCATTTCTTTTTTCTGATAGGACGTTTGTCTTTCACATAGCTTTTTTGTTGGTAGAGATCTTCAATTCGTTTATCACGTTTGATAAGCTTTTTTTCTCTCGTCTTTAGCGTGTTTTTCACATGTTTGTTGTAGCTTGTGTGAGAAGATTTGTTTTAACACTCTTACATTTAGGTGGGGAATATTTGTTTTATGTGTTCGGCTTTTATATACATGATGCAAGTCCTTTTTATAAATAAATAAAATTTAGTGTTAAAGTTTTGAATCTATCCGCTTCCAATTTTATTAATGTGTTACAATAATAAATTTACTCAAGTTAATTTTAATTATTTTCAGCATCATCTATTCTAAATTTTAGTATTAAGGAACACAATGAGTATTTAAGCGTTTTTTAATTAATAGATACGATTGGAAATACATTCAAAGCAAGAAGAATTAGTACAGAGAAATTATCGTAAAATAATTTTATTCCTGATATCAAATGATTACTTGTATATATTGGTTTACATATGGATCATGATTGTTGAACTACTATTGAAAATCATTGTATTCATTTCATTCTTCATATGGTACTCGTATTTCGATCATGAATTTTGGAAATTATAATTAAGTGCCTATTTGATATTAGCAGCTTGATGCCTGCATGTGAGAAAATAGCGGTAGGGACCTATTTCAGGGAAGAAAACGGGGTTTGGAGTGTGGATCAGGTTAGGAACCGAGATTTAATCTGCATAGCCATAGGTATAAAAGTTTGGTGATCAGGGCATGTTCAGGGATTCATATGCATTTCAGGTCATCCACATCCCTGCCTTGTTCCGTTCTCATCCATAATTATTAATGAGACTATAGAGCTATAGGCAAGATTAATGCATGTACTGTAGTACAGATCCACAACCTGGATCTAGATCACCAAATATGGTTGTATCAAGTATTGATGCCTCCATATTTCTATGCTTGTTCGACCATAAAGAAAAAAAAATGATTTTGCTAATTAGAGCCATATATCATGCGCTCAGAGGTTTCAGCCCCAGTGCCCTTGGCGAGGCCACCATCCAGCACACAATTCTACTGAACATCATGTCGAATATGCGCAACATCCCATAATAATATAACATAGAGATGTATAGAACGAACACTGAGTATACCGGAGAAATAATGTCAACATTAGCAACCATCAGGCAACAAGGGAGCACCCATATTCGCATGACTCATTTGCAAGATGCTTGGGGCAAGTCACGGACGGTGACATTCTCCTTCACCAAAAATTGCAAACACCCTTGTTTGCACCTCAAAGGTGTTCCGACATTGCTTCCCTGCGCCTCAGGCGTTGCCCTATTGACAATCCTTCAATGTTCATTCAATGTTTAAAAAGCACCAAACAAACACCATATGTTGCCCCACAAGGCTCAAATTCTAACTAACATCTCCCATCCAACATAACTTATTGCGATATATCCGACCCTCCTCTCGCAGCAACTTATACTAGCACGCTCGAGATCATCTCATCATGCAGCCCCAACAACTCATTTCAATGGCCTGGATCCCACACCAAACCACATCCACCAACACTCCTTGTCAACGGAGCCGCGCAACACACACGACCATTCGACTTCACTCCTTTAAAGTTGGTCGTCCCAAGTAACAACACGGCGAAAATCTTGCTGACTTGGCACAAGCAACGAGATGCACTGATAACACTTGTCACGCACTCAGAGGTTTTGGCCTCAGCGCCCCTAGTGAGGCTAGCATCCAACACACACAATCCTGCTGAGCACCATGCTGAAGATGGGCAACATTCTACAATAGTAGCACATAGAGATGTATGGAAGGAATACCGAATCGTACCTGAGGTATAATGTCAACATTAGCAACCATCAGGTAACGAGGGAGCACTCATATTCGCATGACTCATTTGCAAGATGCCTGAGGCAAATAACGGACCGTGACATATAGGACTGTGAATAAATGTTTTTTTTTAAACAATATTAATTGAGGAAAACATAATAAATACACACATTCTTTGATATTATTAAATCTTAAATCTATTCATAGTTAGTGTTTTAATCATAACCCTTAATTTTTATACCAAGAGCTAGGAGAGTTACGTTGAAAGAGTGAACACGATCGAGATGAAATCAGTTTGTAAGGGATGGTGTGTTCATGAAAGACAGCACTTCGGATACGAAGACTTCTTGAGTTTCCATATTGTATATCTTATATCCCTTGGTGCCAAAAGGATATCCAATGAAGATACTTGCTGCTGCTCTTGGGGGAAAAAATGGTTTGATGATGTTTGAGAGTGGAGACATAAGCATCCAAAGCTAAGCATGTGGGTGTAAGTGGGTGGAGAACCGAAGAGAAGATGATGAGGAGTTTGGCCATGTAATTTTTTTGTGTGATATCTGCTGATTAAGGGGACAGTAAGAATACAATCACCGCAAAACTTGAGAGGGATGTTGGGTTGAAAGAGAAGGGATCTAGCAACCTCCAGAAAATGTCTGTGATATGCTCCACAATACCATTCTGTTGTGGGGTATAAATGCCGCTAGTTTGATGATTGATACCTAGAGAAGCAAATAAGTCTAGCTTCCTTGCTACTGCCTATTTCAAGTGCATTGTCAAAACATATGATTCTGATGTATTAAATTGTGTTGAGTTGTAATGGAGAAAAGCTTTGAGAATAGGGAGGGCATTGCTTTCGTGACTTAATAAGTTGTTCCATGTGGATCTGCTGTATTTGTGAACTATTTTGAGAAACCATTGTATGTGGGGACTTTATAAGGGCGTCAAGTATCTATATGAATCAATTAAAATATGTGAGGACTTGTAATGGGACTGTGAGGAAATGTTAGTTCGCTTGACATGTCACATGGAAACTAGAAAAAATTATTCACATCACAATCAATTAACAACCACTCTTTGAGTTTATAAAATGGCAAGTGGCCCAGTCTAGTGTGCCACAGTACATGACAGAGAAAGGAGTACGTGATTGACTTGAACTAAGAGTATGACAAGACATGACATTTGTTGGAAAGAAGCTGAGCCTATGAGTAGCTGAGTGTGTAGCAGGTATGGTCTGTTGGGTATTGTCCTGGGGATAAAGGCCTGCTTGCTCTTTACCAAACTCCAAGGGGCCTGCAGTAGGCAACCATCACGGGTAAATGTGACTGTGAAATGCAATTGCAGCCACATTTGCGGATGGAAAGTGAAAAATGGGAGCATACAAAGCATTAGGAATACTAATGGATAACTGAGCTAATGTGTGAAACTATTATTTTCTGGTCATTGGGTCAATTAATGGTATATGGTCAAGGAAGTGGATTAAGTGAACAAAATAGGGAGGCCTCATGACACTTGTAGTCAGAGGATCCACTATCATGAATCCAAGAAAAAATAGGCTAGAGAAGAAGCAAAGCAAATGCATTCACCTAAATGACTGAGAAGAGCAAGCATGGTTACTTGCAAAGTTGGCATAAATTTTCGTCTCTGATCTTGAGATGAGGAAAAACCATTGTGTTGCTGATTGAGATGTGCATACAACGTGTTGCATTGATCAAAACTCAGACCTGGTTGACCAAAGGAAGAATTGGGTTATGTTAAAATGATCAGGATCGAGTCGTGAAGCAGTAGCAACTCATTTATTCTTTGTGAACTTGAAATCTGGTGTGAACAACTTATGGCACTTTTCAATGGTGGGCCTTGGTTTCTTGTGGTAGTTGCATTGGATGTTTGGATTGAACTTATTCTCGGACTTTTTTGTAAAGCTAATGCCATACTTTGTGTTTGTGGCATTGAAGGAAGCAGAATGATCAATGAGCTGACGTGTGGCATGGGAGTTCTCTTTGGTTTTTTTGGTGCACAAGGATCGAATAAGCTTGAGAAAGAGAAGGAACTAGGGTCATCGTGAGAAGGTTACCTTTCACAGCAATGTAGGTCTCAATTAACCCTGTTAAGAACCAGACAAGCTTGTTTTTCTACTCATGTTTAGCAGGTTCTTTGTTGGCACCATAAGTACAACTATGACAAGTGTATGATGGAGGAGAGTGAAGTGCATCTAATTTATCTCATATTCCTTTGATTTGAATGAAGTAATTTGTGATGCTATTGACACCTTGACTCGTGGAGCACAAATCTCTTTGAACTTGGAAGAGTTGTGATAGGTTTGTTTAACCAAATCTTTCATTAAGATGCTGCCATAGCTCATGTGCTGAAGGGTAAAATAGAACACTTTTGGAAATCTCTTTACGTAGGGCATTGTTGATCCAAGAAATCACCATATCATTACATCTCTTCCATTGTTTGAAGGTGGAATGTGTTGAAGCAAAGTTTATTCTTTGCATTTAAAACGTTTCGCATGGACCTTATCCAGGTAATGTAGCCAAAACCTTCAAATCAAGTTGAAACAGCTAGAAGACTAGGATTGTCAAAGAAAGGAAGTGATCAGGATCAGGGGAAAAATAAGTATTTTTAGTGGCGAGAGTAGAATAGTCTCTGATAGGCATGTTGATTTATTGATTTGAGAGAGAAAATTTAGTTGATTAGAGGAAGAACTTTTGCTCTAATACCATGTTAATAGAGGAAATGAGAAAGCTGAAGAGGGATAACACATAGTAAAATGATGAGAGAATTGATTTTATTAATTGAGATGGTCACGTACAACAGCATATGAAGAACTTATATACAAGTTGAGCTCATATCAATTATAACAACGTTTAACGAATCTGTTTCTAACTTCCTGTAAAGAAGAAAATATCATCTGTACCTAACAAAATGGAGTCAATGGAATGGACGATGAAAATTGTGATGTTAAATCTTGCTCTGCCTTTGTTTTTCTCTTTGTAAATCTAATTCTTACATACATCCATTCATACATTCATACAGATACAGATACAGATACATATATAATGTGTGTATTTTCTTGTTTACTACCATTGAACTTGCAGCAAGGTGATTTGGTGCTGAACAAGTGCATCCAAGTATGTCTTGGCCATTGACATGGGCAAATGACAAGATGCAACGATGTGCCTCCAGCCACACTCATCCATGCTTAAGTGCCATCAGCAGCATCTTCTTGGATCAATTCCAACCTCTGAACCCCATACGCCTGTTTTCTAGCACTGTTATCACCACACAAAACAATGAGGATACTCTAAAACCTGGTCTTCTGAGGAAGTGTATAGCTCTATTACAAGCACATGCTTCCTCTAAATACATGCTCAAGCAGATTCATGCATTTTCTATCAGAAATGGTGTCCCCCTTAGCAACCCAGAGTTGGGTAAGCACCTCATTTTTTTTTCAGTATCTCTATTACGATCGATGTTCTATGCCCAAAAGATTTTTGATCAAATCCAATACCCAAACATTTTTACCTGGAATACCATGATTAGAGGCTATGCTCAAAATGAAAATCCTCGACCAGCCATTGGTATGTACTCCCAAATGAAGATTAGTTCTGTTGAGCCTGACACACACACTTACCCTTTCCTTTTAAAAGCAGTAGCTAAGTTGTTAGACTTCAAGGTAGGGGAAAAGATTCATTGCGTTGTTATAAGAAATGGGCTAGAATCGTTGGTATTTATTCAGAATGCATTGGTGCATATGTACGCTGTTTGTGCCAAAGTTGAGAATGCACACAAGCTATTTGTGTTAATGCCTGAGAGAAATATAGTGACGTGGAATTCTGTAATTAATGGGTTCGCTCTAAATGGGTGTCCCAACAAAGTTTTGGCTCTTTATCGGGATTTGGATTTGGATGGTGTTGAGCCTGATGGATTCACAATGGTGAGTTTATTATCTGCATGTGCTGAGCTTGGTGCTTTGGCATTAGGAAGGAGGGTGCATGTGTATATGCTTAAGGTTGGTTTAACTGAGAATTTGCATGCTGGAAATGCCCTTCTGGATGTTTATGCTAAGTGTGGAAGGATTAGAGAAGCTGAAATGGTCTTTGATTTAATGAGAGAGAGGAGTGTGGTGTCTTGGACTTCTTTGATTGTTGGGTTAGCAGTGAATGGGTTTGCAACAAAAGCAATTGAGGTTTTCAAGGAGATGGAAGAAGGAGGGTTGGTTCCCACCGAGATCACTTTTGTTGGGGTCCTCTATGCGTGCAGTCATTGTGGAATGATAAACGAAGGTTTCAACTACCTCAACAATATGGAAGACAAATATGGTATTGTGCCCAAGATTGAGCACTATGGTTGCATGATTGATTTATTGGGAAGAGCTGGCAAGGTGAGTGAAGCATATGAATTTATTCAAAACATGCCACTACAACCTAATGCAATTATTTGGAGGATGTTATTGGGGGCATGCTCAATACATGGCTATCAATATTTAGCGGAGATTGCAAGAAATCAGTTGTTGCAATTGGATCCTAAACACAGTGGGGATTATGTTCTCCTTTCTAATTTTTATGCATCTAAGCATCGGTGGTCAGACGTGCATAGCGTAAGGAATACAATGTGGTATAAACGGGTAAAGAAAACTCCTGGTTATAGCCTTGTGGAGTTGAGGAACCGTACCCATGAATTTGTAATGGGAGATAGATCTCATCCTCAAGATAGACAAATATATGAGATGCTGATGAAAATCACTAAGTTGTTGAGATTACATGGTTACGTGCCATCTACAGAAAATGTCCTTGCAGACATACAGGAAGAAGAAAAAGAGACTGCTTTGGGTTATCACAGTGAGAAGATCGCTATTGCCTTCATGCTTATAAATACAGTTGAAAAAGCCCCCATTATTGTCATAAAAAATTTAAGGGTATGTGCAGATTGTCACCTAGCTATCAAGCTCATATCAAAGGTTTTTCACCGTGAAATTGCTGTTAGGGATTGTAGTCGATTTCATCATTTCAGAGATGGATCCTGTTCTTGCAAGGATTACTGGTGATCTGAATGACTTCTATGTAAGATCATCTGATGTTATATCTTTGTTTGTGTAATGGTATTTTCATCTCGTTATTCGGAAGGACTTGACAAGTTCATAATTATTGCGAAAGAGGGCATATTCAGAAATTTGTCAAAATAATCCCTTGGCTCATACCTGGCAGCATCCTTGGTTGGGTATGAGATTGTGCTGACTGTTACATCCATGGAATAGATCTGTTTGAAACTATATAATCACTGAAATATGATCAATGGTTAGTGTATGTTTGAAAACATTTTTTCTTTCTATTCATTGTACCATGCCAAGAGCTTTAACTAAAATAGATCTGTTTTGTCTGGTTCTTTTCCACTACATGGAACAGACACAATTCTTGAACCTGATGCTCTTAATTGACTATCAACTGATGGATGCCACTTGATTTCATATAGGGGTGGTTTGGTTAGGGGTAAGCAAAGGGAGGAATAAGTAATTTCCTGGAAGTGATGAAAGCTGTTCTGTTTAGTTGGAAGTAAATGAAAATCAAAGGTAAGTCTTACTTCTTTTTTACCTTATTATCTATATTATTCCCAAGGAAGTGATTTGTTTAACTAGATCCTAGTAAGTTCTGCTTCCTAAGATGTTACTTTTTAATCCTCATGTTAGTCCAGGGATACTATTGTAATTTAGGTACTACTTTCTTGGTAGTGTAATATTGAACCAAATGTAAGACACCACTACTTCAACTAAAGTGGAGATTCATACATAACACAAAATATTATTACTTTCGAAGAAATATTTTTCTACAATTTACTTCCTTGGAGTACAATTTATTAAGTAAATTACTTTCTTTGTACCAATCGAGCCCATAACAATGTGATATGCCTCATTATGCTTGCAAGAAATATTTATTCCTTCTTCTCGATACTACTTCCTATTAAATTATATAGAAAATTAATGTATATTCTTCAAGTTCATTAAAAAAAAAAGGTAAGATTGGTACTTTATAGTTTAACTATTATGATAATATATTAGTCAAATTAGAATTTTGTGTTGCAATTCATTTAAATTACAGTTTATGTAAATTGTTTAAGAAAAAAGAAAAGAAAAGAGAATTTGGAATGGGCAGCAGTTGCTCTAAACAACATTAAATGAGAGATAATTGTTTGGCATTACTTTTTTTACCTTAAATGTTTTTTAAGTTTTGTGATTCCTCCATTAATAATTTTGTCACAAAAAGTACAATTTAATTTTGTCTGACTTTTGTCCACAAACTCCTCAAATTTCCATGCATCATCTCTACCTGGATTATCATGACCACTAGCAGCATCGCTAGTTTGGCGGGATATGTTTAATTTAATCGAAAACAAAGTACATGTATGCCAAGGGTAATTAGTATTAAAGTTATTATTTATGGAGAATAGTTGTTATTTGAAAGAAAAGTAATTATTATATTCTGTTTATACATACTTATAATGCATTAAGACTATAATCATTATTATTCATTACTTGACAAAATAAATTAATATGAATTTTTTTGAACAATGGTATTGGATTATTGATAACAAAATTATTATTATGTTATATTTATCTAGATTTATAATAAATTATAACTATACCAATTATTGTCAATTAGTCTTAGTCATGCTCTAAATAAATTAATATTAATATTACTTGACTAATGGTATTAATTTATTGATAATAAATTATCATTATGCTATATTTATATAAATTTATAATAAATTAAAATTATAACAATTATTATCAATTAATCTTAGTCATGAACTAAATAAATTAAAATCAACACTACTTGAGTAATGGTATTAAATTATTGATCATTATATTTATACAGATTTATAATAAATTAACACTGCTTGACTAATGGTATTAGATTATTGATAATAAAATACTATTATATTATATTTATATAAATTTATAATAAGTTAAAATTATAATAACTATTATCCATTAGTTTTAGTTATATACTAAATAAATTAATATTAACACCTCTTAACTAATGTTATTTATCCAAGGAAAGTATGACTATTTTATTAAAAAAATGGCTAAATTAAAGTTTAATTTAATCAAACAAAAGGATGGGAACAATCTATTAATTATAGTTAAATAATATTATAAAAAATAATTCTAAAATACTAACCAATCTGATTAACCTTTTGATTAGATAGTAGGACCCAACCCTTTTTTTCTTAAGTCCAAGTCGACAAAGTCAAGAAGACTCCAGGCAACTTAAGTTAAAACACCAAATGTATACAATTCACTCCTCACAGTCCACGCCAAACTCTACCTCTTATTTGGTCATTAGTTCATTCCCCACGGAAGCTGACAAAATTTGACTTGACCCGATCTGATATAATCTAAGAAATTTATCAACCTAACGTCGACCCAAGCTAAAGACAACCTGTAACCCGACCTGCTATCAACATGACCTGTTATTAATCCAAACCGCTATCAATCCGACCTGACTCGACTTGACAAGATCAAATTTAATATTAACCAGTTATGTTAATAAAAAATTACACGTCTTAGTATATATATAATGCTTTTAAAAATATATTATTTTATAAATTTACATATTTTTCTTACCTTCATTGTAGAGACACTTATTTACATACGACAAATATTGGCCGAGACATATCATATCGGTCGAGACATCCTAGATTTTGACTTTGCTGTTACGATATCCTAGCAATACACGACAGAGGAAAAAAATCACACATATATTGCTGATACTGACTAATATTGATTGATACAAACCAATATTTACCGATATTTGTTGTAAAAAATAAATAAAATTCAAACCATGACATATAAAATATCTTCCATGATATCCTAAGATTGCAACTGCAACCGTGGTTTTATTGCCTGCTTATTCACAAACAAAATTTTAATTTTATCAATTTTTTTGGATAAAGGCACAATATTAAAAAGTCATAATAATAAACAAATAGTAGTTAATGACACATTTTTAATCATATGCTTACATAAAATTAAACTTAACTCTTGCTTATTAGGTTAATAAATTGGATTGCTTTTGGTGGTCAATGTTTAGTTTGACTCAAATCTGACTTGATATGATTGAGGATTAGCTCAAGCCGAACCTAATCCGACCCATCAAAATTGAAAAAGAATTGATTCGTTAAGTTAACCCAAATCTGATCCATTAAATTAATCTGAACATGGGCTTGCTAGGCCCAAACCCAGTTTGATCCAGCAAGTTAATTCGAAGTAACTCGGACCCAGCTAGGGATGGCAATGGGTCTCGGACCCGATCCAGACCCGCTAGACCCGCCTCATTTTTAGCGGGTCTGGGTCTATGATTTTTGGACTCGATGGATCTGGATCGGGTCTGGGTCCACATATATCTTAAAGGGTCTGGGTCTGGGTCCAGTTCTAGACCCAGACCCGACCCGCTAGACCCGTTTAATATTTGGACCCAGACCGACCCGTTAGACCCGTTTAATATACATGTGTGTATATGTATACATATATAAATATATACTAATATTATGTTTGTTATTATTGTCTTAATCTTATATAAGCTCCTTATTCTTTTTTTTTAATTTTATTTTTGTATACTTACTTTATAAATAATATGTATAACATTGTATTCTAAAAGTTAGGGATATAAACGGGGCGGATTTTACCCGAAACCCGACGGATTTTGTCCAACGGATATGGATAAACGAATATGGATATAGATATGGATGATGGAAAAAATATATCCGTTGGGTTCGAGTATGGATACGGGTATGGTATATCCATACCCATACCCGTAACCATACCCATACCCATAACCATACCCGTATCCATATCCGTACCCGTTTACCCGATATATAATTACCTTTTTACCCTTAATTTTAAAATGAATATAGTATAAATTAAAGTTAGAATTATCATTTAACTTAACTCTATTTGGGTTTATCTATCGAGTGATGGATTTATCTATCGAATAATATCCATTAACGGGTAAACGGATAATCCGTCGAGTAACGGATATCCAACGGATACAGATATGGATATATTAGCAGATATGGATGCGGGTACGGGTACGGATTCGGGTACGGGTACGGATTTTCTTATCGAATATGGATACGGATATGAGTATACCCGCCCCATTTACATCCCTACTAAAAGCATTAAAACACCATTTGAAAAGTTAATATAACTATTTTAATATATTTATTTTTTCACTTAGATGATTTTTTTTAACAAAAAAATACATTTTAAGTTATATAAAACATAAATGTATTTGTATTAGCATAGATTATTAATTATTTTTTTAAAAAATAACCGGACCCATTTAGGACCCGTTTAGGACCCATTTACCCGCTAGACCCGATGGATCTGGATCTGGGTCTGAACTTTTAAGACCCGACGGGTCTGGGTCGGGTCTGGGTCTAGGTAATATAAACGGGTCCGGGTCTGGATATGGCCGGACCCGGTCTAGACCCGACCCATTGCCATCCCTAGACCCAGCCCAACCCTATCCGAACCCATACTAGCCCATCCTGAACCTAACTCAGTAAATTAACCCGATACAACTCAGATCTACCATGACTCGAATCCAACTCAAACAATAAAATGACCTGAAATAGCTCAAAACCGACATGATGATTCAAATCCAACTCAAACAATAAAATGACCTGAAATAACTCTAAACCGACATGAGCCGAACCTATCCACAACCAACCAACAAACAACTCGACCCGAAAACGATCAAACCTGCTATAACCTACCTAACCCCAACCCGCTTTACTTGATTACCATTTATACTCCCCAAAGCTCACACACATCACACCACTTTGAAGTCCACTCATGGCTAGAAAAACAGTGAGCCAAGAGAGACGTTGAATGGCAGACGACGGCGATGATGGAAGAGCAACGGCAAGAAAAAATGACGGTGACCAATGACGATGAACAACAAGCTCAGTGCACAACTAGATCCAGATTTTAGTTAGGTTAGTAATTCTTTTTTTCTTCTTATCTCCAGCTCTTTCTTTTCCCATATTTATAAGTAAATTCATCTTTATTATTGTTGTTTATGTTGATTTGTTAAGTATTGTAATGAGTGGAATCTATTTTCTCCGTCCCTTTTTCTTTGCTTTTTGCTTTTGGTGATGAGGCGATGAAGGAAATGGTAGAAGGAATCTAGACAAAAGAGGCCGGATTAGCACATGGGCCTTTTTTTTTTGGGTTACTCATAAATTATCAGTTTATCGATGATAAATGCCTGTAATTGATTTATTGGCAGTAAATTTGTGAAGTTATAATTCTGTATCATTTCGTCAATTTTGTGTCGCAACTGACCTAAAGTCTGCAAAATTACTGGTGGTAAGCTAAATTGGAACCTCTAGTTAATTGCATGAGACTACCCATAAGAAAAACAAAATTGAAAACCAGAATGAATAAAGAGTTAAGGTATGTCAGGAATGGTAGAGTGGTAGCTATTGGTTGTTATTGTTAGTTATTTTGTTTTATTAAGTAAATTTACTAAAAATAATATAAATCTTTAAAAAAACTTCTGTTGGAAATATACTATTTGAGCCCAAAACACTCTTTTAAACATATACGTAGTTTGCTGGAAACTGAAGATCGATTTCAATCTCTTTTCTTAACTCCCCTACCTCATGATTTAGTTCCTTGCCTTCATTCATCGAAGTGATGAGATTATGTTGAAGCCTTGAAATTTATATTTCTAACTCGATTGCCCTCTTCATGATTGACTCCATTACCTTTTTCTTTGATTTCAATCTCTCTGTTTCCAATTTCTTTGGCTCATTGAGTTGTCCTTTCATAGCTGCCTTCTCATCCATCAAGCCCTCAACCTCAATACTTCATTTCTTTTATTATCTTTGAAGGTTCTTTGTTTTATTAGACCTGATTCAGCTTTTCATGTTGCAATTGTTAGATCTTGAGATTCACCTAGTTGATGATGCCTTTGTCATCATCATTGTGGTTCGTGGCTGGACCATCTCTCCTTGCTGGTAGATTGTCAAATTCTGGTGAGATGTTGTTGACATAGGTGATTGTTACATGAATATCTAAGAATCAATTACAAAAGAAGAAGCTTCAGAATTAGTGACAAAGAGTAGGGTTTTACGATTTATTAGAATAGTGGGTGATTGGTATAGGTAATGTGAGTCACTGGCTCTCTTGTTTTACCCTAGTTTCTCGGTAGCTTTTTTCTTATTAATTGTTGATTAAATGATGTGAATTTTTTAGGCACCAATTTTTGCTCCAATGGACTCTGTTATTAATTGTTGATGACCCAATTAAGGTAAAATGAAGAAACAAGAAGCACTTGTGTCGAATGGCACAAGTGATGACCCAACTTCGATTGGTAAAGAAGATGGTGGGCATGGTAATGAAGAGTATTCATTTTGTTGTAAAGCGCATAATATGACTCTGGTATGCCTAGTTGGAACTTGGGTTAAAGAAGACAATGTTAGTAGAGTTGCTATTGGCCTCATGTCCTAGTGGGCTTGGCTTCATAACTATGAGTTTCATTACAATGGCTGAGTTTGGTTAGGTTTGAACCCCCCAGGTCTGGATTGTATTACTCATTGCCTCTCATGACCAAGGCATTCATTGTAAGGCTTCTTCTCCCAATGATAATATCCAATTCTGGCTTACTGTGGTTTATGCTACAAATGATGGAGAATCCAGGAGATGCTTGTGGGCTTGGTTGCTTTCCCTTCACACTAACCAACCATGGTTACTCATGGGAGAATATAATGTAGTATTGCACAGAAATGAAAAGAACAAGGGAGATATATCTACGAATGATGTTTATGACTTCTGTTGCTGCCTAAATCAATTGCAAATCTCTAACCTGAAATACACTAGAGCTTTCTACACCTGGTCAGATGGACAAATGGGAAATGCAAGACTTTGGTGTAAATTTGACAAGGTTCTGTACAAAATACTGTATGGTTTAATCAGTTTGAAGGGTCTTATTCTTATTTTCATCTTCCTCTCATTTCTTACCACTGCTATTTCTGTTATGATCCACAATAGCAAGCAAAATGGCAAAATTCCTTTATCTTTCTATAATATGAGGCAGTGTTTGAAAAAGCGCGCCTGAGGCGCGCCTAAGGCGCAAGGCGCAAGGCGATGGGGGGTTAGGGCTTTTTTGGTGCTAGGCGAGGCTACGTAAGTGAGGCGCATATAAGGCGCGCCTCAGGCGCTAGGCGCAGAGGCTATGAGGCGCACACCTCAGCATAAAATCAAGCAGAAACTTGGGAGATCAATAGACACATAGGGAGGATGGACTTAGGGAAGAGGGATAAAAAACCTTTTCAGCAGAAAAAAAATATTACATGCAGACTGCAGAGACTTAGGGGAGTTAAATAGTCATTTGTTGGAAAAATGCAAGTCTATTTATAGTCTTGATTGCAGTAAAAATATTCTGCAATTAATATGGGAATTGGGGAGAGCAAGAGTTATTTTTGAAAGGTAAAAAACTAGCTGCAGAGACTGTAAAGTCTGCTACCACCAATTTAAAGCAAGAAATAGTTATTTTGGTATATCTGCATATATTTTTTACAGATATAGAGGAAAACAGATAGGGCATTAGGAAAAACGAAAGGTATATCTGCATATATAGGGAAAAAGAAAGGTCCCCCCTTGTCCTATATATTTTTTGCAGAAACTTTTTCTTCCTAATGTAAAAAAAAAAAGCAAAAAGAAAAACAACAACAACAAAGGGAAAAACAATGTACCACTACATTTGAAAAAAAAATAGAGAGAGCATCAAGGAAAACTGGAAAAAAAAGTATATATGCCAACAAAAAAAAAACACTAGGCGCCTCACATCGCCCAGGCGTGCGCCTTCGCCTTGCGCCTAGCGCCTAGGCTCCAGGACCCCTAGCGCCTCGGTGCGCCTTAAGCCTTTTCAAACACTGATATGAGGACAGAAGATGAAGACTTCATGCCTCTTATATCTTTACATTGGCACCTCTCATACCATGGCAACAGATTGCAAGCCATTGTTACTTTTCTGAAGCAACTCAAGTCTCCTTTAAAGCAGCTTAGCAAAACAAAATTTGGGGAATTAGGGATAGGGTTATGATAACCAAAAAGGATTTGGAAAACACTTAGCTAAGACGAACCTTTTAGCCATCATATCATGATTTTTATACCCAAGAAAAATCCCTCCTACAACAATATAAACACTTTGGCAATGTGTGAAGAGGCTTTGGATGGTGACTATATTAGTTTCTTCCATGCCATTATCAAGGGGAGAAGAATGAAGAATTAGGTGCATTCCATTGTAGGTGATAGTGGTGTCACCCATATAGACCTGGCAAGTATATTCTCCACCTTCCAAGCTTTCTACCACCACCTGTTGGGCTTAGTGACCCCCCCACCCAACCTTTTGATTCTACTATTATGCATAATGGCCCTGAACTGTTAGTCCAGCACCAACATTCTTTATTGGCACCTTTTACAAATATTGAAGTGAAGGATGTTGTGCTCTTATTGGCTAGTGGTAAGGCCCCAGGACCCGATGGTTATAATGCACACTTTTTAAGTGTTGCTATTATTATTAGACAGTACATTTTCTTAGCAATCTCTTATTTCTTTGTTACTGGTATATTGCCGAAAAGCCTCAATGTCGCCACCTTAAACCTTGTTCTTAAGGTTCATAATGCATCTACTCTAGGGGAGTATAGACCTATTGTTTATTGTATTACTTTATACAAAATTATAGCCATTATTATTACACATAGACTCCAACAAATATTGGCAGCACTTATTGGAGAATCACAATCACATCTTATTGGCAACTGAGTTGATCAAGGGGAAATAAAAACACCTATCCCCTAGTGTCATGTTAAAGTTAGATATGAAAAAGGCATACGACTCTATCAGGTGGGACTGCCTTGAAAATATTCTCATTGTATTTTCCTATTCACTTTGTAAAACTTTTAATGGCTTGTGTAACTACTAATAGTTACTAAATCAAATTCAATGGGGTCTTGCATCCCCCTTTCCTTGTAAAGAGGGGTTTAAGGCTAGGTGATCCTCTCTCACCCTACCTTTTTGTCTTGGTTGTGGAGTTTCTCAACCGGTGCTTGCTGAAATTATAGTTTAATCCTATTTCCCCCCCTCATCCATGGTGCAAGAACTGGAAGATTGTTAATCTCATATTTGTGGATGATCTATTTTTTTGTAAGGGACATAAAGAATTAGTGGTAGCAGTACTAAATATTTTCTTTCGATTCTCGGCCACCTTAGGGCTGGCGATGAAGGCTGCTCAGAGTAACGTTTTCTATGGTGGTAATTGCACTTAGCAACTTAAGGATGAACATTTTTCTTAGTTCCATATTCCTGAGGGACATCTCCTTTTTAAATTTTTAGGCGTGCCATTAGATGGTGTATCTAACTAAACAACATTACCAAATCCTCATTGATACGTTTATCTCTGGGTTGAGGTATCGGCGGGCTAAGCTTTTTAGCTATGTTGGACATTTACTACTGATCAAATTGGTTCTATTTAGCTTTTTGACATACTGGAGTATGCTGTTCCCTATTCTAGTTCATGTTATCGCAGATATCAATGCTATATGCAGGAAGATTTTGTGTTCAGGGTTTTCTAATGATACCTAGCATGCACTTGTTGCATGTGACAAAGTTTGCCTCCTTAAGGTGGAGGGAGGTTGGGTCTTATTAAATGGTTATGGTGGAATCAAGCTGCAATGTGTAAGCTCCTGTGGCATTTGGCATTCAAAAAAGACCCTGGTGCGACCGTAGCCGGCACGCAATTTAAACCCTCTTGTTGTCAATTGTAGCACTGGTAAATAAGGGTATCGTTCTAGCCGGGGATTGAGAGGGCTCACCTCTAATTAACTAGCTTAAACTAAAACTAAAAATAAAAATCCTAAATAACACAAAATAAATAAATAAGAAAAATACTAATGGGGGTTTATCAAAATAATAAAATGAATAAATAAAATAGAATAAACTAATAATAATAAAAATAATGGGAAACTCGCAGATAGGAGAAACATGTTAGGGAAATAAAAATCCACCACTAGATTAGATCGAGATATAATATTTATTTCTAAGTCATCTTTTAATCGTGAAAATGAGATCGACCAAGTTGCACACCAAACGCAGGTCTATACACCTTATATTACTTCCCTTAATTAAATTAATACGACAAAGCGCCAATATTAACCCTATTAAATACTAGCAGTATAGCAGCAACAAGCGGCTCCTATATTTAACTAGATTTAATGCATTAAGTGTAAGTGGAAGGCTGTCAATCTACGTACCCAAACTAGTACAAAAAGCATGTCTAGCTGTATTTCCTTTTCTTGACCCATACGTATCGAAATGTTTTACCACTTCGGTTAGAATCACAAAACGATTAGGTGAATTGTTATCTAACCTAGCTGCAATTTATACATATAAATTCTAGTATATTTAGATGGCCACCTAGCAGGCAAATAATCCTACATACTGTCACTTATGAGGAACCAGAACAAGGCATGCACCAAATAAACTATACTGGATAGAATTATATATATAAACGGTAGCAATTAATATAGAGTCAAGAAACAATCTCACGAAACAAAGAAAATAAAATTATAATTCAAATCATAATCCAGGGTTTCAAATTATTCCCTAACAATAAATAATCAGCCACTCATAATTGAAGAATTAATTACACAGAAATATATATCTAAAATATAAATTAAAAATAAGAGAAATAAATAACCGGAATTAATTTTGAATTAAAGATCAAGAATTTATTCAGATAAAAATTAATTTTATCTGAAATAAATTCTACCGGTATTAATTTCTTCCTTATTTTCTTCCTTCTTTGCCTTGATTTCAGCGTAATATATTCTTTTTCTTTTTTTTTCTCGGCTGTTGGCTGATTGGCTGATGTGGACGCCTGTGCTGCCGCTGCCTCGAACTCCGTGCGGAGGCTGTCCTCTGCGCGTCGTCCTGTGCGGCTCTGCTGCACCCGTGCTTTCTCTTCCGAGCCTTCGGCCGAGCCTGTCTTGCGTCTGCGTCTCGCCCTGCGTCGCTCCTCAGCTTCGAGCCTTGAAGGCTCTCGTGCCGCGCTCTGTTCTCTGCCTAACGGCAGAGACTGCCTCCCTCTCGGCCGCCTCACTCCCTTTTTCTGCTGAAGACCGTGCGTCCTTTTATAATTTCATGCGGCTGCCACGTCAGCCCTGCTGCGTCCTTGTGGCCCCTCCTTCGGCCGGCTTCGTTTCTTTTTCTTTTATTTTGTGCTTCGATCGCCCACGTCAGCCCTGCGCTGAGTCTTCTTCTTTGACTTTTCTTTTCCTTCTTTGCTGACTGTCCGGCTCGACGGCTCGTTTGGTTTAGTTTTGTTACAAGCCTTTGGGCCTTCGGCCTTTGGCCGTTGGTCCAAAGGTTGAAATCTTTTTTTTTTCTTTTTTTCTTTTTTATAAAACCTGCAAAATAAAATTCAATAAATATTAATAAATAATATTTTATTCTAAATTTACTTAATTTATGTCATTTTAGCTCAAATAATAATTTTTATGTAATTTTTACTACTTAAGCATAAAACAACAATTATTCTCCTATATTAGCTAAATAAACTACCAAAAACTAAGATTATAAGGGTATAAAATGTGTCAAAATATGAACTCATCAGACCCCCTTTGGGTTAAATGGATCCATGAATACTATCTCAAGAATAAGAATATATGGGACGTTCACATTAGACCCTCAGCATCTTGGATCATTAAGAAATTGTTAGGGTTGCGAGAAATTTTTTACATGGCATTACAATTAGGGCTATAAATGAGTCAAGTCAGGATAGGCTCAGGCTTGACTCGTTTAATAAAAGAGCCTAAAAATAAGTCTTGAGCTCGGGTTTTTTATAGTCAAGTTGAGTTCGCAAGCTTTTGCACTATAAACGAGCTTGAGCCTAAAATTTTCATGTTCAAGTTCGGCTCATTCAATAAATGAGTTTAAAAATAAGGTTTGAGCTCAACTCATTTAGCTAAATAAATGAAGCGAATCTAGCCTTTAACGAGCTGAACCCAAAAAGCTCTCGAGCCGGTTCGAGTCATTTACTATCCTAATTGCAACCAATCTTATTGCAAAGAATATTTAGAAAAGGGCAAAATTTTAATCTCTACTACTTATGGCTTATAGAAACCCCAAACATCAAGATTTTTCTAGCATTCATTAGTATGGTCTAATTATACACTCAAAAAGCACTCATTCATACTTTGGCTAGTTGTGCTTGATAGACTTCAAACCAAAGATGGGTTGCCTATTGACTGAACATGTATCTTATGTCATTCAGCATCAGAGACTCTGTCCCACCTCTTTTTTTATTGTGAATACTCCAAATCTTTTTGGCTCCCTTTACTTGGTCGAAGATGTTGCAATCAAAAGATTACTAAATGGACTGATGTTTTGAGCTGTGCAGAAAGTGGGGGCTGTGGTCCAAAGATGTGGAAGCTATTCATTCGAGCATTGCTTGCCGCCACTACCTACCATATTTGGAGAGAACGGAATGCAAGAGTTTTTGACATTGAGGTAAAGGATGCCACACTTGTACAAAAGTCCATTACAACATATCTGGCTGGAAGATTCACAAGATTCTAGCATTATAAATCATATTCTAGGCTAATGGGTCGTGTTGATGATCTAGCTTAAGAGTTGTTCTTGTTTATTTTGGAGCTCTTTTGAACTGTTTAGTTGCGCTCCTCATTTTGGTAATAAATTTTACACTACTTACCAAAATAAAAATAAAAATGAAGAGTTTTCAATGTTTAGCATGAAGAGTATTCTTTTGCATGGTGCTTCTTTTTGGGATGCCTGCTTTGCCTTTTCTTCCAATCAAGTAATCATATATACTTCTTCAATGTTTTTCTTACATTATAGTTGCATATTTATTTCTAATGTTTTAATAATTCAAGTAAAGGAGTGATTAGCTAACTTGAAATTGTTTGATTAATTTTCACATACATTGAGTTTGATTTCTTTTTAGTTACTTTGTGTATTAGGCACTCTAAATCATAGAATAAAATATTGTCCGCTACACCAATATATCCTTGATATGTTTCAGATTTTTAGCTTGACGATATATGAAATTTATGATACCCGATTTAGAAATAAAATCACATGCAAATCAAACGATACAATTTGTTATTATGATATTTACCGATATTTTATTCATATTTGCTGATTTTTGACAATATATGTTGATGTTTGTTATAAAAATAAATGAAAATCCATTACGTGACAACCGTGAAATACAAATTATTGTTTTGCATTACCTTGAACACTGCAATTGGGACTGCAATTGCAATTGTAATTTTATTACCTGTGCTAAATCCAAACACATACTAATGTTGGCTGTATCCATCTATAGATTTTAATATCATTTGAGAAGAAAATGATATTTTATGGAACCATGGAGAGAAAAATCATAGGCTCTTAGCTACATTGTAAGATTAGGATTAGTCCTTTTTGTTTGTTTGTTTGTCCTTGATCGTTATTGTAGCCACCCTAATAACTTTAATTCAATTTACATGGTTTTCTCGTACGAGTTTGCTTCTTGTATTTGTTATCCTTACACGGACTTTCTTATGTAATAATGACTACTACATTTGTAATTGGTAGAGATATAATATTTAAAGTTGTAAAGCTGTTCAACTTTTGTTGAAATGAGTTACTTTCTATTTTAAGGGATATTTTTTGCATGATATATTATTTATATTTTTTTTGTTGCCAATTATTTTTTACAACATTTTTTATTTATTTTTTATATCATAAAAGAGCATCGATAATGACTTTTCCGGTTGTTAGAATTTTAGAGTCTTGACAATAATAATTTTTTTTATCGCTATAAAGGTCTAACAATGATTGTTTTTGTCACTAATAACTTTGGTAGGAACTAATTTTGGTCACAGATAAACTTTAGCAATGACCTTTTTCTAATCACCGATAAGGTTTTGGCAACAACTTTTACCCTTCAATAATAGGCTTTAGCAACAAATTTTTTCCATTATTAAAGAGCTTTAACAACAACAAATTTGTATTATTGAAGAACTTTGGCAACATTTTTTTTTTGTATCCAAAACTTTCTTCAAAAATCTAAAAAATATGCATTTTTATTAACAACATATTTCTTGTAATTTTTTTTTAATAAAAATGATCTTGTTTTTCATAATACTCTTTTGTAATGACTTAATGTCATTACTAAAAAGATTTTTGAAAACGATTTTTACTTTTAGCACGACAGGAGGGGTAAATTGTCTAAATGGAACAGTTGAGTTTTGGTATTATCAAAATAACATGCTGGATTTCAAAATATCAAAAATAGCACATGGACTATGCTTGTGTAGGTGCTAAGTGCCCCTCCTAAGGGCGCCTTTGGAGAAAAATTAAATTTATAGTGAAATTTACACTAGAAGCAACCCTGCTAGGGGCGCCTCCAATTAAAAAATGCAATTTTTTACTACAAATTTAATTTTTCTCCAAAGGCACCCCTTATAAGGGTGCTTTCCCAATGACACCAAGGAAACAAAAAATCAGGTATAGTCTGCTACTATTTTGGACATTTTGAAACCCGACATGCTATTTTGGCAATTTACATGTACAAAAGTCATTGCTAAAAATTGAGTTTTTACTAATGTTTAAGTCCATCGTTCATTGAGCTGAAACTCAAGCCCTTGGTAGTATATACCGATGTTGTCCAAAATATGTGATTCACTTTCTTATTTGAACATTGCTGCTAAGATTAGCAAGAAATATTATCTCCATTTGATATAACCCTAATTTTTCATTTGCTTACCTCTTGCCCTCTTGGCTGAGGTTTTCATTTGAATCTTGATTTTGGTCTTATAGGTTCAAGCAATTTTGCCTACCTCCTATAATTTGATTTTCTGTGGGGTAGGGTGTTGTATTTGTTGTTCTAGGTACACATTGGTAATATTATTATTATTGTTTTACAGTTAATACACAGGTGGGGAAGGGGTGAATTACCTGTGCATCAAAGATGAGAATTGAATCCGGACCTCTTACTTAAGCATCAAAGATGAACAATCGTGAAGGTCACAGTGAATTCCCACTCTGTGATTATAATTTTTGTTGTTCTTGGCAACATTAACGATAATTTGTAATTATTTTGGGAATATTATTAATGTGGAAGATGTTAGTGTGTTGGATCTAAACTTGGTTAGGTGGCTCATCTTTATGTTCTCTCTCTCTCTCATTCTCCTTTATTCTTTTCATTAAATTTAATTATTATCCGGCTTTTCAACAGCCTTATATCATGACTGCGCTTACATTGCGGGCAGTGATGACAAATTTTTGGGTTGGTTTTTATTTTGGATTGTAGTTAGAGAGGGATGTGTAGCATTGGTCCAGGTTTAAGGCTGTGCTGCATGATGTTGTGATGAAATTTTCTGTTTCACCAGCTGCTGTTTGGTGATTAGCTAGAGGAATTTGTCTTGCGGTGGCAGCTGAGGAGGTGGGAATAATTATTAGGTGGAGGAGAATGAAGAGGAAACAAAACAGATGGAAATTAGATGAGTAAGACACGGACACTCTTCTTTAAATCTTAAATATGTCTTCCGGCTTTTCTATTGTTGTTATAAACCATCTATGAGGAGTGGCATGCTGATCATTCGAGGAAAGTAAGGCCTGATTGCTTTTAGTGATTGCTTAGCAGATTTATGGATTATCTCCTCTTTATAAACAGATTGATAATATCTACTTGAAGATCTAGTAACATTTGTCCTGCTTGATCAGCCAAGTCTTTATGAAGCTATCTAAACTAGTGATTTTTTTTATATTTTATTATTATTATTTTTTTATATGGATCATTTGTTTCTTTGATTTGTACTGCTATTTCTAATTATGAATATGTATTAGTGCTTGTTCGGTATGAGTGTAATAGGGTTGGAAAAACGACCTCTATATTTTATGTCTCTTGTATAGTCTGTTTCAACTCTTTTTTCATCAAATATCCATTTTAAATCTTAATTTAGAATAAAATGAGTATTTTATTGAAAATATTTTGTTATTTCTGAATACTTTATATAAAGTACATAAATTAAGTGGCAGTGTTTTCACGTCCATACCAAATGAGCCCTTAATGTGAAAGTTTTCACCTCTTGCCAAGCATTGTCTTACGTGAGACACTCCGGTACAAGTTTCAAGCCTTTGGCGTTTAATCAGGATCTTGAACAAAGGCTTGAGAGCTAAGATAATGTACAGGATGTCTTTAATGAGATATTGTCATTCTGACCCAAATTAGTGCTTTTGTCAAAGCGAGTATTTTGATAGCTAGGTTTGCTCTGGACAGTGGTCTGGGATCTTCTGTTGTTCGAGCTTTGAGGGAATTGTTGTTTACGAATGGCGCACAAAAAACTATAGCGCAGGACAATCTTGGTAGGATTAACTAACGTGTCCTTGCTTTCACAATAACTAATTAAACAAATACTAATATTTACAGATTATATATGCCCCCACTAAATGCCATATTGAGAGAACCTTTTATAAGTAGCAGTTTTGTATTGTGGGGTGTAGATGGTGTGATCCTGAACTATAGTAATTTTTGCTTTGGTTTTCTGTCATTTTTTGGAGAGTGGGCTCTCTTTGGGGCATGTTTGGTGTATATACATTTTGTTGGGTTTTTTTGAGTGCAGCTGTGTACTCTAGCTAGTGTAGGCTGGGATATGGTACCTGCAGTGCATGTCCAATTAAATGAGTAGGTTAGTTTAATATTATTGAAATGGAATGAAATGGTTCAGCAATATATGAATTCACTACTAACTCACCTTCTTCTAGCGTCTCAACTATCTAAGGAAATTATTTGATAAACTATGGGAGAGTAAACTCTATGGAAAAATGGAGAAGTGTGACTTTATGCTTTGGAGTACAGTTTTCTTTTATTTTCTCATCTGAAAACCCATCCATGCACTCCCAAGGTTGCTGAGATTCAAGTGAATTGATTTCTTCAGCAATCTTGTAAAACTTGACCACCAATAATATCATGAATCCAGGTAGCACCCGTCCCAATTTTTTCACCACCATACTCTGATGTGTTGACTCTATTGTCCCAAGCTCAAATAGGTTGCTTGAGCCTGGTGTTGTGTAAAGCTTATGAACATTTTTAGGACCGGCTGCAGTTATCACAACTTTTGGCTTTTTCTTCACACCATTGCTGCTGGGTTTTACAAATTTTACTCGCCAAGATTCGCTGGGAAGTATATACAAAGTGAAAATGAGGGTGAGAGAGAGAAAGGGTGAATGAAAATGAGAGGAATCGTGCAGTGAGAATCAATTGCTGATAAGGAAATTATAGCTATGTATCCTGGCTTCATGGTACACAGGAGTATACAGTTTATGGAATATAATATATATATATATATATATATATTGACGAACTTTGATGACTTGAAAGAAGGTCCTTAACTACATGTGTTAGATTGATTCAATGGGGAGTTGAAAAAATTAAGATGGATAATGTGTGCGGTCATCTGTGGAACATATGTTACTAGTTTATTATCCTTAGTTTGTCCTAGTATGTAGAATACCTATCTTTATTTGGTAAATCCTGTTAATCTTATGATACCATTTTTCTTTGGTGTCAATGGCCTCTTTTTTTCTTTAGGTATGTAGAAGACATGTCGGTGTTATTGATTTGTAAAGGTAATATGTTTCTATTGGTATGGTAATGGGTCAGGGTTGGCTAGATCTAGACCTAGACCCATTTATACTAAGATTAAAAACCAACGTAAATTCGTTAGGTCTTATAAGTTCAGACCTAAATTCAAATCCTACTATATTTTTAAGAAACACATTGAATAATTTATATAAAATATAAATATATTTATGTTTTATATAGCATAATAAATAATTACTATTAAAAAAGATAAATATTTTAAAATAGTTACTTTAACTATATAAATGGTGTATTAATAGTTTTAAAATAAAATGTAATACAGATTGCTTAAAAAAATACATACACAAAAATAAAACTGGAAAATAAACTATAAGTTCAAACATGATCACAAAATAGGTGACAAACATGAAATTAGTATGCATGTGTGTGTACATATATATTAAACGAATCTGGTTTGTCAGGCCTAGGCTAGAAATTAATTGACTAAGACCCAAATCCATTTATATGGACCTAAACTCGAACTAGACCCATTAGATCCGAAAATCTTAGATCCTGGCCCACTAAAAAGGAGGCAGGTTTGGGTTGGGTTTAGAATCCATTGTCATTCCTGGTATGACTCTAGCTTCATTATTTTCCTGAATCTTCCCGTGTAGATTTGCTGGACATGGTCTTATTAGAGGATTATTGGCCTTTTTTTTGTTTATCTCCCTTTAAGCTGTATACTTGGAACTATAAAAAAGAACACATTTTTGTAAAGTCTATTGTTATTGTTCTCGATATATATTATTATGATACATTTTAGTTAATATCACTTTGGATGTATGCCTGTATCCACTTTGTATAGATGGACTACAAAAGATTGTCCTATTATTAATAGTACTATTTGCATTAGTATTTTTGTGTAAGAGTAATGATGTGGCTATGTATTGAGAACCAAAATTTTGAGATTTTTTTTTCTACCGTTAGTTCATTCACCATATATTAAATTATGTTATGTTACGGTTTATTTAGAATATTTTTTTAGTAGATTATATAACAAGTTAATTGGCAAATTTCTAATATTAATAATAATATATGATGATAATGGTAATAACAACAATAACAATAATAACTATAACAGTAATTGCCTTAAAAGTATGAACATTAAAAAAAAAATAGTTGCCTGTGGAATTTGGCACCTAAGTTTTCGATGGTCCTACTATGGGATGTTGTTGATTATTGTTGTTATTGTAGTGAGTGTTTACTGTGTTATCATGATTGAAATTGTGTTGCTTTAGCTGTAGTATCAATTTAAAAAAGAAAAAGAAAAAGGAAGACATATGACACTTATTCATTTACCAATTTATTTTTTGCTTTTTCTAGTGAAATTTTAAGTATCTAAAACAATCTTTGAAATTATAATAATTGAAAATCAGTGATTTAGACCTTGTGGTATTTGACTGCTAGTAGGAAAATGGACAGATAATTTGTAGGTCAAATTTATACAATCAATTTCAAGGAAATGGAGGTGGACGTGGTGTTGTTGTGTTGGGGGTAGAGATGGAGGTGGAGGTGGTATAGAAGGTGTTATGGCGATTTGTATGTTTGTAAAATAAATGAACAAATTATTCTAATTATAAATAACTGATTTTCTTTGTTTTTTCCCTACAAAACTAAACACAAGAAATTGTTTTCTACGAATATGCTTTCCACTAACCAAATGGATGGGAAAAAATTGATTCTTCATTTGTCTTTCCTCACCTTTTTTTTCCTCTACTCCTTTCTTAAACCAAATGGAGCCTTGTTTATGCTCGAGTTTAGGCGGTATGTTTTTCGTTTTCAGCTCTTCACTGCACCAGGTAGGTATAGAAATAAACATAAAACGTATGCTTATTTCAAATTTTTCTTGGTAACAGACCATCTGAAGTTTCCATTTTCTTCATTCTTTTACTAGTTGACTTTGAATGGTAGCTATTAGAGCTTGTTTTAAGTCTTTCAGACTTCCAGTATTATGGAAAACTAATATGTCCAACCATTTGAGATTCATGCTTCTAAGATGCTGCTTGTTATTACTAATTTCTTTTGTTTAAGGTGAGATTCCAATAATGAAGTCTATAGTAGCAGAATTCTCTCGTGATATAGGGTTTATTATCATGACTAGCTGAAATGAAAAGCTAGCCAAAGGATGAAAGTTGGAGCTTATTTCAAAAACTATTCCGACAAACTTTTAAAATGGAGCTTTTAAAATTAAATAAGTTTGACAACCAATCACTTTTAAATTTAATTAATAGATTTTTTCTAGGTTAAATAAGCTTAAAGTTAGCTGAAATGATCTTGCCAAACACACATATTGTTCAACTATCATAATCAAATCGCTCAAATTGATGGACTTATTTAAATTATCAGCTACTCATACTTCCTTCTTCTTTTTTGTTCGGTAGCACATAAATATCTAAGTATGATTATTATTACTTTTCAAAATCACTAGTATTTTGCATCCCCACTGTATCACAAGATCACGTACCATGGTCCAATTTTCTTCACCTTTTAGGTTCTGTCATTAGTAATGTAATCCAGGGTTTAATTCGTCATATTCCCCCTTGGTGCAAAAAGTTCTCACGCCATAGCTTAGATTTTTTGGGATTTGGATAGTAATCCTCCAAATTCAGTTTAGCCGGATGAGGCTGCCTCTAGGTTGAAGAAGACAATTTCTTCTTTTGGGTTAGTTAGGTACGTGAGGGCTTATGCACATCACCACACCTGTGGCTATATTGCAGTTCGGCATAGATTTAAAGGGGGAATTGTTAAGCTTTTGGAGCATCTTGTATGTCGGGTTTGTGGTAGGAAGTTTCACACCAATAATATGCTTAAGCATCATTTGATCATTCATAAACTGGAACATAAAAAACGGTTGATTTGCATAGAGTTTGCTAAAGGGAAGAAGAGGGTGAATTTGGTTGCAAATAATTCAATGAAAATGGAGAAGTACTAGAATGCTGCTAGGGATATTTTGATTCCTAAGGTGGGCTATGGCTTATCTGATAAGTTGAAGCAAGCAGGATTTTTGGTGCAAACTATATTTGATAAGTCACAAGCTGCATATGTTGCCCTGAGAAACCATATGTTACATATGATGGATCGTAGGCATGTAGCGTGTTTGGTGCTTTATCTGATGATAACCACTTTGTTGATGTCTTAAAGGAAGTGAAGGAGAGATGCCTGAAAAATAGTTGTAATGGGGGGGTCATAATGATGGAATCCTCAAGAGAGCTGCAGATGCTTGTTTTTCATGGAGGGACATCTTGACGGGAAAAGCTAAGGAAGAAGCGGTGTCCGTTGTAGGGAGATGGAAGAACCGTGATATTTTGAAGAGGTTGGAATGGCCATATGATGTAGAGAATAACAAGGATGCCTATGGTTTTGAATGTAAAACCTATGGTGCTGTAAAGGAGGAATTTAAGGATGCTTGTTCAATGGAAGATCTACATGATAATGATAATAATGCTTGGTGGAAATTAGATTCTGATGATGACATTGTATCTTCAAAATCAGCCACTTAAGGGAACAAATCCTATGCTCAATGTGGATGCAAGCATGACCAATGTTGGAAAGCGAAGGTAAAATTTTACCCTCTTACGTTGTGCTATTAAGAATTTTGCATCTATATATCTAACTTTTATGTTGGATACCACAAATAATCAATTGTAATACTCTAGGTCTTGTTTATGCTAATATGTCTTTACATACTTAGATGTCTAATAACACACAAGGTCCCTTCCTAGGTAAGAAAAGAAGATAAAAAAAACCCATAAATAATCAATTATCATATTCTAAAGTTATGTTGTGAATCTTGGCTTCACACTTAATGCCATGTTTTCAAAATCTATCCCAAGGATTTCTTCCCTTCATCATATGATGCGTCATTGTTGTTTTGCTAGAAGAAAGAAGAAAGATCATCATTTGCCCATTCTCTATCACTTTAACTCAATGATCCCTCGCTTGAAAATTTCGTTTGCAGGCCAGCAAGAAGATAAAGTTGGGAACAAATAGGCTTACATCAAATCTTGCATGGAGAAGCTAACTTCTTGCAATGTGGATGAAGACACCTGGACGAGTTGGAGGATTTCTATTGAAAATGCAACTTAGTTATGAGGAATGTAGTTGTGTTAGTGTATTACTAGGTAGAAAGTTACGACTGAGTGCTTGTTTGGTTAGGGGGTAATAGGGGTAGAAAAATTACCCCTCTATTTTATATATCTTGTATAATTTAGTTAAAATTAAATATTCTTATTCTAATAAATACTCATTTTAGATCTTAATTTAATCTAAAATATGTCTTTTATTAAAAATATATTTATTATTATTAAATACTTAATATAAAACATACAAAATAGAGGAGAATTTTTTCCACCCCTATTACTTCCATACCAAATAAGTCCGCACTAATAAATATATCTTCTTTTTTGAATTATTGAATAATATAATGTTATGTTCAATAGGTACGAACTTGTTTTAATGAAACTAACAAATATACGTTCTTTGCTATAATTGCTCTAAAACTTGATGCATAATAGTATACTAAGAGAAGGAGCCAATTCACCAACCCTTTTGTTGAACCTTGAGGTGAAGATTTGCATTATGATGCCACGCCAAGAAAATATTTGCCTTTTCGTGTAAAACATATATTTATTAGCTTTCAGTTCATTTTTTGTTGTAAGCCCTATTCTTGTGTAAGCATACATCCATTCATGAAACATCATGTTTTGATATATTGAACAATTACCAAACGATGAAGATACATCATATTATTCGTGATTGATGGAAAGGATAGATTGTTGAAAAAATAGTTACTAAATGATGAAGGGCCATCATTTATTGTGCAAATACATATTTTTTTTGATGAATACATAGAATGATTTAATACACCATATACCAAAGAATCGTGATATTATTAGGTAAAATTGAGTCATTTAATCAAAAGTCTATGGATGTATCAACTTTTGCTAGTATTCCCTCAATTTCATTATAGGAAACACAAATTCTTTCTTTTATAATTTGTTTCACAATATGCCCTCTTGCAAAAAGTATAGAACATTAAATGTTATATTGCCCCCTTTTACTTTTGTTATTCTCCTCAATAATTAATTATTAAATTAGAATATTAGTTAGAGGTCCTTTATTGATGTAAGTTTATGTTTTAAAGCTTCTAAATTTTATTTTTTTTCTTAATAAATTTATTAAGGGGAATATTTAATAAGAACTAGTTCTCTTAGTACGAACTAAGGAATGACACTTATAGTTGAAGAAACTACCCACAGTAGGTGGTGTAAGCTAATTTTAATAGGTAGAGAAAACTATTGTAAATAATTCAAAAAACTATAGTATTTGATTGTTAGAAGAAAAAAATGTGGTGATATTTTTTGTAAATATTGTGTATTCATGTTCAACTTTGAAAACTACCTACAGTAGGTGGTGACAACTACTTTTAGTAAGTGGAATAAACTACTATAAGTCTATAAAAAAAACTATAGTATTTGAGTACTAGAAAGAAAAATAGTGGCATTTTTTTTGTAAATATTAAGTATTTATACTTCATATTAGGAAACTATCCATGGTTAGTAATGAAAAGTATTGTAAGCATTTCAAAAAATTAGGATGATTCTTGGTTCTCACCATAAAAGGTGGCCCTCACTAAGTATTAAAGCCTTAAAGGCCCTTTGTTGTGAAACAAAGAAATTAGCCTTCATTATGACCTAATTCATAACATTAATTTTAAAGACAAAAGAGAGGAATCGAATATACTATTGGAAAGAGAGAGAACTTCTTCCATGAGTGTACACAAAAAACCAAAGGATGACTCAAAAGATCATGACTAGCCATTTCATTAACTCATGAGCACACTTATATATCTTCAAGGGTAGGATAAAGTCTTTGTTTTTGGCATTATGGTAAAGATGATAGATTTTAGGGATCAATTTGTGGCATTGAAGGAAGCAAATTGATCAATGAGGCGAGGTGTGGAGTGGAGTTCTCTTCCTTTTTCATCTTACACAAGGATCAAAATAATCTTGAGAAAAAGAAGGAAATTGGGTCATCATGAGAGGATCACCTCTCATAACAATTTAGGATACATTTAATCTCATCAAAAGCTTAACAAGCTTGATTTTTTGCTTGTGTTTAGCAAATTATTTGTTGTCACCACAAGTACAACTACAACAAATATATGATGGAGAAGAATAAAGTGCATCTAAGTCATCACATATTCCTTTGATTTACATCATGAAATTTAAAATGTTATTGACACCTTGACTTAGGAGCTCCCATCTCTTTGATCTTGGAAGAGTTGTGCAAGTTGTGTTTGACTAAACCTTTCCTCAAGTTGCTAGCATAGCTCATAGGCTGAAGGATAAGACAAAACACTTGAAAATATCTTCACTTAATTTTTTGAATGTGGAATATATTGAGCTAGGACTCTTATAGTTTCCATCAATGAAGTACAACTTATTCTTTACATTTAAAGCAATTAACATGGATCTTATCTAGGTATTGTAGCCAGAACATTCAAATTGAATTGAAATAAGTAGAAGATTAGGATTACCAGAGGGATATATGTAAAGATCATGTGTAACACCCCCAAATTTATTAACCAATTTTTTTTAAATAATTAATTGCGGAAGCTAAAACAGAAAAATGTGGGGTGTTACTGCCATACTAGGTATAAGTTTGGTTCCTTCTACCATCCTCATACCAAGTTTTAAGGCTAAAAATGGTATTCCACTTAAATTAATAACATAATTATAAAAATCAGATTATATAAATATAAAATAAAGTAACATCATTCCAAATAAAATGAATTTTCAGTGATTATAAAATTCAGTGAAAAGAGATAAATAAGAATTATAAGAGTACAGAATCATCCCAAATCAAAAGATACTGGGTAAGACATTGGATAACCCTAGTCTTAACCCAAGGACTAACCTTCAATTGATCTCACAATATAATTCCATAGATTCTATTCACTCATTTTTCACCCATTCCTTCTGAATTGTTAAATCATGGAAAATCCGTTTACGCTATTAGACGATTTTAGTTGTTTTCACCATTTTTAAGGCGTTGGTCATCAAATGAGTTTCGAGACTAAATATTTTATATATTTATTTTTCTAAAAAATATTACACATCAATCCGTGAAAATTTGAACCTCCAGTTATTTATTTTGCATATTTGCAAAAAAAAAGCATTTTCGTGACTTATCCGTTTTTGTCGTTTTTGTTCATTTTCCACCAATATAGCTTCAAAACAACTCCGATATCTAATATTTTTATATATTTGAGTTTATAGGATTATTATGGACATTTTCTTAAATTTTCATGATTTTTATAATTTAATTGTTATTTTTGCCTAACAAGTGCCAATTATTGGACTTTCTTGCAAATCAATTAATCAAAATATATCGTAACCAGTCATCTAACTAATCTTTCAATCCTAACTAGTTTCCAAACCAAAAAAAATAAAATTAGTAACTTGGTTACCTTTTACTCAACCAATAAGTGTACAAAGTACCATAATCATGATTTTATGACATGTTTCTTACACTCAACCATAGCTAAATATCTCTCTTACACCCATAATTCTAGTACTGAAGTGAGGCTAAATTCAAACAAAAAACTCACTCTATACTCCTCAATATCACATCTCACTCAATTTTTTCCAAATCATGAGTTACAATTGCAAAACACACATAAAATTATAAAACTTTATCTGAGTTTAAAGTTGATTTCTTTTCAAGTTGCAACTCATTCTCTCTCTCTCTCTCTCTCTCTCTCTCTCTCTATGTTCTTTTCCTTTTTTTTAAAAAAATATTTTATTGCATACTAAAACTGTATACCATTTTCATCCCTTAAATCAATCTCCTTTAAGCTTCTTTTTACCCTGACTTTTGCTTCCCGACCGGCTACACAACTACAGGAATTTTTTTTTGTGACTTCCATCCGCTACCACACCTATACTTGGATTCCTTTACCTTTAAATCTTGCCGGGTTTTTGTCCTTGCATATTATAATTCATATAGGCATAATTTTTACCCATGAAACATTGCTCCTACCCTCTCTTTTTTCCCTCTCCTATCTTCCTTACCGACCATTCCCTGTGAAACTGCTAATTCTGTTGTTTATTGGTTCAACAGAAAAACCATGCCTTACATCATTACTTCCTCTTATTTTTTCTTCCCATTAACCCTCCAGAACCTTGATCTATCATTAATTGGTAGTTTTTGGTGGTTTTGGTGGTTGTTTTAAGCCTTTGTATTCAAGAGTAATCTTATCATTTTACTTCTTCCATTTTATTTCCTTTCTTCCCTTTTACATATTTATTAATATTGGTTAATATAACTCTTTTTAATCTAATATTCTTGAAGTGACCAAGTGGGTTAGATAAGGATTTTCTAAATTCCTTATTTTAGCTTTGTTAAGAAGTTTATGAATTTTGCTAACTAAACTAATTTTTAGAAATAGGATTTTGTGCTAAGTAATATATATGTTAAATTATGCATGATTAGCTATATTTTAATTATAAGTATGAAATATTATCTTGGAAAATATTTTATGACATTTGTATGTTTCTAGCTTATGTGCTTAAGTATGCAAATTTAATGAGAAGAAGAATTGTGTGATTTTTTTACATGTTCTTATATCTTCCAGAAAGGTGGTGAACATTTAGTAGACTCATGCTGAATGTCGGTAGAATTGTGATGAATATTCAATATATTTGTGATGAACATACCTAAATTCAAGTTGTTTAGCTCTAGTCCTTGTTATTTTATATGACTTTTTTGTTATTTTAAATTTATCTAATTATTCCATTGTATTTATAATAGTTTATGGAATCTAGTTTATGAATTTTGGATCATTATAGTTGAAATGAATTTATTTAAGGTTTGGACATATTCGACTATGGGTATATTGGGCATTATAGATTATTTTTGAAAGTTTTAAGTGTACCATTGTATTAATTTGGTTTCTTACGTGAAATTTAGTAAATGATATGTTAGGGGTTGATATTATTTAGAGTAAGTTATGAATTTTAGAAGTTTAAGGTAATTTTAAGTGAATAAGGACAATTATGGCCATTACATGTAATTCTAGAAAATTTGAAATCTAAGTGAATATTATATTAATAAATAAGTTAAAATGTATAAGTTAACACTTGGGTGACATTTGATGAGTAGACCTAGATACCTTAATTAAAATAGTTAATTAAGTAAGAAAAAGAAAAGGAGAAAGAGACACTTTGGGTACATTGAATAATCTTAGTATTTTATCTTTGTGTCCCATTCATATTTTATCCTAAGAATTAAATTGGTTAAGTATCATCATTTTAGCATGAAATACACCTTTCTTAATATTGAGGTAATTAGTAGATCTTAAAGATATTTTAGTCATTTTATGTGCCTTTAGATTGGTTGTTTAATTCGGTCTTATAAATGAACCATTGGTCGACTTAAACATTGGCTATTGATCCTTGTATTGAATAATTAAAGTTAATATACATTAGGATCTAATTTTATTGGGCCTTTCATGGCATGAAACTTGGACTTTAATGCCTCAATAATCTGGCTTGGGCTTTAATGCCTTAATAATCTTCCTTGGGCTTTAATGCCTCTCATAATCAATAAGGCTTTAATAGCATGTTAATGGTTATTTGTGCTCTAAATGGTTGAGCATTGATTCCTTTGTGGATCAAGTGTGTGGATAATATCATAATTTAATAAAATAATTGGTTTATGTTCATGGAAGTGATTAAGTGATATTCTGTGGCATTTTCTCTTGTTTGACCTAAATCTTTAATAAAACATTAATCACTTAAAGTGAAAGATCTTGAGTCGGGTCTTGTACCACTTAGAGTAGCTATCTGAGTTATATTTGGTATTCACTTGGTAACATTTCAATTTTTTCTATTATGTGATCTCGAGTTTCTTACGAGGTTTGGAGATGCTCTATTCTATTCTATAGGTGTCTTGATATATTTTTGTTCTATAGGAGGTATGCATACTTAAGGATTAGGTGTCCTATTATTTTGTAGCATGGTTACGGTTCTGGACTGGCCAACTAGGACTAGTACTGTTCGAGTACTAGATTAGTTGTTATTGTTTATTTGAATCTTCGTCCTCAAGTTAATATAATATATTGGTTGTGATCACGATAATAAAATATAATAATCAATGAATCTCGTCCATTTGTATATTTTCATTATATTATTTTATACTTGATGGTTGAGTTTTATCCTCTCAATTAACATCTATATATGTGTCTTGTTATTATATGTTCCTTTGCAAGCATATTAATATCTTATTATTATATGTTCTATTGCTTTCTTCGCATGGGTCTTGTACATAATATTATCTTTTTTAGGATAATTGTATTACTTAGTACAATATGCTTATTGATACTACAAATTTGTAGAAGTTGTATCGTAGATATATGATGATAATCCTGCTGACTTTAAGGAGGTTCCTCAAGTAGAGTGATACAGGTTTATATCTCAGAGTTAGGGCATAGAGTTACATCTATCTAATGTTGCATGTTATGTGTCCTAGATTCTAAATATCTTTTTTAAACTCTTTATCTCTTGTATCCCCCTTATCTTTTCTTATGTATTGTATTATTTAGGGTATGTACTCTATACTTTGTTATTATGCTAAATTATTAAAGTCTTTTACTATCTATATCTAGTTCCATAAGTTTTGATTTATTTGTCATAACGTTTTAGCCTCGCACTTTTTACAAGAAGGGTATGGACCAAACTAGCCATAAGTGTGGTAGTACCATGCGCTATATTATGTTAATACTTCCACTTAAAAACAGAAATTTTTAGTAGCAATTTTTTTGGTGTTACAAGTGTAATGTCTTGGACTTCTTTGATTGTTAAGCTATTAGTGAATGGGTTTGCGACAAAAGTAGTTGAGTGTTTTGAAGGAAATGGAAGACGAAGGGTTGCTTCCATCCAATATCACTTTTGTTGGGGTCACTTATGGATGCAATCATGGTGTAGTGGTGACCAAAGGCTTTAACTACCTCCACAATATGGAAGAGAAATATGGCATTGTGTCTAAGAGTGAGCATTATTGTTGCTAGTAGCATGATTGATTTATTGCGAAGAGTTGGCAAGGTGAGTGAAGCATTTGAATTTATTCAAAAGATGCCATTGCATCCTAATGTAATTATTTGGAGGATTTTATTAGGGGCATGCTCAACACATGGCCATCAATATTTAGTAAATATTGCAAGAAATCATTTGTTGTAGTTGGAGCCTAAACATAGTGGGATTGTGTTTTCTTAATTTTCTAACTTTCATGCATCTAAGTAACGCAATTAGATGTGTCTAAAGTACAGAATAAAATGTGGAACAAAGGGGTAAATAAAACTCCTAGGTATAGCCTTGTGGAGTTGAGAAATCATGTCCGTGAATTTATAATTCTAGATAGATCTTATCCTTAAGATAAATAATTCAAGAATTTGTGTCGGGCAAGAAATTGCAGTTGTAATTGAGGTTGTGGTCGCGATAATATATTATCAATGTATTGCCGAAGATATTTTATAAATCTCTATTGTCGCAACATAAATTTTTATTTTGTTTCACAATAAATATTAGTAAATATTAATAAAATATTGGCAAATATTAGGATATATCAAATACATTTGCCTAAAGCACAATTTATTTAATTTCTATATCGTATATCTAATATTTTGCATAGACAAAATATTTAATATATAACATTTTATTGGCTAAGATTTTATTTCACGATCTGGGTAGAGTGTCAGCTAGCTTTCAAGCTCATATCGAAGGTTTTTCACCGTGAAATTATTGTTAGGGATTTTAGTCGGATTCATCGTTTCAACGATGGATCTTGTTCCAGTAGGAATTATTGATGATCCTAATGGCTTCTATATAAGATCATTTGATTTTATATCTTTATTTGTATAATGCCATCATCATCTCATTACTCGGAAGGACTTGAAGTTGACAAGTTCGTATTTACCGGGAAAGAGAGCATATTCAGAATTTGGTCCAAATAGTCTATTGGCTATTACCTGGTGCCATCTTTGGCTCGATATGAGATTGTGTTGACTGTTACATCCATGGAACATTTTTGAAACTATACAAGCATTGAAATATGGCCAATGGTTAGTGTATGTTTGGAAATAAATATTTTGTTATATCCATCGTACCATGCCAAGAACTTCAACTAGACTTGATGTGTTTGGTCTGGTTCTTTATCACTACATCGAGCAAATAGACAATTCTTGAACCCTATCTTCTTATTTGACAATCGATTGATGGATGCTACTTGATAACCATATGATGTGCCTCAATTATGGTTGCACAAAATATTTATTCATTCTCCTTAATACTAATTCCTATTTAGTTATATGGCAAAATAGTGTATATTTTTATAGCTTATTTAAAAAGGTAAATTTATTATTTAATTATTTAATTATTATGCTAATAGATTAGCTAAGATATAATGTTTGCAACAATCATTTAAATTACAGTTTATGTGAATTGTTTAAAAAAAAATTAATGGATTGCATTTGCTATCAACAACATTCAATGAAAGCGTATGTAACATAATTAAGTCAATAATTTATAGTTTGTTTGAATTTACTTATTAAAAATAGTCAATAATAATAATTTATTTATTTAGGAAAAATAGGTTAATTTTTTTAAAAATAAATAATTATTATGAATAATTATTTTTGCTAAGTAGTTTCAAATATAAGCTTCTTTATCAAATCAAACCACTTTCTTTATAGTTAGAGGAAGGTGAATAGGTTGTGGTGTTAATAAACACCGCTAGTCTGCCACAACTATTTAGTATAACTGAATGGAATATAATTAAATTAATGATTTATTAAATAAAAAAATGAAAGAATTATGAAATGATAGGAATTTTTTAGACAAATATGTAACTCAAAATATTTGTAGCAAACATAATTTGCATAAACACAATTAAGCCAATGATTTATGGCTCAATGATTATGATAATATATGTATATAGATAAAGGCATAGATTCATATAACCATTTTAATTTCTATAAATTTGGTAAAAAGAAATTAGTATAATTTCTTGTATTTCCGAGTCCTGATATTATTTTTATAATACTAATCCTTTGAAAGTTTTCAACTCCATATGTTGAATTAATTAGTGAGTATCATGAATAGAAAAAGATGTGCTTGAAAAATAATATTATTACTAATATTAATTCAAAATTTATATTATTGTTGAATTTGAAATTAACATTTTTATTTATTTAAGAACCAAAATTTTACATAAAAGGATAATGGAAATTAAAAAAAATAATAGGTTTGATAAATTTAGTTGGGCCCTTATTGTTTGGATTGGGTATTTTAATATTAAATTTAAAAATATTAATGTGAAAATAAAATAATTGGAGTGCCTCGTAATGTACTCCGAGGCATTTTAATACTATTATTGTGTAGGAGAGTATGGGAGCGGATGATCTTAGCTCCCAAATTACATTTTTTTTAACTACTATTTTACATATAGTAAAACAGTAACATGCAATAACTAATAACCAGTAGTAACAGCTTTCCAAACAAAAGCTTGGTTAATTTGGTAAGGCTAAGAATAGTTTACAAACAAACATTTAGCTTATTAAAATTCGAATTAAAAAAAATAAAAAAAAACAACAAAATTTGTGTAATAAATAATTTTGTAATAATTTATAAGTTAGTTTAAAAAAATATATTTCAAGTAACTTGTAACTTATGACCTTTCAACCATCTTTTAAGCTTTAAAGTAGTTTTATTGATCATATTAACCTAAAACAGCAGTAATAGAATACTATCATGAATGTGTTCTCGATTGATTATTCTTCAAAGAAGGTATTTTCACATTTATTATTTTTCCTTCATAGTTCTATGATAAACTCAATTTATTTATTTTTTCCAGATAAATGTGTCATGTAACGCAGTTGAATTTTATAATATTTTTTGTCGAATATTTAAAATTTGAAACCAAGCTGATCCACTCGCTGTATAAAACGTAACCTAATCATATTCATCTAATGGACAAAGTAAATCAACTTTGGAGCTCGTTAAGGTGAAACGAATGAAAGAAGATGGGTATGATTATGATACTCTTTTACCCACCGCTACTTTATGTATCGTCTTTCTCAGTTTTACTTTTATCGACTGGAATTCAAGTGATTGCGCGGTACTTTTGGATAATTGAATTGGGTGTATTATATGGTGAAAAGTTATGCGAGGATGATGACAAGAGTAGAATGATGTTGTTCCTATGGTCCTGTTAGATTGCCCGGCTGCCTTTTACAGAATCAGTGAACATGTATGTGCTATAATTAACTGAATAGGGATATGTTTGTGAGGAAAAGCAAAGGAGCGTACAAAAAAATACTAACTACCAAAATTTGAAATTCAAACCAAAATATAAATTTATAAGAGTTTTTTTTTATTATTGCATTAATTTTATTTATTATTGATAATTAAATATTACAAATTAATAATAATTTAAGATAAAAGAAAATTATGATGCGATTCAAAAATTACAAAAATTTTATGGTAATTAATAATAATGATGATGATGATGATAACAATAATATATTTATTATACTTTTTGGGTCATAATTTTTTTTTTAATTTGTATGCTTTTTTTTAAAAAAAAATACTCAATTATAAATAACAAAAATTAGCGCATTAGTATTTATATTTTAAATGAATTTAGATTTGAGTTTAAAATTTAAATTGAATAGAGACAAGGACAAAATCTTTTAAATTAAATAGTATTTTTAAGACCCATCTAATCCGTTCTTGTAACTCCATATGCAGCTCAATTTAAAGTTGTTGATGCACTGTACAACCCATAATAAGTATGTGTTCTCCCTTCAATCATGTCGAGAATGGTGGTGGTGACTGCCTGTGGTGGTTGAGGGAGGGGGGAGGAGCGGGGGGTTAGAAATTATACTGTGATCCGTCTCCAATCAAATCAAATGTCGAAGTATTTTTGTTATTATGCGAATAAAGTCAATGTATACAAGTTAGTGAACTACTCATCATTATTTAGTTTTATTAGGTGGGATCATTTCATTCCTCCTCTGGCAATGACGTAACTTTCTTTCTTTATTCAGTTTGGCCCATGTCTCGTAGCCTACGAGTCGTAGGAATGCTAATTTATTAGATTTCATTCGCCTATATTTTCTCTTTGAAATGTCAAAACTCTCGAAGCTATAACTTTTTTTTTTCTTTCTTTTTCCTTTTTTTTTGGAAAAAAGTAAAAGAATAAAAATATTGGTGGCATACTTCTTTTGCGATACACTACTGTCTCCAACTATTGTGCATCTAGCCTAGCCATATTGTTATTCTTCAAGTAAGGAGCAGCAACAGTACTGCTTAACATGGTATTGTATAGTTAAATATTAGCTTTTTAAGTATCAAAACCATTTTTTTTCTTTTGATATTATAACATATTTTATGATAATTATTTTTGACTTACAAAATATTCTATGATCGTCTAAGTTACTAATAGTACCGTTGGATATATTTTATAGATCATATTTTAAATTAAAAACTTGACTCATAATATATATATATATATATATATAATATTAAATAAAATCATCATACAATATTTTCTTATAAACAAAGTAAGAAAAACTTCTCATTACTTCAAACATAGATATTTTAGTAATCTTTCGGCACAAACTTTTACTTGAAGATATATATTTTAATAAACATAAATTATTTTATTAAATACATTATTAGGCTCCTAAGTTAAAAATATTTACATACATATAAAAATCAACTAACTTTAAATATGTATCCTTTAAATTTTGGGTTGTTCGTACAACATTTGCTGCTATAGAGCGCCCGGGCAAC